>CM034708.1:45224987-45244678 GCA_020142125.1 Phrynosoma platyrhinos | reverse complement strand
TCTCTATGTACTGATTCTACAGACTAACACAGCTATATCTTTGAATTTCTTTACAAAGTACTTTTTGTACATTAGCTCAGTAATCTGAAATTAAAAG
Organism: Phrynosoma platyrhinos; assembly: GCA_020142125.1. NCBI lineage: Eukaryota > Metazoa > Chordata > Lepidosauria > Squamata > Phrynosomatidae > Phrynosoma > Phrynosoma platyrhinos. Next base: position 45,244,581 of record CM034708.1, on the reverse strand, counting down.
TCAAGATGATTGTTTTCATTTTGCAAGTGGGATGTGGGCATGAGTCTGAGTGTAGGAACAGCTAAATAATTTTGGCTCTATCAATGATTTCAAACACTGTGGGCTTTCTATTCATGGGGAAACTATACTTGTTCAATATCAGCCTCCTGCAGCTGTTGAAGGCACACATGTATGTGAGGAAAATTAATGGTAAAGAAGGGAGGTCCTTGGGGGCTTGGTCTGCAGGTGGAGTATCCCTGCATCACATGTAAAGAACCTAAGGAAAGTGCCTCTTACCTATAAGACATATGAGTGGAAAACTAGTAGTATGATATGGGGTGTATGTGTGTGTGCATGCATTTTTATGTGTATGCAACTTCCATGACCTACCACATGTTCTGTATAATGAGTAACTTGTGTAACATACTAATATCATACCCAAACTCTGGATTTGGCTACTAGACTATGGCAACCTGAAGGAAGATTTATGGTGTCCAGTAAGGGTGGGGAGGAGAATTAGAAGAGGAAAAGGTTAAATGGGTGTAGCATAAAGAGAGTAGCAAGGAAAACAAATGAATTTGGGTGAGGGAGAAGAGAGAACATCCAAGCAGAGGACAAGAGAAAGTGAAGGGGTGGGGATCTACAGGGTTTCTAACCCAGGCATAGCAGTCTCCACCTGGATGATGGTATGACTGAACTCAGGGAAGACATCATGAAAAACATTTTGACATTCATTGCATTAGTGTTTTCATCATGCTGTTTTACAAAGCTACTATTTCTTTTTCTACTATCTCTGAAGCTTTTCTGCTCATAGCCTCACAAAAATCAATTGGATTTAAGTTAGTCAAGTCTCATTTATTTCAAACCTCCATCCATCTCATAAGCCTCAGCCCACCATTTCTTATCATTGGCTTAAAATGTTCTTTATTCACCTGAAACTGAGGACAAAATCCTTGAAAACAGCCTTCAGCCAAGATAGGTTATACAAGTATAGCGTTTGATCAGGAAGATCTATCTTTTCATTTGTTTACAAGTTTGTTTTTAATTAATAAGAAAAGGAACCCATCTTGTTGGCTAGATTCATTTAGAAAGAGGATTACTTGCTCAAGAGTGAGAAATAGCCTAAATTGGGGTAAAGATTAATGTTTTGTAGATAGTTCTATTTAATGTTTTCAGCTAAACAGTGTGGGAGACTGGAAAGTACAGGATATAGGAATCCAGTGATAAAGCTTGCATATAATCTGTTACAAGTTATGACATCTGCAGCATGATACTTTTAGGGGTAATGATAACATAAGTTTGAAAACATTGGACTTTATCACATAGGGAAATCCTGTGCAGAAATGGGATCTGGGGAAAACCTGCAAAAGCGAGTTGATTTTCACACACATCGTTGTTAAAGTGTTGTTAACCTGAATGGAAAGTGACAAAAGCCATTCCTTTTTACTTTCAGGATTTCAAAAGAAGCGGCTTTTGACTACTTTCTGTTTGGGTTAACAGCACTTTAACAATGATGTTTTATTTTTTCAAAAGTAACTACGAATTCCAACATATACATCTTAATTTTTTTTCCTTCATTCATTAGCCATAGTCATCTTGCCAAGTAGTGTTTTCTTAAAATGAATGTGCAATACTACCACATACCCTTCATATTAAAGCACTCCATGGCAACCTCACAGTAGCCTGTGAAATATACAACAATATTTCTCTCAATCTTGTTGGATAATTTTTTATATATATAAAAAAAGATGATCCACATTCCAAGACATATATGCTTTCGGATGAAAACCATCTGTTTAATTTCATTTCCCTTTAAGCTCCTTACATAGACTCAAACCTAAACAAACAATCCAGCATAGGAAAAGGAAGTCATAGCAATCCGAACTGTGAGGAGCTGCATACTTTGCCTGTAGTCCACTGGGGAATGAGAGTCCTGTGGTGTTCATTTTCAAAGAGGGTTATGGAAAGAAAAGTTTTCAGGGAAACTCAGCCTGGGGCAAAGAGCAGGCCACAAAGATAAAGTACTGGTTGCGGCTTCCGGAAGATATAAAAGCATTTTTATAACAGTTGTGGTTTTTTTCTAATAGTGAAAGATCATGAACATCGTCTTGTGCTTGGAGATCACATAGCAAATGCTGTAACATACTTCACTGATAGCCTGCCCACCTGCCTACCCCTTCATCTGGAGAACAACATATGAAATTGGTTGGTTTGCTGACAGATAGCAACCCCCACCCCCCAGCTCTACACAAGACTTTAAAAGTTTTATAGGTCAACTGATTCTCACATTCTTTCCATGGAGTCTTTTGAGAAAGGAGACAGGAATCTGTGTCCCTTGATATATTGTTGGACTATAGTTTCCCCAACTCCTTGCCAGTTTAGCATAGTGGTGAGGGATTGTGGGAGCTGCAGCCCATCATTATCTGGAGAGCCACACACTCCTCACCCCTGCTTTCTCTTGGCTGCTTATGGCTTTTCATCCATGAGCAGTTGTCAAATAGCTAGGAGAACATTTACAGAACAAAACATCATAGGCTAGGTTGTGCAGTGCAACAGTGGCCATTCAATGGGAATTACATTACAGAAACACACAATGATGCTCTTCAGCCAACTTGGCTGAATTATTTAAATGTTCTTCAAATATATAGGAGCTGCTCAGAGGTAAGAAGGCACTGCAATTTTGGGCAAAATCCTGTTGCTGATATATGTTAATGTAATGCATTTTTGGTGTTGTATAGTGGATGCAGGAGACAACTCTCAGCATGCTCAAGAGTCAACAAGACAGCTTTTTCTCCTGATACAGACAGTTTTTACTCCAATCCTTACCTTTATTGAATACCATTAACATTTAACTCATGCCCAAGCAACATCAGTTTTACTAATGAGTAAAATTACTAATGAGGAAGTTACTAAAGAGGAAGAACACACAAGCTAAGGGCCTTGGCAGACGGCTAATAGAGCCATCTTCCAGGCCCAGAAGAGGAGGGGCAGCCGCACGAGTGGCGCCCCTTCCCGGCGCTCCGGGGATGACCTCACACCGTGGCGACCGCACGCGCCGCGGCGTTTGATTCAGGGAAAGTGCGCCCGCCACTTTTAGGGTGCACTTTCCCTGAAATCTAAAAGGAGCATCAATTTGGAGCTCCTTTTAGAATCGCTGCAGGAGCGCCGCGGTGCGGAGGCTGAACTCCGCCGGTGCGCCGACCCGTGGCGCACGGGAAGCTCCCGTCTGCTTCCCCCCTTAGAGAGGCAGTTTCTTTTGTCTGAGATTAGTGGAAGGTCAAGACTCTGTTCCTTCTGTCATCTCCCCCAGCCCCACCCCTGTGTAAATTGACTACAACTACTTTTGCACTTTGCACTAAATTTTCAGCAATTGAAATAAGCTGAGGACTAAGGGGAAAGTGGGAGGAGGAGAGAAAAACTGGAATGTTTTAAAAGCATCCGAAAAAATGGGATGACAGAGGATTATTTTGGACCATCCCTGCCAAATTAGAGAAGTTTGGGGGGTATGCCATTGAAGTACTATGGCTATTTCTTCCCAACTGCCACCCACATTGGCAAAGTTATACCATCCAACAAGATCAGAGAACCTACATTGGCTGAGAACCTACATTGGATATGAAGCTAAACTCCACCTCCTGATCTGATCCCCCCAAAGCCCACCATAAAATCCAGACAGCCATATTGAGGGACAGAGTTCTGAAACACTGAAGGATGACATGTCCAGCACCCTCCACCAATTGCCTCCCTTGTCCCATCCAGCTACCAGCCCATTTGCTGGACTGTGCAACTGGCTGTGCAACTGCCCACTCAATTTCACAAGCAATTGGCCATCCATATGGTGTATTGGTGCACCCAGTGACACATTAGCACAGCATGATAATGGAAGCCCCTCTTGGAGTTTGCAATCCACAAAAAAAGTTTGCAATCCACAAAAAATGGAAGCCCCTCTTGGAGTTTGCAATCCACAAAAAAAGACAAACAATTGCCTCCAAATTTCCTCTAGGGGATATGGGTGCTTTTTAAAACCACGTTTTGCCCCCTAGACATTTTAGGTCCAGAAGAGATATGTTTTTACAACAGGAAGCAACTGTGAAGTCACTTCTTGTTCACATCCTGTTTTTAAACTGGCCTTTCCCAGGTGTAATATAGCCCACAGAGGCAAAAACATGGTGAAAGTGCTTTATGTCATCCACATTTTTTTAACCTTGGGGGCAACAAATATGGCCTGGGGGAATGCTGCATTTTGCCCATCCCTTTCTATAGAATGCACTTTTCATCAGTCACAATGATACAAACTATAGGGAATGGTGAACATATAAGAACTCCAAAAATCTGGCCTGCTGGATTGGTTGTTGTGTCTACAGTGACAGATACACTCACAATAGCCAATCCACCAGGCCAGATTTCTGAAAGTCTTATTTATTTTCCTAATTTTTATGTCATAGTGTCTGATAAAATGGTCTGGAGAAGCTTAATGCTGTTGTTCCACTTTTGGAATATGTTGGTTGCAATAATAAAATACATTACTTTACTCTTCATTTTGTTTTTGCTGCTGGACCTCATGGCTAATTTATGTTTTATACACTCTATATAGAATAAATGTTTGTGTGGTAATCTGGACCTTCTAAAGCTAAGTATTATTGATATTAGGAAGTCACAGCTAAGAGAGGAAGAGAAGGGGGTCAGTGAAAGTTGGAAGCTTTGTTTCAAACTCTCACATGCTATTCTTCTAGCTATAAGGTACATATTTCTGCACTGCTCAAAGAGATTGTTAGAGAATTAAGTGGTTACCATAGCAATAATGACAAATCTTAAACTTTTCATACTGCCTACTTGATTGAATACAACATGCTTAGTGAGGCAAAAACCTCTAGAAAAGCCCACATTCTTCCCTTCAAATGGCATTAGGTCTATGTTCAACATGTAAAATATTGATGACTTACAGAATCTTTCATCTTAATGGCTCTTAGACCGCACTGATCCTATGCACTTTACTTTACAGTAAAGATATCATTTTTTATTTGGAATAGTCTCCAAAGCCACCTGATACTATAAAGATTCAGGCTGGAAGATTTTAGCCAATGGATCAAAGAAAGCAGTAGCACTTATCATGATCATGAGAAAGCAAAGTTCACAAATAGTCAAGATGCCAGAAATGACTGCTTGGAACAATCACTCCTTAACATTTTTATTCACATGTCTATGGAACTGGACTTGTTCTCCATGTTATATATAATTCAGGGAACAATAAGAAACCACTCCTTTCATGGCCGGTTTTGGGCCATGTTCAATGGCCTCAGCATGGCCTCCAAGCAATCTGGTGGCATGTATCATGTGCATGCCTTGCCCCTGGATTGGCCTGATGGTGTCCCTTTTAGGCCATCTGCTTGAGGCCACTGTGTTGTGGGTCATTTGGCATTTTTTAAAAAACAACAACAACAACAAACCCCACATTCAGAATGCTGGAAATGTAAGGAAAGGAACAAACCCTTGTCCTCGTTTGTGGGACTGGAACCTGCTTGAAGCATGCCTAACGCACATGGAGCCATAGAAAGTGCTGGAAGGTGTAGGCCTTGCTCAAAACATCAATGTTAAGCATGGCAAAGAGTTGAAGAAAGTTTTGACAGGTTCTCCTGGCCTCAAATATATAGGTGATACAGGCATCCCCCCTCACTTCTGTCATTGACCCATGTAGCATACTCACATTAGACCATCAGCAGTTGATGGGTTTCAGATGCCTAGAGATGAATGGGTCGCTAAAGCCATATCCATACTACTTTATGATTAGTCTAGGTGCAGCTCTAAACTCTAAATCAGTCTAGGGCCCTTAAATTTCCAAATGTGGACTTAAATCAACTTGAATATAAGAAGGTGGATCATACATACTGTGAAATGCACTAAAATGAACATATTAGGGGGGAAATATTGCAAACATTTTTTAAAGTGTCAGAATCTTCCCACTGCTCTGTGAGTGGAATAAGCAGCATTGGAACATGAATCCATATAGTTCTCTTTGTTATGTGTTTGTGGAATTGAGATGTACAGTCGTCCCTCCCCATTCATAGTGCATCAATTCCTGACCCCTGCAAATGGGAAATAATGCAAATATTGGAAACCCATTAAGTATAATGATGGTGTGTGCCATAGGCATGCATGCTATTTTGTCCCTCATGGCTTCCCATCTGCGAAAGACCAAGCGATGCAAACAGGAAGTCTGCAAAACACAAGGGACACTTGTAGTTCTTTCTATCTTGGTATACATTGCTTAGTTATTTTAGCCAAGGAAGGTAAAACAAAATGTATTTCCTAGGAGAAGTAAGGACAAAGTTCCAACATGAACTTGTTTCTTTGAAGAAGATTCTTACTTACTTCACCCATGGAACTGTAATGTCTTCTCAGACTGTCAAGACATTTATATTCAACTGCAGAGTTGTGACATTTCATCAACACTTAACCAAGGAGTTTTTCCTTGTCTTTCTCAGTATACAAGAAGTGAGACAGACTATCCATTAATGTGTTTCCTCAAAACACTGTGCTGATAAAGCTAAAGATTATTACATATAGGTCATGTTCCTTTCTTCATGAAAACAGAAACAATTGGCTATTCACAGAGTTATTTGTACTACTGATATCTGCCTGTTTCGTACTAACATGCTTCAATATTTGCTCAAGAAAAAAAGGAGAGCAAGGGCTACTTTAAATCAGAAGAAAGATATAAACATATAATCAAGAATACCCACCTTGGCAGCAAACAATGATCAGTCTTATTGTTAGCTTCTCATGCTGTACAAGACAATCAAAGACTTTCATAGGGTGAAAGTGGAATTACCACAGTACTGCAAAAAAATCTAACAATCCTGAAGCTCTCTAATGTGATTTTACAAGAAATGTGGCCTTTGTGATGGCTCATGGGGAAAATATAGATATTTTAATTTTGCAGACATGATGACGAAGTGAAAAACTGAAAAGATTTGAAGACTAGTAAATGGTGAAGAAGTTATAGTCACAGACACAGCACAATTTCAATTTGCATTGTTCATCCTGAAAAATTATCCAGAGCATGAAAAAGCTACTGAGGGGTGGGGGAATTACAATTTCTAGAATCCTCAAGTCAGCATGTCCTGTAGTTATCATCCTCAAAAGTAATTTTCCAAGTTCTCAACAATTGTTCCTGTTGGTTAAGACTTGATGATGTAAAATACAGTGTTACAGGCCTCAGGGACTACCAATGACTACACTATATATTATTCTCATACAGAATTACCATAGATCTTGGATACTTTCTGATGCTAGAGAGAAGCAGCAGAACACCATAACTATATTACTAGTTTTATAGTTTTTGTAGCACAACTATTCCAAATATCAGTATTTCATACAAGTTTTAATTATATTACAATGATGAACATGTTAAGCCTAAATGGGAGGACAATCAGTTCACTAGAAAATGTATGAATAAAGGACACAGTTTGAACTCTTAACCTCATGGTTATCAATCGTAAACATGGTTATGATAATAACATTTGGAATTAGCAGAAGGATTCCAGGCTCAGCAATTATTCCAGAATACTGGTTCTGTGATAACTCTCATTAAAATTTACACTTGTAATGTGGATCTACTGGGCAGAAAGAGGGACAATGACAAGAATAGGGTAAAAATAAATTCCAGAATATCTGGAGATTAATTTTTAATTTTTAAGATGTGACTCCCTGCCAACTAAACAAGCAAAGAAAAAGTGGTAGAGAGTAAAGGTCTGGCAAGAGGGCAGTGCAAAAAGGTGCTCCCTGGGCATGCATATTTTATATGATACTTCATGTTTACAGGAGATAAGTTAACTTTATTTCAATAGTACAATAGATGAAGGCCAGGAGCATCTTAGAATAACAGCCATCTTGTTCCAACTCCTCTGTCCAGTAAAGCCGCCAAGAGGGCTGATAGTAGCTTTTTGTGAGGGTGGAAGACAAACAAAATGCTGGAGGCTCTTCTGGAGCTGGCAAAGCAGAGCTGGGGCTGGGCTGGGCCTCCACAGCTGCAGGCTCAGGTCCCAGATAAGGTTCTGGCTTGTCCTTTGAGTCCTCCTCCAGGCAGGGCAAGACATCCAACAGCCTACATAAAGTAGGTATTTTTCAATATTATGTAATGAATGAAATCTGAGTCACTGTAGAGAAGACATTATGGGCCACTTTAAGGGTTAGGGTTAGGGAATCATGGAAACTGTATTTTATTGTAGCACCAGAGCTCTCTGACAGAGAAGGCTTAATGTCTCAGAAAAAAAAAAAAAAAACAACAATTCCCATGATTGCCTAGCACTAACCCTAACCCTTAAAATGGACTCAATTTGCACTATTTCTGGCAGTCTGCAAAGGCCCTTTGTTGTTGTTAACTGCCCTCGCTTCAATCTTGACTCATGGCAACCACATGGATAAGACATCTCCAAGACCCTCTGTCCTCCACTGCTCTGTTTAATCCCTGCAACCCCATACCCGTGACCTCCTTAACAGAGTCCATCCATCTAGCATGTGGCCATCTCTTCCTACTTCTCTCCACCTTCCCCAGCATTATTGTTTTTTCCAAAGAGTCCTCTCTTCTCATGATGTGTCCAAAGTACAACAGTCTCGGTTTAGGGGCTATACAGACCGGCATAAAGAGCCAGTCTTGGGGCAGAGTTGGGGCATGGCAACTGTATACTGGCTGCCCTGACTCCAACCCAAGGTCAGCATCACACTGCCCAAACAACCGCATGGTGGGCTGCAAAAGTTCATGTCTTCAGTGCAGCGTTTACATGCGCTGTGACAAAGAAGTGGAGAAAAGCTGTTGCCACCGCAGGTAGCACACTATTTCTCCAGCACACAAAGGAGCCACTTTTTGTGGCTTCTTTTTGTGCTGTGGAAAACCCAAATCAGAGCCGCAGTGTGTGGTTGCCACAGCCCCGATCCAGCAAGGAAAGAGGTGGCATCCTGCCATCCCTTAGGGGCCATCTGTACAGCTCCTTTAGTCATTTTGGCTTCCAGGGAGGTTTCTAGTTTGATCTGCTCTGGGAGCCACTTGTTTGTCCTTTTGGCTGTCCATGGGATCCTCAGCATTCTTCTCCAGCACCACATCTCAAATGCATTGATTTTCTTCCTATCATTTTTCTTAACTGTCCAGCTCTCACATCCATACATGGTAATAGGGAATAAATGGCTTGTATGAGTCTAACTTTTGTGCTGAGTTGCATATCTTTGCATTTTAGAATCTTTTCTAGTTCTTTCATAGCCACTGTCCACATTCTTCTAATTTCCTGACTGGAGTCCTCATTTTTATCAATGTTTGATCCCAGGTATGGGAACAATATCCAACACATTTAGTCACCAAAATCACTCCATGGGTGCTCTGGTGGCCATTTTTTCAAGCTGGAAAACTCCTGGCTTTGAAAGAGGTGCAAGGAGTACCCCTTGGAGCAACAATGGAGCCAGGCTGCAGCTAGGCAGTAGTTTCAGTGGCTAAATGTGTCTGATACTATCAGGATACACCCACTTCTAATTTTAAGCCAGCTCAGGTAAAACGCTTTTAATCATGACACAATAATCTCTGAAGATTAAGAATGGGAAAGGCAGCCATGAAGGAGTAAGAAAACATCCAAAAGAGTAAAGACATACAACTGAGCATAAAAGTTAGAATAATCCAAGCCATAGTATTCCCCATCAACATGTACAGATGCGAGAGCTAGACAGTGAAGAAAGCGGAGAAGAAAGAAATCAATTCATTTGAGATATGGTGCTGGAGAAGAATGCTGAGAATACTGTGGACACTAAAAAAGGTAAACAAATGGATGTTTGAAGAGATTAAGACTGAAATCTCTCTGGAAGCCAAGATGATCAAGTTGAGGCTGTTGTACTTTGGCCCCATCATGAAAAGGCATGACTCACTAGAAAAGACAATAATGCTAGGAAAGGTAGAGTGCAGTAAAAAGAGAGGAAGACCACATGCGTGTTGGATAGACTCAATCAAAGACATCATAGGCCAGAATTTACAGGACCCTAAGAAGAGCAGTGGAAGACAGGGGGTCTTGGAAATGTCTCATTCATAGGGTTGCTATGTTGAAGTCAACTCGAGGGCAATTAACAACAAGCAACAAAGTCATATTGCTTTTACTAGAAGGAATTTAAACATAACATTAAAGGGACTTTTTTTTTAAAGCCACCAATTCCAACCACATGTTGACACTGACTAGTAGAGGGTGCATCTGATGAAGTGGGCTAAAGTCAATGCCAAATAAAACATGCTAGTTGTTAAGGTCCAGTAGACTCTGCAGAACATGGCTGCATCTCTAAAAGGCATATCATTACAAGTAACTAGATCTCACTGAATTCACTGTGATTTGTTCCCAAGTGAAGAGACCATGAAACAGATCCACTAGTCCACTCCCAGTTAGGGTCAACACGTGCTAATTTCACATATTGAGTTATGATTGTTCATTGTGAAGTTTTATTTCTCATAGTACATAATAGTCTAGACTTTGTCTCAAGTGTGTAATTTTATAAACTCTTTTGCAATCACCCTTGTTGTGTTGTAACCATTCTTAAAAGCAACTTTCTTTGGCAACTGAACATAATGATTACTGTAACAGTAAGCATTGGGTAGTGCATCTCAAATTGTTCTCCTAATTGTTCCCGATTTCTTATAGCTTAATGAGCATGCATTCTGTTTCCTATAAGAAGACTCTGAAGAGATCCCTTGAACAACATGTTTGGCAATGTTTCAGTGGAAATGAATATCAAAGGAAGCTGCTTTGCCTTTGCCTTTCTTAATTATTTGCTCAGCCCATTGCTGCATAAACCTCTATTGTGAGAAAACAAGACAAGGAGAAATATGTGTGAGGATATTTCAAGATTTTTTTTTAAAGAGTGCATTCATATTTTATATCGTGTCCCCTTATCACTAAAGAAAAAGCACAAAATTAAAAAAAATCCCTATAGACAGGCTGCTTGATTGCAGTGCTTTAATAATTAAACTGTTTCTTCCTCTTTTTTCTTTGAAAAGATCTTGACATATGGAGCTTTCATCCTTTAGAAATGCATTAGTCTGACTGAGAGGATTTCACAGAAAGCACTTTGATAATACAATATCAGCTATATTTTTCATTGTTGGTCCCCTTTTACCTACCCTACACAAAAATCTCACAGGATAATTGAACTGTGTTTGAAAGTCCTGCTCCAAATACATACCTTCCAATTGTCCCAAATGGTCAGGGACAATCCTGATAGAGTCATCTATCATCTCACTTTTCAACTCCTTTAAAATGACCCAGTTTCTCTCTCCTTCTCCAACTTTCTCCCTTTGTCCTCAGCTTACTTCCATTTGTGCAAATTGAATTCAAAGTGCAAGAATAGTTTGCACTCAGTTAATTCACCAGGGGTGAGAGGACAGGAGAGATAGGATTGTGCCCTTCCCAGTAAAATCAGGTGAAAGTAAATTTTTATTTCCAGATTAACATGCACTGTGCTGAATCTGATGTGCTCAAAACCCTGTTCAAGTATTTGCATGAATGTCTGGAGGTGTAAACTACGGTAATGGTTCTATTATGGGCATGAATGTAATCCTCCCTTCCCCCCAAAACTCCCCTTGCACCTAATAGTGCCAAATGTCTGCAGAGGGTTACATAACTGTGTTCATCTGAATACAATTATAGAGTTCCTCTGATTAGAAACCCTTATAAAGAAGTATGCTCAATAATAGCATCTCTGTAAATCTGTGTGCTAATCTCTAGTACACTTCCAAGTATGTGGTGTTTTTGTGTGTGTGTCTGTGTCTCTACCATCCAGTCACCTCTCAGATGCTTTCAGGAGAATCTCTAACAGGAATTTTGTTAACCCTATATTCATATGACATTTATATGACATGGTTTACAGTTATGTGAGCTAAGTCACTATGTCACTTCAACATGGTTGCAAAGTCCTCTGCAGGACCAATTGACCTTGGGCAAGTCACACTCTCTCAACCTCAGGAGAAGACAATAGCAAAGCCCCTCTGAACTAATCTTGACAAGAAAACCCCATGACAGGTTTGTCTTAGAGTCATCATAAGTTGGCAACAACTTAATTTGTAGCATGTGACAAGTATCATTTCAACTGAATGTAGGAATCAAAAACAGTTACAAAAATAGCACTAGCAACATGAAACAAATCAAAACCTTTGCTAGAGTAATGAAAAAGGAATCTAGCCAGAAGAATAAACTGGTATATTTATCCTAAGTTGTACTCTGGTCCAACAATTACAAATATCAGAAATGGACTTTGAGTGACCATGGAGGAGTTTTTACATCTCTTGACAACCAGCTGTGCTTTTCTAATACTAATGGAATCATGAATCCATGACACCATGCCAGCGGCACTGGTTGTTTCACACTTCACCTTAACCTCTGCAAGATGTTATGGTTATTGTAGAAAGTAAGGCTACAAATAGAGTATTCCATCTGTTAAATGAGCAAACCAGGGAAACAGGGATGCCATGTGAAAGTTGTTTTTTGTTAAGTGATTTGTTGGGTCACATGGAAAATTAGACACCTAAATTTAAATTTTGGTGCACGACACTTTATGCACATAAATCCCATTATCCAGTAATGGGATTTGTGTGCATATCTTCAATGCCTTGTTTTCCAAATTTCTTCCCTGCGGCGTGGACTAAATGCATCATGTGGACTGAACGTGAATGAATAGTGCCACTGTTGGCTTCATCACCAGGCTTATCATGTGATCTTTCTCACTTGTCCATACAGCTGAGAAATGCTGGCACCTCCTCTTCCCTTTTGATTATAGTTTTGCCTGGTAGTATGTGCTGCATTTTGTACAAAAATGGCTCATTGAAAAGAAAGATGTTAAATCCTTTCAAAAAATCTGTGTGACAAAGTTATTACCTTAAAAATCTAGGTCTTTTCTAAATTCCATTGAATGTTTCAATATATTTACTGATATATACAGAGAGAAAGAGAAAAAGAGACAGAGAGCGAGACCTGCAATAGATAGATAATAGATAAATAAATAGATAGTACTGAAGAAGTCTAACCAAAATAATTGAGGAAGTAACTGAGGAAGTCTAATCAACAAAATAACTGAGGAAGTCTAACCGAAAAACAAGTTTATCAAAATTGAACAATATTAGGTTGTGTTTGTATGTGTATGCTTATATACACATATACACATACTGGAGAGTGCTCAATGGAATCCACAAGAAAAGAGGACAATACATCTCTAAGTGATCGGTGGATAGTTGGTTTTATTGTTCATTTTGGAAAAAGCCCAATGTATTTTGACCTATGTATATATTTCAATGGTCTCTTCTCTCCACCTTTTCTTGCTGACCATCTGCTAAAATAAAATAAAATAAAATAAAATAAAATAAAACTTTGAGCCATTGTCACTTGTTTCTTTTCAGTCCAACAAATGGAATGACATTTTCAGACTGAAAAATGTCTGCAGTTGGCTTTCATATTGTTATGGATAGGCTTTAAGGAGTATACACAAATCAAAATGTATTATAATGTTTTATGTAGATATTATGAAATAATTAAGTCTTGTTCTTTTGATTTATAATTTTACATTTATATCTGTATTAATTTTTATGTTTTTGTAGCCCTTGAAGAAGGCCATTGAAATATATACATAGGCTGAAATATGCTGGGCTTTTTCCAAAATAAAAGAGTAAAAACAACCATTCCTTAAGCACTTAGAGATGTATTTTCTCTCTCTCTCTCCCCCCACCCCCCATGAACATATATACATAGACACACTACTTTTTATTGTTTGGTTTGCACAGTCTGGGTTTTTGTTTTGTTACATTTGTTCTGTTATTCTTTGCAATATTATTGTGCCCTTCTCAGCTCCCCCTCCCCCCAAAAGTAAGATAATAATCAAATATGGAAATAGACTTGCAGTTCTTACAAAGAACCTTAGAAGTATGTTCAGAGATAAAAATGATTCAATTAATAAAGAATTCTGGGGTTAAATATACTGTCCTAAGGGCTTTTTGAGATCTCTCAAGTTCTGCCATATTAGGAAATGTTAGTTATTAAGCACCATACCCTTAGCAGATGTTTGTTTCAAACCAAATAGATTTAGTAGAATATTCTTAGTTGTCTCTCCTCCTCAGTTTCTGGTTAAAATGCTATAAAACTGGGGTGAGCAATTTGCCACTTGTGGGCTGCATGTGGCTCATGGTCATTATTGGGGCCTCCAGAGTGCCCTGGGTGTCAACGTTTTCTTTGTCCCCAAATATACCCAAACACCATCTAAGCTTAAAGGTAAATCTGCATATGCTCCAACTGTTCTGATTTGGCAGGGATCTGCAACTAATCCTCTGTGATATCATTTTTTCAGCTGCTTATGAAATGTCCTAGTTTGTCTTTCCTTCTCCCACTTTCCTTTTTGTCCTTGGCTTGCTTCCATTGGTGAAAACTGTGTTCAAGTACAAAAGTAGTTTACACTCAATTAACTTGGGACAGGAAGAAGGAGAATACAGGAAGAGGGGGATCTTGCCCTTCCCAGTAGGCTGAGGCAAAAGCAAATTAGTACACCCTCTCCTAGCTTGTGTGCTCATTCTCATTAGTAACTTTTTCCATCTTGATTGGACTATGATGTTGCTTGGCCACACATCGCTTGGTTTTCCTCTGTAAAATATTGGAGGGCATGTATTTAATGCCATGCTTTCCCTCTGTTGAGCCATTTTAGACCCAGGAGATTCCTGGATCACCTCTGGCTGTAAAATGGGCCCAGGAGGCAAAAATTTGGCAAAAGTGTCCTGATGACCCCATTGGGCATTTGAGGGAAAATGTATTTATTTATTTAAATAGATAGATAGATAGATAGATAGATAGATAGATAGATAGATAGATAGATAGATAGATAGATAGATAGGGCTGTGGCAAGGGTGCAGCATTCCAGGCTCTTTAGAAGAGGGGTCAGCGTGGTTTCCTAGCTCCCAAGAATTGGCCATCCCTAGAGGAAACAAATTTATCCAGCCCAGGGCACACCAGCAGCCATATAATTAAATGACATAAAAAGAGAAATATGTGACTGTAAAACATAAATTTTTACTGAATCAAATAAGGGTGTATTGAAATGACAGTTTCCCATATAGTAGGTTGTGCAATGTAATTCTAAAGCAGGTATATAGAAAAAATTGTGACAAAAGGAGAAAAGAGATGAAAATTATTTATTTATTACTTTTTTATTACATGCAATATCTGAGAAGGTCAGTGAATTAGCCCAGACAAGTGTCTCTTTTTAACTTTATTTTGTGATACGAGAGGTAGGCAATGAGAAATTAGCTTATGCTTGTCCAGATACCTTCAAAACGAAATGGAGTTTTAGAAACAGTCTCTTTGTTTTAACTCCACACACTGATCATAATACCATTACACTATTTATACCATACTGAGTTTTTCTTCAGCTGATTTGCTTCTCCTTCAGATAGATCTATGGTTGGGACTGTCAGGGATTATGACATCATCTAGATCTAGAATAGCCCTTGCATGGCATGCAGATGCAGATTTGATTTAGACGTCTTGCAATTCTTTATCTGAAATTCTTTATACATTTAACCATGTATGAATGTGAGAGCTGGACAGTGAAGAAAGCCAATAGAAAGAAAATCCACTCATTTGAGATGTGATGCTGGGGAAGAGTGCTGAGGATATCATAGATATGATATCAAGACAAATGAAGGGATCTTAGAACAAATCAAACCTGAACTCTCCCTGGAAGCCAAGATGATCAAACTGAGGGTGTCATACTTTGGTTATATCATGAGAAGGCATGACTCATTAGAAAAGGCAATAATGCTAGGAAATGTAAAAGGCAGCTGAAATAGAGGAAGACCACATGACAGATGGCTAGACTCAATCAATTAGGTTACAGGACTGAACCTGCAGGATCTGAGCAAAGCTGCTGAGGATAGGGGAACTTGGAGATGTCTCATTTACAGTGTCACCATGAGTTGAGGTCCTCTCGAAGGCAATTATTTATATTAGGATTGTTGCATTAACTTTCCAAATTGTATTATCCATAATATCTTGTCTCATCTGCATTTTTGTCTATTGTTTCCTGAGATAAATTGCCATCAAGCTGTCCTTTTAAAAATGTTATCTCATACCCACTTCTGTCGTTTGCAGCAAATATAAATAAGTATAAATACTGCAGTTTTGAAGTGATCCAATAGCTCATTTATAAGTTTACAGAGGGGATTTATTACCACACACTGCACATTGTGGACTAGAGTCATGCAAGGAAGCATGCTTATCTTTACTGACACCTGTTGGACTAAGGACAGTTGCATATCAAGTTTTTTTTTTAAAGGCAGAAAAAAATCCAAGCACACATAATGATACATCAGAGAATTACTGTGATGGTTGAAACCATTCAGCACTGAGGAATATTAATTCATCTTCATAAATTGCATCTGGAAAATGAAGTATTAAATACATCTGTTCATCCATATGCAGCTCATAACAGGTCAGTCATTTGATTTTTGATAGATTGGAATGCTAATTAATAGTAGCAAAACTGGGAGATAAAAAGAGGTTGAAAATTCACTACACAGTTGTTTAATTTATTGTTTGTCTGACTGCCAGATATGTTGGGTGAGATTTCTAACAGAATGAAATCTTATTAATCTGATGACAGATGTTATGAGTAGTTTACTCATCCACAAACTTCACTATGGCTGCACTCTTGTATACACATAGCTATAAGCAAATCCTGTTGAACTCAATAATACTTATGTCTCAATAAACATGCATATAATTGCATTGTTAGTCTGCAATCCTATGAACACTTACCAGCTCAGTTTGCCTTTTATAATACAATCCATCCTACATCCATTTACCCAGGAGTGAGCTCCACTGAACTCAATAGAAGTTATTTTTAGTAGATTTGTGTAGGATTCCATTGTTATTTTTTTTTAATGAAGTAACTTTAGCTCTGTCCATTTTTGGAAACAGAAGCTAGTTTTTTTCTCTTTTTAAGAGGAAAGGCATTCTGGAAAGGCCTTATTTAATTTTGTCACTGTTACAATTACATATTATTACTGTTGCTACTACTACCACTTAGAATTTTTAAATGATTTTGAGCATAGAAAACTCAGTCATCCTTACATAAATCTCTAGCCTTGAGTCAAGTCCCTTTGAGTACATTTTTCATAAGGGATGTGGTCATGATTCTGAGCATAAACAAAATTAGGTAATTTTAGATGCCCCAGACATTCCAAACTTTGTGGAATTCTCATTTTGGGGGAAAAGTAGGTAACTTTATTGTCTGTCTGCATTCCTTGAATCTACACAGGAAGTCTGTGGGATAAAATGGTTGTCTTAGGAATAGGACTTCAGTTTATGCATCCATGTATTATATTGCAAAAAAAAAAAAAAAAAAGAAATACGCCTTTTTATTTCCTCTCTATAAAGCAACTTTGAAAGTACTACATCTCAATTGAATATTAGTGGTGTGTGAATCAACTGTTTTATGAGTCACCACATGATCTGAACAATGAGCAATTAAAAGTTGCATAATGTGCAAACATGGGTACCTAAATTTGGAGAAGCAGGATATGGCAACCAATATGGCAACAGAAGACTTCTCATAGAATCATAGAATCATGGAGTTGGAAGAGACTCCAAGGGCCATCCACTCCAACCCCCTGCCATGCAGGAACTCAGAATCAAAGCATCCCTGACAGATGGCCATCCAGCCTATGTTTAAAGATCTCCAAGGAAGGAGAGTCCACCACACTCTGAGGGAGTGTGTTCCACTGTTGAACAGCTCTCACTGTCAGCAAGTTACTCCTAATGTTGAGATAAAATCTCTTTTCCTGTAGCTTGCATCCATTGGTCTGGTTCCTATTCTCTGGAGCAGCAGAAAACAAGCTAGCACCCTCCTCAATATGACATCCCTTCAAATATTTAAACACGGCTATTATATCACTTAACTGTCTCTTCTCCAGGCTTCTCCAGGATGTTCAACTTATGGTCTACTAGCACTCCTAGATACCTTTCATACATAGTCTCATTAAGCTAGGTGTCCTCCAACCTATATATATGCATTTCATTAATTTCTTTTTGCCCTAACTACAGTACCTTACATTTCTCTATGTTGAAATTCATTTTGTTAATTTTGGCCCAGCTTTCTAATCTATTAAGGTAATTTTGAATGTTCATTCTTTCTTCTGGGCATTAGCTATTCCTCCTAATTTGGTGTCCTCTGCAAATTTGATAGTCTTTCATCCAAGTTATTGATAAAGATGCTGAATAGCACTGGGCCCAGGACAGAACCTTGTAGCACTCCACTGAACACTTCTCTCCAGGATGAAGAGGAGCCATCGCTGAGCACCCTTTGGATTCAGTCAGTCAACCAATTACTAATCCAACTAACAGTTGTATTGTCTAGCCCACATTTTACTATCTTGTTTGCAAGAATATTGTGGGGGACCTTGCCAAAAGCCTTCCTGAAATCAAGATATACTATGTCTACCACATACCCTTCATTTACCAAGCTGGTAAATTTATATATATATATATATATATATATATATATATATATATATATATATATATATATATATATATATATATAAATTCATTTACCAAGCTATAAAGAGATCATATTAGTCTGGCATGACTTGTTTTTGAGAAACCCATGTTGACTTTTTGTGATTATCGCATTGCCTTCTAAATGTTCACAGACTATCTGTTTAATGAAGTGTTCTAGAATCTTTCCCGGTATTGATGTCAGACTAACTTGATGATAGTTGTTGGGATCCTCTTTTTCCCCCTTTTTGAAGATGGAGACAATGTTTGCCCTCCTCCAGTCTGCTGGGACTTCTCCTGTTCTCCAGGAGTTCTCAAAGATTATTGCCAGTGGCTCTGAGTTTACAATTGCAAGTTCTTTTATATCCTTGGATGTAGTTCATCTGGTACTGGAGACTTAAATTCATTTAGGTTAACCAGGTACTCCTGTACTACCTCTTTACTTATTCTGTGCACTAATGTACTCAGGTTGAGCACCTTTTTCCTTTTGTGAGAAGACTGAGGCAAAGAAGGTGTTGAGTAATGTAGTTCTGCCTTTTCTCTGTCCCCTGTTAGAATTTCTCCATCTTCTCTGTGCAGTGGCCCTACCATTTCCTTCTTTTTTCTTTTGCTATGGAAATACCCCCCCAAGCCATTTTTGTTGTTCTTAACCCCTCTAGCAAGCCTGAGCTCATTCTGCACTTTGGATTTCCTTACTTTACCCCTACATATGCTAGCTATTTGTTTGAATTCCTCCTTAGTGATTTTGTTCCTTTTCCATTTCTTATACATCTCCCATTTAAAATTTAGTTCAGTTGAAAGTTCTTTTTCATCTAACCTGGTTTCTTGAGACACCTCCCATTTTTTCTTCTCATTGGAACAGTTTGAGATTGTGCCTTCAGTATCTCCCTTTTGAGAAACTCCCATCCATCCTGAACTCCCTTCTCTTTTAGTATCCCTGACCATGGGATCACTCCCAGTGTTTCCCTATTGAAATCAGCTCTCCTAAAGTCTAGAATGAGTATCTGATTGTATCTAGCTTCTCTTTCTACTATGTAAGAAACTCCAGGAGAACATGATCACTT
>CM034708.1:45205621-45218377 GCA_020142125.1 Phrynosoma platyrhinos | reverse complement strand
TTTCTATCCAGGGGGTCCAGGGAAGGTTTTTTCAGGAGTGGCGTAACCACCGCCTCCTTTAAGCAAGATGGTATACTACCTTCCCTGAGTGACACATTGATTGTGTCCCAAACGCATTCCTGGGGACGTGATTGTGTCCACATCTGTTCTTGAAGTGGTTTGGGTTGAATCTTAACTTCCCACAGTGAAAACATCTTGAGATTAGGACTGAACTGTTCATAGTTTGCTAGTTTATAATAGTACTCCTTTGACATAAATACTGAAGTTTTGTATGAGTAAAAGAGAGGGAAGTGTTTTCACTGATGATGATAGTTCAGATTTGTTTCTTTAATAGAACTGCTCAAGCTTTTTTTTTAAAAAAGAGATTTCAATACAATTAAATTTGGTTTACTATCAGGAAAGAGTCAGTTTAGATTTCAATATCTTGGGAATATAATTCAGTTTATAATTAATTTGGCACATAAAATAGATAATTGGCAGGAGAATTCTAATCTCCCATTGCATTTTAACTTTCCAGAGGTATTGTAGTTCTAGGAATGGCCAAGGCAATATATTATTCTGGTTATTCCATTAGCTTGAGAGATGCCCACAGTATGGTGATGAATACAATATTTACAAAGCAGGTAGCCTTAAACTGCAATTCAAGGTACATATATCTAGGAATAAAATCTGCTAAACACAGTAGAATTTACCATGCTGGATCCCTGACAGTAGCATTTAACATATTTTATTTTCTTTCTATTCCACCTTTCTTCCAGCAGAGGATTCAAGGTATTACAATGTTTTAACAACATAATATAATTTAAAAAACTCCTCTTGGTACAAAAGTTAAAACACCATTAAAATAAACTTTGATTTTAAAAATACAAGTTAAAAACAGCATTAAAAAACATTTAAAACATAATAAAATAAAAAGACTATCCTCCCATTAAAAGATCCAGATGCCATAATATACTAATAACCATTCCTTAAATGAAATGTTCTTTATCTACCAATGGTAAGACAGCAGGAAAGGGTCCAACAGACCTCCTGGGAGAGTTCCACAGTTTGGGAACAGCCACTGAGAAGATTTTCTCTCATGTCCTCACCAAATATGCCTGGGATGGTGGTAGGACTGAAAGTAAGGGCCTTTATAGACTGCCAGAAATAATGCAGCTTGAGGTACTTTAACTGTCCTGGCTCAGTGCTAGGGAATCATGAGAATTGTATTTTTTTCAGGGACATTGAGCCTTCTCTGTCAGAGAGTTCTGGTGCCACAATAAATTACAGTTCCCATGATTTCTTAGCACTGAGCCAGGACACTTAAAGTGGCCTCAAGCTGCATTTTTTCTGGCAGTCTGTAAAGGTCCTAAGTCTTCCCCTACAGACCTTAGAGCATGAGCAGGCTCATATATATGGGGATACCGTTTTTCAAATAGTCTGGACCCAAGCCATGTAGGGCTTCCAAGGTCAGAGACAGTACTTTGAACTCTGCCCCAAAACAGATAAGCAGCCAGTGAAGTCGTTTCAGCAAGGGAGTTATATCACCCCTATAACCTACCCCAGTCAACAGCCTTGCTGCAGCATTTTAGACACACTGAATTTTCCAACAGTTTCCAAAAAACAGCCCCATATAGAGTTTGTTACAGTAATTCAAAGAGGATGTAACCAAAGTTGTATCACTGTAGCTCAGGGATAGGCAAACTGTCCCTTTTAAGGGGAGAAGGACTTCAGCTCCCAGAAGCCTCAGTCATATCAGCCAATAGTCTGGGATGTTGGCCAATAACCGGCACAGCTCGCACACCAATTTGCATAAGTGTAAACACACTCCAAACCCCCTCTAATACCTGGACATCCTGGCACAGATCTGAGTCCAGGAGCATGCTGAAACTGTGAACCTGAAATTTCAGGAAGAATGCAACCCCATGAAGAACAGGATGAATCCTTATTTCCTGATCTGCCTTTTGACTGACTGAAAGCACCTCTGTTGTCTAAATTGAGCTTCAATTTGTTTACATTCATCCAGTCCTTTATGGATAGCAGACATTGGTTTGGTACAGAAATTGCTTCCTTGAATGGAAAGGAGAGTTAGTGTTGGGTTTCACCAGCACATTGGTAACAACCAGCTCCAGAATTCCAGATACACTCTCCTAGTGGTTAAAGATGTTAAATAGCCCTGGAGGAGCCCAAAGGTCATGAGGCTGAGCAGGAATTTCCCAACACAGCCTCTGAGTTTACCCTCCCCCCAAGAAGGACTGGAGCCACTACAAAACAGTGCCCCCAGGTTCCATCCCATAGTCAAATGTATCAAAAGCCACTGAGAGATCCAGCAGAACCAGCAGGGGCACATTTCCCCTGACACGTTCACTGTGTAGGTCAGCCATTAGGCAACCAAAGTTGTCTCTGCCCCATAGCCAGAGCTGAAGCTAGATTGAAATGGATCTAGATAATCAATTTCATTCAGAATTCTTGGACCTCAGAGGCTATCACATGCTCCATAACCTTGCACAGAAAAGGAATATTGGAGAATGGCCAGTAGTTATTCAGGGTAGTCAGTTCAGAGAGTTTTGTAGTAGTTGTTGTTGTTTTAAAGTAGCTTTAAAGTAGCTGTAAGACAAGCTGGAATTCTACCTTGATACAGTGATGTATTCACTACTCTTCTTATCCACTCAACCAGTTCCTCTCTGGTCAGAAAGTGCAAGAGTCCAGTGCATATGTGGTGACTCTCACCTCTCCAAGAATCCTGCCCACATCTTCAGGCTTCACAAATTGAAACATATCCATTAACCTGGGACAAACAGGAGCCAAGATTGTATCTATTGGACCTGTATCAACTATAGCATCTATGCTGGAGCAGATCCAAACAATTTTAGCTGCAAAGTAGCATGAAAACCCTTCACAGCAAGCAGCCAAGTGGTCTCCATGGGGGAGATCATAAAAGGCTTTACCACTTGTGATACCTTTGCTGGAAAACAGTATGCAGAAGCAATGATGGCAGATAAATATGATTTCTTTGCTGCCACCACTGCTACAGTAGGTTCTCTAGTGGGCTCTAGCCCATGTTTGCAACTCCACCTCACCACCCCACCTCCTCATGCCTTGCCTGCTGATGTACAGAGAACCCAGGCAAAGAAAAATGGGTGAAGGTCACCCCCACCCCCACCCCACTTCAGTGACATCCAGCTAGGTCTCTGTTATGCAAGCCAGGTCAGCATTCTCGTCCATGATCAAGTCCTGTATCAATTGTGTTTTTCTGTTTACCAACCTGGCATTGAACAGCAGCATTTTCAGCCCAGGGGGCCTGTTGTCATGGCTAGCCATACTATTTGAATTTTGAGACAGTGTAGGAGCAACAAACAACAATTTTTTTAGCAGCAAAATAACAGAACATGCACATATCCAGGCAGGTAAAGTACCCCTAATGCTTTTTAACATAGGATATGTTAGGATATAGATGGGCTATACAGTCAAAGGTGGAATGTAGAGATTTGTGTGTGTGGAATTTTCCTCATGAGAACATCTAGAGAAACAAAGTGAATCTAACACCAGATGGCCAAGACAGACAGAAACATATACTTTCCCAAAGGTAGAACTCATGGACACAGACTTTGTTATGGGTAGCAAGTGATATCAAAAATGTAAACAATTGTTAGGCTTGGGAAAATAGTCATGTGGTGGATGATGGACAACAAGAGGCTGGGATAATATACATCATACAGGCATTATCCAATTAACATAAGGTTAACACCTAGAAGGTGGGAGTATGGGAAGGGCCTAGAGAAGCCTTTGTCTAGAATGTTATTGTTCAAGTTGTGTGTGCATGAGCCTGCCTGGCAGCAGTGGTTTTAACTGCAACAAGTTGGAGATCCTAAGCTTTTGGATTGTTAAAGATGTAATCGTGCATGGCTGAACTGGACAAGTTCATCACAATGGATTTTACTTAGTTATCTTATTTTACTTTTATATACATTAATAAAACTATGCTTTTGGACTTTACAATGTGTCTTCTTGACTGAGGAAGACAGGATCCTGAAGAAGGGAAGCTGAGCCAGTTGATAGTAAGAGTTACAAAGTGGCTGTGGATCACAGCAGCCAGCTTGTCCTGCAGATTCTGCTGGGTGCCAAAGAGCATCACTTCAACACTCATCATCCACACACTGACATGTTGCACAGAACACCAGAATGCACATAATTATTTGGACACCCATGTAAAGGAGGATAAGTGATAATAAACTTTTCTGTGTTAGGCTTCTTTGATCTAAGGTATATCTCAGGAGCTGAAAAACCTACAAATCATAAGGTATTGGCTAGTGATTTAGTAAACTTTGTATAGCAGTATGTTTGTTATCTAATATTTACATGCATGTATACACAACGGAGGTCTGGAACAGACAGCCCTTCAAAGCTGCCATCTGGGCAGCTTGGGAGTGCATACACTCCCATACTTCCCTGAAGTTGCTCAGAAGTCAGGGAGTTGCCCAGAAATGGGTGGCTTCAAAGCACTCCAGTGGTGTGGTGTTTATACAAATGCTATTTTTTCGTCCAGCTTCCAGGTAGGTTGGGGCTGCAGCATATATTTGCTGCAGCCCCAATCCGTCTTTGAAAAGGGCAGCTTCAAGTGCCCCTTCTGCCCATCTGTTTTGCCCCTTAGCGTCTTTTAGAATATTCTATGTCTTTGCAGAGAAGAAAGGGCAAGAAGTTGGCTCATCTTGTTCCCATTAAGTTCCTGATCTACACTTTTGGAATGTTTATGGCATTTCATGCACACAAAAAAAAAAGCACAAGAAATTATTTAACCTGTAAGTGACATACTGGGGCTGCAGCCTGGAAATAGATCTGGTGGTATAAAGACTTTCAGCTGGAAGCTTCTTGTAGCATGCTGCTGTACTTCCTTGAAAACTGTTCACACACATTCTTTTATCTCAGTGAAGAACAGAACCTCATGAGAAAGGCTGAGGATGCCTAAAACATTTGGCTAATCAAAAGCTTTGTGAAATCCATATACCAGTGTATGTTGTAATGAAGCATATGGTGGACATTAAATAAAGAGTTTTAGGGATGTTTCCAACATGCTGTTTTCCCCCAATAAAATTTCAGAGATAAAAGGAAAAATGTATACATATGCCCAGAACTTCAAAAAGTTACTTTTTTGGCCTGTAGCTCCTAGAATCTCTAACTAGCATGGCAACTAGCTGAGAAACTCTGGGAGCAGTACTCCAAAAAAGGGACTTTCCTAAGCTCTGCTTATGATAGGAAAGAGTCAATGCATGAAGTTTGGATTTTAGATGTGAGCAGGTGAGGGGTTAAATTTGTTATGTATTGATTCAAAAGCTTTACATTCCTACATTGTTTTCCTTCTGTTTTCTTCCCTCTTCCTCCCTCCCCTCCCCTCCTCTCCCTCTGTGTTCATTTCTGCAACTAATCCTACTTGCCTTGTATCTGGCTGGTTTATGACCATCAAGATAGCACTGCCTGATTATGAGTCCCCAGAGAATACCCAGGCTTTCTGCCAGAAGTGTCTCAAAAACCTACAGTCATGAAGTCCCATTTTCTCTTTTGTTTTTTCTGGCTAGTATTTGTGTTGGTCCTACTACCAAGGTAATCACCAATACTGTGGAAGGTATCTCCTGGTGATTCATGATATTCTGCTTGAATGTCAACCAGAACTGAAGCACCATTGCTGGACCATCAGCAATACACTTTATGTGCAGACTGGTAATATATAACATATCCCCCCCCCCAAAAAAAATGTTCCTTTATATTTTTGGCATTTTTTTTTTTGTTCTTTAGCATCAGTATCTGGAATTACTTTTCCCATTAGCTGTCTTTGATATAATTTGGAGGAAGAGAGACAACAATTTCAGAAGTATATTAGAAATGAATTGTAACCACAATTTTTCACAAATGGTAAAATAATTTCAAACAAACCTTACCAACCCACCCTTTTCATAAAACAGTTCACAACAATGTAGTTAGTGTTTTTATTAAGGAGTAAAGTCAATTTCACTTTTTTGAAAAGACCCCAAACACCTCAGATTCAGAGCATCTCTTTAAGTGAGTCAGTTTTATCATGCATAGAGCCAGCCAGTTCCTTTTGATCAATGTTTTTTCCATTACCTTTGATATTAAATGTGTAACAAAAGAACACAATGGCCTGAACTTAGAGAAGCCCAAAGGCTGTTTCCTTAATGTTAAACGCATGCTGAAAACTAAATGGAAGTTTTGGAGGGCTTACAGTTGTTCTCAGATTACACTTAAATTCAGAGACAGACTGGAGAAAGCCTACATGTTTCTGTTAAGCTGTCTTTCTGTTTTATCTCTTAAATGAATTTGAAACCTTCAATCTTCAGGAGAGGGAGTAAAATAGCCTTTTAAGTTGCCATCCAGCCAGAGCTGTGTGAAATATAATGGAGTTGTGAAGACAACCCCTTTTAGAAGTGGGCAGAGACTGTGTAAACAGATGTGGTGATGAACAGACAATGATGAATAGGTACATTGTTCCTTCTTTGATTTTTGCTGATCACTCACAGCCACCTCAACCTAAGTCTCACTGGCAGATGATGGCTTAGAAGAACATGGAAGCAAATATTTTACATCACCTAAATTTACAGTCAGAAGAAATTGTCACAGACCAAGGAGGCAATAATGATGGAAATTATAGAATTAATAACTTACTTCAAAACAGGGTCCTGTGGCACCCTAAAGTAACGTAAAGATCTTCAAAATTTGATGCTTCTCAAGAGGTGTGTGTAAATAATGCCTTATGTAAATAATGAGCCAGCAGTGGACTGGGACTCTGGAAGAGGAGGGTTTGGATCCCCTCTCAGCCATGGAAACCCATTGGGTGATCTTGGACAAGTCACTCTCTCTTGCTCAGTCTCAGAGGAAGGCAGTAGCAAATCACCTTTTCCATCCAATAAAAGAAGAAGAATTGTTTTTCTCCTTGGAGTTAAGATTAATTGCATGTTCTGTGGTCTAAAACCAGTGCTTCTCTCAACTAGAATAAACTCACTAAGGTGGTATGTGCACAGATCAGGATATTCTGGGAGCAGCCCAACAAATCTTTGTCCCAGAGCTGCCCTGACTTCCTCCCATAACTTAGGCCCTCCTTTCTGATGCCAGGTGTCTTTTTGCACATGTATTCCAGTGTGCTGCCTGCTGTGGCTGCCATGGTGATGTGCCATTTCACTCTGAAGTCAGAATGAGGTGCCTAGCCTCAATTACATGACTGGGTATCTTCTAACCTAGAGTGAGTGATGCATGGCAGAAGTGGCCATGCCAGGTGGCATAGTGGGACACATTTTAAACAGCCATCAAGTATTGAAATGGAAGTCTCTGGATCTTCAGGGAAAATTCAGAGCAATTAGTGCCTTTTAAAACTATGTTTTAAGAGGGGTGTCTTGGGTTTGTTGCTGAATGGGCTAAATGTTGTCTGGACTGTTTGCATCATCATCATCATCATCATCATCAAATTTATTTGTACTCCATCCCTCTGTGAACAATCGGGATGACTAACAACAATGAAAATTACATACAATATAAATCCACAAGAGGTCCAAAACCCACCCACCCCTTAAAAAAGTATTAAAACAAAAACTATTAAAATATCTTAATTAAAATGATATACAATAAAAACCAAGTCATAGATAACAATAATATAATAAAGCAAACAGAGTAGTGGCAGCATCCAGGATGGGAGAGGGTGAAATAAGGGAGTTCCTGAAGCCGGGAAGTCTATTCTGGAAAGGCCAGCCTTTTTAAAGCTGTTTAGCATTGTAATCTGATAGATCTTGTCCGGCAGGCCATTCCATAATCTGGGGGTGATTACCAAGAATGCCCTCTGAGAGGTTGCAGGCAGCCTAGATTTTGATGGCTGGAGCAAGTTCCTCCCAGAGGACCAGAGTGTGTGGGGAGGATTGTATGGGAGGAGGTGGTTATGAAGATAGCATGGAGGAAACTAATAGGCAGCCAGTGGAGGGACTTTAATACCGGAGTTATGTGATCCCTCCTAGATGTTCCCGAGACCACTCTGGCTGCCATATTTTGTACTAACTGAAGTTTCTGGACCAAGCATGAGGGTAGCCCCATGTAGAGTGCATTACAGAAATCCAGACAGGAGGTTACCAGCACTTGCACCACAGTCTCAATATCCCTTACTTCCAGAAAAGGACTCAGCTGGCATATCAGCCAAAGCTGATAACAGGCACTCCTGACCGTTGCGTTTACCTGATTAATCATCAGGAGCGATGAGTCAAGGACCATCCCCAGACTGTAAACACAGTTCTTTACGGAGACTGTGACATCATCCAGGACTGGAGGTTGTCACCCAATTCCTGGTTTCAGGGCTGCTACTGTGAGCACCTCTGTTTTGTCTCGATTCACTCTCAATCTGTTTTTCCTCATCCAGCCCATTACTGCCTTAAGACATTCATTGAGAGGAGAGATGCCATCGGGAGTTGAGGCTGATGATAGAGACATGCAGAAATAGATCTGGGTGTCGTCAGCGTACTGATAACACCCAGCTCCATGATTCCGAATGATCTTATCCAGCAGCTTCATATAGATGTTGAACATCAGAGGAATGAGTTCTGCATTGTCTGGACTCATCAGCAAGAGCAAAGAAGAAGCTGTTTCATTTGGCCCGTGTAGACAGGGCCTGAATCACTGGGAACTCAGTAAGGCAATGTTTATGTAAAATCCTGAGTTTAATGAGGACTAATAATTGCATTTAGGCCTTTGTGAAAAAACCCCAAAACAGATTCCAAGTAATTACCACTTACTTTAACATTGTCAGTCCTTTCCACCCTGCACTTCCTGCCTTTCCTATTTTGTTATAGGAACTACACCATTGTAGTTTGTAGTTTAAGATAGTGTTGGCTTGACAATCAAGTTATATAAGACTGAAGCTTTTACATTGATTATGAATGAGGAACCTTTCTCCTAGCTGTCTGAGTTTTGAAAAGTCTGATATGCTGGAGGAATTGTAATGATGGAAAATCTGGTATGTCAGATGAATTATTGTCATTTCATGTTGAATGTACTGAGCTGCATTTGAAGCAAAGCAAAAAGGAACAATCAAAATAGATAAATAATAAAATCACATGTGATTTTAAAGGTCAAATATCCAAACAAATGAAGTTTTAATAATTCAAAAAGGAATACAATTTTGAAAGAAAGTCCAGAATTCTGTTGAAGAATTATTGTTATTGTGTATCTTCAGGTCGTTTCTGACTTACAGCAACCCAAAAGCAAACCTATCATGGGATTTTCTTGGGATGATTTGTTCAAAGGAGGTTTGCCATTGCCTTCTTCTGAGGCTGAGAACATATGTCTTGCCCAAGTCACTCAGTGGGTTTCATGGCTGAATGGGGAGCTGAACCCTGGTCAGCAGAGTTGCATCCAGCTACCTCCATGTAGCAAGGACATCACCAGTATGGATCTCATGAGTAACCCCAGAGATTTCTGCAGAACTTTGTTGATTGTGTGATCCTGTATGGCAGGGGGTTGGACTGGCTGGCCCTTGTGGTCTCTTCCAATCAAAGAATGTCCAACAGATGGCTATCTAGCCTCTATTCAGAACCTCCAAAGCAGACTCCACCACAGTTTGAGGTGGCATATTCCACTGTCAAACAGCTCTAGTTGTCAGAAAGCTTTTCTTAATGTTTATATAGAATCTCTTTTCCTGTAAAATGAATCCATTGCTCCATGGCCTGGTCTTTGGAGCAGCAGAAAACGCGCTTTGCCATACCCAGTTCCCTAAGCTGTTCTTCATAGGGCATAGTTTCCAAACCTTTCACCATTTTGGTTGTCTTGTTGACACATTCCAGCTTGTCAATATCTGTCTCAAGTTGTGGTGCCCAAACTGGTTACAGTGGCTGCATCCACACTGCAGAAATAATTTTGTTGCCACTTTAACTGCCATGGCCCAATGCAATGGAATTCTGGGAATTGTAGTTTGTGGCAGCTCCAGAGCAGATTGTCTTCTGAAATTCTTTTGTGCACTCCATTATCCAATGTATGCTTGCAATATGATCCCTAGTGCTTCTTTTCCTGTGCCCAGCTTGGATATCTGCCATTTCATGCTCTGAACATACTATACCCTGCTATACCCTGCCCCAAATCATAATCCTTGGTACACTGAAGATCTTAGAAGGAAGAAGTGGGCTTGAAAATTATTAGAGCACCACTGGTGAAAAACTCAGCATTTATCTGACAAGACACGTCATAGGACTTTTCTTAAAGCCTATTGAGTGGCAATAGCTGCAGCAAATAAATCTTTTTACTCTGCATCTACTGCGTCTGTGAAATCTTGTCTGGCTCTTCTATGAGTACCGATGACATAGACAAGCTGCTTGACAAGGTGAAAAAGACCACATGTCCTCTCGATCCCTTCCCATCCTGGCTGGTCATCCAGGGAGGTAAGGCAACTATAAATCTGTTAAAATCTATAATTAATGCCTCCTTCAGGGAAGGCCATTTTCCAACTAGTTTAAAACTAGCAGTAGTAACACCTATATTAAAGAAGCCTTCCCTTGACCCCCTGGATAAAAATAACTACCGGCCAGTATCTCTTCTTCCTTTTTTTTGGGCAAGGTGATTGAGAAGTCAGTTGCAAACCAACTGATTATCTTGATCCATTTCAAACTGGCTTCTGATCAGGATACAAAGTAGAGACTGCTCTGGTCGCCTTGGTCAATGATCTTCGTCTGTGCATCAACAGGGGAAGTGAGGCCCTCTTGGTACTCTTGGACTCCTCAGTGGCCTTCGATACCATAGACCATGATATCCTTCTGGAACACCTGAGAGAATTAGGAATTGGGAGCTCTGCTTTGCAGTGGCTCTGTTCCTACCTCTCGGGTAGATTCCAGATGGTGATGCTGGGGGACAGCTGCTCTTCTAAAAAAGAGCATCTCTCAGGGTACCATTCTGTCCCCCATGAAGCCTCTGGGTGAGATCATCTGGAGACATGGGGCAGGGTGTTATCAGTACACTTATGACACCTAAATTTACTTCTCTATGTCTTGGACTGTTTCAGTGACCAAGGAGGGCTTCTCCCCTCTGAATGACTGCCTGAGGTCAGTAATGGATTGGATGAGGGAAAATAGACTTAAGCTGAATCCAAACAAAACGGAGGTACTCATGATAGGTAACGCTAATCCAAGTATGGAGATAAATTCACCAGTCCTGGATGGGGTCACATTTCCCCTAAAGCACTGCGTTTGGGGGTGCTCTTGAACTCATCGCTCCAACTGTCACCTCAGATTGATGCAATGGCTAAGAGTGCCTGTTATCAGCTTCGGCTGATACGCCAGCCATGACAGGACCTAGAAATGGTTGTACATGCACTAGTAACCTCTCATCTCGACTACTGTAATGCGCTCTACATGGGGCAACCCTTGTGCCATGTTTGGAAGTTTCAACTGATACAAAACATCACAGCCAAACTGGTTGCAGGTAAATCTAGGTTTGACCGGATAATACCTATTTTGAAATCCTTACACTGGCTACCTGTTAGCTTCCGGGCACAGTACAAGGTGTTAGTTATTACCTACAAAGCCCTTTATGGCTTGGGTCCAGCTTACTTGAAGAAATGCCTCCTTTCATATAATCCTTCCCACACACTTAGGTCCTCTGGGAGGAACTTACTACAGTCAGTAAAAAACTAGACTGGTGGTGACTTCCCAGAGTACCTTTTCAGCTGCTGCTCCTAAAATTTGGAATGACCTGCTGGAGGAGACTTGCCAGATTACATCCCTTGATGTTTTTTAAAAAGCGATTAAAAAGAATTCTCTTCTGGCAGGCCTTCCCAGACTGACCTCTGTCTTGATCTGAACTAACTGCCCATTTGATCTACCTCACCTAGACATTACCATTGTTATTGAAGGAAGGATGGGTTGAAGGGGTGAGGGGTTTGAGGATTATTTTCTTATTATTATTTCTGTAATTATTTTAATCTTTGCTTTTACTCACCTCAATCCTCAACAGGGAGAGGTGGGATACAAATAATAATAATAATAATAATAATAATAATAATAATAATAATAACCTACATGTAGAAATGCCTTAAATATATTTTTTTTAAAAAAATAAAAATTGAAAAGAATAAAGAGAAAGCAAATTCTATGAGATAATTTCTTCTGTATTGACAAATCATTGGGCAAGCTGTCCCTCTGTCTTACCACCAATAAGCTGATTCTGATTGGCATTTACATCCCACTTTCTTCTAAGGAGCTCAATAATATATGGTTCACCTCTTCCCCCATTTTTATCCTCACTACAACTTTGTGTGATGTGTAAGGCTGAGACGTAGTAGTTGTACCAAGGCCACCAGCTTTTAAAGTCACCAGGTCCAAGGTCACAAGTGAATTCCATGGTTCAGCAGGAATTAGAACCTGAGTATTCCAATCTGTTAGCAGATAGGAAATTAATAAAATTTTGGGACACATGTGGAGTTCCCTCTATGACCCTGAACTGACCTCTGGCAGCCATAATCTTCTAGCTGGCAAGTTAGGTAGGCATCAGGAGGGCCTGCCCAAACAACTGGAAAATTCCCTACCAGACAGGTTGGGGAGTTGCTAAAGTGAATAAAAAACGATTATTCTAAAAGGGGACACATTGTCCAGTCTCACAGTTGATGGACTGGTCTCACACTTGATGGACTGGTTTAGACTGGTCTCACATCCAGGTTTAACAAAGCTAAGATGATCAATGCCTTTGTCCAAGCTTCAGCCAAGCCATTTAGTCAATAGCTAGAAGCAAGATATGGCCTATATAAAC
>CM034708.1:45189773-45205521 GCA_020142125.1 Phrynosoma platyrhinos | reverse complement strand
AAGTGAGTACCTCCCTTAGTCTGGCCCATCTCAAGCTATTCCTGCTTCAACTCCTTTATTTCAAAGTGTGCAGTGTGTGTGTATGCTATATTTGTGTGTGTGCAGTTTTCCCCTTTAATAAATATTGAAGAAGCCTGTCTCAGCATCATCCATTGGGGGATTCCTTAGTACTCTGGTATACATAATGGTATCTGGTCTCGTGCGGTGTTGTTAGGGCCCCATTCTTGCATATTTGAGATAATTATAAATGCCTCTAATTAGATCCTTCCCAACAAATCTAGTCCATTATTCTAACTACTATAATACAACTGCTGTTAGAAAGTTAACAGTACTTGTTGTCAGCAGGGCATTCTATTCTTTGCCTGTGAAAAATAGAAAACATTTCCTGTGTGTGGATTGTAGGTCAATGACTGAGTCTGTTCTTTGCAGACAAATTCCTGCAGTTTTATTTTCTATCCTCTTCATGATGGAATCAGAAAGATGTTTATGTGATTTTCTGGGAAGGCCTAGCCCACTAATGTAGACAATACAGAGCAAGCTACTGAAAAGCAGCTTGGAACAAAACTTGTGAATTTCTCAGATCAGGATTGTTACCTTGTGTCTATTCAAACAAGGAAAATGGGAAATAGCCATAGAAAATTAAATTAAGCTTAGTTTGAGGTTATGAGAAATACTTTTGATTCTATATAACAATGCAGATGGACAGCATTGGATACAAATATAAGAGATCAGATATATACATAAGAGAAATCTTTCTAGTTCCATTGTTAAGCTAAACAGTGTTCTTTTCATAGTTTTTTGTGGGTTTTTAGGGCTGTGTGGCCATGTTCTAGAAGAGTGTTCACTCTAGGCCCAAAACTACATCAACTATTACTTACACCCTAGATCTAACTGGTTAGTGTTAACTGAACTGCACTCAAAGTAAACATTTTAGTGTCCAATAATATGAGTAAATAACCTTTAAAATAATTCATCATGTTTAATAGTATGATGGAAAGAAGAATTCTTAAGAGGTGTGATTGTGTAAGAAATTTCCTGTGTACTCTTTAATGTAAAGGATTAAGTGTCTTGTCTCTCTAGTCTTAAAACAAATCTTCCCCAGTGAAGAATATAAAGCTGGCTCTGATGCATTGTTAACATTTTTTTGTTTGTTTAAAAGAAAGTAATGAATTTACTGAGATACTTCACATGGGTCCATTGATTTCTATCATAGAGCATCTTATTGTTGAGCTTTTGGAAAAGGTCTCAGATACAAGGAGCTGGAAGTCTGCCCAGCTTTGTACAAATAACTCAAGCATTTTGACTTTTGAGACCTTGGGCTAGAGATGTAGCAAGGGGGTTTAATGGATTGGAAATGTGTGTGTATTATGTGAGTCGTCTTATATGCACCAAAATGCTAAAAGTTATAAATTTCAGTCAGCCAACATAGTTCCTCAGAAATTCACAGTGCACTTTTATACATGGCCATAGAATCAGAGACTCATAGATTCACAGAGTTGGAAGAGACCACAAGGGCCATTCAGTTCAGCTCCCTGCCATGCAGGCATACACAATCAAAGCACTCCCGACAGATGGTCATCCAGCCTCTGTTTAAAAACCTCCAAAGAAGGAGACTCCACTACACTCTGAAGCAGCATATTCCACTGTTGTACAATTCTTACTGTGTGGAAGTTCTTCCTAATAGTTCAAATGAAATATCTTTTCCTGTAGTTTTAATCTATTGCTCTGTGTCCTTGTCTCTGGAGCAGTAGAGAACAAGCTTGCTCCATCCTCAATATGATATCCCTTCAGATATTTAAAGAGGGTTATCAAGTCACAAATAAACAGATCAGTGGACCTTATTTTCACCCAAATAAGCATGTATAGGATAGCAAGCCAAAATTATTATATTTTGATATTAGCCCTCACCCCCTTTTCCTTTTTACTCCTGACTCTACCAATGGTATAGGAAAGATGTGACTAAAATGATAATGTTTTACAACTCTGACATTTTGGTGAAATGTAAAATAGCTTTGGTCTGTAATAAAATGGATTTTGTGATGAAGAAAACCACAATAAAATATCTGCATACAGTGCAGCACACACCCCAGCCATTCCTTTTCTGGGTCTGGAGTTACTGCTGGATGAGCAGGAGAGGAAGGAAACTCACTTTCTAGCCCAGCCAGAAGCTCTCGTAGACCTGGAAGTCACCACCTTCCCACCAATGGCAACTGGTGAGAGTGGGCTGTGCTGCTGCCTCACAGCCTTTTTAGGGTGTGGGCAGAGCTGCTAAGTGAGCAGAAAAGGAGGCAACTTCCTTTCCTGTCTGGACAGCAGTTTGTACAGACTGGGAAGGAAATGCCTTCCCACCAGCAGTCACTGGTGGGGGCAGGCTGCTGCTATTGCCTGACAACCTTTCCACCACTTGACATACAACCCCATCACACCCAGAAAGAGATGCTGTGCAACAGCATCACCCCAAGTGACAGCTACAGCCAGTGTACAGCAGAGGCACCCTGGCTGACAGAAGGGGGTGGCCAAAGGGGTCACCAGGTTTACCCCCTTCTGAGATGTCACCCAGTGCGGTCCTCACCCCCTCCCCATAACACTGTAGTGACACCCCTGTACATACTGTCTGTATGAACAAGGGATGGTGGTGGAAAAAGAGGAGACACTGAAACTAAAATGGCCAAAACACACTGCAGAAATAATCCAGTTTGAGACCACTTTAACTGCCCTGGCTCAGTGCTAGGGAATCCTGGGAACTGTAATTTTGTGAGACATTTAGCCTTCTCTGACAGAGAGCTCTGGTGCCACCATAAACTACACTTCCCAGGATTCCCTAGCACTGAGCCAGGGCAGTTAAAGCAGTTTCAAACTGAATTATTTCTGCAATGTGTTTTGGACCATAGATGGCCATAGCAAACCCCACAATAGGTTCACCATAAGGTCACCATCAGTCAGAATGACTTGAAGGGACACAACAACAACTTTAAAACTAGTTTCATGTGACATTTAATTTACAGTCAACAAAGCAGGACATTTTCTTTCTTATGGAACATTTTCCAAGCAATCCTTCCTATAAAGAAATTCATAGCTGCATTTTGCTGCTTTTTTGCACAGCATTTTATACTGCAAAATTACAGAGGGCTGAAAATGCAGAGAAACCAAACTGAGTTTCCCCTTTTACTGGATATACAGCCATGTGTTTATTTTGATGGAGGGGAGAAGGGAGAGAATGACAGAAAGTGATGGTAAGCAGATAGCATACTCTCATTTAGAGTCTTGTTCTGTCCCACATAGTGACTTTGTGTCCCATGTTAATAGCTCTAATAGGATTTTGGCACAGGACAAAAGGGAATATGAGAGAGATAGAGATTGCAAACGGAAACAAGGGAGGTGTGAGAGAAAGATGAGCTGCAGACAGCACTGCATCCTTTAAAAAAATACCCTCTAAAGCAATGTCAGGTCTATCAGCAATCTCTTTAGTCCTCTCTGACAGGGCTAGAGGCACTTTTCTATACACAAATGTGTCTCATGCATTCATGAGCTTCTTTGACATCACAGCCTCTTTTGTTAAGAGCTAGATCATTGCTGTACCTTTCTCTTAGCTGCCATATGGTGCAGGAGAAACAGGCTTACAAAGAGGGAGCGAGAGGTAGAGGAATGGAGACACAGAGAAGAAAGAAATCCAGCTATAGCAGATGAAATTGATTTATTTTCTGAGCAAATGGGGGCAAATGAGTAAGGCTGACTGGAGGGAGGGGGAGGCCCAGGAATATTAAACTCTCAATGGAGCAGGCAAGCAGTCTGTTCTTGACACAGCATCCGTGCTGTGCTTGTTCCCAAAACAGAGATGTTGAAAATAAGCATACTCATTTTTGTTACCTTAGTAATGCTGCCTCAGAATGACTTATAGCCCCAGTGGTTTGACAGTGGTCTCTAACACTTTAATTCAGTCAGTCATCAGGGGAGTGGGTGGGAGAGAAAAGGAATAGAATCTATATGATGTGCCATATGTGCAGAACTATAATGTATCTGTCTGGCAACTTTAGAAATTTTCAGAAGAAAAGCTGTGTCTAATTTGAATGGTGGAGACATTCTGTCAGTAGAAACATGGGGAAAGAATACAGTCTGGGACATATTCAGCCCGACTTTAAGAAGAGAAATACCATTGCTTCATCACCCATGCCCACATTTGGCCAACTTTTAACTATATTTTGGGAAGCTATGCTGTGTTACTACAAAAGGGCACCATAACCTGTTATCTTTTGTTGATGGGTAGACTCCAACATTCACTTGGTAAGGCTGAGAAGCACACAACTTTCAGGCTCACTGCCTTCAGGCTTCCTGTTCTTGGCTCCTATTTTGTACAGACACATGGAAGATGAATGTTTGCATGTTCTCCAGAGGAGACAGAGCTGAAATTAGTGTTGCGGGTCTTCTATTCTCTTTTTGACTTATGTGGTTTATGGGCTATGTCCACATCTCCTTGAACACTTTCATATTTGAAATAATGTCTGGCACAGCTCTTTTCCCCCTCCCCTCTGCTTTTTATAACCTGCTGTCAGGCAAATGACCTCATAGAAAGTTTAGTAGAGCTACAATTTTGTGGGCAGCTTGCCTTCATCAGCCTGACTGACTGCACAATGTGTGCAGCTGATCTTGGACTATCATTCCTCAGAACGAATCTTGTTTCATTTTTGGAGTATATAACTAGCTGGACCACTACTACTCAAGACAGGAGAACAGAAATGTGTGAGATACTCCTGTTGTGATCATCTTTATGCTGTAGCTATCTTTAGCTACCTACTAGCTATTTAGCCATGCTAATACAACTGACTCCTATTCTTCCTTCCATTCAATGGAATAGGATTGATTTGTCTTACAAAGCTGTCCCCACCTTCAGAACTGTCCCAAGACATTTTGCTGCCTGAAGCAAAGAATAAGGATGTGTTCTCCGATTTCATATACAAAAGTCAACTGGGGGTGCATCTACACCGTCTTGCACTTCAATATCACTTTGAGTGTCCTGGCTGTCTCCTACAGAATCCCGGGATTTGTAGTTTTGCAAGGCACTAGCACTATTTGGCAGAGAAGGCTTAAGACCTTGTAAAACTACACATCCAGGATTCCATAGGATGGAGCTACTGCAGTTAAAGTGGTACCAAACTTCAGTATTTCTAGTATAGATGAACCCTGAGCCAATTGTTGTTCAACAGTGATGATGGAGCAGTGCCCTCCAGCATACCTGAAAGCAACAGCAGAGCTTGGCCTGTCTTCTTAGGTCTGAAGTTTAATTTCATAATGTTAAATATTAGAAACAGGAAAATTAACTAATGAGCATGAACACTAATGATTAAAACAATTTGATAAGTTAATGAGTAATTAGCCTACTGATTACAATACTGGTATTGAGGCTACATTATTAGATTTACAGAGAAAGGCATGGAGGTTGTCATTGTTGACATTATGGAAGCATATTTTGTTACAGGCTTATTTAAACTTTTTTTTGTCCTTTTAAACTTGCCTTCTTCCAATCTGGAATTTTTCCTCACGTGAATTACAGAGGCCATAATAGGATTGTTCCCTGGGAATGGTGAAAGTACAGCACATGTGGGAATTGTTGGTTTATGGAAGGGTAACCTAAAGAGTGGGATGGTATTTTACAGCCTCTTTAGCTCAGTTTGTCATTCATCTGCATCTCTCATTTCTTTTCATCCCCACCAACGCAAACATTTCACTTTCTCTTCAAATGCCTTGTTTGTTAAAGGTTAATAAGAAGTGATTTATTTCAGTTAGAAGACATTGTGCCACCAAAAGTACAGCAATAAGTGGATAGCTACAAAGATTGGTCAAGAATGGAGAATTCATAATATGAAAATTCATAATCTCAAATTCTGCGTTTGAGCATATGTAGGATATATTTTTTGCATAACTGAACTGCTGCATCCTTTCTATCTCTCCATTCCCAATCAAGAAGTATAGTCTGCAAAGGTGAGGACTAGAGTACAGGTTTTGCACTCAGGAGCCAGGGATGCTACATACAATCTGTTGCACTTGCAGTTTGAATTATTAGAAATCTATGAAGCCTACCCTTCTCTGAACTCATTTTATCTTAACTGTATAATTAAAAATGAGTGGGTAAAAATGATGTTGGAGGAGGTATGAGGATAGTGAGAGTGGGGAAGAAGCAAAGACAAAGAAATGGAGCATGGGTTTTAGGAAAGCTTTTCACTTTATTATCCATGAGTTTAGCAGTGCATGAGTAATCCACTGAAGAACTGCAAAGAGGTTCATGGTAGTTCACCCCAAATAATATTATAATGTATATTAGACAATAATATACAATAGAATTCAGTATGGGATATAATCAATGGAGGGAGTAGTTACTGAACAGGCTGTACTTTCACCCACAGATAAACTCCAAACACTATTTCTTTCATACAAGCCCATAGGAGCAGGACACATACTGTTTGGTTTAAAAAAACCTTGTCCCCCCCCCAAAAAAAAGCCTTTCTGACAGGCTCATCCAAAAAGATCATCTAATAATTTTGTATTATACTACAATATAAAATAGAAACAGTCCAGAACAAATAAATTCAGCAGGAGAATTTGCTGAACAGAGTCACAATGCATCCCTGTGAAATACTGCAAGCACTTTCCTTCCATAAAGTCTAATGGGTGATATTTAGAAAGGGCCCTGGCTGCAGGAGGGTCTTGGCTTCCTGTAAAGCAGATAAATCACTCCTTCCCACCACCCTTTCATTCTAACACTCATCCTTTTTAGTTCTTTTCTGTGTTTCTTTTCTCCCTTTCTTTCCCAAATTTAACTGTTCTTTTGCTCCACAAGCCCAGCTATCTCATTTATTTTTGTCCCTTCCTCTGTGTCTTTTCAAAGAAATCACACAGATTAGTATATCATAAACATATTTTCTTCAATTTTTATATTTCTTTTCCTGGACAACAGACTTTCCTGTTTCAGTGAATGTTGCAGAGGAAGAAGTACTCACCCTAATGATCTAATTCAGTAAAACATATTTTAAACTTCAGCCTTAGTTGGAAAGTCTAAATGTAAGGTGATATCACTAGAAAAAACAAGTCACAAATTAATAACTTGAGTTAATAAACAAGCTAATTCCAAGTTCTGAACAACAGCGTAGGTTATCAGGCACAGGTCAGGCTTCATGGCACACAGCCCTTTCCTCCAGCACCTTACTGCCATTACCTAAGAGCACTGCCTCTCCTTACTTACTAGTGTGGACAGGTGAGTAAAATGTGTGGGAGCAGGGCTATCTGATAGCATTTTTCTACTGTAATGGGAGCCTGCATAGTAAGCCTGGGTCATGTGGGAGAGGAATTAATCAGTTTTGTAAATACAATAGATCAATCTTTCCATTATACTCAACTGCTACAGTCAACTCTGCCAGCAAAACAAATTGACTACTGCCAGCAATGTTACTACTTTGGCCTCATTTTCTTTTCTTTTTTTTATTAAAGCTTTTATTGAGATTAAAAAAGACTAACATACATCATATCAAAAAGAACTTAAATACAGAATGAGAAATGAACACACACACACAAAAAGGAAAATAAACAACTTGCAGTTAACAAAAACACAGCATAAAAAGAAGGAAGAAAAAAAATAGAAAATAAAAATAAAATAAAAATTGAGAAATCTTCCTGGCTGTCATTATGCCGATGTATCCATCTCTTATATAATCATATAGCTCCTTTCTCATATCAGTTAGCTCTCATCCATATCTTGTATTTTCTATACAAGTCACCAAAGTAAATAATATCGTTAATAAACTTTAACATTCCCATTCCCATTACAAACTTAACCTAGTTTCATAGTCTTCTACTTTTTAAATAACCCGACCCACCCTTCATATCTTTAAACCAATTTTCATAATATCTTAAACTCTTGAATTCTTACAATTACTTCCATTCGCCATTATTTTAGTATGATAGACAGCAGAACTTATCATATGAATATCACAGAAACACATTTCATTTACCCTTTCAAATAGATATCAATAAAGCACCACAACTATAGTAACTAGAATATGAGAAAATAAGTGAGTGAGAGAGAGAGAGAGAGACTTTTTTCAAGATTTACAATCTCATATATAAAGTATACTATACTGATATCCTCCCCACCACCGTTATATATTATACAAATCACTGTTTTACCCAGGTATGCTGTACTTAAGTATTTTTCTACCCTTGCATATAATCATACCACTCTTGCCATTCCTTCTTACATTCTTTTATATTTTTATCTCTTAACATATATGATAATTTATCCATCTCATAAAAATCCAGGGTTTTTAATTTCCATTCTTTTAAGGAGGGGTTTTCTTCCTGCTTCCAATGTTGTGTGTATATCATCCTTGCTGCTATAATTATCAAGAACAAAACTTGTTTCTTTTTTCTCTCCACCAATGTATCTTCAGCAATATACAATAGATACAGTTTTGGGTCTGGGTGACCCTTTAGTCTAAATGTTTTCTTAATTACTCCATGTATCATTTCCCAATATGCAATTGCCTTTTGGCAGTTCCACCACATGTGTAGATAGGTTCCCATTTCCAAGTTACACTTCCAACATAGGGGGTTAACTTCTTTAAACATTTTAGATAACTTATAGGGAGTCCTGTACCATCTATAGATTGATTTATGATAATTTTCTCTTATTTCAATGTTTGGTGTATATTGGATACATTCTTTCCAACTCTTTTCTCACAAATTTAATTGTATAGTTTGGTGCAAATCCATTGTCCTTTTTACCATGTATTATTTATTGTTTCCTCTTCAAGTTCCCAATTTTTAATTAGATTATAAAATTTAGCAATTATCTTAATTTGATCTCCTTTTATATTTTTTTTCAGATTTGCATTAACCGATCCAATCCCCACATGTTTATCATCCATTTTAAATCTTTCCCATAATTGTCGGTATGAGAACCCATTGGTTACCACTCCTGACACCATCAACTCCTCCTGGGATTCGAACACCTTCATATCTTTATCTTTGCCAATTTTAAGCAAATCTTTATAACTATACCAATTGCTTTCATCATATATTTCCTTTTTTAAAAAGGCTTCTGCCGGAGATGCCCATAATGGAATTTTAGCACACCAGCCCGTTCTATATTTCTTCCAAACCCTAATTAGTGCTTTCCTGACAAAGTGATTTTTAAAATTGTTATACACTCGATCCTTGTCATAAAACAGGTATGCTTGAAAACCAAATTGCAGGTCAAAATTTTCCAAATTTAATAATCTAATATTCTTTAATTTTGGCCTCATTTTCAAAACTGTCTGGCCAAGTATGGGAAAATGCTTTGCATAAATTCACTGTGGAAGACATATGCCAAATATTATGTTTTGATGGAAATAGCCATTTTCACATAACTGTTTGGAAGCTATTCCACTGGGTTCTTTAGATTTCACCTCCCCCAAATGTGAAAGAATCCCAGCAGTACTATCTTGGTTTTCATAAACAAGCAATGGTTCATTATACTTGGGAAGCTGCTGAAAGGTATCAAGTTGGGAAAAATCAAAAGGTCATTGTTCAAAGTCAATAGCTGCCTTGCAAATCACTACAGAATAACTCCTTTCTGGGAATGGACTTTGCTAGTTCTGAACTTATGCCCTGAGCAACTTCCATATCTTTTTGTCTAACTTTTACTTGAAAACCTCAAAGAACCTATCCATTTTTTTCAGTGAGTTCATTCCTCAGTGACATTTTAGCCTTTGCGTGATAGCTCTGAAGTCCCTTTTTGAAGACAATAGAGTAATCGCTAGCTTTTATATACTGGAAGAGCATAAGGTTGCCTTCAACTAACAGATTAATCCTCTGATAAAATTCAGAGTGGATACGAACACTGACACTCTATAGTTAATAAATAATAAAAAGTTTTGCAAATGGCAGAGAACTGTGAAAAAGTAAATGTGCTAGTAAGCACTAATCTTTTCAGATGGCCATATACTGGAGATTAATTTAGTGCCCTTCATGTATGTATGCATTCATTCATTAAAATAGTAATTAATTAATACATGCATGCTGTATTCCTAAATGTCTATCCTAAAAGTTTTTACAAGGAAGCAAGTTCCTTTGAAATGTGTGTGACATGCTTTTGAGTAAACCTGTTTAGGATTGCGCTGGCAGTCCAAGGATGCATCTGCACTGCTAAAATAATCCAGGTTGACACAACTTTAATGCCCATGGCTCAGTGCTGTGGAATTCTGGGAACTGTAACTTTGTGAGATTTTTGCCTTCTCTATCAGAGAGCTCTGGTGCTGCAACAAATGAGTTCTCAGAATTCCATAGCAATGAGCCATGGCAGTTAATGTCAGGGTGAATTTGCACCCAGAGCAGAAAATGTCACAGATGCTGCAATGGAGAACAAAGGTGAAAGGTAACCTGAGTTCAAAAGGTGTAATAATGAGTGTGCAAAACTGAGAGGTGCTGAGTCACAGAAAGATGATGACAGCTCAGCAGGAAGCAGTGTCATGAAGCTTCAATACTGCAAAGTCATGGTATACATGTGAGAGGAAACTGTGTGACATACTGGTTGGGGGCTGGACTAAAATCACAGGCAGAGAGTGCATATATAAGGGAGGATCTGCCACTGTACAAGAACTTGGTGAATATTGGATGGTGGTGGAGCATTATATCAGGTTATATAATCTATTGCTGTAAGGTACTTGTAAGTATTGCAACCAAGATTAAAACCTCTTCATGAGAACTCAGCTGTCATGAGTGAAACTCTGTGGGAGAAGGAGGATTTCTTCATCCTGCACCACTTCCAGAGGTTCCTGTGGCATTTGGTTCCTGGCACATGCACCAACAGTTAAAGTGGTGTCAAGCTGGATTATTTCTTCAGTGTGGATGCAGCCTTGGAAATCACCAAATCGTGGGGAGATAGTGAGAGGAAGAAAGTTCCCTTAGACACAAATATGAATGTCTTGGACAGTGTCTAGGGGCTGTTCATAATCTTTGACCAGTTCTATCCTAATTCAGGATATGTGACATAATGACAAAGAGAAAGACTACATTTTATATATAATACAGCTCATAAACATAAAAAGGGTGGTATAATGGTTTGAGTATTGGACTAGGTCTCTGGGAGACCAGGGTTCAAATCCCCACTCAGGCA
Organism: Phrynosoma platyrhinos; assembly: GCA_020142125.1. NCBI lineage: Eukaryota > Metazoa > Chordata > Lepidosauria > Squamata > Phrynosomatidae > Phrynosoma > Phrynosoma platyrhinos. The sequence goes on along the minus strand of CM034708.1, from coordinate 45,194,375 downwards.
TGGAAATCCACTGGGTGACTTTGGGCAAGTCACACTCAGTCAAACTTAGACAAAGGCAATTGCAAATCCCTTGTGAATTAATTTTGCCAAGAAACATCTATGATAGTCTCACCTTAGGCTCCTCATCAGTCAGACATGATTTGAAAACATGAAAGAACAATTCATGGATTGGCAAGAAATCATGATGCACCCTTTTAAAAAGACAATACCTTCAGAAAAACAGTTGAATCATTCCAATTTTAGCACAGGCATTGTTTTCAGAATTGTTCTTGTAAGTTTCCCTTTCACATTTTCATCCCATTTAGTCTCTGCCCTAGCATGCGATAGTAGTTTTTTCTCTCCATAGGAATCCATGCATATTTGTATCCATGGGGTTCCCCCACCCCCAAAAAACCTATACATTTTGTATCTGTTTTTTAACATTCACTAAAATATTTTAATGTATTTTTAATTCACATAGTTTAAAAACTGAACACATTTATAGTCATGTAGATGCTTTTGTGAGCATTTCCCCCTACAGAACATGTTGCACTATTTATTTATTTATTGAATTTATACCATACTTTTCTGTGTCTGATTTCATTCTGTTTCATTGATTGTCAGGAGGCATGAAATAGGTGTTTTTGTTTGAGAATGTCAATCCAATAAATCTATTTACCTTCCATAACTAAAAATGTCCATGTGGCAATATCCAAAAGGAAAAAAAAATCCTATAATCCTCCTGGAACTTTTCACTATATACTTAACATGTTTTTCCTCATCTAGAAACTATTTGCACCATCACAAAGGACACCGAACACAATTCTTTGGATAAAACAGTGGCTACAACCTTTATTTCTGTACAGGGTCTCCAAACAATTTAATTAATCAATTACCTAATACCAGAATTTATTCTTGACACATGTGTCCGTGTAGATAAGTGCAACTGTTATTAAATTAAGCCACCTCTATCACGGCATGCGTTGAGACCATTAGTTAAACAACATATAAAGCTAATTATCTAAACCCCTCCCCCAACCAGAAATGACATCATAAGAAGCCTTATGATGCTATCACATAATGATATCATTAAATGTTTGATGATGTCATGAATATTTGGTTAACATAATGATATATACCCATTTTTAGATTTTTATTAACCCAATTTGTAATTTCCAATTAACCTAATTATCCCCCAGGGGGGTGGTCTCTGCCTGCCATATGATGAATACAAAAATAACATTAAACCATCTAGACCAGGGGTAGGCAACCTTTCCCCTTTAAGGACCAAGGAACTTCAGCTCCCAGAAGCCTCAGCCATGTTGGCCAATAGTCCCATGTTGGCCAATAGCTCCTAGGATTCTGGGAGCTGAAGTTGCCTACCCCTGATCTAGACCCTGAACCTCCAGTTGTGACTACAATAAGACATTACTAACTTGAGAAACTTGCATTAACAAACAAATTCATCAATGTTATGTGTATAAACCCGTACTAACTCTTAACATACACATTATAATATTATTATCATCATTAATATTATTATTCTCAGGGAAGGTGAAAAACCCAGATTATATAACTCTGGGAAAATTCCCTCCTGGCCCCCAAAGGTGACTAGCTGAAGCCTGAGAGTAAATAATATGTATACGAACAAATTAAGGGTGGGTGGGATGGGTTGTTTGACTGCCTAAATGAAAATGGCTGCCGCCACGTGGCAACTTGGGGCTAACTAGCCCGGAAATCCCGGGGCTAATCTCGTGAGACTTAAAATCTCATGAGATCAGCCTGAGAGACTTCAGTCTGATTGGCTGAACAGACCGGTAAGGGCAGGACTTCCAGTCCGCCCAGCCAATCAGCTGTTGGTGCCCTTATATGGGCCAGCGCAACAGAAGGCCCCTCCCGACATGTCGGGGGGTGTCTTTCTTCTTATTTTTATTAAATAAGGTAAAAAGGGAAAGATGGCAAACAACACAGAGAAATTCATTAAGAGAGGAAGCCATGTATCCAACTATTTTCTGCCATTTTCTATTGAATGCTGCCATTGAGATTAATTCCATTGTCTAAGCCAGGGGTAGGCAACCTTTCCCCTTTAAGGCCCAAGGGACTTCAGCTCCCAGAAGTCTCAGCCATGTTGGCCAATAGTCCCATGTTGGCCAATAGCTCCTGGGATTCTGGGAGCTGAAGTCCCTCGGCCCTTAAAGGGGAAAGGTTGCCTACCCCTGGTCTAAGCTAAGGCGAAGAAAACTTGAGTATTAAAAATGTAAATTAGAGCTTAGAAAACTAAACCATCCCCAACATCCTCTAGACTTGCTGGTCATGCTTACTAGAGGATTCTGAGGGTTGTGAACCAAAAAGAATACTGTGGACAAAAAAAAAAAAATACATGTGGAACCCAATGCATGATTCTTGTCTATATTCTATTTCTTGTTTTATGTGACTGTTAAGATGTAAGAAGATGTCATATTGAATTAGATCAGTGATATGTCTTGCTTCCAATTGCTCATTCTGACTTGACAAAGCTGTTCATGCCCAAAAGCAGAGTTTTTCTCTAATTCTATCTATAACAAATTGCCTGCATGAAACTTCAAAGACCTCTTCAGGTTTGAGATTGGGATATTCATACATCAGTTTGGTTGAGCTCTACAGTACATTACCCAAAGAATGGGGGTGGGGTGGGGTTGGGGTCCCCACCCAGTATGTCAGTGTTATTTTGATAGTTGGGAAAATTAACTTTGCAAGAGGCTGGGTAACTTTAGGACCATTTGCACCTACTTATACCAGTAATAACTGAGAAGAACTCCAGATTTGGGGATGAATTAAAAGAGTTTTGTTCAGAAAATATTCAGAATGCAATCACACACACTCATAGTAATTCACACAGACACAGCATTCAGAACTAACTAAAAGGGAAATATGGAAACAGGATAGCAGAGTTTGAAGAATTTGTAGGGAGATGATAATTATCTCTGTCATGACCATGCAAAACTGGAGATGCTCAGACTGGGAGGTCTGATAGCTGCACAGTTTCATATATGGAAGACAGCCTGAGATAACTGTATGCATATTGCAAGTGTGCAGAGGCTAGGTTTCTGAGATCCATACTTATACCTAAGACCTAGCTCCAAGTGGTGGGCTATCTTGTCAGATAAAGCCAGAAATCCACAATGGGATTCTGGACTTGTTGGTGGCTTTAATTATATTGTGACAAAAACAGCAATTGGAACAGGATATCCCCTGATCCAGGGATCAGGATGGATGGACCAGGAAGTTTGGCTGGGAATACAACAGAGGCTAGGCAGAGAGATTGGCTTACTGCTTTGGGTGCAAGGAGATCTTTTGTCTCAAAATGCAGTTGAGTTGGGGGAGGGAAGGAGCACTTAATACAACAGCTAGATTTGATTGTCCCATGTATGTGCCTTGGGACATGCTCATTTTTTCAGGAAATCTGACTGAGTGTTCCTGAAAGATCACTGACCTCTCAAAAACACACTGTCTCCAAATATGAGATATGAAATATGGGCCCCTCAAAATACAGTGCAGAGTATGCAAGGTGCACTGGCATACAGCAGTTATAAAAAAAACAGATTTTTTTTAAAACTTATTTTTACTAAGGTTTTTTTATGATCACCCAGCCCCCACCTTTTTTACCTTGTACTTTGTCCAACTGGAAATTTTTAAAGCTGCATTGGCATTAGGAAGGTGGTGAGTGAGGCCTGAAAAACACAGACTTTTGATATCACATTGCTGTAGTATCTCTGCAGTAAACTGCTATAAAGTTGAGTTGGAGAAGAATGGTATTCTACTTTAGATGGTCAAATGTATGCCTGTCTACAATAGGCAAGATAAACAGCAGTTGCCTCCAGAACATTTGTAAAGAACAAACTAGAGAAAGGGAAAGCAGATTAGCTTACTTCACAACTTACCCCCAGTATGTAAACAAAAAGCATTGATTTAGAAGTTTGTCTGCTAAAATGGAAATTGTTAAAAAAAGAAAAGTGGAGGCTCTTGAAACAAACAAGAAAAAACCCTAAATACATTTTAGAAAAAGCCTTCAAGTACTCTATAAAAGGCTCAAATTGTTTTTTATTTACTTAGGCAAACCTTAACTGAAGCGGTTGTTTCATTTCATATGTGCATAATGTAAGTGTTGGATTTTTAAAAATTGCTAAAATATTTTGAACTGCTGTTCTTTTTTGTGGTGCAGGGACATGTCCCTATTCTTTCCATCTTGTTTCTGTCTCTGGTATGAAATTTTCTGTTTAAAAAAAAAGTAATGTCCTTACAAAATTTTACAACATAGGAAACTAGAAAGAGACATAATAAAAGACTTTATGATCCAGTGGGCCAGGGATCTAGGTAGAGAGATCAGCCTAGACAGTTGGCAAAACACCAGAGAAAAAATCTTGAAATTCACAAAGTGCCAAAATTTACAGGAAAACCATTTGAAAATGGAAGTTAGATGGCACCTTACACCTGCCAGAATTGCCAAAATACATAAGGAAGCAAAAAAAATACCTGCTGGAAATGTCAGTCTGCAAGAGGCTCATGGATTCACATGTGGTGGGAATGCCCCAAGGTGAAGACTTTCTGGAAACATGTCCACGTGGAAATTGAAAAAATGTTAAG
>CM034708.1:45173443-45189673 GCA_020142125.1 Phrynosoma platyrhinos | reverse complement strand
TTTATTCAAAGGAAGTAAGTTATTTATAGGAGAAAAGAAGATGAGAAGAGTACATGTATATTTTGATGTTTCATTATTATGTTACAACTAATTGAAGGTTCAGGTTTTTATATACAATGTAATGTACAGTTACATAATAAAAGATTTCACGATAAAAAAAAAGTAATGTCACAAAATAGAATCATAGAATCATAGAGTTGGAAGAAACCACAAGGGCCATCCAGTCTAACCTCCTGCCATGCATGAACTCACAATCAAAGCACCCCTGACAGATGACCATCCAGTGTCTGCTTATAAATCTCCAAAGAAGGAGACTCCACTACACTCTGAGGGAGCATATTCCTCAGTCAAACAGCTCTTAATGTCAGGAAGTTCCGCCTAATGGAACTTATCACACGGGGAAAATTGGTGGGATTTGGGGGTTTAAACAGAAATATTTGTTGCTGTTTATTGCCTGGTTTTTTTTTTTTTTTTGCCTGTTTTAATAGCAACATCATGTGAAAATCTTAATTGCAATATCACTTTTTGCATGGGATAATTGCTGTTTAAACCCACGATTTTGTCCAATTTCCATGTAATAAGGTCCATTGTTGAGGTGGAATCTCTTTTCCTGTAGCTTGCATCCATTGTTATGGGTCCTATTCTCTGGAGCACTAGAAAACAAGCTTGTTTCATCTTCAATATGACATCCCTTCAATATTTAAACAAGGCTATCCTATCATCTCTTCACTGAGATTCACTTGTATATCTATTCAGTGTGTTTCTGAGGACCCCCAAACTATGTATGCAGTAGATGCCAACAATGATGTAAAACCAATGTGATTCTAGTACTGCAGTGCCAGTACCTGGCAAAATCCTTTCTTTCTTTATCTTCTCTTTGGATCAGCCTAAAAATCAGCTCTAGAAGGTTTTCCATCCTACTGAAGCAGGCCTTTGGGGTGTAATGTGGGCTACAATGGGAAAGGAAGATCATTTCTCCATACTGGATCCTGCTCTTCTGCCAGTGAACACCAGTCAATTAATCAAATGGATACTGCTTCCAATCTTTCTGTGATTATTACAGATTAAAAATGCATTCATTTATCTAGAGATCTCATTACTCACAAATATACAAACTCACTAATGCCTAACCAACTATCTGTTTCAGTTTAGCTTTTCCCTTTGTAATTTTGTAGAAACAGAAAAGTGAATAAAAAAAGTTTGGCTGCTTCTATGTTGGGCATTTACTGTAGAGTTGTCAGCATGGAGATAGTCTTTTTACATATCACCTCCATGAAAAGCATGTTCCTCCTATGTTTCCCTCCATTAATGTCTATTTTTTGTTCTGTCTTCTCCCCCCCCCAAAAAAAACCCACACTGCATCAGCCGTGCAGTCTGCCTTGGTATAGACAAGCCATTGCACAGCTGTTCAATAGAGTTTTGGAAGGTTATGGCCTATAGAGTCATATATTTGCTTCTTTATAGTCTGCCGCTTGCTGTATTACTTTAATCCTTCTGCTTCCATTTTTTATATATCATATAATCATAAATTTGGAAAACACCACAAGGACCATCCAGTCCAATCCCTTGCCATACAGGAACACACAATCAAAGCCCTTCCAATAGATCGTAGCTCAGTGTCTGTTAAAAAAACCTCCAAAGAAGGACACTCCACCATACTCCAAGGGAGTGTATTCCACTGCCCAACAGCTCTTACTGTCAAGAAGTCCTTCCTAATGTTTAGAATCATTTTTCTGTCATTTGAATCATGCTTCTATGTCCTAATCTCTGGAGTGGCAGAAAACTAATTTGTTCTTTCTTCCAAGTTGTTGTGTGGCTTCGAGTTGCTTCCAACTTATGGCAACCCTAAGGTGAAATTATCATGGGGTTTTTATGGCAAAATTTGTTCAGAGTAGTTTGCCATTGCATTCCCCTGAGGCTGAGAGCATTTGACTTCCCCAAGGTCATCCAGTGGTTTTTATGGCTGGGCTTGGAATTGAGTCCCGGTCTCCAGAGTTGTAGTCCAACACTCAAACCATTACACCACACTGGCCTTCCATGTTGCATTCTTTCAAATATTTAAACATGGCTATCATATCACCTCTTAACCTTCTCTTCCTCACCATGTCACTGTTTCTCAATGGCACTGTCCAATTACTTTTACATATACTTCTTGCTGTTGCTCTCTGTAAGTATAGAAGGTTGTCTTTTTATTTTCAATTTTGATACATATTTTGAGTTGGGAAAGGCAGTTACACAGTTAATCCACAAATTATTCATAGTCACTTGTAAGAACATATCTTCCCATATCTAAACATCTTTGCATTTGGGGGATACCATATCTATAGAGGATTTTATTATGTATTTTTATGGGGTTTGTGTACCAAGGAAAGTTTTCTTCTACCTTTATTGGAAGAGATTTCTGACAAAACTTTGGTGGAGCAAATTATTTGCTGATATGGATCCTGACTTAATTAATGAACTAGTGTTATTTGCCCTGCTTACTAAAAGAAAAAAAATAGAGCAAAGGTTTAAATAGCTATTGCAGTAAGTTGTGTACATGATGAATTGATTTTATTAGAATGTTTAACTTCTTTTTCTTAGTCTCTTTTGTTACATTTTGCAAGCATCTGTGGCTACAGGCAATGAAATTAACTGACTGACTGAATAGTTCCCTTTCCCTTGGGCTGTACAGGAAGGAAAATCAGCATGCAAAGTTATGTGTATGGGGAAGAGTTTGGAATTTCCTGTCTAGGAGAGAACTCAAATTTCCCCTCCCTCTCTTTATTCTAGAGGGTAAAGCTTTGCAATATAAAATCACTTGGTTTGCAGTGATAAATGTCTGAATTATTATGTATTTCACCTGTATATTTTTGCATTTGTTAAATTCCATTGACTCTAGCAGTGATAAATATTGCAGAAAGGCAAAGGATATGGGTGAATAAAGTTCTTCATATTATTTCTAGTTTAGATACATATTCCTAAATGCAGATAAGTAAAGAAAATGCATCACAGTCTGTCCTCCTTTGAAGGGCATTATCTTCCAAAACAAGACAAGGGAGCACTGAAACTATTAAATGTTATCAAATTCAATGGAAGGTACTCAATGAGGTTATCTGAGGAATTGCAATATGTATATAACATCATCATTGTCATCATCATCATCATCATCATCATCATTAGGAAAGAGTGACCTCATCCTTATCATCTAGTCTTCATGATGAGGAAGAGAAAGAGCTAGAATACCTACTTTGTATGCAAAAGGTATGCTTGGCAATTTCAGTGAAATCTGGGAAAGGCTGCTGTCTGAAACATTTAAGAGTTGGTTTCAGCAATATATAAATAATATTCTGTTGAACGGTACAATGATCTGGCTCAATATATAGCAGCTTTCTATGTATGCATGCATCTAAAGGTCTTTGGGTTAGAATATTAGTAAGTGTGTGAGCTTATAATTAGCTCACTCTTTAGACTGTCCTGAAGAGCATTCAAAATATTCAGAAGCAATGGCCGCATATGTGACCTTTAGGTAATTACATGGGCTGTCAGGTTGTGTTGATTTGACATAGTTTAATCTTTGTAATACCTTGCTGATTACTTGTTATTTTGAATCTATTTTCCTTTGCAAATGAAATTAGCAGTAATTGCCACTCACACGATTATTTGAAACAGTGAAAGTACAAACTACAAAGAGAAAATTTGTAGTGACAAATTGACAGTTCTCACTCAAATTTACTGGCCACAACCCTGCACAGATTAAGGTATACTTCAACTCATTATTGTTAGTGAGGTTTCAATGCATGTCACTGTGCCTTTTCTGAGCATTAGAGTTTGGAGAAGTCTCTTTTTCAAACTACAGAAAACCACCTGACAACAGCTTTGTTGTGAATAATGCCTCAGAAAACATTTTATGGTGGTGTGCATCATAGTCTTATGTATGTTTAGTATGAAGTAAATTCAATTGACTTCAATGAGACTTATTCCTCTGCAAGGGAGCATAGAAATGCTGCCTTAAATAAGTTGTTCTTGACTGTGACAAGATGTGAAAACCTCTGAAACACAGTAAAGTGGTTCACGCCATAAACCTGCAGAATGAGTCAACCTCCTTCCCATCCAGCATCCTTCTACCACATTTCCCCAAAGGAACTGTGAAAGGGGGGAGTAGTAAAGATTTTCAGTTAGTGCATTTTTGGCACAGAATGCCACAAAAAATAAAAAAATAAAAAAACCCACTTCCCTTCACATCATGAATGTGCCCTGTTCTCAGTCTCTCTTTTCCCCCTCACTTTCTCTCTCACCCACCCCCACTTTTCTCATCCAAGCTGACTTCTATCTACTGCATTCACCCCAGCTTCCTGCCTTATGTTTACTTTCTATTTTCATATCCATGGGAATGGAATTTCTTCCTTAGTAATCAGCCTCATATCCCTCCTGTTACCGATACTTTTGGAAATGCTATCACCTTTGACCTGCATTATTGCTACAGCTTTGACAAGCTTTAGTATTACAGCTATTTTTTTAGAAATACGCTGCTTTCTCCTTTTAGTAGCAAAGCTACGTAATGATAACAATCTCAAAATTACATGATGTTGTGTGTGCAAAGCGGACACAAAATAATGAAAATATAATGGTCCATAGCAACAATTGTGGTGTTGTTGTTTAACAAGCCCTGCATAGAGATGGAAATAATATTCTAAAATATTCAAAAAATGGTCAAAGATATATATATATATATATTTGAGAGCTGAGAAACACTGATAAGAAGAATTGTGGACAGATGAGAATATTTGCAGTTCAAGACTTGCTCTGTGCAAAATTTACATGTGGTTGCTTTGTGCAGAAAATAATATATATATTTTTGTGCTGGAAATGGCATTTTCCACATGAAAATGCAGAAATATTAATTCCCATTCAGAAAATGCCAAAATATTTTTTTCATGCAGAAAATGCTATTTTCTGGACAAAATCATGTGCGAATTGTGCACGAGTAAGTCCCAAATTGTGAATAGCTTTTGAAAATAGTGTGGTTTTTGAAGACTATCTTGCAGTGGAAAGAAAGCAGCTGAATGTCCTCATTGCTACCTTCAAGAAGATACATAGTAGAGTATTAAATGCCTAGCCCAGCAGCTACTAGTAATAAATAATTCTTGTTGGCATTATTTTTTTCTTTTAACTACTAATGATCATCTGTCTTCTGTAAGGACTGCAAAATAGATTGTTGCACTGGCACAAAAAGATTCCGCACACCATTCTTTTTTGGGTAAAAATTGGCCACAACTTTATTTTCATCTGTACAGAGTTGAACCATTTTGCAACATAGTAACATCCATCATAATTATTTGTTCTTGACACATGTGTCAATGCAGATAACTAAAAAAGTTACCTAGGTAAACCAAGCCTTTCTCAACACATGCCAAGAACAAACCAATAAATCATTTTACCCCTCCTCCAACACTGGATATACGTCATAACTAACCATGTGATGTAATCCAGTTGTGACATCAACAATTTAGTTGCTGACATCATAGAGAATTTAGCTAACCCTATGACGTCTGTTCTTCATCCCAATAAGTAAACAAGTTTGGTGATTTCAATCAATTGAATTATCCCCAGGGGGGGGTCCCTGCCCACCACAGGAGGGGGTCATCCTAGCTTGGCATCCCCTCCCCCCCCAACAGAGCTCGTTCAATGCGACAAGCAGTCGAATCTAAATAAACATCACATCCTTCAGGGGAGAGATGAACTCCATTGCCCCTGTACAGATTAGGCATAGAAACTTGTATTCCCACATGGTCTGTAACCAAAAAACCCCAAACCCCATATTTCTTAGCCACAAATCTATTCAACCACTGATGAGCATAATTAACAGAAGAGACTTTCCTTGTGCCTGTCTATGTATGGTGTGGCAGAAACTTGGTCCACATGACTATTGTTTGAGGCAATCTTCGCTGGATGTCTTGCATGTCCCTGACAATTCACTTGGCCAACTGGAAACAAGGAAGTTTTACCAAGTCATTTTCACCCTAATGAATTACAAGAATCTTGGGTGGTGACTCAGAAGCCAAAAGTTCAAGGATACATGGGAGAAGAGCTAAACACAACATGCCCCAGCGTCCAAACCAGCGTATCTGATGGATCTCCTCAATTCTTAAGTTCAGGTTTCATTGATGCTGAAGGATGTGACTCAGCCCAAAAAATGAGGCTGTGACCGATGATCCAATGTCACCCTGATCTGAATCTGCTCAATAGGGATAAAAGTTACAATAGTTAAATAACTCAAACTAACTAATTTAACATTCCAACCAATCACTAAGTACAAATGTAGTATTTAAAAGCCCTAGAATGCCAACTCCCGATCTGTTGGATCGCAGCATCACTTAAGCCCTGAGCAGCAGTGGAAGTCGCAGACCCGATTCAAAAAGAATGGGAAGCAAACTGATCCACCAGCAAACCAGTATGTCCCAATGTTTTCCACAGTACAGCTCTAAATTGGATCTGGGTTAACGGAAAGCCCAAAACATAAAGCAACAAATACCCAGGGATAGCTGGGCAGATAATCAGGTAGTCAGATAATGCAGCAACAGGACAGATCTGACCTTCAGATGCCCTAGATAAGACTACAGTTTGGCCCCTAGCCAATTGCTCAGTCTTTCAACCCCTAAAACAGATGTGAATGCCCTGCCCTAACATTTGGACGTCGGATAGACAAAGTGCCCTGCCTGATTTATCAGAGTGAGAGCTAGGGACAAGTTCACTTATTCTGGTGGCGGCAAAGAAAGCCACAGAAAAGGCTGCCCTAAACAAAATAACTTCCTGTGATGAAGAGCACACAGCTTGGAGGGATTGCCAAATCTGAATGAGAATCCCTGCTGTAATCAGCAATCGATTGTCACGTGCCACAGGAAGCTCCATAGTCCATCCCTCCAAAGCCCTGTGCACTCTAAAATCCACAGTAGGGTCATTAAACCCCCCGCTCTGGAATAAAAGTACAGAGCAGCCAACCTCCCCCTAATCATAACTGGAGACAAACCAGAATGCTTAAGGTGGACAGCAAAATGCAAAACAATTTCCACCCTCAGGGGCCAAACCTCAACCTCCCCTGACACAGACAAAAACTAACTGAAAGCTCGAATTGCAAGCTGGTACAACTTGTGTGTCGAAGGAGCAACAGACTGGAGAATTGCCCTGTCAATCTCTATTCTCCAAAGCTCCATAGATGTGCCAGTACCTCCAGTGGTTGTATTGCTGCCTCCGGGGCTAGTTGACGGAACCTATAAAACTGGAAACGGGAAAGGGTGTTCGCCAAAGGGTTTAGTAAACCAGGGACATGGAGAGTGAGAAACAATACATTGAATTTCAAACACTGTGCCACCATTGCTCTAACCAATGCCATCATCCTCAAAGATTTGGAGCTTTGGGAGTTCACCATATGGCCTAATGCTTGGTTGTCGCACCAAAACCAAACCGTTTTGTTTGCAAATTGCATGGGCCACAAATGAACTGCAACTACAATAGGGAAGAGTTCAAGAAAAGTGAGATCCCAGGTCCAACCGTTATCTACCCAGGACGACTGACAACTTTCAGCTGCCCATTGGCCTTTCCAATAGACACCAAAACCATGTGCACCAGAAGCATCAGAATGTACCTGTAGATCTGCCTTTAAGAGCATTTCCAACCTCCAGAAGGAAAATCCATTGAATTGTTCTAAAAATGACTCCCAAACCTTCAAATCTGCTCATGTCCCACTTGTAATCCCAATATGGTGATGTGGGGCAGAAACCCCTTTTGTGGCATTGTATAAATGAGCACAAAATGCCCTCCCAGGAACAATAACCTTACAAGCAAAATTAAACAAACCTGTCAGGGATGGCCTTGCTCAATGAAGTGTGGCCTTGCTCATTCCCCTCATTAACCTCACCTGATGTCTCATCGCTTCCAGTTTTTCAACTGGAAGGTGGGATATTCCCTCGATCGTGTCCAATTGAATACCCAGAAAAGTAAGACGGGTGCTAGGACCCTCCATCTTCTCCTCTGCCAAAGGGACACCCATCTCATTCATCAATACCTGAAATGCCAACAAGGTATCCTCACACCTAGATGACCCAGGAGCCCCAGCAATTAAGAAGTCATCTAAGTTGTGTGTAATAGCATGATTACTTGACCTTTGGACAGCACACCAGTGCAAAAAGGTGCTGAATTTTTCAAAAGCAGAGCAAGAAATAGAACATCCCATTGGCATTGCTTTATCAAAGTAGTACATCCCTTCAAATTGAAAACCTAATAAATCAAAATCATCAGGATGCACTGGCAAAGCCTAAAAGCAGATCTTATATCACAATTAGCCAACAGGGCACCCTTACCCAATGCCCGCACCATTTGCACTTCTGAGTCAAATGATGCGTATTTCACCGATGCCAAGGCCGGATCAATAGCATCATTCACAGATTCCCCTTTTGGATAAGACAAATTATGAATTAATCAGTATTCACCTGGTGCCTTTTTTGGCACAGCACTGAAAGGTGACAACCTTAGCATTGGCATAAGCAGATGTTGATGGGGGCCAGATATTCTACCTGCAGCCAGCTCTTTTGCTAATTTCTCCCTCACAATCCCAGGTAACTCCCTCACTGAATGCGCATTAGGTGCAAATCGGTGAACCCTTGAACCAGAATACGGTATATGAAAACCATAAGAAAAACCATCCAACAAATACTGTGCGGAATCCCATTTAGGGTAAATCTGTAGCCATAAAGCCAAAACACCCAACTTAATTGGCATTGGCGCTTTTTCCTCCTGCTGTGTTTGGTTGGGAGGTGACCCCAGTCCCAGACTTCTTACCTCTATAACATGATGTGCCTGGATGGTTACCTCCACAGGTGTTACATTTGTGATCAAACCTGCACTGCCCCCTGCACTTACCTGCATTGAAGTCACAACAGAGACCTGGTGCTTTTTTCTCCCCCACGCTAGGCCTCGCATACTGCCCTTTTGGCTGTGTGACCATAGGCACAAAGCCATTGTCACACCTGCTCAAAGGGGAGGCCCCCAGCATGACATCCGCCCACAACTCAGATTAAACATGCTGCCAAGATAAGGAAGGGTCCATAGCAGCTCTCATTCTAAATTGCTCATCATACTGGAGCCATGCGGACCCCCTAGAATTGAAATGACAGTTCGTATAGGCTTTAATCATGATCTCCTGATACTTAGAGAAATCAGGAGACCTGGCCGGGTCTTTTTGCTCAGTTACACTCCTATAGATGGTAAACCCATCATCCAGTTCACAAAGTTCCTCTCAATTCTAGGGTGCTTGTGAGCCTGGAACTCCTTTGGAAGACTAAATATGACCCCATCCTTTACCATAATCCTTGGCTCTGGGTCATGAAATATCAGGGAAAATAAGTCAATGTACTCCCCCTTCTGTATTCTCTCTTTAGTGGTGAGTGGGAGAAGTGAACCCAAAAGAGTAGACATCCCAGCATAAGGGTTGCAGCATAAGGGTTGCATAAGGTCCACTGCTCTGTCAGCTCCAGCTAAGCCTAACGCTCCCACAGCCACAACTGCCCTTGATTCACTTCCCTTAGGGACCGAGGGCAGGGCAACTAGATTCCTCAAATACAACCCATGAGCTGCAGCTTAAGATGTCGAAGGTGCCCCAAGATGCATAGGGGTAGAAACATCTGCACCAGAAATTTGCCCTACTCGCCCCTCTGGAGTCCACACCGAGGTGGGCCAAGAAGGTGAAGAGTTAAAAGATTGGGACAAACCTGTATTGGATACGCTCTAGGCAACATCCCTCAATGCTTGTAAAGCTCCCTCCAAGTGGGATGTGACCACAGCACGGGTGCCATGCTGTGGAATAGAAGAGAAACTCCCCCCATCCCTGTTAGCAACTTAACATGTTTCAGGTGTTGCCCCACTGCCACTACCTGAGACCATAGCCCTTTGTACGAAATTTTACAGATCCACCAAAGTGGGCTGTTCAGACACAGGGGCAGCCACACCCTGTTGTTCCACCCTGTTTTTAGCAGTTCCATAACATAAGCTACAGTTGGTTGCCCAACCTCCATAGCTGACGCAGCCAGGGGACCACGTGCTGTGCCATCTAAGGACATACCAGGTGAAGAAGCCGCTTGAACCTGTGTAACCTGAGAGCCCTGAATCTGATCCTCACTTAACAAAGAATTAGCCCAAGATCCAGATCTAGCACCCAGTATCTCCTTTCGAGCTAACTGCTTGCAAACTGCAACACAGGCTTGCATCATATGGCCCAATTGTGTTAATTGAGCTGAAATTTCATCTTCCCTACCCTGTGAATCGGGCCTCCCAGTACTGGGCCCTGCAGAAAGTGCACACCACTTAGACTGTGCCTTACTGGGCAGCATGATAACAAACTAACAAAGGGCTGCCTAGGGTTATAGCATTCGTTAATTGCCAAAAACCCTTACTGAAATAAAATGGAGAGCAGCCTCATAAACAACAATGTAACACAATAAGTAATATACTGCAGGGACTAATAAGACTCTAATTTCAGTACTCTTATGAAGAGAATACCCTAATATCCAAAGTAGAACTGTAGATTTTTTAAAAAAATTAATGAAATATGAACAGGAAAAAAAATTTCTCTCCTTCCTCGAAAAACAGAGGGGGGGGGAGAGCAGTGAGTTACACCCCCAAGCACGGGTCCCCAACTAAAGTCTGTCCCAAGCAGGGACCCAGTTAAGGCCCCAATGGCCTGCCCAATCCCTTTGGGACAAATAAACCATGCCAGTATACACTGGCTAGTGCAAAGCAACAAGGACCAAGCTCTTAGGCCCACTAACAGGCCTAACCTTTGCCAAGATAGCCAGGACACACTGGGCATGCTAGTTAAAAACTAGGCCCTGCGTCTGACCCTTGCCTAAGGTCTCCCCTCTAGGGAGATAAGCCAATAAAGCCAGAAGCCCAACAGAGGCCCCTCTATGGGCTGCAAACCAAGACCAGCCACTCAAGCCTGTGTGATGAGCAGCCACTTTCCAACACCCCCTGCCAGGCCCGGGTGACCAAAATGCAGGCTCTGACTGCTTTGGGCATCCAGTGAATGCCCCCCCCCCCCCCAGTTAGCCTCCCCAGCGGGTGCCTTACCACCACCCACAGTCCCTACAGCACTGCGGGCCTCTGTAAGGGCCGCCCAATACCAGGCACCAGCGAGCCCTCTCCAAGGCTGACATCATCTCGGCCACAGCTGCTAGGCGGCTGAGGCCTAGAGCCCGAGTTGCTGCAAATTCCATGCCGGGTCACACCACCTCCAAGCCGCGACTAGCACACCATGGGGAGAAGAGGGAGCTGCGCCACCAATCTGCGATCCCTTGCTCCACCTCTCTGGCCTAGCTAGGCCTTAACCTCCTCAGCAGACAAGCGCTCCACTCCACTTGTCTGCTTAACTCAAAATGGCTGCCGCCTCATGGCAGCCAGGGGCTTTATAGCCCCAAATCTTGCTGGTAGTCTTGT
This sequence comes from Phrynosoma platyrhinos, assembly GCA_020142125.1. Classification (NCBI taxonomy): domain Eukaryota; kingdom Metazoa; phylum Chordata; class Lepidosauria; order Squamata; family Phrynosomatidae; genus Phrynosoma; species Phrynosoma platyrhinos. Next base: position 45,178,204 of record CM034708.1, on the reverse strand, counting down.
AAGACGCAAGACTACCAGAGAGCTGGGGATCCTAGAGGATCCCCATCCCGATTGGCTGGGTGGCAGAGGAAGGGCGGGACTTCTTCTCCTCCCAGCCAATCAGGTGCCAGCCTCTTTTAATTGGCCTGTGCAACCCAGAGTCTCTCCCAATGTGTTGGGGAGGCTCTTTCTTGACTACAAAACAGGAGTCCTGCCACTTAAGGAGACCTGCTGGCACAGTAGTTAAATGCTGATACTGCAGCCACAAGGATGTGAGTTCGATCCCAGGACTCCAAGGTTGACTCAGCCTTCCATCCTTTCACGGGTTGGTAAATTGAGTATCCAGCTTGTTGTGGGCAATTAGTTTACAGATTGTAAACTGCTTAGAGAGAGCTTAGTTAACTGATAAGGTATATAGAAATGTAAATGCTATTGCTAAATGCAGTTGCCACTGAGATTATCACTTTGGGGCATAGTCAACATCTTGAATATTACACTTGATGTAGGCTCCAAAACACCATTGAAATATATTTGGTTGTTGTTGTTGTTGTTGTTGTTATTACTATTACTATTATTATAACTTACTTCTAGCCTGGGATGAAATTAATGAACTTCACTTAATCATAGTCAAATCGTATCACATAATTTTCAATAAGCTATATTCATGATTCATTTTGACAAGATGCTCATGTTTCCTTCTCTTGCCCTTAGCAGCAGCATGAGATAACATGATGAACTTGGCACGTAAATTGAGGCACATAGAAAGCTGCCTTATACTGAGTTTGACCACTGATTCATCTAGTCTACATCACTGACAGTGATTGAATCTGTGGTTTCAGACAGGCCTCTTTCCTAGCCCTACCTGCATATGCCAGCCTACTCCATGTAAACCATATTCTTTACTGTTGAGCTACTACCATAGTTTCAATATATGCACTAAACCCTTGCTAATTTCATTTAGTAGTTGAAGCTTCTCCCCTTTATGATAATCAAGGCTGAATAGTGGCATAAACTGTTAGCGTGGTTATGCAGCGTGTGACAATCCAAAAATATGTGCAGCACCAGGATCACGATCTTCTCAGATGCAGCAGGTAGCTTGTCAGCTGGAAAAGCACCTCTCCCCTTCCAGATAGAGTAAAGAGACTCCACAGACAGACGTCTCTCAGATGAGGCTTTAATCTTAGTTCCTCTATGTACATGGCTATTTACAGCGATAATGGCAACCTATGTGATCCACAGCAATCCACTCTACACCAACTCACAACAACCCACTACGACAACACCAACCACACCACAACACCAACCACATGTGTGTCCAGAGGCTTCTGCCTTATATAGCCATGGCTCCACATGACTTTCTGGCCCTGCCTCTTCCTCCTGGACACCTGTCACTTACCTGAGTGACTTTGCAGTTTTGCAGCAGTTCTATGTGCTTTACAGCACCAGGTGACCATCCCCATGATGTCACATCCTATGACACAACATGAGTCAGCATGACTCAGCAGTGATCAAATGCTGTGTCATCATGGCTGCTGCTATTCCCCACATTGTACATTTTACCTCTGGGACTCCATCCTAACAATCCCTTCCAAAATGTATAATGTGTGCACATCTCTTAACTTGTTCCACTTGGAGTGTTTGTGTGTCAACCTCCCTGTTTCCTTTTGTGCCATATCTTACCACCCTGACATCTGCCGATGTCCTCCTGCTGGCATCTAGTGCTCTAGTACCCTGTCTGTGCCACTGTCAACCTGACCTGTGCACCCCAGACCCAGAACCTCATTCTACTATCCCCAGCAGCACCTTCCTTGACATGCACACACCTTCTGGAAACCTGTTCACCATTCCAGGCATTTCACTTCTTCTGCTTCTGCACTCTGGTCTAGATGTTCTGCCAGTCTGCAAATGTCCTTGTCTGAACCTACCATCCTCCTAGGATTTATAGCCTTGAGCTTCCACTGTTGCTTCTGGTGCCAAGCCCAACTCTAAAGACATTCACTCATGCCTATCCACTTGCAGAGCCTTTGTGAGGATGTCTGCCACATTGTCCCCCAAACAAATGTAAGACAGACTCAGAACTCTGTTCTGGGCCAGCTCCCTCACATTCTGGTAACGGACTCCAATGTACTTAGTCCTGTTCCTAAGGTTCTCTGCCTCATGGCAATGCAGGCATGAGAATCCTCATGCACCACTCTTGGACCTGTGCACTCCTCACCAAGATCCAACAGAAGCTGCCTCACCCATTGCACTTTCCCTACCATTTCCAACAAAGCAGCAAACTCCGCTTCCAAAGTGCTAAGGAATACGCAACTCTGCTTCCTGCTCCTCTGCACTACAGGAATGTCAGCATACCTTATGAGCAACCCTGTGACTGACTTCCTGTTGTGCAGCTCTGAAGCAAAGGAGCTGTCAACAAAGCAATCTAGCTGGGCTTCAGATCCCTGTAACACCAGCTTCCGCTCCTTGCTGCCTTTCAGGTACCTCAAAAGCCTCTTGTGTTGGAATGTTGGAGGAGCAGGTTTGTGTATTTGTGGATAAATCCATTCAGCAGAGTTTAAACTTGCAGCAGAGAAGACATTACCATGCAGAGCAAACTCCAAGCTTCTAGCAGAAGGCTTTATTATAGAAAAAAAACATATGCAGAATAAAAACTACAAAGTCCAATAAAACATCACAACAGCCAGATGTGGCTAACAGGAACAAACTACAAATCCTTAATGCTACATTGTGAAAAAGTTAGTCATGCTATAGCTTCAGCAAAAATAAAGAAACTTAATCCATACTAAAGAAAGTTCAAGAACAGACTGACTTCTATGCCTGATACATAATTTCTCAGCCCAACCTTTTTCCACCTCTTGGGTGTTAACCTCAGGTTAATTGGTTGATCTGTACATGACATATGTTAACCCAACCTCTTGTTGTTCATCCTTTACCATGTGATCTACTTTCTCATAACAACTTGTGGTTTCCATTTGTTTTGTCTCTTTGAACACCTGGACTGAGTTGTTGTGTTCGGCCTAGAAGCATGTTCTCATCATGGAAAAAATACAGACACACACATCTTTACATTTCATCATTGACTATATATCTCATCAATACTCTGACATCTTGACAGTTGTCCAGTCCTCAGTCTTAGGACTGATGACCCTTCTGCTCAGCACACCCAAAGCAAATGCGATATCTGGCCTGGTGTTATTGGCAATGAACATCAGACTGCCTATGACTGACCTATACAGATCTGGATGCTCGAACACCTTGTCAGACTCAGAACTACTGGTAAACCCAGGAGTTATGGGGCTCTTTACCACTTTGGCCTTCTCCAAGCCACACTTTTCTAGCAACCTCTCTATTTTCTTCATCTGACTCAGCATTGCTTTGCCATCTACAGCCCTCTCAACCTCAATACCTAAGTATGCTTTGAGGTTCGCTAAGTCTTTTAGGACAAATTTCTTGGCCAACTCTGCCTGCACTGCCTTCACCTCCTGTTCAGTCTGAGCAGCCACACAAAGGTCACTTACATAGATCACTAAAGTAACCCCTCCTTTCCTGTACACATAGGCATCTGCAATGCTGCGTTTGTATCCCAGCCTCACCAGCTCCTTGTGGATACACAAATTCCAGCAGTGCGCACTCTGCTTCAGCCCATAAAGAGCTTCTTGGGCCTGTAGACTTTGCCCTCCTTGGCATCGTCAAAGCCTGGTGCCTGTTCCATAAAGACCTCCTCCTTTAGCTTGGCATTCAGGTAGGCCATTTCAAAATCAAAATGCCTCACTACCTGACCCTTCCTGGCAGCCAATGCTAGCACCAACCTTAGGCTCTCTGGCTTTGCTGTCGGGGAAAAGGTTTTATCAAAGCTCTCAAAGCGCTGTTGAGAGAAGCCCCTTGCTACCAATCCCACTTTGTATTTGTGAGTCACATCAGGCATCTCCCTTTTCTTGAAGACCCACTTACAGCCTGTGACTTTCTGGTCACCTGGCCTGCTTACCACCTCAAATACCTCTATTTTCACCACTGAAGAAAACTCACTCTCCATAGCCTTAAACCACTTCTCCTATTCTTCCCTGGGAAAAGTGAGAAGATCCTGGTAGCTTTCTGGCTCTTCTGCTGCTGTGGCACACACCCTAGCATTTTGCACCACAAAGCGCTCAGGTGGCCCTGGACTCTCTGAGTCCTCCTAGGTATGATTACTTTGGTCCTGCCCCTCTCATCCTCACTATCACTACTCATCTGTACCCCTATCAATGTGGATGAAGGGGTCTCAAACTTTTGTTTGGTGATGGGTGAGGTCTATGTACCAGTTGACTCACTGGAAGTTCTGGGTTGGCTTTCTGGTGTGGCCTTAGGTGTTTCCACCTCTCCAGTCCCAGTACTACCTCCCTGTTGTCCCATTCTTACAAACACCTCATGGTTTGAGTGAATCTTCTGCCACCTGGAGTGTTTTTCAAAATTTGCATTCCTCAACAGCAGGATATGTCCATTACCAAGGTAAACCCTATAGCTGTTCCCCTCATACCTCACAAACATCAGCCTGTGCCACTTTGGGTCACCTTTTCTCCTGAAATTTTGGGGAACCAGAACATTGACATGCTGTCCAAACACCCTCAGGTAGCTAAAGTTGGGTGGTCTCTCATATAGCATGTAGTAAGGGGTATGCTTGACTGCTGAGTTCCACACCCTGTTGCTGATGTGGCAGTCAGTCAGGATTGCTTCCCCCCTGCATCCAGCAGCATGCAGTCTTTTATCTGTGTAAGCACCCTGATCTTTGCAGTGGTTCCGGTCCTT
>CM034708.1:45153413-45165770 GCA_020142125.1 Phrynosoma platyrhinos | reverse complement strand
TCTGTCAGAGAACTCTGGTGCCACAATACACTACAGTTCCCATGATTCACCAGCACTGAGCCTGGGCAGTTAATGTGGACTCAGTTTGCACTATTTCTGGCAGTCTGCAAAGGCCCTACATTATATGAAAACAACAATAATTAACTGAAACAGATAACACTCTGACTGCAAAGATAGCAATGGCAAATAATAAATGAGATATAAAAACCTGTGTAAATAAAAAATGTAAAATAATACTATATTGTTTCCTATCAATGGAAATATAATTAATATGCAACACACACTAGCTGGGTTCTTGAGGGTTAATCATTCAGAAGATGCAGCTGTCTTTTATGTCTACTTCTGGCTGAGAAATAGAAAGTACTAAAGTGCAGAGAACTGATGAGTTGTAGTTGTCACATCTTTTTGATTTACCTGCATCAACACGTGAATTCACTTCTTGTAATCTTTACTTGACTGAGGTCTAATCTTCAGAAATTATGCAGGGTGATACTGCTTTAATTACCATGGCACAATGCTATCAAATTCTGGGATTTGTAGTTTTGTGAGATATTTAGCCTTCTTTGTCAGAGAGCTCTGCTGCCACAACAAACTACAAATCCCAGAATTCTATGGCATGGGGCCATGATAGATAAAGCAGTGTCAAACTGCATTATTTCTGCAGTGCAGATTAGACTTCAGTCTCTTCTTGAGAAGTCAGAGAACATCCCTGGAAACTCATTTTAGAATCAAAGAAATGCACTTCTTACCATATTGAAAATGAAAAGAATCTTTCTATGCTGCATCTAGTAATTGTATGTTCTCTTACAGTTTAATGTACCATCACAACAATATCTGAGTGCTTTATTTTATTTCAATAAGGTTATGCACAGTAAGCTAAAGAATGCCTGTTTCCAGAAAACAATGAGTGAATTCAAATTCACTCTGCATCATCAAGCTTCTGTTTCATATGCATTTGTTTCCCCCTCTCATATCTTGCAAAAATATCCTTCCTTAAATTCAGGCTGATATCAGGTACATATTCTCAATACTATACAAATAAAAATGACCAATATCTTTATGGTGTTTACCTTCATATAAATACCAATATTATCAGATATAGCAATAGAAACAATAAAAAGGATAATGAGTATCTAACAGGGAACCCCCCCCCCCACAAGATAATCTGAAAAGATAATGAAAAATAAGGTTAAGTGAAGTTACATTTCTGTTTATTTTTCATTTTTCATATTTACATTTTTGACCATACCCAAGAAATGTAGAAGCCAAAGGAGAAACTGTTTTATTTATTTATATAATTCATCCTCCATCTTTTTCCTAACTGGGAGCCAAGGGGGTTCACACAAGGATCAAAACATGGTGAATGAATTAAAAAGTTAGCAATAAAAGCATTAAAACTCAACTCAATAAGCTACCATATTGAAACATCTATACTGTAAAACAAAATAGAATCATTTAAAACTACACAGTATTCTGTTGTTGTTGTTGTTGTTTTTATAAGAAAAAAAATGATCTTGATAGAGACCATACATAATTTCCTGCATTGTTTTACAAATGAATAGAATGTTTTTGAATTTTCTCAAGTTTGTCTGAAGCCCCAAAGTCCACAATATTACAAAATGGAAAGTCCATGTTCAATGTAGTGGCATCCATGATTATACATTAGGAGGACAAACAACAAGGAACAATTTCCTCCAGCATCTGTTTTTTGTATGTTCCATCTTTTCTGAGCATCCACTCAAACTACAGCAGAATCCAGTGTGGTGTGTGTGTTTTCCCTTCCCAGTTTTGCCCACTGAGTATGCCAAAACCAGTTTTAGAGGTCTGAGAAACTCTATGGACCATTTTGGTCTGCTTTCTATGATTACAGAGGAGAAGAGGAGAGTGCTAGGGCTAGATAAACTACTGGACTGCATCATGTGTACTATTATATGCAGTATTTTGTAATATCTTATTTCATGAAGATTGTATTCAGTATAATAATACTTATGTAGATGATCCATCTAGCTTTCTTTTATGAATAATTGTAATGCAACTTTTAGGACAGTTTATACATTGTAACATGGCAGTTAATCCTGTATGAGAAAAATGTTTTGGTAAATAGAGAAGGAACCACAAAAGTAATTCTAACTAAGGTACACTGATTATATACCTGCTTTAATTGCCATGCTCTATCTTAAAGCAGTTATAGCCATTCCCTGGGATTTGTACTTCAGAGAACTGCCCTAAAGCAATTTATTAAAGAACTATAAGTAAGGATATTAGATACTCATTAGGACAGAATCATTAGGACAGAATCATTAAAGTGGTATGAAACTGACTAGTAATCTAACCACACTGAACTATATGCAAAGCAACTCATACAATGACTGAAAAACAGTTGATGGCTGGAAATATGATTTGCTAGACAAAATACTGTTCTAACCACAGGGAATGGCTATAACTTTTCAGTGGCAAAAACCGGAAGCAGAGATATCAGCAAATTGCATCTGAAATACAATCAAGTGGGTTGTCACCCTGGTACTGTACAGACAGAACTTGGAAAATCCTTTTTGACTAAAGAACTAGAATCTCTTTTCCATTTAGGTCATGTAATATGTGGCTTTATAACCAGATCTTGAAAAAGTTCTTTTTGGACTACAACTCTCAGAATACCCCATCCAGCATGGCCCATGGCAGTAGAGGTGACTGGGCCCTGTATTTGGCTGCTGAGTGTAATATCTCAGGCTCTGTCTTGCAGTGCCAAAAAGGCTCTCCTGCAGTTGCTTTGCTTAGGTTATCACTCAGGGTTGCCCTACCATTAAGCATAGGGAAGCTGTTACCCCAGGTAACAGATTTGAGTTTCATAAAAGGAAAAAATGTTAGTTAAGAAGGTTGAGAGGAGAGGAGGAATCTAGCAACACCTCTGAGACAAGCTTTTGTGGATTCTGTTTCACCTTACCATCCTCATGGAATAAAACCTCTATAGACTCTGTAATGCTAACCAACATATGTCAACAGATATGGAAAACAAAACAATGGCCAACAGATTGGAAGTCATCAATATACATCCCTATACACAAAAAGGGAGACACAAGAGACTGCAGCAACTATAGGACCATAGCACTGATCTCTCACACAAGCAAAATCATGCTCAAAATTCTGCAACATAGACTTAAACCATACATGGAAAGAGAGATCCAGAGGTCCAAGCGGGGTTCAGGAAAGGAAGAGGCACTAGGGACCATATTGCAAACATACAATGGCTAATGGAGTGAGCCAGGGAATTCCAAATGGAATCAAACAAAACAGGAGACTTACACTGTAACTAATAAAAAATAGGAGAAAAAAAACCTGCTAGGTATACTATAAATCACTAAGTACCACTATAAATGAATACAACAAAACTGAGACATATCTTATTGTATATATATTCAGTAACTAATAAATACAACAAATTGAAAAGTAATGACAAAAACCATACAAGGATATATGATGCTGCAGGAGATAATTCTATTTAATCCAAAATTGGTAATATAAGATGATTATCCCAATAATTCAAGTTCAATGACCAGTCTGACAACTATAACAATAACAATATTTCTTGTTGGACATTTTGGATATTATTTTAGAAAAGAACTATTTTAGGTGCAATACTCAATTCTTTCTGCAAATTAAAGGGGTAGCTATGGGTAGCCTAGCAGCTCCTAGCATTGCCAATTTGTATATGTTTTATTTAGAATTTACACGCATCACTAATCCAGAAATTAATCCTTTTTTCAAATATTTTCAATATTATGGGAGATATATTGATGACATTTTTATTTTGTTTATAGACAGTTCTAAAGTTGAAGCATTTTTCACATGGATTAATACCATCAATCCTCATATTAAATTTTCCTGTCAATTTGATGTTCAGCACATTTATTTTATTAGATGTTGAGGTTGACATCCATGATTCTAAGACTGGGGTTCACAATTTTCATAAATCAACAGATCATAATTCCATCTTACTTTTTTTTTTGTCATCCCTACCAACTAAATAAGAATTTACCTTATTCTCAATTTTTAAGATTAAAAAAAAATTCTTCAAAAAATAGTCACTATGAAATGGCAGCTGATCTATATCAACTAGACCTCTACGATAGAGGCTTTCCCCAACATATTGCCCAGGATGCCAGGAGCAGAGCTTCTCTTAAAGACCGTTCCACATTATTTCTTCCTTCTAATAGAACAATTTACAATAGAATTATAGGTTCCTTTACCTTTAATCATGCTGTGCATCATATCAAACGTATCATTTGGAAACATTGGTATTTGTTCAGAGCATTCCTGGTTGCTCCAAGGCACCTATCATAGCTGTATGCAGAACCAGGAACATAAAAAGATTTATTAGTTCATATTGACTTTTATGTTCACAAACAAGAGTCATCTTACATTAGGGGACACTACAAATGTGGACACTGTTCCTGTTGTAGACAATCATTGAATATTAAAACATTCATACATCCCACACTACAGGATCATTACAAGTTAAAATCTTTTACAACCTGTAATTCTAAGAATGTTGTTTATGTGATCCTATGCCCCTGTCTCAAGATTTACCTAGGACAAACTACAAGACATCTGAGAACTAGAATTTCTGAGCATAAAAGTACAATCCGTAACAAAAATTTAGATACCCCATTAGTAGAACACGGTTTACAATTGGGCCACTTTCCAGATTCCTTAATTTTTTTTCTATTTTGCATGTTAAGTTTGGTCACTTTTATAGTGGATCAATACAAAATAAACTTCTACAAAGGGAGGCATTTTGGATCCACAAATTAGCCGCAAGTAAATCTGAGGGCTTGAATGAACATCTTGACTTGTCTGTCTTTTTGTAATATTAGTATTACAGAGTTACAATTTTGGGACCTTGATAGATTGTTGTGACTTTAGACCAGGGGTAGGCAACCTCTCCCCTTTAAGGGCTGAGGGACTTCAGCTCCCAGAAGCCTCAGCCATGTTGGCCAATAGTCCCATGTTGGCCAATAGCTCCTGGGATTCTGGGAGTTGAAGTCCCTCGGCCCTCAAAGGGGAAAGGTTGCCCACCCCTGCTTTAGACATATATAGTTTAAATGTTTTATATAGGACAATTTTGGTTATGAGTTTGCAAACTATTACTAATATTAATTGCCACATTTGTTCTCTTTACATTTCTGTAAAATCCTATTTATACACGTAATGTATGATTATTATGTATTTCAGCCTGTTCTTAGGTTTTACATGTTGGGAGATAGTTTACTTCACTATAGTTTCATGTCCCTTTAAGAAATTCAGTGTATGTATCAGCCACCTGCAGGACATTTAACATTAAGATACAAGTCTGTTATCATGAACTTGGTTTTGGTAAACTGAAGATGACCTAGAATATGGGTAAGCAATGGATATGGACAAGTAATCTTATTTTCAGATGATTTTGATTTATGACTATGGTATATATCAGGGGTAGGCAACCTTTCCCCTTTAAGGGCTGAGGGACTTCAGCTCCCAAAATCCCAGGAGCTATTGGCCAACATGGGACTATTGGCCAACATGGCTGGGGCTTCTGGGAGCTGAAGTCCCTCGGCCCTTAAAGGGGAAAGGTTGCCTACCCCTGGTATATATTGTCACTAATGTATTTTAACTTCATACATTTAGAAGCATGGAATTGCTCATTGGAATTATAATTCAGAATAGTATGTTATATTATTAATGAAGAAGACATTGGAATTGAAACGGCTACACAAATACTCTGGAAGTATCTGGCTGTTACTAGTGACAGAAATACTTTTGATATCTATGTTACTATTGCTTCAATTATTTCCTACTGATACCAGTGACAGCAATACATTTTATATTATGCTACCATTGCTTCAATTACTTGCTACATGCTACCACTCTGAGTTACTACAATTGAAAAAACAACTCAGCAAAATCTCCTGCAAGTTGAGTTATTGAAAAACCAGCTCACCAAAATCTTCTGCAAGCAGATTTCTTGTGATTCATGAGGACATTTATTGTTATAGTTGTCAGACTGGTCATTGAACTTGCATTATTGGGATAATCATCTTATATTACCAATTTTGGATTAAATAGAAGAATTATCCCCTGTAGCATCGTATATCCTTGTATGGTTTTTGTCATTACTTTTCAATTTGTTGTATTTACTGGATATATATATTTAATGAGATATGTCTCAGTTTTGTTATATTCATTTGTAGTGGTACTTAGTGATTTATAGTATACCTACCAGTTTTTTTCTCCCATTTTGTATTAATTCCAAAAGAAAGTCAGCATGTGGATTATAGAATACAGCATACCCCTTTGACTGCATAGATCGTGGAAGGCTATGGAATGCCCTTAAAGACATGGGAGTGCCAACACATCTGATACTCCTGATGAGGAATCTGTATTCAGGACAAGAACACGGAGAAACTGAATGGTTCCCTATTGGCAAATGAATCTGACAAGGCTGTATCCTTTCACTCTATCTGTTCAACTTGTAAGCAGAACATATTATAAGAAAAGCAGAAGTCAAATAGAGCAGTGGAGGACAGAGGGTCTTGGAGATGACCCTCATCCTTAGGGTCACCATGGGTCAAGAACGACTCAAGGGCAGTTAACAACAACAAAGGCTCTGTACACAGGCATACATACAAATTAAGGGAGTGAGAGAGAAATGTAATAGAAATGCAAAGCATACTGATATGGTGAGTGGATGACAAGTATCATCTTAATGGCAGTTGTAAGGAATCTTCAAAAAGACAAACGTACTATTTTCTTTCATTCTTTCTTTAACTTCCAAAGATGGAGTGAAATACTTTGGGATATTCTGCCTCATTTTAAAAATAATGTGGCTGGTTTTGGGTACTTTGCACTTGGACTCAGGGACAGGAAAGCATCACTTGATGCCCCATCTTGGGCAGGAAAGCATCTTTGGCCATTCCTGGCACTTGCAAATGGCTTCGTCATGGCCATTGCTGATGCAAGTTGATCAGAAATTTAAGTAAGATAAAGTTTACCTAGTGGCCTGTGACTTAACATAATGAAGGACAATCTCTTTCTACACCTTTCTTTGACAGGATGGCTACATCAGAGATGATCAAGAGTGACCCTTCAGGTATTGTTGGGTTGAAACCCCCATAGTTCTAAGTTAGCACAGCTAATGTTGAGGAAAGATAGTGTACATAAATTGGTCTTCATTATTCTGCAGCAACAGCAGACAAAAGTAGCAATCAATCTCAACAGTATTTGCTGATGGAACAACACTTAAAACTTGATTGTGGCAAATGCTAACAAAAAGGTTCATTAATTCTGATTTCAAAAGATATTTTATAAGTGAGTTTCACTATTTTTCAGGAGACATAAAATGCTTACACATGAACCATATAAACCTTGCTTGTAAATGTATCAGCAGAAATTTTTGTGCATTTATGGGAATACATAAAAACATTGCTGGTTCTCATGGATGAACAACTTATGTAGGGACTGCTCTTAGGTGTCCTTGCACTGAAATTCCTCAGTGAAAACCACTTAGCCCAGAAATATTCTCTGAATTCTAATGAAAGTGGAATGTGATAGCAAATCTATTTAATTCCTTGAAAGGTAAGAAGTGTAGTGCTGGAATGTCATAAACTGTTGTCAGCCATGCAGGTATGTATACTCTGGAAATGGAATTCTATCAGGACTGGTATTTAGAATCTTTGGCATGGATTTATGACTTATAGCTCACTCCAGATCTGGGGCAAAAACTGCTAACATGTATCCAATGCAGACCAACCTCACCTGTGAGTGCCTGTATTAAAAGAATCTTAGATTATTTCACAGAGTCATCTAAGCAAGTATATTTATTACATTTTTATATATTTATAAAATTACCAAGATGCTGTGGATGTAGCATTTGTTGTGTTCAGTAAGGCCTTTTACAAGGTCCTCTATGATATTCTTGCAAACAAACTAGTAAAATGTGGGCAAGACAATGCATCCATTACGTGGATTTGTAATTGGTTGACCAGCAGAACCAAAGAGTGCCCACCAATGATGCCTCTTCATCTTCATCTGGGAGAAAAGTGACTAGGGTGCCCCAGGGTTCTATCCTGGGCTCAGTGCTTTTCAACATCTTTATTAATGACTTGGATGAAGGGATAGAGGGGATGGTTATCAAATTTGCAGATGACACCAAATTAGAAAGGGTAGCTAATACCCAGAGGACAGGATCAAAAGCTGTGCCAAAACAAAATTAATTTCAATAAGGATAAATGTAAGGTATTACACTTAAGTAGAAAAGATGAAATGCACAGATATAGGATGGGGAACATCTGGCTTGACAACAGTTCATGTGAAAGGGATATAGAAATCCTAATAGACCACAAGTTGAACACGAGTCAACAGTGTGATGCTGCAAAAGCTAATGTGATTCTAGGATGCATCAATAGAGGTATAGTGTTCAGATCAAGGGAAGTGATAGTTTAACTCTGTTTTGCTATGTTCAGGCTTGCTTGGAGTGTTGACAAGCTGGAGTGTGTCCATAGGAGGGCACTAAAAATGGTGATATTGCTGGAAACCATGCTCTATAATGAGTGATATAGGGAGCTGGGTATATTTAGCCTGGAGAAGAGAAGGTTAAGAGGTGATATGATGGTTCTGTTTAAATATTTGAAAGGGTGTCACACTGAAGATGCAGCAAGTTTGTTTTCTGCAGCTCCAGAGAATAGGTCCTGGAGCAATGGATTCAAACTACAGGAAAAGAGATTCCATCTGAATGTTAGGAAGAACTTCCTGACAGTAAGAGCTGTTTGACAGTGGAACACACTCCTTTGATTATAGTGGAGTCTCCTTCATTAAAGATTTTTAAACAGAGGCTGGATGGCTATCTGTTGAGGTGTGTAGATTGTGTATTCCTGCATGGCAGGGGGTTGGACTGGAAAATCATGAGATAAGTAATAATACCTTCCTAATTATATCATTTCCGAACTATAGGGCCTTTACATACTGCCAGAAATAATTCAGCTTGAGGCCACTGGCTCAGTGCTAAGAAATCATGGGAACTGTAGTTTATTGTGGCACCAGAGCTCTCTAACAGAAAAGGCTCATGTCCCAGAAAAAAATACAGTTCCCATGATTCTTTAGCACTGAGCCAGCCCAGTTAAAGTGGCCTCAAGTTGCATTACTTCTGGCAGTCTGTAAAAGCTCATAGTTACCTATAGTCAGTCTGAATAAAAAGATTTCATATTAGAAAACAAACACAGTCTTAAACCAAGAAAAGAGAATTACATAATTTTGGAATAGCTTCTTTATGCACAGTCCAACCTTGGATCCCTCCTACAAGCCCAACAGACTGAGGGCCTAAGCAGATGGGCGGATGTGGGCCGCCCGGGAAGCTGCGGATTGGGGCTGAGGTAGCCGCATTCCTCGGGCCCCAATCCACAGCTTCTCAGGCCCTGGAAAGAGCGCTAAAAGAGCGCTCCTTCCACAAGACGCTGAAGGTGCGCTGCAAGAAGCATTGGGTGCATCTTCGGCATCTCTTCCGACACAGCATGTGCGGACACTGCGGCGGAAGTACGTCGTCGGAGTGCCAGTTGTGCGGAGGGACGGGCGCTCTGATGACGTGTTCGGGAAGGGGTTGGGGCACCCAGCATGAGGCTGCCCCTCCCTTTCCTTGCCTCCAAGATGGCGCAAAGCGCCATCTGCTTCCCCCCTGACTAAACCAGTTACTGCACTGACAGTATGAGGAGTTAGGGGAGATGATTTCGTTACATTATGGGTATCAACCAATAAGCACCACCCACATATGGATCATCTCCAGTTATCATTTACCATGTTGAAAATATTTTCTTTAAATAAAGTGATTGCTTTAGAACAGATTTGTTGTATCTATTCAGATAGTGGCAAATCTGCCACTCTCACTCCCATTACTTTCACTTCATTCTATTGCTCTATTGTGTTTCTTGTTATCCATGTGTACAGAATGAATTGAGAATGCTGCATGATCCTTGGACAACTAATGCAGACAGTCACTATTCCCAAAATTTCCCTGCTGGTACAGTGGTTAAATGCCTGTACTGCAGCCACTGACTCACAAACCACAAGGTTGTGAGTTCAATCCCAGCCAGGGGCTCAGGCCTGACTCAGGCTTTCATCCTTCCAAGATCACTAAAATAAATACTCAGCTTGTTGGGGGCAATTAGCTTATACATTGTAAACAGCTTAGGGAGTGCTTAAGTGTACTAAGTGATACAGAAATGTACTTGTTATTGCTTTTGCTGTATTTTCATGTACGCACATGGCTGAGGCATTTTATGAAGAAACAGTTTAAAGTTATCCCACACCAACATGGATTCTTGAAAGGATTCAAGCAGTTAATAACATTTGAATAAGCACCTCACTTGAGGAAACACTCATAGAATTCCAGTAACTTAATTGTATTCAAACTACAGAGCACAGTCTTGCAGGATCTGAAGCTTTAACCTGTCCCCCCCATAAGCATCCTATAGTGACTCATGTAGCTTCTCTGAGTAAAGAATAATGTGTATTGGAAAAGCCACTCACTATCTCAGATTCCACTTGTGAGGGTTGTTCATGCTAAGCTTGTTTATTGCACATGAAATTACTTTCTTCTCTGATCTATTCCCAATTGCAAATAATTTTTTCAAATCTCAAAACAATTGAATACTTTTAAACAACACCACTAACAAGAGGGATGAAGCTTCAATACACTGGCGGTCTTGTTGTCTCCCAGTTTCTTAACAAATGCCAGAAATATATAGGGAACTATTTATTATGGTGAGCTGTTCTCCTATGAGCTTGATTAAAAGCTGTGATTCTTCAAAATGACAAAGAAGCCATCACTATAATTTAATGGTCAAAATGTCATATTGTAGAAAGAGAAAGACTGGGCTGGATTCAAAGAACCTGTGACAGGAGTTCTGCTCATGGAAAAATTGTTCCCAAGCCTGCTAATGAAGATGGGATGTAATTTTTGTTGTTGTATTTCTTACTTATTTATTTATTTACATCCCACCTTTCTCTCAAAATGAAATTTAAGGTGCTTTACAATAAAGCAAAAAGGATAAAACTAAAACATTAATTACAATTTTTTTTTTTTTTTAAAAAAAAATCAAGCTGTAAACCTGAGGTTTCACTGGGAGTGTAACCCCATCCAATACAGGCTGAATCTCTATTCATTGATCTGCTTTCCAAATGACTAACTTCCAGTCCAGTGAAATAATCTCACCATTTCTTCTCTTTATTTTGTCCGAATTAAATTTCAATGTATTCACCCTCATCCAGTCTGTTAATGACAGCAGACACTGGTTTAGTACAGAAACAGCTTCCTTAGAATCAGATGGAAAGGAGCGATAGAGTATGTGGGTGATACTGAGCCCTGAAACTGCAGATGATCTCTCCAAGCAGGTCTATGTAGATTTTAAACAGCATAGGGAAAAGAACCAAGCCCTGAGGGGTACCACAGGCTACTTCCTAGGGTGTCAAACAGGCATCCCCCAGAACCATCTTCTGGGTCAGCCCCTCCAAGAAGGACCAGAGCCCCTTTAAAACAATGCCCCCATCCCCATCCCAGACAGTTGACCCAGAATGATACCATGGTCAATAGTATTGAAAGCCGCTAAGAATTTTAGCAGAACTAATACAAACACAGTCCCCCTGTTCAGTTCCCTGTAAAGTCATCCACACCCATTTTCACCCTCTGAAGGCCTTTGTTCCTTCTAAAATCTGTGCCAGGTGGCTTAGTGGTTAAGACACCAATTCTGACAATCGGAAGATCAGAAGGTTGGCATTTTGAGGCCCAAGTGCCGCATAATGAGTGATCTCCTGTCACTTGTCCCAGCTTCTGCCAACTTAGCAGTTCAAAAGCATGCACATGCAAGTAGATAAATAGGTACCACTTCAGTGGAAAAGTAAACAGCATTCGGTGCAGTCATGCTGGCCACATCATCACCAGAGTACTCCTCAGACGACACTGGCTCTTCGGCTTAGTAACAGAGATGACTACTGCTCCCTGCAGTTGGTTATTACTAGACATTCATATCAAGGGACTACCTTTACCTTTTAGGATCCTCTGGGGAAACAGGAGGTAGTGATGTGTGATGATGCATGCATATTGGGAAATGGAAGCCTAATGCATATGAAAAATGACTGGAAATTGCTATGGCCTAAATCCAAGATCCCACAAGTACACAACAGCAAGCGCAAATGAAAATTCTATCCCAAACTTGACTCTAGGGGACTTCCCAGTGTTCCAAGGACAAATTAGGGAAATGCACAGCAAACTGGCAATGGTAGTGGGGATAAACTGTAGGACTAAGGTGGGCTCAACATTCCTCTTCTATCTCATAC
>CM034708.1:45127805-45153313 GCA_020142125.1 Phrynosoma platyrhinos | reverse complement strand
TCAAGCCCAAACTCTTTCTGGAAGCCAAGATGACTAAATTGAGGCTGTCATGCTTTGGCCACATCATGAGAAATCAGAATTCACTAGAAAGGACAATAATGCAGGAAAGGTGGAGGGCAGTAGAAAGAGAGGAAAACTTTATACCAGATAGACAGACTCTTAGTCAAGGAGGCCATTGGCTCTGAGCCTGCAAGACCTAAGCAGAACAGTTGAAGATAAGGTCTTTTAGAGGTGTTTCATTCATGGGGTTGCCAATAGTTGAGGTTGACTCAAGGGCAGTTAACAACAACAACAGGTGGTATTCATCATTATCATCATCATCATCAACATCATCATCATCATCTTTGTATCTCACCCTATGTCATCTGATCCCAGAGTGCTATACAAGTCAAATACATTTAATAGTTGAAAGCAGTTTAATTTTATTAAAAATTCAAAACATTTAAAAGACTAAAATAATTTTAAACAAATTATAACAGTTTAAAATAGTTTTAAATCTTGTATACATACATTGTGAAAGAGGCCAACAGGATTTTAACTTAGGACTGCAATGAAGTCATTGTTGCTGTCAGTAAGGTTTCTAAGGAGAGGGCATTCTGCAATTGGAGTGCCACAGTAGAGAAGGCTCTCTCCCCATGTCCTCACACGATGATGGGATTTATAAGAGGACCTCTCCAGCAGACTTCAGTCCTCAAATAGGTGTATAAAGAGAGACACATAATTTCAGAGTGTTAGTACTTTGTTTCATTATCATAGGAATGCAGTGGTTTAGTAGTTAAGATGCCAATTCTGACAATCTGAAGATTGGAAGATTGACAGTTTGAGGGCTGAATGCTGCATGACGGGGTGAGCTTCTGTCATTAGTTCCAGCTTCTGCAGTTTCAAAGCATGCAAATGTGGGTAGATAAATATGTATCACTTTGGTGGAAAGGTAACAGCATTTGGTGCAGTCATGCTGACCACATGACCACCATAGTAGTCCTCAGACAATGCTGGTTCTTTGGTTTAGTAACGGATGACACTACACCCTCCAGTCAATTACGACTAGACATTCATGTCAAGGGACTGCCTTTCATTTTCCCTTTTCATTAACATAACTACCTTGAATATGGAACTTGAAATCAGAAATTCATAAAGAAACCTATCTCTATCTCTGTCTGTCAGTGTCATACTTAGGTAGGCCTTCCTATACAGGAAGACATGATAATCTACAACTCCTTCACATGCAATTTCTCACCTACAGCTTTCAGTAACAGTTTAAGAAATCACAGCCCTATGCAGTTCAGTTATCAAAATAAAAACATTAATATTGGTGGTACTTTTCAAAGAAATGTAAAACATATTTAAGTTTCTTTACTATGCATAATTTAAATATCTTATAGCCCTGATAACAATGCAGCACAACAAAAGCAGTCACAATCATAGCAGCTCACAAGTTTGTTGGCAAGAATTAACACTCACACAACTACTTCAAATACAGTCTGTGTCTGAAAAACATTTCAAGACCAACTCACTGCCCCTTTACATTGTGTTCATTTGATTGTCTCTCACACTTTTTTATTAAGGAAATTAAATAAAGGCTTCCAAATCTACTAGAAGTTCTCTTTTCATCATATATTTTTCTCCAAGGAAATTGTTGTTTTTAAAACTGCCATTCATCTTATCCAAGCAGGAGGAATGTGGATTTTCAGGTCAGAAAGATACTGTTTTCCCCCCAAGAGAACAATAAAGTGATGAAAAGTTTACTTGAAAAAGTACAATAACTGAATGCTTACATAGTTTGAAAATAGATTTGTAATATGTAAGGAACAGCTATTTCTTCTAGGTTTCAAAATATTTGTAGCAATTACATTTGTTATATGTTGTTGTTGCTGTTGTTATTTGCTACCAAGGGGCTGAACAGACCACCCAAAAGGGGTGGTGGCAAGCTGCCCCTTTGCTCGCCAGATCGGGGCCACGGCAACCGCATGCTGCAGCCCAGATCCAGTGCTTTGCTGCTCTAAAAAGAGCTGGCACAATGCTGCTCCTTTTTAGAACAGCAAAAAGCTGCCCTTGCCACCACCACAGTGGCTTTTTAGCATTTCTTGGGCATAGTGTGTCTAAATGCTGCACAAAAGACACACCCTTTCATCACCCGCCATCTGGTCACCATGCCTCCACTCCACCCCCAGGCTGACCTAAAGTGCCAGTCTGTACAGCCCCCAAGTCAACTTTGACTTGTGGACAATTATGAATAAGAAACCTCCAAGATTTCTGGTCAGCAGCTGCCCTGCTCAGACCCTGAAACCTCAGTGCTGTAACTGAATCAATCCACCCATAATGCAGTCTTCCTCTTTTCTTATTGTTTTCCACTTTACTGAGCAATATTTTTTCCAGTGGGTCGCATCACTTCATAATAACTGTAAAGTATGACAGCCTCAGTCTAATCATCCACTAGCTAACTCTAAAGGAGCTAATATTGCACAGAAGAAAGCAATGGTGAAACACTTCTGAAGCCTTTTACCTTGAAATCACTATGATGAGAGCATATTTAGGGGTAGCTGGTCTGGTCATAGAGCAAAATAAAACAAAATCTAAAATAATAAAAACAATGCTACCTTTATTGGCCAACTGAAATGCACAAAATACATCACACAAACTTTTGAAGCTCCACTGGCTTCTTAATCAGGCAAATGATGTTTAAAAATTATACAGGAGAGGGAAAAATGAGGATGTTGGAGTCATCAGCCTACATTTTATATCAGATATTGTCTATGCTGTAGTTCAGTTGGTTTGGAGGGAATGCATGCAGAGGCCTCTAACCTCTTGGCCATGTGGGGACTAAGGTTGCATCTACACTGATGAAATAATCCAGCTTGATAGCACTTTAATTGCCATGGTTCAATACTATAGAATTCTGGGATTTGTGCAGGCAGCCACCAAAGTGTGGACTGAGGTCAAGATAATGGGTAGAGGTCAGGGCAGCTCCAGGGACAGGATACTTTGCATTGGCCCCAGAGTATCCTGGCCAGTGACAAAGACAAAGCCTTAGTGAAGAATTATATCCCTACTAAAGAGCACAGAAAAAGACCAGAAGCAAGATAGACTTAAAGTACTGAGCTGAATGGCAACATGATGATCATTGGCTGAGTAGGCAGCAGTTGACTAAGAAAAATAGGAGGAAATCTGATAACTGCTTCTGCCTGATAAAACTAGCCAAAGAAAACAAACCAGGGTCAGAACTAAATACAGTTCTGTGACTTCACACTATCTTTTCCCTTCATACACTGTGATTAAGAAGAAATGGTGAGATTATTTCACTGGACTGGAAGTTAGTGATCAAAGTTCAGCTCCTCTTTCCTTTTCTTTTTTACTCATGATGATGTTTTCAGTATATGGCACTGTTGTAGGCAATAGCTTCAAATAGATGACATGAAATGAAATGAAAAAACAAAAACAAAAAAACTGTGACCTGTTATTTATTTATTTATTTATTTATTTCAGATAGCTCCTGATTCAGAATACATTGAATTGTTCCAGATCTGCATGAGCTGATCCAGCTCAACCCAAGTTAGCCTGATTCAGTTTTGAGTTCAGGATTCCCTGAAATGGTTGCATAGACCTATACCACAGGCACATTTTCATCTTTTAAATTGGTTATTGATTATCATTAAGATACTAAAGAATTGCTTAAGTAATTCATGGATCTGAGAGACATTACAGAGTTCCCTGCTCCAATCATGTCAGGTTCTCTTTTCATCTGTAAATCTATTTCTGTCCATACCTCTTATGGATTAGAGTAGGAAAGACAGAGAAAAACTCTTCCTAGGCTGTCGAATGTATTCCTACTCAACACTGTTGCTTATTCCTTTCCTAAGAATTGTATTTCATATGATATGAAGGGCACAGATTTTATAGGCAGACGAATATCTTTTCTCGTTGCCCTTCTCATGGTTATAAAAATGTCATCTAGGAAAGCTATCCAAGCAAAATTGCCTAATTGGAAAGATATATTCACTCTGACAGGCAGCCCAGCTATACAAAATGTCACAGAGTAGAACTGTAATGATAATCCAGTTTAATCCATTTCCTTCTTAGGTTTGGTTCATTCTGAAATGGTAACATCAAGGAAAGCTAAAGACATATAATAAAAAATACTGTATTGTGAAAGAGATGAAGTTGGAAGGGCCCCAAGAGTGATATAGTCCAAAATAAACTGCCCATTAAACTGTATCCCATAAAGATAGACTAAACCTATTCATCAAAGATACTTATCTTGTGTGTACAAAGTAGAAAATACTGTACAAATGCTTTATCATATATCGCAGGAAATTATTCCAAATTATATCATTTCTGTAAAACATTTCAATTGCAAAATTTTAGGTTTTAGAGGTTATTCAGAGGGCATTCACTTGATGAAAAGAAGAGCATAACTCAAATGAGCAGAAAAAAGGGGGTGTGAAAACATTTGCCTTGCTTATGTAAAGTCACAAAAGGAGGAGGAGGATTTCCACAAAACTCTCCTCCTGATATACTATCAGGCAGATTTGAAATGACAAATTCATAAAGACCACCTCAACAGAAGAAAATGTTGTTATCAGAAGTATGGTTGCAAAGCTAAGCCACTGAGAAAATGACTGAAAATAAATATAAGGACACAGGACTGTGCTGGACTGAATGTTATTTTATTTTCAGCCCTTTAAATCAGAATTTACCACACACATACACAAATATGTGAATGTGAGAGAAAGTGAAACTGTAAGATTTACTCCTCCCTAACATTATTGGCCATGTTGTTTACAACAGTGGACAATCTGATGTCTCTGTGAAACTCTCAGTTTGGACATACATATAAAGATAGATTTACACTCCTGTTCACACCAACTGCAAGAGGCATCTTTCATGGTTCTAGAAGTAAAATACTGATATCATAACTATGATATTAAGAGAGATAAAGTAGTGGGAGTATTAGGAGCTTATCACATTCTTTAAAAAGCTGACTTACCTTTTCCAGCTTGAATATTCATTCGGGATACACCTGGACATTATCACATGGGCCAGCTCCTTCAATAATCGCCAAATGCCAAATCCATTGCCTGACTCCAGACCAGGTAAATTGTGGGTTGAAGCATAATTTTCGAAGTTGGACGCTTCTGACGTTGAAAATCGCCTGGCTAAGCACTGCAGTTTACCCGGTCTGAATTCAGGTGGTGGCTTCAGTAACAATTTAAGGAGCTGTCCCATGTGATAACATCTGGGTGTATCCCAGATGAAGATTCAAACTGGAAAAGGTAAGCTGACTTTTTGAAGAATGCGATAAGCTCCTAAAATTGGGAAAGCCAAATCTGAATCTTCTATGTGTGACCTTGGGCCTATCCATCTCTCCTGGCCTGAAATACCTCACAGAGATAGTATGGTTGAGAGATGAAGATGCAGTCAAGCTTATAGCAGGATAAGAGCAACATCAATGACAACAAAAATGACAACAATAGTCTAACTCTTCCTGTATTTATCAAATACCATTTTAATACAGCCCCCTGGGGTTTTTCCACTCAAACTTGTATCCAAAAGCAAGTTGTCTCTTTATCCCAGGGAAGGTAACATGACTAGTAGTTATTGATACTTTCATCCTGTTAAGACTTAGCAAACTTTATATGCCTATACTCACAAATAATTAGCTTGCATGTTACTGCCTGGAAGATTTTGCACAGTGTGTATTTATATGGTTGGCCCTTCAAATCCATGGATTCTTTATCCATGGATTCAATCATCCATGGCTTTAAAATATTCTCTCTATCTCCATTCCAAAAAACCAAACCTTGATTCTGCCCAGTATATGAGACACCATTTTACTATGCCATTGTATTTAATGGGACTTCAGCATCCATAGATTTTGGTATCTATGGTATGTCCTGGAACCAAACCCCAGTGCATACAACGGGTCCACTATAATTTACTTCCTGTTTGTTATGGGGGTTTTTTATACTCTCTTCTTTTGTCACTAACCCATAGCCATTTTCTTCTTATGAGTTGATGTACAAGTAATTTTTAAGTAAAGCTACTTTATATGTTTTACAAAGAAGGCTAAGCTTCCTTCTTTCTCTTCGAGTGTGAGATTGAATGTGGAAGTGGCTGCTTTGTAGCTTCTGATTTGCCATTTGTTTACTCTTCTAGAGAAACCCAATACTGTCCCTCACATTCTCCAATATATTATCCATGATTTATTTAATAACCCATTAAAGACCTTCAGACTGGTGTCCAGTGTGAAGAGTTGACCATTTATGTTCAAAACCAAAATAAACAGATACCAAACTGGATAAAAACTTGCAGTTTTTTTTATTATTTGTTCCAGTTTGCAGTTGTGAATTTTTCTGACAGAGCTATAGACCACACATAGAAAGTGAAAGTTGTTCAACAGATTTTTCCAGTGTGATTTCCAATTGTGTAGCAAGAAAGAGAAAACTGGTTCAAGTGTTGTCCATCAAGTGTTTATCAGCATTTGTATACACAGATAATAGCCATAGGGGGGAAGCAGACGGGCAGCACAGGGCCGTCCCAGGAAGCTGCGGATCGGGGCTGAGGCATCCGCATTCCTCGGCCCCACAGCGCAGCATCCCTTCGGTGCCTTTTCCGCTGCAGCATGTGTGGACGCTGCAGCGGAAGTGCATCGTTGGAGCGCCGGCCGTGCGGAGGGCCGGCCACTCCGACGACGTTTTGGGGAAGGGGTTGGGGCACCCAGTGTGAGGCTGCCCCTCCCCTTCCTGCCTCGAAGACGGTGCTTTGCACCGTCTGCTTAGGCCCATAGTTCAGTAGTTTTGTCATCCATTTGTTTTGGGCTTTAGCTCCCAGAAGCCCCAGACAACTTGACCAACTGTCAGGTATTACGGGCTCCTGAAGCCAAAATCCTCTGGTGGACCAAAGACTGGAAACCAGTAACAAAGGCCCAGAAGAGATGGGCCAAATGAAGCAGCTTTCAGCTGCCGTAAAGGCACGGTGTTCAAATGGCACACACGTCCAACACAGCCATGCTCTGGACTGGAGCAAAAAGGAGCCAGGATAATCTGGCTCCTTGACAGTGCAGGTTAGATCCTGTTACTGTGTAGGTTGGATCCTGCTTTTGGAGTGGATGTGTGGTCAGTGCAGACCCAACCCTCTTACAGCTGGAGTGGACTCAGACCATTCTTTTGCATTCATCTGCTCTGGCCCCTAGTTAATGGTTTGCCCCCATAACTCTATTAATCTCATCAAATACCTCTAGCTAAAATCTATAATTTTATTGCAATGACACCAGAGACAAGAAGAGGATTCTATATCCCCATAGTTATGTCAGGTCCAAAAGAGACTGCAGAAATAATCCAGTTTGAGGCCGCTTTAACTGTGCTGGCTCAGTACTAGGGAATTCTAGTAACTGTAGTTTTGTGAGACATTTTGTGAGCCTTTGTCAGAGAGCTCTGGTGCCACCATAAACTACACTTCCCAGGATTCCCTAGCATGAGTCAAGGCAG
Organism: Phrynosoma platyrhinos; assembly: GCA_020142125.1. Classification (NCBI taxonomy): domain Eukaryota; kingdom Metazoa; phylum Chordata; class Lepidosauria; order Squamata; family Phrynosomatidae; genus Phrynosoma; species Phrynosoma platyrhinos. Next base: position 45,145,829 of record CM034708.1, on the reverse strand, counting down.
TTAAAGCAGTCTCAAACTGGATTATTTCTGCAGTGTGTTTTGGCCCTATGCAATCTTGGGGACACTTTGGGATTATATGGCTAAGTGGTATTGTGGTTAAGTGCCAACACTATTACAACTTAATGGAATGCTGTTTACATTTTGTTGAATCATGCTAGTTGAAAATTTCAATGATTATTTTCTCCAACCTTTATCCAGGATTGACATGTGTAGACCTTTGTCTCAAACTTTCTTAATAATAATAATAATAATTTATTTATATTTCCCACCTCTCCCTATGGATCGAGGTAGGAGTACAAAGATAAAATGTACAAAATGTACAGTAGAGCAATCAATAAAAAAAGAAAAACATAATAAAACCACAATAGTGGTTTATGCCAATTGGCTTTTTATTGAGGACAACAAACTACAGAGTTAGAAGCAAGGCCTTTTTACACTGTTAACTGCAGACAAAAGCATTTTTAAACAATCATTCTAAGAAAGAACTTGTGACTGAGCCAGAGGAACTGAGGCAAAAAGGGTCTAAACACCCCCCCTTTTTTCCCCCAGTTTTAAATTGATTATATTTATCAGGATGATTAAACAATAACTAGCTGACCCTACCTTAAGAATAGATCTCAGGGATTATCAAATGGTATGCTGGGACATGTAAATGGCAGAACAGCAAGCCATCACTTTGTCTGAGTTCAGATTTCCCTAACTCCAGTGGCGCCCAAGGGCAGCTATCAGAATTATTGCCAAGTCTGATGAGCTGACATTACTGAAATGCATCATAATAGAGCTGCTCTCTATATTGTTGTCTCTTCAGTACTAGGTGAAGACATTTTCATTTTCTTAAGTAACTTTTTAATTAAACTTTTAATCTTAATTTGCTTCTATTAATGGTTTTACGGTGTTTATAGTCTTGCTCACCTGTCAGTTTTTATGTTTTTCTGATGCACATATTTTTGCTTTGTTATATTTCTCTGGGTTTTTTTTTTTATGTTGACAACTTTATGTAAATCTGATGGAATTTGACTGAAAGATGATACATAAATATACACAATAAATAAAGAAAGCAATATACAGCTACAGGTTTTTATATTGTCAATAGTTTTAATTTCCCAGATTACTCTTAGTTATTCCATTGTATTTGGGTCCTTTGTTTGTTATAAGGGTAAACCTTGCTGCAGTAGGCACATACAATATAAGCTAATGTATCGCTATGGGAGTATTGTTGACTGCACATAGTCTGTATATTCTGCTATGGGAAAAGGAAATTTGGTGCCAGCACATACTTTCCAAAAAAATTATAGTTACTTAAAAATTTATAGTTTTGAAAATAGAACAAATATCCACATTTTCACTCCCAGTAATATATGTAAGAAGAGATATATATGCTACGTTTTCTGCTTTTTATTATGTAAAAGATTTATGCCTAGTTGTCTTTTTAGCTAGGAGATGTGAAGAGATTTCATGACATTCTGCATTCACTGAAGAGTGCCAGTGTGTCCCTTTACACTCTATTGCTGCAATATTCTAAAGAAAAATAACTTTCATTAGTTTGGTGAGACATAAACTTCATGCTCCATACCTTCTAGAAAAAATAGTATTTTGCCTCTGCATTTTTATGTTTCACATTTGAAAAGTACTTCCATATCACTTGTAGTGATTGTTTATGACTGATATAGTCATTGCAAGGAAATGCTGTCATAAAGTCAAATGAAATTACCTAAAAAATATTATGAACAAGCTGAATAGTTGTATGAACTACAACAATGGCTATGTCACCTAGATAAGGTTATCTGGGCCTTCCAGAGAACAATACTGGCCTAAGGTGTGACAAAGGTGATGTTTCTCAAAACCTCCACTGCACATTATGTGCCCCTAAACATCAAAATAAATAATTGTAATTCAAGATCCTAAATAGATAATGAACAATATTGAAAAGAAAGGATTTTATTTTTAGTGATTTCAGATTTCCATCTCAGATTGCCAGTATTACATCAGTAACTTCCATGTATATATAGATATCTATTAAAAAGGAAGACTTTACATATTACCCATATAATGAAATTCTTGAATTGTGCCTCTGTCTCAAACTTTCACATCACACTGTTTCATTACACATAATAATGGAACAGTGGAACACACTCGACAGTGGAACACACTCCCTTGGAGAGTTGTGGAGTCTCCTTCCAAGCTCCTTGGGAAAGTGAGGAGGACATTGCCCCCTCGATCATTGTCCATCTTGGCTGGTCGTCCAGGGGAGGGGAGGACGCTCTGAAAGTATTCCTATGGGATACAATCAATGCATCCTTCAGGGAGGGTATTGTCCCATCTTGTTTGAAGGAGGCAGTGGTTAGACCTCTCCTGAAAAAACCCTCCCTAGACCCCCTGGATAGAAACAACTATAGACCAGTTTCCTTGCTACCTTTTCTAAGCAAGGTGATCAAGACGGCAGTTGCCTCCCAACTCCAAGCTGTCTTGGATGAATCTGACTACCTTGATTCATTTCAAACAGGCTTCAGGACAGGATTTGGAGTGGAGACTGCCATGGTCGCTCTGACCGATGACCTCCGCCTGGGCATCGACAGGGGTAGTGTGACCCTGCTGGTGCTCTTGGATCTCTCAGCGGCCTTTGATACTATAAATCATTCCATCCTTTTGGATCGGCTGAGAGAGTTGGGAATTGGGGGCACTGCTCTTCAGTGGTTCCTTTCCTTTCTCTCTGGCAGATCCCAGAGGGTGAGGCTCGGGGACAATAGCTCTTCCAAAATTGAGCTTAATTGTGGCATCCCTCAGGGCGCCATCCTGTCCCTGATGCTATTTAATATTTATTTGAAGCTGCTGGGTGAGATCATTTGGAGGCATGGAGCTCGGTGTCATCAGTATGCTGATGACACCCAGAAATAATTCTCCATGACCAGATCATCAGCTCAGACTTCAGATGGCATCTCTCCTCTCAATGACTGTCTCAGAGCGATAATGGATTGGATGAGGAAAAACAGATTGAAATTAAATCCAGACAAAATGGAGGTACTGACAGTCACGGGCCCGAAACCAGGTCTGGGAATACAACTTCCAGTACTGGATGGAGTCACACTCTCTTCTAAGGACTGTGTTCGCGGCCTGGGGGTGTTCCTAGATTTGTTGCTTCACATGACTAGTCAGGTGAATGCGATGGTCAGGAGTGCCTGTTATCAGCTTTGGCTGATACGCCAGCTGAGCCCTTACCTGAATATGAGGGATCTGGAAACTGTGGTACACACCTTGGTAACCTCACGTTTGGATTACTGCAACACACTCTAACCCGGGAACTTCAACTGGTACAGAATATGGCAGCCAGGTTAATTACAGGAACAGCTAGGAGAGAGCACATAACACCAGTGCTTGAATCTCTCCACTGGCTGCCGATTAGTTTCTGGGCACAGTACAAGGTGTTGGTTTTAACCTTTAAAGTCCTACATGGCTTAGGCCCATCTTATCTCAGGGACCATCTCATCCCGTATGATCCCCCCCATGCACTCCAGTCTTCTGGGAGGAATCTGCTTCAGCCTATGAAAACTAGGCTGTCACAGACCTCCCAGAGGGCTTTCTCAGTGACCACTCCTGGACTATGGAATGGCTTGCCAGACGAGATCTGTCTTATTACCACCCTTGACAGCTTGAAAAAAGCAGTCAAGATGGATCACTTCTGGCAGGCCTTCCTGGAAGAACTCCCGGGTCATAGGAGGTGATCTCTTACCTGTCCTCCCCTTGCTGCTATTGGCTGTTGCTTTAAGTTGATTTTATATAGGATGTATGTGTCATTTTAACTCTGCACTAGTTTAATTTAGTTTTAAGGGGAGGGAGGGTTAAGGATGGGTTGATGGAATATTTTACTTTGTATCAGTTTTAATCTGTTGTATGCCACCCCAGTTGCTGAAACAGAGGGGTGGGTTAGAAATAAAATTTATTATTATTATTATTATTATTATTATTATTATTATTATTATTTGGAGGTCTTTAAGCAGAGGCTGGATGGCCATGATTGGGAGTTCCTGCATGGCAGGGGTTGGACTGGATGGTCCTTGTGGTCTCTTCCAACTCTATGATTCTATGATTCTGTGATTCTATGATTCTAATACCAAAAATATAAAAATATGGAACTTCTAGTCACTTGAGTATTTAGTATCTCTGCTTCTGGACACTTATCCTTAGGAAACCAAACTGTGAAGTTTCAAGAAGAATGTAAGGAAAAGTAAATACTGATATAATCCATTGTAGTCAAGTATCAAAGAATTTTTCGTTCATAAAACCAAAAAGGAGGGGGAGGGGAGGGGAGGAGAGGGGAGGGGGAGAAGTAAGAGATAAAAAGAACTAAAAAAGAAAGAAAGCAGAGTTACTGTGTACTGATAGGAAATGAAACATTAATAAAAAAATAAAAGATTCATGTTGATTCATGTATTGCATCAAAACTTAATTGGTACTTTGCTTCAGTATTTATGATGGCAGAAGTTACTGAAAGCAGTGTGGAGAAATGAAAGGCTTTGTATTTGAATCTAAAATGAAATCTGAAAATTTTAACATATTCCCATCAGGAGAATGATCGTGCTCCTAAAGAATATGAAAAGAATTAGCAAAGTGTTGAAGTTAGTTGCAAGCCATTCTTGAGGATCTTTATTTGTTGTTACTGTCTTCCTGGTCATTTTGCTTTTTTATTTCTATTTCCCCCAAATATTTTTTTAAATAACCATGGTTACCCTTCTTTTATTTCCTTTATTAGAAAATACCATACAGTAAAGATTGGGAAAATCTGACCAGATAAAGAAAAAGGAGTTGTAACACATACATCTTGAGCCAAATGTTATCTGTCTTTAACATAACAGAACCTGCAAGAATCATAATATTGTGTGGAGCCACTAAGCAGGTATTCCTGCCTTGAATTAATCACTGAACAGCTTTACCCTGCTCTGCCTTGTAGGCAGCACAAGAGAGAGTAGTCAGGGGCCTCGTTCCCACTATGATTTAAAGTGAATTGCTGATCGGGTTATATGACCCTCGGTCCCACTTGAAACCAGTTCCGATCCTATTGTGCTTGGTTTCAATCGTGATGAAGTGAGGCAAACACACACACACAAACAAAAACACCCCAAAACACTGTTTCCTGACACTAGTTCACTAGTTTTTTGGTGGTTCTTTTGAAAATAATCAATTCCGAAGCGTATTCAACAAGTGGGAACGACGGAACTGAATTGCATCATTCTGGAGGGGAAGGACTAATGGCAGAGGGGTGTTTACCATATCTCCTCAGTTTTTGGGAAATTAGCCATTCCCCCTCTCTGCCCCAGCACTGATTTTGGGCTTGTGGTGTGACCTATGGGTGCTATATAGAGAAAGACACAGAGAGAAAGAGACAGAATATGCAATCCATAGTATTTGCAACTACTTGAAATTATGGTCAGACTGCCTGGGTTTCTGAGAGGCAGAGGAAGGCTCAGTTGCTAAAGTTGTCTCACTCAGCGCCTGGAATGGCCCCATCCTCACCGTGTTGCCGCTTGGGTCACCAATGATGCACAGATGATTGACTTGCATTTTGAAGTGGTGCAAACTAGTGGAAATGACAATTGTGCTGAAAAAGAAGAGATTACAAAGGAATAATGAAAAGATCCGCTTTCATATTGGGAACGATGGACCTTTTGGAACCAACTCACTGACACAGAGCAAAGGCGATTCACAAACCAGTTTAAATGTAAGTGTCTTTCTTCCATCACATTCAGCACTCATATTCCTCAGCTCTAAGTGGGTAAGATAAATAGTCCTCAAACTGGCCTTAGCTGGAGGTAGCATAGTAACTTCCTCTTAGGCCTCGTCTGCACAGTCCAAAAGACCGATTGTCCCTCTGTTCTGGTGGAATTCTATTCAAACAGTAAGGCACCAGAACTCTCTAAGAGACCAGGATAGATACCTCCCCAAACTACAAACCCCAGGATTCCACCGGATGGAGTCACAACACTTAAAGTGGTGTCCAAGCTCCAATGGAGCCCAAGCTCCATTTCTGGTGTAAACAGTCTGGATGTCATCTGGCACATTTAACATCAGAACTGGCAAATAACAACCTTAACACAAATTTTAAAAATATTCATCTTACTCTGGATCTTCTGGGAAGATCCGGAGCCCTCCATTCCTGTGCAGGGGGCTGTCTTTATGTGCTTTCTACTCAGCCAACAGGGTCAAGGAAATTCTAAGGTTGTGTTGAAAATTGGTGATAGAATTGCTATATAGGATAATGAATGAACCAGTTACAGGAAAGATAGTAACAAAAAGAGGAATATTTAAAGAAAAACAGATATCTTATTGATTCCCCAGGCCTATATAACCCTCTGTTCAACACAAAGAAGCTGCAAATATACAGTCTACTTCCACTCCTGCATATGTTTGTTGCTTTCAGTTCAGATCTGTTTTGTTGCTGTTGCTTTTAGTAATTTACTGAGTAATTGATAGTAACTCTCAGGATCCTCTAGACAGCATAAACAGTGGTCCTGGTTACTGAGGAGTTTGGATAGTGTCTGAAATTGTAACTTCTCCAAGCTTAGCTACTTTCTTTGCTGTAGTTTAAGATGTGACAGCCATTCACATAACTTCTCTTCAGGATGAGCTGTTTCTGGAGTCTGAGGCTTCATCCACACTGCAGAAATAATCTAGATTGACACCACTTTAACTGCTGCAGCTCAATATTATAGAATTCTGGGAATTTTGTTGGAGCTTGGCAAGGCTGGTTGGTGCCAGCCAATCACAGCTCAAGAAATCCTGTGAAGGAAGGCCTTTGGAAGACAAAGGATACAAAACTGAGGCTTGTATCTCAGGTGTTCCACACTGTAGAAGTAAAGCATTCTGACACTACTTTAACAGTTGAGGCTCCATCCTGTGGAATCCTGGGATCTGTAGCTTGTTGAGGTATCCAGCCTGATCTGTTAGAGCGCTCTGGTGCTTCAGCAAACTATACATCCCAAGATTCAGTAGAACAGAGTACTGCCAGTTAATATGGTGTCAAACTGCTTTATTTCTTCAGTGTGGATACACCCTCTGATGGAAGATAGAGGAGATGGCATAGAGATAGGGAAAAGCTGTAATAGAGATAGGACAATCAGCTGGGGAGAAGAACTGAATAGGGTTTGGTGAAGCTGTAATGATTAAATAGTTCAGGGGTTTATTTGTTTATTCTTTTGTACAACTGTGTCTTGTTGTTCCTATGATGTTTTTATAATCTGGTCATGTTTACCACAGTGAACCACAGAAGAACATATCCATTGGTCCATATAGGGAACACATTGAAGACCAAGTTCCTGACCCAGGGAAGGATTTTGAGGGGAAAGGGGGCAATGTAAGTTACTAGACCTCAAGGATTTGGAACTGGAGGGAAGATCTGTCACAAGGATAGAATAAATAAGTAAATAAAATAAAATAATATAACAGGAATGCAAAACCTACATCTGAAATCATATATACATATATGATGAACTTGTTTAACAAAGCTTTCCTCTTGTTTTAGGCATGCTCATACTCCAAAAAATATCCTGTTCATCATAACAAGTGCTTGGGTAGCTAGAAAGCAGAATTGATTTCTGCACTTTTCTGTCATGTATGAATAGATTTCTTGTGTTTTCCTCACTCTACACATTGCTTCATACTCTACACATTGCTTCATAAGCAAGCTCTACTAATCATTGGTATGTTTGTGGGGGTGAGAAGTAGAAAAATATGCAATGTATGGGGGTATGACCCTTGCTAGAATCCAGGAAGTTATTTTTAAAGCAATCAGTTACAGTTTCAAGCTTCCTAAAATAATTAATTAACTTTAAACCATGCTTTAGTACAAACATTGGTTTTATCTCTCACCATTTCTGATGCAAAATGATTAACTGCAAATGGGTCCAAAGGGCTGGCCTGGAGGCAGAGATGGGGTGGGGCAGCCACACTGCAGCCGCCCCAACCCCACACCGGCAGTGTCCTGACGCTTTTCTGGCACATGCGGCAAAAGGGAGGATCAGAGCCACAGCAAATTATTTCCATTGCAAATTCATCTGCAAATGAGAAGAAAAGTAAACAGTGGGGGGGAAGCAGACGGGCGGCCATGGGCCACCCCGGGAAGCTGTGCCGTGGGGCCGAGGTATCCCCACACCTCAGCCCCACATGCACCTTCGCCGCCCCTGGAAAGGAGCGCTAAATTGGTGCTCCTTTCACAAGTCACCGAAGGTGCGCCACAAAAGCTTGTGGCGCACCTTTAGTGACTCTTCCACTGCAGCGTGTGTGGACGCTGCAGCGGGAGGTCCTCCTCGGAGCGCCGGCCGTGCGGAGGGCCGGCTGCTCCGAGGATGACCTGGGGAAAGGGTTGGGGCACCAATCGTGTGTTTGCCCCTCCCCTTCCCTGCCCCCAAAACGGCCCAATTGGCCGTCTGCTTAGCCAGAATCTTGCCACACCAAGGGATGCTTGCAATATTTGCTTTTGTTGTTAACTGACTTCAGGTTTACTACAACTTATGGTAACCTTATGAATGAGAGACCTCCAAGAGCCCAGTCATCAACAGCCCTACTCAGGTCTTGCAGACTCAGGGCTGTAGCCTAATTGATTGAGTCTATCCATCTGTAATACACTTTTCCTCTTTTCCTATTATTCTCCCCCTTACCAAGCACTACTTTCTTTTCTAGTGAGTTATTTCTTCTCATGATATGGACAAAATACAACAGTCATAGGGCCTAAGCAGACCAGGGAGTCCAGGACGCCCTGGTCCGGAGCGTCGCGGGGCCATGGCAGCCACACTGCGGTGCTCCTGCGACGACCCTAAAAGGAGTGCCAAATTGGTGCTCCTTTTACAAGTCAAGGAAAGTGCACCCTAAATGCGTCGGGCACACTTTCCCTGACTCTTCCACCGCAGCGCGTGAGGACGCTGCGGCAGGAGGTTGCCCCGGAAGCACTGGCTGTGTGGACGGCCGGCAGCTCCGAGGGCAACCTCAGGAAGAGGAAGAAGCGCCGCGCGTGTGGCTGCTCCTCCTCTTCCTGGGCTCGGAGACGGCTCAATAAGCTGTCTGCTGAGGCCCATAGTTTAGTCATCTTGGCCTCTAGGGTGAGTTCAGGCCTGATTTACTCTAGGATCCATTTGTTTGTCTTTTCAGCATTCCACAGTATCTGTAGAACTCCACATTTCAAATGAATTGCTTTTCTTCCTGTCAGCTTTTTCACAATCTAGCTTTCACAGCCATACATAGAAATGGGAAATACAATGGCATGGACAATCCTAACTTTAGTATTCAGAGATATATATTTACACTTCAGGATCTTGTGTCCTTCCATCATAGTTCAGAGCATTAGCATAAAATATAATGCAGTATGACACCCTACACCACCTATATCTGTGGGAATATTTTCCTAGATTTACTATGATAGTGTGAAACTTTGAATAACAGAGAGTTCTTTTGAAATGAATAACTTCTGGCCAAACATCAGAGGAACCATACCATAGAACTGCACTGGATAACATGGAAAATGCCTAGAGATGACATATTTTGGGGTCACAGATAAGTAAAACCACAAGTACCATCCTGCTAATATGGAGGCTACACTATACTAAATACAGATGAGTTTCAATTTGCAATGTCCTTATTGACAATGCAAATAAACAGCAATCATGCATACACAGACAAGCAAGCAAACAAAAAAAGTCTCCTCGACATGCATAGGCATTGTGGTGAGCCTGAGTGCCTGAGCAAGGCAGGAGTGTCATAAGATAGACGGAAGGGAACACAGAGAATGAAATGAGAGAGTGAGGCTGTTTGGAGTTGTTTTGTGCAGAAAAAAAAGTGATTGGACTGGTTTTCTTTTTCTGTGCTTACACTGGGGCAATGGGAAGGGGAAAATCAACTCCATTCTTGGTATTGGTGGAAGGAGGAAAATTCCTTGGCTGCTTTGGGGGTGGAGGTGGGGTGAGGGAGAGGAAAAAAATTGAATCTTATCATCATTTGAAAGAGGGGAATTCTTTTTCCTCTTAAAAGTGGTAGAATGAGGGAGAGGAAAAAACCTCAAATGTTTCTGCCATTTTGAAGAAGGGCCTGTAAAAGATAATCTCAACTGTTGTATGCTTTAAATCTCTTTCAAATTGGTGGTGGGTGAGTAAAATCACGAACTTTGTGGCTACTTCAGCATCACTGGAATGCATTCCCTTCAATGATTCCTTGTAGAACAATTTATGCTACCCTTTAAATGATTCTCAATTTACATTGCCAGTCCAAGAATACTACCATAATGTAAACCAAGACCTGCCTGTATTCACTTCCTAGCTGTTTTTCAGACTATTTTAGGTACATTCCAGTGACTGTTCTTCTTCTAAGGTAAAAGGATAGAGATATGCCCATGCACCATTGTCCTGAAAGAGAACAGGACAACAGCTTGTGTAAAAGAGGTTTTGGTTGTCTCTTTATTCAAGTATCTAAATCAAGGGGAGACAAAAAGCAACATCTGTAGCCACAATCCCCAAGTCTGTTTTTGTGACCCTTAACCCTACAACCTCCCTGGACTGCTCTTTTTCATTCCAAGAAAGAAAAAAAGGGCAAGGGGAATTGCCTGTCATGGTAGCCCACAGAAGCAGTGATTCATCTTTTTAAATAGTATAGACCCTCTCCCCACCAATTTTTCAAAACAAGAACTTGTTGCCTCTACTGTATTTTTCTTCACTTGTGGGGGTAATTTTGTCTATTGAAGTACTCCAGAGGGGATCCCATAATAGAAAATGTGCCCCCAGATCTGCCACAGTTGTCCACACCAATATAGTCCTCCCCTGGTGCTCTAAGTCATGAGGTATTCATAACGTGAGTTCATTAGTGACTCTGGAGAAAAAAATAGCAGTCATGTGTTAATTCCATTTGAATCTATAGTTTTATTTATTGCAAAATTGCTTTAGAGCAGCCCAATTCTTAGTAAATGCTGGGTATTTGGAGCTTATTTCACACTTTATGAATATGTATAACATCTCATCAACTAGAATGAAGAAATGCATGTTATTATTAACAAGTAATCATAAGACAGTAACAATTTGATCTAAATGCTAATAAGGTCAGTTTCTTTTAAAATTTTATTGGGCATGTTTAGGAGAGTGGCCATTTCTATCAAAACCAAACTCTAATTATACTAAGCAAAGATCCATTTTTCATTGGCAGAACACATGGATGTGTATGCACATACTAATGCCTGTGTTTTTGTTTCAGGAATATAATGAACTGGGAGTCATCTGAGGAATGACATTACATTTCATTTCATTCTTTTTACATTCTTCTGTGATTAAGAAAGCACAGAACTTTTATTTTAAATATGGAGCACATCTATTTGCCTGAAAGTAAGGAAGTATTTTACAATTTCAGGAGCTTAGAGGAAAATAAGTCAGTTCACTTTACAGATATTTGTAACTGATGGAAGAACTGAACTTGGCAAATAGTTTTACCATAAATTGGTTACTCTTTAAAAAATAGATGGTCTCTCTCTCTCTCTCTCTCTCAATGCACTGAAAGGCATTAATATTGATTTCCATGAAAGCTATTTCACATTATTTGCATATTGTTAATAATTTTCAGACTTCTAGGTATAGTAGCTGCCTGTACAGTGTGAAGATGACAGCAAATTTGAAAATCATTTTAAGTACTGATATATATATGCATGATTTAGAAACAAACATTTGACAGTTTTTTGCCATATTCCATTTCTCCAACCCTAAAAAAACCTGATTGTCATGATCTGAAAATTGTCTCATACAAACCAAACACATTACTGGCTGAACTCTATTGTTTTCTTTGGATTTGGTCCTTCAATGAATCCCAAAAAGGTGGAGAAAAATCAGAGGTGGCATCTTTTTATCTGATCATTCCCTCTTGTCATGATTTACTACTTCTGCTAAATACTACTAAATGCTAAATACTGTAGCATTTATTGATGAGACATGTAGCAAACAAAGGTGTGCTGCTTTTTTTTTTTTTTTTTTACTCTTTTATTCATCTTCATAGTTAATCTCCAAGAAGTTCCTTGTGTATGTGAAGGGAGAGAAACCAGCAGTTGGACAGAGAATAAACAAAGTCATTCTGGGAAGCGAGGCCCTGAATCCTACCATTATCCCAAATGGAATAGATCCATTGAATCAATTAGATTTGCCTACATGTTGATTTACCCTTCAACAATTGATTAAATGGGTCTTCTTTGGTTGAGATTAACCAATTGGATCAAGGCCCAGGCCAGCTAATAGAGCTAACATGGTCCCAAAGGCATGCATAGATTCTGAAGAAAACCCAGACAACCTAGCAATCCAGCAATACTACTTCAGCCATTTTCCTATGGCATAGTTATAGAAGTGATAATATTCATTGGCTAATAGCACCTGATAAACTACTACAACAGAAGCTTGAGCAATTAGCAGTGCTGCAGCAAGCTGCAGCGTTATTATCTACATACATTGTTATTGTGAGATGTTTTATATGGCCATAGTTCTCATAGCAGACACAGACTGGGAGCAAGAAAAGATGAACGTAAATTCAGATAATCCAGATGATTCCTTGCTCCTGCTTTGAAGCGCTTAACAAATGATTGGCGCTATGCAGGTTTTTTTATTTGGGATGGAAAAACAGGACATTATCACATGGAGGCTTACCATCAGTAAAACATCCATAAATCATCCAGAAAGTGTGAGAGTGTGATAGCCAGTCATGCTTGTCCCTGTTATTAAATTGTCATGGAGATGTCCCCTCACCTTTCCCGTCATTAAAGCATTAGCAGACCTGCCATTTCTCAAAAACTGGAACTTCCCATTATTGACAAATGGTGGCTCTGCTAATGCTTTAATGATGTGAGAGGCAAGGGGACACCTCCATGACGATTTAATAACAGGGACAAGCACAACTGGCTATCATGCCCTTACACTTTCTGGATGATTTAGGGATGTTTTACTGACGGTAAGCCTCCATGTAATAATCTTCATAGGCTTGTGTTCTAAATTCCCATGAACGGAACTTTGTTCACAGGAGGAAGAAGGAAGATAAATGTTCACTAATTGCTCTTTTCCCCTGGAGTCCCCTTTTCCTTTTCTCAAAGGCTTGTGCAACTTTGCAGAACATTGCAGGAGAGGAATGAACAGAAAATAAATAAAATTAACCTTTCTTCCTTCCTTCCATCCATCCATAGGACCTATTGCTGGATCAAAATCCCTACTACTGAAACAATACTGAAATTTGACAAAATGTTTGAAAAAAAGAGATGATAATAGGATAGATATACACATTGAGAATGTGATCTTCCAAACATTGCTGGACTACAATTCTCAACAGCCTAGGCATAGTCAATGATGAAGGATAATGGCAGTTATAGTCCAACAGCATCTGAAGGGCCACAGAGTACTTGTCCCTGGTCTACAGCAAGAGCAACAATGACTCAGACATGTCATCTTCACGACCCTGGACATCTATTACTTCCTTCTACCCTCCTATTAAAATCATCTTCCTATTATCAGCAGCATGTAGAGCTGAATGTTCGTATACACTTTCCCCTATCCCACCTAGTGAAAAAAACCAGCATTTCTGAGACTAAGCTTTGTTGGAACAGTAAAAGGAGCAATGAATGTGTAGCCTTTTGCTGTGATTGCAGGAATGGGGCTATTGACTTCTAAGCTAACCCATTTATCTGTTGTTAACTATAGTTATGATGGAATATTATATTAGGCATAATTGCAATACAGATATCATCCTGGCAAACAATACATGTTCTTATGTAAATGTTAAGTAAATGACAAACTCTCTCCTGAGAATAAGCCACTCTGGACAATGTTAATTGTATTATGCAGTATAATTGTACCTGAGAGCTTTCTTATCTTCCTGCTTTTAAAGGATTAACTACTTCTTTGATATTTCAGTTAAACTTGTGAAGAAATAGTTTTGTGTGTGTGTGTGTGTTTTAAAAAAATTAAAACCCCAGCTATTTTGTTATAAAATAAACCATTCAGGTCAAGATGGTTGAACTGGACTGCTCTATTCTGAAGGGTTTAATTTCAATAATTCATAAAGTACCCTCTCTCTGAGTGCATCTACAGTATAAAAATAATGCAGTCTGACATGATTTTAAGTGCTCTAGCTCTATCCTATGGAACCTTAGGATTTGTAGTTTTATGATGTCCTTAGCCTTTTTTTGTCAGAGAATGTTAGTGCCTCATAAAAATGCAAATCACAGGATTCTGTAGGATGAAGTATAGACACAGCCTCTGTCATAATGTTATAATGAATATAGAGTCAACTAATTAAACAATAATGTTGGGACATTGAGGATAGCCAAAATGAAAGAAGTATTTCTTCTGACAACTAAGCTATACAATGAGGTCCCACAAGAAGTAGTGACGGCTGCCAATTTGGAAAGCTTTAAAATGGGATGGGGCTACTTGTGGCCACTAGTTATGGCAGGTACATACAATATTTCCTTCAGTAAGACAGGGAATATGCCTCTTCTCATGAAGCAACATAAAATGGAGGGTGCTCTTGCACTCATGTCTTGCTGGCACATGGTTCACTGTGCGAACAGAATGCTAGACTAGAAAGTCTTTTGGTCTGACTTACAAGGTTGTCTTTTTATTTTCTTAAGAGACAAATGGTAACTTAATTATAAGTTAATTTCTTTTTTATTCAAAGTGCTATAAAATCTGTAGTGACAACACTTTTAAATTTGAACTGGAGCAGATGTTAATTCACATTTTTATTGGTACAGTATCTCCTCATTTCATCTTTCCACTGTTCAAGATTTCTACAAAAGAAATCAGAGATGATCAAGAAATACAGCTGTTAACAATTCAAAGCCACAGCAATGAAATGAAATTTCCATGAGGTGACATTCATGTTTACAAACTTCAGATGGTGTAAAATGTTTGGCCTTCCATCTTACAAGCTAGGCTCCACAAAACATCCTTGGAAAATAGGGATGGGGGAGAGATCCATTTCTAGTGCATGGCTTATCTTTGTCTACTTCAAAATCAGTCCCTGTGGTGGATGTAATTTTACTCCAGAATTATCCCATTGATGGGTTCTTTAGATATATTCAGCCCTCCATACACACAGATTTTGCATCCAAAGATTCAATTGCCCACTGCTTCATTATATATATATATATATATATATATATATATATATATATATATATACAAGCCTTGGTTTTGAATTTTTTATATGGAAGACACCATTTTACTACCTTGACATATATAATGAGACTTGAGCATCCACAGATTTTGATATCCAAACTCCAGTGGATACCAAGAGTCCACTGTACATCTGAAAAATGAATACATGTAATGAAAGAATGTGTGCATGTAGCAACTACTTACTATGATTAAGGAGCATTGACACAAATGGCCAAGAAATGAACTAAACTTGTATTATGAGAAGTTAGAGGAAAGCTCTCTAAGAATGCTAGCCTAAGCTAACCGAGAACAAGATAGACAATACTTTTTTTTTTTTTTGGAGCAGTGAAAGAGCACACACACATGCACAAAGGATGTTGAAAGAAAAGATGACATGATCTTCTGTTCTCTTTTAGGCCTTGTCTACACAGGCCAGGATATTCCAGGGGCAGCCTAGAGTATCCTGCCTCCACAAGTGCCATCATCTCCCCTCCTCATATTACCTCAGCCTCTATTTTCACACTATGGTGGCTGTCTGCACATCCCAGTGGGCTCCAGTGCCACAGGTCACTCACATCTGTAATCAAAACAAAGTGCCAGGTAATGAGCATATGCTGGCTGCTTCATTCTGACCTCAGAATGAGTGATTTGCAGCAGTGGCAGCCATGCTGGGTGGCCAAATGGGATATCTGTATGGAAATCTATGGGCTCTTCCTGGAAGGTCTAGATCAGGGGTAGGCAACCTTTCCCCTTTAAGGGCCGAGGGACTTCAGCTCCCAGAATCCCAGGATCTATTAGCCAACATGGGACTATTGGCCAACATGGCTCGGCTTCTGGGAGCTGAAGTCCCTCAGCCCTTAAAGGGGAAAGGTTGCCTACTCCTGGTCTAGATTGATAGGTAAGTTTTTAAATTCAGTATGTAGGCCAGCTTGGTGTAATGGTTTGAGTGTTGGATTATGACTCTGGAGATTGGGGTTTGATTCCCCGCTCAAGCATAAAAATCCACTGGATGACTTTGGGCCAGTTGCACTCTCTCAGCCTCAGAGGATGGCAATGACAAACCTCTGGAAAAACTTGCTACAGAAACCCTATGATATTCCATAGGGTTGGCATAAGTAAAAAAAAAAAAGACTTGGAGGTACACAACAACAATTAACGTTGTTCTATTCCCATTCTGGTATGGAAGACTGAATGTTGTTGCATTTCCAACATGTAAAAATGGCACATAGAATAATTCTGATAATAAGCAGAACTATCTCAGTCAGCTGAATCTCAAATCCACTTTAATTTGGAAAGATGGTTTCAAAGTGGTTCTGCACTCTCTCAGATTGACTCACAATACTTTCCTTCCAGTCTTTCTCTTTCTTAGAAACTGCTTGTTTCTTCCCTTCCCCTTTCCTTCCTGTAGGAACTTGTTACAGCAGATGCTACAGCTCTTGGCACAGCAACAATTTTGCTCCATTCATTGTATTGATCAATTGGTGAATAGTGTGTGTGTGTGTGTGTGTGTGTGTGTGTGTGTGTGTGTGTGTGTGCAAGTGTTCATTTTTATGTGTGGTCTACTGAATCATCCTCTTGCTGGGCAGGGGGTGGTGGACAAAGATGATGAGTTGTTTCATATATTCTGCAAATCTTTCTTATGCAAATTTATGTCCTCTTTTCTTTTGTTTTCTTTTGTCTCTATGTGAGCCAACTTCTGTTTCTTGGCAATAGATTATGAACATACTGTCCTAACAAGGGATTGCTGGTGGTAGTAAATGCTGGATTATATCACAATCTTTGTGCTATTCTGGTGGTGAATTGTTAAGTAGTGTGTGGTCTAAGTTACATGTCACTTTAAGTACTTTCCAGACTTGACCTATAATATACTTCTACTGGAGGCATTTGAGCCCTGGATTTTTCTTTGTTTAAGAGAAAGGCAGCTATTTACTTTAATTTCCCATAAAATTATGTATATTAAAATTATGGCTATTCATATGAATTATGGCTAGCATTATGGTAAATGTGTGTGTCTGTATCTATTTTTAAATCATTTTTTCTTCCATTCTTTAGCTGAAAAGACTTCAAAAATGGCTTACATTAGATCCATATCAATCAAGATAGAACTCTTGCCCTCAGAATCAGAATCTAAGAGACAGGAGAGAAGAGAGGAAGAAGAAAAAGAGGAGGAGGAGCAGGGAAGAATAGATACAAAGTGAAGTCATAGGATTTCATGGCTGGCATCCAATACACAATCAATAACAGAACAATACACAGTTTACATGGGAATCACTCCTCCCTACACAGGGTCTCACATATATATATACCCACTCTTTTCCATTCTAGCATTCTCTGAAGATGCCAGCCACAGATGCTGGCGAAATATCAGAAAGAAACTCTTCTAGAACATGGCCACACAGCCCCCCAAAATCCACAAAAAACCCAATAGATACAAAGTCAAGCATCAGTTCTTCAAACTACTCAATTTTCACATATGGGGGATTTGCACAGCAAACAGAATTTTTTGCACAAAAACCTAGCATTTTTTGCACAGAAATTAATATTTCTGCATTGAAATGTTATTTGTCATACAGAAAATGCTTTTTCTTTTAAAGACAATGCTGTTTTCTGCAAAAAACACCCCAAAACAAAACAAAACACCCAACTATGTGTGAATTTTGCACAAAATAAATCTTAAATTGCTACAATGACTAATGCAGAGAAACAGAAGACAACAACAATAAGGGAAGAACAAGCAATCTATTTCAGAAGATCCAGGAGATCGAAGGAAAATTCAAACCAAGGACTGGGACAATCTATGGACCTTATCACACATGGGCCACAAAGTAATAATAAAGTGAAATAAGAATAAATCCAGTAATAAACCAAAAGAAAC
>CM034708.1:45110175-45121085 GCA_020142125.1 Phrynosoma platyrhinos | reverse complement strand
TTGAATTTTTCGTAAGATGAAGCATTCGTAAGTAGAGGTAGCACTGTATATCTTCACTATTTTGCTCTACTGTATTTAATTCACACTATCTTAGGAAGTTTTAGGAAAAAGATTCTAAGAACATATATGTGAATTGCAGCCTGTTGTTTTGACTATGAAGCTTATCACATTCATTTTAAAACCAGTTTACCTCATAATAATAATAATAGTAATAATAATAAAATTTATTTTTATTCTGCCCCTCTGCATACACAAGTGGGGCGGCTTACATTATTAAAAATACAGTAAAAATACAGTACATCCCAAAACCCACCCGCCCCTTAAAATAATAAGGGATTAAATTTTAAAGCAGGCATCATCCTGATATTATCAGAAAGATTTAGCTAACTAAATCATCACTTGGGTCCATCCCGGGTCTGTTCTTGCTCCTAGGGTTCTTCAGTGCACCTCTTTTCAAAGCTGGGAGTTTTCTGACTTAAGAAAATGGCTGCCGGGATGGACCTGGGATGGACCCAGGTGGCAATTTTGACAGCTGAATCCTTCTGATAATATCAGGATAGGAAAATGGGTGTCTCCTTGGCAGAAAACACATACACTCACAAGATAACCACGAGTTGCACCTCTATGGAAAAGTGCTTACAAAGGTTCCCATAGAAGTGCTG
Source organism: Phrynosoma platyrhinos (assembly GCA_020142125.1). Classification (NCBI taxonomy): domain Eukaryota; kingdom Metazoa; phylum Chordata; class Lepidosauria; order Squamata; family Phrynosomatidae; genus Phrynosoma; species Phrynosoma platyrhinos. The sequence continues at coordinate 45,120,423 of CM034708.1, read as the reverse complement.
TAAAAATCATAATGATACAGAGAGCAGTTATAAAAGTTGTTCTTTCTATTTGCATTGGTTGTTTCTAAGCTGCTGAGGTGACTCATTTTGAGTTCAGACTGGTTAGGAGCTTTTTCTCTCTAAATTTTCTTTACAACTTTCTCAACGTAAATATTTTCCCCTTCCTTTTAGTGGATGATTTGAAGGAGAGGAGCTCTTCTTCAAATGAATGATAAAGAGAACTGTCAAAGAAGCAGTAAAATTGAATCCCTGGCCTTTGCTTCTGGGCTGGGAGCTGCAGGAGTTAATTGTGCAAATGGTAATGAGACTGAGGAGGTGGCAGATGCTCGCGTGCCTTTACAATCCAAATCCCACCAACAAATTCCTCCCACAGAAACTTTAAGGGACATCTTGGCACCCTGGAGATGGTAATAGGCCCAGTCTCAGCCACTTGCCACCTGCTTGGTCCATTGTTTAATAGTTTTAAACCAGACACAGACACACACACCCTCCTATGATAAAGTTGTCTGCTGTCCTCTCCAATGAGTTTATGGCACAATTTTACCATATTTGTAGAATGAAACATCTCATTTCTAACAGAAGACCTTTGCATACAGCACTAGCATCAAATTGGGAATGCTAGATGCTCCATGAATACAACATATTTTGCTGACTAACTGGCCATATTTCCTCCTCTTTGTGAGTTCAAGCACATTAAGTTCATCTCCCAGTATTTCCCCCATAAATTAATTACTTATTAAATTTTATAATAGGCAAAACATTTGACAAAATAAACCACCCTCTTCTACACCCCTCCTTATTTCTGTTTTTGGTTCACACATTTTCCCAGGAAATAATAATGCCATATTTCACATGGGAGAAAAAATAAGTAAACAATTTTTTAAAAATCTGTTATGATACTGTACAAATATTTTTTACTAAATAAATAAGGACCTATTCACAATATAAACTGAGATTTATAATATATTATACACACAAATGCACACACACACACATTCATTCTCTCTCTCTCTCTCTCTTAAGCTTATCGCACCTGTAGCTGTAACGTTTTCATCGAGTCCCTGGAATGTAACAATACGGGAACAGGTGTTTTCATTAGACTGTTGATAACAGGATAGTAACGTTATGAGAACACATATTATTGCACTGCATTTACTGTTGTACCGGTACAGGCACTAAAGTAGTTCCTCAGTCATCCCTCATTGGCACATGCTCACTGTTGCAAAACCCCCTATGTCTGCATTGGAAAGAATGCTACTGAGAGGTTTAGGTAGCGAGCATTCATTGTTTTTCCTTGTAAACACGATGCAATTCAATCTACAAAAATAATAAAAAAATATTGTTTAAATTGCCTGTGGCACCTTTGTTGCATCAACACTGGAAGAGTTGAGTTGAGTTTGTGGATGTTCTAGGATGGGAGGGGAGGAGGTTGTTTTAGCCAATCAGAACACAAGGACAGTTTGAGACCGGGTAGGATTATCCCACACACATCATATTGAACTGTCTGAAAGTGTTCTAGCTGACTGAGGACGCATTTTTAAAGTTCTCCTCCTGGAACAGGCTAAAGAATGTCAGAGCACAGAATGGGAACTTGCTGAGGATCATACTGTGCAATAAAATATGTTCCGTTCCATTCTCATCATGTACTCATTACGTTCCGAGAACACAGTATGATAAGCTTATCTCTCTCCCTCTCCCTCTCTCCTGTTATACTTCATTGATGTCTTGCCAATGGAAAAAGAAACATAAAAAAGGAAATGTAGTAATTCATTAGAAATAAAGCCCTTTGGAACTTTTTCTTAAGCATGCATGCAATGTGTTATTACAAAGTTTGAAAAGTTTTTGGACTACAACTCCCAGCCAGCATGGGCACTGAGAATTGTAGTCTGGGAAGTGTTGTCCAAACAGTATATTTTTCAAAGTACTGCTCTTACTCAAAAATCATGTTGCAACCCTGGATGATAACAGAGACTTGCAGAGATTATTTTTTCCCTGTCTCCCATTTATTATTTATTTGTACCCTTGCTATGGAATCATAAGAATTTTCATCATGTCAGCACTGGTTCTCAGAACAGCTTTGTTATTGTGCTATTTTCTCCCCAGTCTGTAATACTATTTCTATTTTTTTTCCTTTCAGTGTAATAAATATGTAAGTATTTGCTCACTGAGTCAGGCAGGCACAAATCTAAAGGTGAGCTGCTTAATATAATACCTACCTGCTGAGTCCATGTCCAGCACTTTGTTTGGATAGGCTACTGATTTCTTCAAATGAGATGGTGTTCAGGTTGTGATGAATTTTTCATGGGAGATATCTGACCTTAAACCTTTTCATACAATCACCATAAAAATAAAGCAGTATAACCATGGTCAAAACCCTGTTCTACAGCACACAGGAAATGGAAAATCTCAATAGGGGCCCAGTCTCCACAGGAGTCTCTTATCATTATTTATACCATTAAAGAGGAGGGATAACTGTATAAACTAAATCTCCGTATAATTGACTGTTTACGTGGAAGTCTCACTTCCCACAGGAGGCCATCTGTATAGTGGAAGCAAAATCACATGCTTTTCTATTATGATGTTATCAACCTAGCATTATATTGGAAAGATATTCTTCTCTGAAGATGTGTACCCTTATAACTTGTGACTTGTTATAGCTGAGAAACATTAAACTAATCTGATTGTTTGGCAACCTCTGATAATCTATGTGTAAGTTATAGAGAGAAGCATCTTTTGCACAGCAATCTACACTTGTCCCTCCACATTTGCAGCTTTGACTTTGCGGATTTGATTATTCATTGATTTTATTAATATGTTCTCTCTAAGAATATCCAGCGTAACTCTATGGTCAACTTTAACCAAAAGAGATCTTTCTTTCAGTTAGGGCCTTTGCAGACTGCTAGAAATGGTGCAAATTGAGTCCACTTTAACTGCCCTGGCTCAGTGCTAGGGAACCATGGGAATTGTATTTTTTTTCTGAGACATTGAGCCTTCTCTGTGAGAGAGTTCTGGTGCCACAATAAACTACAGTTCCCATGATTTCCTAGCACTGAGTCAGGGCAGTTAAAGTGGCCTCAATTTGCACTATTTCTGGCAGTCTGCAACCCCCATTAGTCTCAAAGGTGCTGCAAGATCTCTCTACCTACTGACTAATATAGCTATATCTTTGAATTTAACCAAAAGTCACACTGAACAACCTAGAGAGAACACTCCACTAGGCATTTGTAACTCCTCTAGTGCAATTCTATGGTCAATATCTGGCAGATGTTGACCAAAGAGTTCCACTGAAAGACCTAGAAGTTCCTAGAGAGATGTTCCCTCAGGTAAAAAAAATAGAGCTGATGCGGACCTGCCCCAACCCCACTCTGACTCCATGCTGATGCCACCATCACGCCGCGTGCCTGACCACATGGTACGTGGCATCAGGGTGTCCCATTGGCACAGCGTGCACACATACTGCACCAAAGGGGCACAAAAGAGCCACGGCAGTGGCTCTAAGGGTAGCTTTTTGCCACCCCCAAAAGGAGAAGCATTTGCCAGCTCTTTTTTGAGTGGCAAACAGAAGGATTGGGGCTGCTGCATGTGGTTGCTGCAGCCCTGATCTGGAGCTCCCAGGGAGGCAGAGAGCCATCCCTTAGGGGCCATCTGCATTGGCCCATAGTGTTTTTGTTATTTGCATTTTTTTTCATATTCAGGGGGATCCTGTGCCCCTAAGCCCAGCGAATGTGGAGAGACAAGTGTATAAGGATATAAAGAAACACAATATGATTTGAGCACTTGCTACCATGTTCTCATGTGCCAGTGAAAAAGTCAGCACAAGAATTGTTTGTAAAAACAAAACAAACAAACAAACAAACAAAATCAAGCAGCATTTCTCTTCCTTAGTGAGACCTCAGAAAACAGAAAATGGAGAAGACATCAACTATACTTTTAAGGTAGAAAAATGAAGAAAGAAGTTTTTCTTATGACACATTGATTTTATTCTTATGACACAGTAATGTGCCACTGTACAGAAAGCCAAAGCCATATCTGCACAGATACTGAACTTGTAATTTGTACTTTGATGTTGTCTCTTAAGCTTAAACTCTGTATTTCCTAGGATGTGATTGCACAGACAGCATCATCAATAGCAGATTAGGTTCTTAGTCAAAAGTGGCTTTTCCTTAACATAGAAAAAGGAAAACAAGTAATAGTGACCTTTTTAAAAAATGTGAAAAAAGATTAAATGACACTATAATTTAATCATGTCCAGACTCATATTTAACTAAAAGAAAGCTGACATGCTTCATCTCCCAAACATCACTTTCTTGGATAGAATTACACAAGCATTTATTATGGTGTCTGCCTAAATCTTTCATATGTGGGAGCTCTGAAAGTAAAGTGACTTCTGTCTGTAGCCTCCAGCCACACAGAGATCCAAGTCATATCTCACAGTTGTAGGAGTGGGACATTGGCAATGTGTGGTCAAACACTACAGATGACCCAATGCCCATGCAACTAATGCTATGTGGCACAACACACTTTAAAATGTTGACATGATATATGCCAGGATGCAAATAACCATGCAACTAACGTAACATATCTAAAGGGCCTTTGGGTCTCTGAGTTTCTAACATGAATTATCTCACATGGTAGAGAACTGTTTGCAATTGAGTGAGTTATCATGGCTGTTTGTGGTATGTCAGAGGATTCTCCTGTTCAAAGACAAAAGTAAAAACAAACATACACTGGAGATACACAAAGCCAGAACATTTCAATGAGTGTAGAACAATAGAGAATACTTCTTGTTAAATATTAACAGGAAGTGTGTTCAAAAGGAATTTTGACCCAATAGGGTCACATATTATATGTACATTGCTTTCTAATTTGAATTAGATCTTGCATTTTCTTGTGGTATTAGGTTTTGCTGCAGCCTTTAGCTGGTACTTTAAAGCTAACATCTGTTTCACTCTCTAGTCTTGATTTCTTAATATCATTGAGTCAGAAGAGATAATTGGAAAGTTTTCCATGGAAAGAGAGTTTATCATAATGCTTCTAATTGACTGAATTTGTAAGCATACCAAGTTGATATTATGGGAAAATCAATAAAGTAGAAAATGGATGAAATTGGCAGTCATATACAGCAATGCTTTCATAGGAATTCTTGAGAATGATGAAATAAAGCCACATAGGAGAGGAAAGTAGGCCAAAATATTTCTTAACAAAGCTTGCTCTAGTAAACATTCTGGATGATGAACTAGCAATGTTTTCTTTTTAATTCTAAGTGCCTCTTCAAATATTCTGGTCATTTTTATTAAAATAATTGCCTCCAAACATAGACATTGCTATGCTTAAAAGTATAATCCTGCTTTTGAAAGCAATCAAGAAAAAAAGAGTTGAATTCTGCTCTGTACCATTCTGCTCTATACTGGGACAGAAAATAACCAAATACAATTACTGTTTGAACTAGGGAGATCAAACAGTGCAATTTCACTCACAGTCTGTGCAACTATATTCACAGCAGATTGTTTTCATGTCCCTTGAGTTCTCATATGTGTACACCACAGGTCAGAAAGGACATGAACCTTTATAAGTATGTTAGTAAAAAGAAAAGGTTGTTGATGTCAAGATGGGCTCTGTGAATCAAACTGCCTTGGGGAGTAGATACTTTGAGGATGCATGGGGAGAAATAGTCATGCCCTGGCTTTTCTTTTTGAGCTTCCCTGGTTGTTTCATCTGAAATGTCTGGTCATTCCAATTTTTTTGAGCTAGCACTCTTTCAGTAATGATGCTTCCTGCTGGCCTGAGGTATGCATCCTGCATAGCTGTCTTCTTGTAGTGATTGTAGGTAAGTCCCCCAAGAAATGGAGCAAACAGCCTCAGCCCATCTATTCTGTTCATGTAACACCTCTTGTTACTTTTGCTGCTCCACTGCACCATTTGTTTGACTAAGCAATGAGCAGATGGTAGGCTGGAAAGAATATTACAAAATGTTTGAAAAATGGTCAAAAGACATGTTTATCAAGAGTCATGAAATCCTGATAAGAACTGATGAGAATCTTTACAGTTTGGAACTTGTTCTATGAAAAATGTGGTTGTTTTGTACAGAAAAGAGCATTTTCTGCACATATGTGAACAAAAGTCTGTTTTCCTGGGCAGAAAATGCTGTAGCTGGAGCTTTATTCTGACCAAAATTTTCAGGAAGTTTTTTGCCTCAAATTGTGAATAGTCTTGAAAAACTTTGTAGTTTTCATAGATTTTCTTACAGTAAATAGAAAATTCCTAAATTTATTTGTTGTTTCCTTCTAGGAAAGTAATACATCCCTAGCAGATGGTAAGTGGAAGAGTAAGCAAGCAGCAGTGAAGCACTGTAAGACAGGCTTGCTTGTATTTACATGTGTTTGCATGTGTGAACATGTGCATATACACAGCTAATCTCAGACAGGCTGCTCCCTTCAAACAAGGCCATCTCATTTTGAATAACAAATGGTGTCAAATTATATCAGGTTTGCAAAATCATCCTGCCCACTTCCCAGTATATATCTATATTATTTTGGACAAGAGAGTTTAATAATAATAATAATAATAATAATAATAATAATAATAATAATAATAGTTTTTAATTTATATTTCCCGTCTCTCCTTATGGATCGAGGTGGGAGTACACAATAAAATATGCACTAGTGTACAAAATACAATCAGTACAGTCAGTACAATCAGAGCATAAATAAAATCAATGAAATAGGACAAATAAAATAAAATAAACAAGAATAAACTAAAATAAAGTAGCCGGTCATCACCAGTACCCAAAAAGTAGGTTTTAAAGTAGTACTATAGAGATTCACTAGGGAGATCAGATGGATATGCTCACTGGAAGAGGTCCATTTTAAGTGCCTTCTTAAAGGCATCTGAAGTAATGATAAGACAGATCTCTTTTGGTAAGCTGTTCCATAACTTGGGGGCTGCGGGCATGAATGATCTTTGGGAAGCAGAACACAATCTAGTTATATAATGATCTAATAAGTTCTTCCCAGATGTTCTGAGAGTGTGGGGCAGATTATGTGGGGAGAGACATTCCTTCAAGTAACTCGGGTCCAAGCCATGTAGGGCATTAAAGGTAATAACCAACACTTTGTACTGTGCCTGAAAGCTAATCAGCAACCAATCAAGAGATTTTAAAACAGGTGTTATATGGTCCAACCTAGATGTTCCAGTGACCAGTCTGACTGCCAAATTTTGAACCAATTGAAGCTTCTGAACTTGGTACAGAGGTAGCCCTATGTAGAGCACATTACAGAAATCCAAAGGAGAGATTACCAGGGCAAGTACTACTACTTTAAGGTCCTTTCAGTCCAGGTAGGGAAGCAGTTGGCGGATCAACTGAAGTTAATACCAAGCACTCCTGGCCATCGCATCCACTTGAGATAACAGCTGTAGAGATGAGTCCAGGAGTACTCCCAAACTGCGTATTTTGTCCTTTAGGTGAAGTGTGACCCTGTCTAGGACTGGTTGGCAAAGCTCCCTTCCCGGACTTGGGTATTGAGAGTATCTCTGTTTTCTCTGGATTCAGCTTGAGTTTGTTTTCCTTCATCCAGCCCATTACCGACTCAAGACAGGTGTCCAGAGGAGTGATGCCATCCTTAATCACTGCAACAGTCGGAGACATAGAGAAATAGAGTTGGGTGTTATCAGTGTACTGATAACAATGCGCCCCATGTCTCTGGATGATCTCACCCAGCAGCTTCATGTGAATGTTAAACAGCATGGGGGATAGAATGGCACCCTGAGGGATGCCAGATGTCAGCTCTCTTTTAGAAGAGCTACTATCCCCCAGCATCACCATCTGGAATCTGCCCAAAAGGTAGGGCCGGTGCATTGAAGCGCAGTGCCCCCAATGCCTAACTTCCTCAGGTGTTCTAAAAGGATACCATGGTCTATGGTATTGAATGCCGCTGAGATGTCCAAGAGCACCAACAGGGTCACACTTCCCCTGTTGATGCCCAGATGGAGATCATTGACTAAAGCAACCATGGCAGCCTCAACTCCATATCCCACCCTGAAGCTGGTTTGAAATGGGTCCAGATAATCGGCTTCTTCCAAGATAGGTTGGAGCTGGAAGGCAACTGCCCTCTCGATCACTTTACCCAAGAATGGTAGAAAGGAGACCGGCCTGTAATTATTTTTCACCAGGGGGTCAAGGAAGGGTTTTTTCAAGAGTGGTTTAACCATCGCTAGTTTCAAACTAGATAGAAATTCCCCCTCCCTGAGGGATTCATTAATTATAAGTTGTAATAATATTTTTACTGCATCACCTCCCTGAACGGTCAACCATGATGGGCAAAGATCAAGAAGGCATGTTGCCCACCTTACACTTCCAAGAAGCTTGTCCACTTCATCGGTATTAACAAACTCAAAATGATCCAGTTTAACACAGTCCACAGAGTCTCTGGACATCTCTCTTATTGGTTCTGTTATAATGCCCACATCCAGATCAACCCTTATCTGAGAGATTTTATCTACAAAAAATCATTAAAAGCATCACAGCAGGCTTTAGTTAGTTCCAATAACAGGTTCAGGGTGGGAGGTAGTTGAGCTCTGCTGGGCGAGACTTTGCAGATGCAATACATGCAGCATAGAAAGAATTCTTTGCTGCATCTATTGCTGCTCTATAAGAATCCAACATGATCCTATGATGTGTCTTGTCAAATAAATGCTGATGTTTCCGCCAATGTCATTCTAGTCATTGTACAGCCTGCTTCATTTGGCGAAGATTTCTTGTGTACCAAGGTTTTTTATTTGAAGCAGGTTGAAAAGGACGCTTGGGAGCGATAATGTCTATAGCCCAGGTAAGGTCGTTATTCTAAGTATCAACCAAGGCGTCAACAGAATCACCATCGTTCCCAACCATAAAACCCTCCAAGGCTTCCTGGAACCTTTTGGGTCCCATCAGCTTTCGAGGGTGGACCATTTTAATGCATCCTCCACCCCGAGAGGAATATGGGTAGTAGCCTTCAGTCCTACCTTGACCAGGAAATGATCTGTCCATGACAGGGTGGAAGTCTGGATTACCTCAGCACACTGATATTCCTGATATTCCTGTGATTCCTAAAGATCACATTGAGTGTATTACCAGCACAATGTGTTGGACCCAAGACTAGTTGGGACAGGCCCATGGCTCTCATGGAAGTCATGAACTCCTGAGCTGCACCTTTTAGATCTAATGAGCCAGACTCAAAGGGGATGTTGAGGTCCCCCAGAACAAGAAGCCTGGGAGACACCAACACCAGCTTTGAGACCAGATGTGTCAGCTCAGCCAGGGAGTCTATTAAGCAATGGAGTGGACAGTAAACTAACAGAATCCACAGACTATCCCTCACCTTTAGGGTTAAGTAAATACACTCGATGTGATTCATTTTCTGAATGGGTCTCCCAGTCAAAGTGATAATGCTTTTATGGACCAAGGCAACTCCCCCCCTCACCCACTTTCCCTAACCTGCTCCTTGATAGTATATCTGGCTGGGAGAGCCTTAACCCAGGTCACACTGCTATCCTCTCCCAGCCAGGTTTCCATAAAGCAAGCCAGGTCGGCATTCTCCTCTTCTAACAAATCATAGATTATATGGGATTTGTTCCTCACTGGCCTGGCATTGCAAAGGAGTAAGGTAAGGGTCTGTGGTATAGTTGGGATGACCCTTGGTTCTTTTGGGCTAACAGGATGAGAGCAAGATGAGATAGATTTCAAGTATCGATCTCATCTTCCCTTGTATTTCATCCCCAGCCTGTTACCACTGTATCAACCCTTGCCCCACACTACTCCAATTGACTCACCACAGCTGGCACCTATATCAATAATCTCCCTCACAGACAGACCAGCTATTGGAAGGTGTCGCTTTCACTGGCACCTCCCCTTCTCCCCACCCAGAACAGGTGTTAACAAGCGCAACTGTTGTGACATTTACCACTCCAGGCTCAACCGAAGCCCAGCTTCCAAAAAGTGCTGTTCTCGCCGGCACTTACCCCATCCACTCCTGGTGTTAGTGCCAGTAATTGCCTCCAGAAGGTGACACTCCCACCAGCTCCTCCCTCCTTCCCCTCTCAATACTGGCACCAGCAAATGCAATTGCCCAGCATCCAGCACTCAAAGGATAGCTGGCAAACCGGCCCTAAAAAGGTGCCCTTCTCACTGGCACCTCTCTTCTTCCCTTCTGGTGCTGGTCCTAACCAACACAATTGTCCCAGCACCCTACACTCAGAGTTTTTGCAAGGTGC
>CM034708.1:45094764-45110075 GCA_020142125.1 Phrynosoma platyrhinos | reverse complement strand
AAAAGCTGGTGGAGGGAGGGCTAAATAGCCTCTGCTGGGGCCTCTGAAACCATGCCACCACTGTCTCTGCTGATGTTAAAGGGGCTGGTGGGGTGGACTAGGTAGTATCAGCTGGTTCCTCCAACTGCTTCTGAAAATAATATTAGCTCCCCCCCCCCATTATCATCAATTGCTAGGAGATTTTCTGCTGTGTCAGTAAATTTTCATATCATTTATGCAAGGCTGCAGTCCACACACACACACACACAAACACACACAAATATCAAGCTAAGCTATTTGCAGATGCTAGGGACTGTGCTAAGATGTTTATTCCATTTCTACCTGATATAATCTTCCTCTCTTACAATTATTTATAATTCCAAAGAGGTGGTAGCAGCAGTGTATAGATGATGGAATATCAAAAATATTGCAGCCAGGAAGGCTTTATTGAAAATAGATGCTTTAGTGGTTTGATTTTCTGGGCTGGTAAAGTCATATGTAGCCTCTCACCTCCATCCCCCAAGATAATTCATGTTTGACCTCTGGTCATTTAATAATACAGATTTAAAATCTAATGTGCATATATATAAGGGATACAGTAAAAGTATATATTCTCCCTCTGCATCTGCACACTCAGATCAAGAAAATAAAAAGTGAAGAAGAATCAGAAGGGACTAGCAATACTTTGGCTTGGAGAAGAGGAGATTGAGAGGTAGGGTCCATATGGGATGTGTATGGAATATGACGAAAGTGACAACCTTTCTAACCATTCTGAACAAAATGTGGAGATGCATGAGAGGCTGCCCAAAAATAAGGGACAAGATCCTATATCACATTCATATCTCCAACCTAAGGAATGAAGTCCTCAAACCCATCTTAAACTCTAGGGAACCACTTCAAATGATGGAGGTCTGCAGCATAGTCAAGTGAGACACTTCATGATGGTGCAGCAAGTCCCCTCCTGCTCCTGGGCCACTGTAGCTGCATCATTCTGAGTATGTGTAACTTGGTGAAGACAGAGGTGATCTGTTAGCCATTAATGTAAAAATCACAGCCTTCATTTTAGGTAGCTTGATTTGAACTCAAACTGTGCAAAATCCCACAAAAACTACTAGACAAAGGGCCTTTGCAGATTCCCAGAAATAGTGCACATTAAATTGAGGCACTGCCCTGGCTCAGTGCTAGGGAGTCATGGGAATTGTATTTTTTTCTGAGACATTGAGCCTTCTCTGTCAGAGAGCTCTGGTGCCACAATAAATTACAGTTCCCATGATTCCCTAGCACTGAGCCAGGGCAGTGCCTCAATTTAATGTGCATTATTTCTGGCAGTCTGCAAAGGCAAAAAGTTAAGAAAAGAAGTGTTAAGCTAAAATGAAGAAGAAATTTGATTTAAACAGCAGAGAGAAATGTTACAATATTTCACTGTTTCCCATTCCCAGTCAGGGATACTCTGTGCTTCTGCCACAGGTAAAAAGACAGCTGGTGGGGGGGTGGCTTTCAGGAAAGCATTAGCAAATCTCTACTCTGTTGCTAGTCCCCTTGGCTAATACTTTTTAGCTCTAAAATGGTAACAACCTAGACCTGTGATGGTGAACTTATGGTACGTGAAGCCATTTTCCCTGGCATGTGGAGGTCAGGGAGGAGGAGAAAGAAGCACACACCTGTTCCTCCTCCTCCCCCTGTGCTGCCCCAGCCTCCAGCTGCCTCTCTAGAGGCAGCTGAAAGCTAGGGATAGCAGAGGGGGAGGGGGGAGGAAGAGGCATGTGCCTGTTCCTCTTCCCCCCCCCCCCCCCCCACCTTACCACCCCAGGCCTTCAGCTGTCTCTGGAGAGAGAGCTGAAGGCCCAGAAGGGCAGGGAAAATAAGTCCCACCCTGGAATTTCCACCCCAGAGGGAGGAAGTCCCACCCCCAGAGGGCAGAAGTCCCTACCCCAGCACTGGTTTACACCTGGTTCTGGAAGGCCTTTTAATTTGGGCAACTGGCCCCTAAAAGGTTCATCACCACTGACCTAGACAATGAGGAAATTACAATAGTGGAAGAGTTCCCATACCTTGAATCAAACATTGCTCAGAATGGAGACTGCAGACCAGAAATCAAAATACTTGGAATGGGAAGGGTAGCTATGAGGAATTAGACAAGATCCTAAAGAGTAAAGATATATAAATGAACACTAAAATTAGAATTGTACAGGCCATTGTATTCCCCATCATCATGTACAGATGAGAGAGCTGGACAGTGAAGAAAGTTGATAAGAAGAAAATCAACATATTTGAGATGTGGTGCTGGAGAAGAGTGCTGAGGATACCATGGACAGCCAAAAAGACAAACAAATAGGTCCTTGAATAGATCAAGCTTGAAATTTCTCTGAAAGCCAAGATGCTCAAATTGAGGCTCTTGTACTTTGGCCATACAAGAAGGTACAACTTACTAGAAAAGGTACATCTCACTAGAAAAGACAATAATGCCAGGAAAGTTAGTGTATAGTAGAGAGAAAGACCACACACTAGATCAGGGGTAGGCAACCTTTCCCCTTTAAGAGCCGAGGGACTTCAGCTCCCAGAATCCCAGGAGCTATTGGCCAACATGGCTGAGGCTTCTGGGAGCTGAAGTCCCTCGGCCCTTAAAGGGGAAAGGTTGCCTACCCCTGCACTAGATGGACAGACTCAATCAAAGAGTGCAAGAGGCTGAAATTACAGGACCTAAGCAGAGCAGTGGAGGACTGGGGATCTTGGAGATGTCTCATCCACAGGATCGCCATGAGTTGGGGTAAACTCAAGGAAAGTTAACAACAACAACAACAAGGTACTACAATAATCTACTTTGTCATACCACACCTGATATACTGTGTCCAATTCTGAGCACCACAGTTCAAAAAGGACATTGACAAGTAGGAAGGTATCAAGAGGAGGGCAATCAAGATAGTAAAAGAGCTGAAAACCAAGCCCTATCTTGATTACCCTCCTCTGGATAGCTTCCAAGTTGTTGTTTTCATTTATAGTAATCTTGGCTGGCGTCCCACACTGTAGTTTTAAATTCTCACCATTCTGTCAAGGTCATTTTGAGTTCTTATACTATCCTTTGGCACAGGATTCCAGTGGATTGCCTCTCTTTGATCTTCATGGACTTTTATGAAGCCATCACTGGAAGCATTAACTTCTCAGTGTTTCTTCCTAAAGGAAAACACCAACTACTACCAGGATTAACTCAAGGGAGGAAAAGTGTCTCTGTTTCATTGAGTAAGTACAAATCAGAATATCTGCTTTTTTACACTTAGAAGAAATAAAATGACAAAATAAGGCAGACAACATAATCTTTGTGACAACTAGAGTGTCAAGACTTCTTTGGCTTCAGCAGATGTGTGATCAAGTTTACTTAACAAAATATTTACTTTTTATTAATTTATATTTCCTCATACATTCCTCTTGCCTTCTCATGATTGATAATTGTCACTCATCACCTCAGTGCAACCCTGATTTATACATGATAATGGATTTCCTACATTCAAGATGGTCCCATAGCTATTGCATTACATTGACTCTGTATACTATTTTGGATGTTGAGGAACTTTTCTGATTGAGGAATGTTTCTTGAAGAAAAGCATTTCCTGCAATTTAGAAACTGCTATTCTCCTAGGAGATTCATTTGCCTGTTGTCTCTGTTCAAACCATTGCTGACAGACTAAGGTTTGTAAATATATTCAGATTCTGCTGTTTCTCTTCCCAAACTTTCTAGATGGAGGGGCTCTTCAGTACTCATTAGACTTCAACACTCTACACTGGGGAAACAGGGCAGTCTCTGTTTCAGGGGATAAAGTAGACTTTAGGGATGTTAATACAAAAGAGTCAGTTGCAGAACACTTCAGTCTTCTTATGCATTCCATCTGATACCTCAGAATAGTGATCCTTGAACAAACAAAACAAAACAAAACCTACAAAGGTAGATCATAAAGAGAAACAGTCAATTGGAATATATCTACAAACTTCAGTTCACCAACAATGGATTTAACAGAAATTATGGTTTTCTGGCACACTGCACATAACATAATACTAGTTAAGTACCCAAGGCTCATGAAGGCTCTCTTGGTCAGTTCATCACATCTGCTTTCTGGTTCCCAGCCCCTATCATACTACATTACAATAATACCCACCATCATTCATATGGTCATCCACTCATCTTGGCTTTAGGCCACAACCTTCTTCCTGCCTTTGTTCCCCACGAGAGCTGAATTTGTCACCCCATCACCATACCCACTAGTTTAGTGTTTTTATGATTTTCTCATAGTCTGTTTATAAAGGTCTGTTCCTGGATTATTCACTTCATGCATTGAAGAAGCAGACTGAAGTCTTTTGAAAGCTTATGCTACTAACTTCTTTTTTATCTCTCAGTTATTCTCAAAGGTGCTGCAATACCCGTTTGTATAATGATATATAACATTACATGGCATAAAAGAATACACCAGGCAGATGCAAAACATGTATTGATCTTTGAAAAAAAATAAAGAAGCATTTCTTAACTTCTTTTCTTGCAGTCTTGAAGCCATAAAATATGTTGTTTTAGGAAAATTAGCCAACGGGACAAACTATTTTCGTACTTTCTTCCTTTCATACAATTGAGGACAACTACTTTGGTACCAAAGCATTGAAATAACACTTTGCTTTGCATAACACTGAAAACCACTTATTTGATAAAACAAAGAAGCAGACAATAATATATAATGTATACGGTATAAATATAAAACCTATATGTGACTAAGAGCAGAGTTAATTAATCCTAACAGATTATGATACATCCAAAAGTAGTATTGAAAATGGAAGGAAAATGCTGCTGAGAATGAGCTTGTTTTGTCCCAATAGTTTTGTTCTTTTCTTTTGGAGGGGGAAGTACAGAAGGGAAAAGGTCTGAGGTAAAAAAAAGAATTGTATCATGGTAGAATAAGCTAAGTATACCCTCCCAGATGTTAGCAACACTCCACTCATGTGCCTAACAACACCTAACAAAGCCACTCTGTGTAAGAAATGTCTATTGGCTGCATGTGGATCTCTTTCCTTGCTTTGTTAATAAAGCTTGCCATGTCAAAGATGGACTGGGTTTTAAGGGACAATGTAACAAAAAACTCTTTCATGGGCTTTGGGAGGAAGAAAAGATAACAAATGCTCTAACTTTTTGTAGTCAGTTTCTTGATAATGTCCTAGAATGTTTATGTTTTCTATAAAGGGTTTTAAAAAAAGAGAGAATAACTTTCCTTAAAACTGTGAGAAATGTACCAGTGCTTAGCATGAATTGTCCTTTCTTCATTCACAATATTAATTCAGAGTTAGCTAAGTGTTTCATAAACATCTGGCCATTTTCCGATGTTATCAGCTATAAACCAAAATATAGGCATATCTGAACCTTTCAGAAAGGCTTGAATGAACTTTGGAATGAACTTTAGAAAGCCTTGCTCTAGGAGATGTCTACTGGTGTGTTTTGCTGCCTAGCAGTAGCACACTTATGGCTTACACTTTAATTTGCACAAAAAGGTAATGAAGAATGACTATGTTGGAAGTAACAGAACGGGAAGAGTAATAAATGCAGCAACATCAAGCAGTCTCTCTGATTCTTCTGAACTATTATTCATAAGAACAGATTCACATTGAATATATATTCATTTACATTCCATTTTAAATATTTCACTGCTCAACTCTGAAATTATTTACCCCCATGAATTATTCAGTTGATGCTCTTTAAGATAGTGACAGATTCAGTTCCAACAACATAATACTATTAAATGATAGTAAAAGGACCCTTAAAAAAACAAGTACCCAATTATGAACAGAAAAGACATTGCTCTTGGAATTTTAAAAACATGTTTCAGGAAGATTTACCAGAGCTGCAAGAAAAACTGTTCATGAGCTAATGGAATTAGATTATCTTTGAATCCTCTCCACCTCAACTTAGAATGGACACTAATTCTTTTCTTTGCTCTTTTGGTGTTTGCAGAGGGGTTCACTAAAGCTTGAATTGATATAATTATTGGCTTGGATTGTTAGAGATTTAGACGAGATGGCTATAGATTTCCAAAGTCCCAGTTGCTTGTATTAGCTTTTGGAGTTTGCCTGTAGGGTTTGGGGATCAGAACTTTGAAAGGGCTGCAAACTTGTAAAACAGTATTATTCATGGGGCAGAATGTTCATCAGCGTGACCCACTACTAAATACATTCATTATAGGCATTTCTATTCTACACAATTTGCTACACAGCACTGGTTTCTGAAAAAAGAAGAAGAGACAATAGCATATGAAATGCTTTAGAAATCTGGAAAAGAAGACGAGTTCACACTGAGACTCTTCTGCTTGCTTTCTTTGCTACAAGAAGCTTCTTAGTCACTTTGGCTAAATACTGCTTAGAGGTTTTTTAAAAAATAAAATGGAGTGGGGAAAGGACCCAGATTTTTACTTATTACATATGGGTATAGTTGAAGGGAATGGGTAGAATCAAAGAGAAAGAGAGGAAGAAAAACAAGTGATGGAAAGATTAAGGGTACTGTAAATAAATGTGTGGTTAAATAAATCAAAGAAATAATGTAAAGAAAATGAAAGTGAAGCAGTAGTGTGTCTCCATGATGAACCTGAAGGGAAATGCAGAGAAAAGCAAGAAAAAGCACATCATAAATTAGTATCCTTGAAATGAACAGAATCTATAAGTATCCACACTCTGGAAGCACAATGTAGTCTGCATAATAATCTATATTACTAGTGACATCTAATTGTGCCCAATGTGTTAATTCTCAAACCAGAATGCATGCCATAGCCACAGTATAAAACACCCATAAGAATATGTGTGTACATGCATGTGTGCATTTGAGGTGAGCAGCCTAAATTAATTTTACTCCTAAAGAGTGGATACACTGGAGGGTTGCAGATGGGCGGCTCTGGGCTGCCCCTGCTAGCCACGGATTGGGGCCGCGGCTACCCCATGCTGTGGCCCGATCTTCCATTTTGCTGCCTCTGAAAGAGTGGCAAAATGCTGAGCCTTTTAGGGGCAGCAAAAGGGTGCCCTAAAAGCTGGTGCACATTACATGAATAGGGCATTGCATGAATAGGAGCTCTTTACCAACCCTTCTGGCACAGCACAGCAGGACGCTGCACCGGGAGGACGTCCTGACACTGTGCGCCATGCGTAACAGCGTGTGGTGTCAGGACATCGTCAAGCTGGGGTTGGGGTGGCCGACGTGCGGCTGCCTCTCCCCATCTCTGCTTCCAGACCAGTCCTTTGGCCCACTCTGCAGAGGCCTATTGTTTCAACAGAACCTATGTAGCACAAACATATATATAAAATATGTATACATATACCATATCAGTGCACACATGAACATGTGTAGGTTTCCCATTTGCCAGCTCCTGAAGAGCAAATACTAGGATGATACCACAGGGTGGGGCCCTCATAGGGATACATTGCAGAGCACAGAATAGTGGGAACATGGAGACCTGTGGTAAAAGGCAAATTCTAGTGCTCATGAACAGACATTTAAAATAAAGAAGCACAGCATGTAAAATAAAGGAACACATACCAGGGCTGGATGTCAGAAGTGAATGAGCAGAACTAATGTTCTGATAGTCCACTGCTAAAAGATTAGAATCTCCTATTCATGCAATGCCCTATTCATGTAATGAACAAAATAGACAAACAGACACAGTTCTGGGATTAAATGGCCCATTTATTTATTTTTAATGTTGAAAAACCACAGTTTTAAAGGAAAAAACAATCCAGTTTTGTGGTGCTATATTAGAAACTGGCTGTATCTATGATTGCCAAGCTGAAACAGATCATTCTTCCACAGTTGATTTGTCACAAAGATAAAGTAAAAATGAAAACTGCATAGATCAAGCAGGAAATTCTGGTCTGCATCTTATCTGTGTAATACACTGACATCATGTAGGAAGCAGTGGCGAGAAGAAAAAGTAGTGGAGGAAGAGGTCATCCAATTTTCTCTGTTTCTGTCCAGTGTTACATGACCCTGGAGAAAGTGCAATCACTGGCATAGTACAACAGCAAGATTTTGGCCTATATATTGTAATGTGTCATTACTGATTCTTATTTTATTACATTGCATTTCTATCCCATCTTCACACTAAAAACAAATAACACTTTAGTCATCTAACACACAACTCAGAACTATTTAAACAATAAAAACCATATCAGTACCATTCTAAAAACATTACAGAAGGCTTGAAAAATGTGTGTAAGCAACCTTCCTATGCAATTCCCAAATAAATGCATCCTTCAGTCTGGAGTAAGGAGATTTTTCTAGATAAAGCCTTTTCTCACATGTTGATCAAGAAGTGAATATATTTCAAGAAAGGCTCTCTTAACATCTGGAAAGGGTCACACTGAGAGAGATGATTCTTTAGACAGCCAGGCTCCAAGCAATTTAGGGCCTTAAAAACGAAAACATACATCTTGAATTGTGCCCAAAAAGCAAGTGACAGTTAATGGAAATATTTCCATACTGGAGGAAGTCTGATACTGTGCACTACTTAGCAGCTTGACTGTTGTATTCTCTTACAGATTCTCTTCCAGGGCAACCTCATATAGTGCATATTGTCATAATCTTGACACAATGTACCAAAGAATTATCATTAGGGAATAAAGCATTCAGAATACACTGTCAATAATCTTTACACATTTTGCAGATCTGAAATACTGATGCTGAGAGTCTCCTCTAGTCTGATGGACAATCACTGAACCAATATGAAACCCATGCAGAGCACATAATGAGAAAATGAGGAAAGTCACAGGCTTCTGACCAAGCAAATCCATGGTGAGAACTCAAAATCCCTGAACAGTGTATAATTTAAAAAGATGAGTCCCCAGTCATAGACTGATCATTGAAACATGACAGAAGACAAAATCTATGCAAAGGAGGCAAGTTAGGCCATAATTTCAGGTCAAGTGTATTAAGATCAAGAATGCAAAATAAAAGCAATACTATTAACGCAGAAGAGTTAATAGACATAGCCATGTTAATCTGGAATATCAGTATGCAAAGGCATTTTGTAGCACCTTTGAGACTTACTGTGTGAAAAAAAGTTGTAGCATAAGCTTTCAAGGACTGGGTCTACTGCCCAGATGCATGGAGTGAACTGGTGCCCAGAAAGGACCTGAACTCAGGTAGTAATAGAGGAAAGAGCCTGCCTGAACCATCTAAACTAATTTGATGTCATAAAGTGAGATGAAGAGCCAGCATGGTATAGTGGTTTGAGCATTGGACTATAACTCTGGAGACTAGGGTTCAAATCCCTGTTCAGCCATGGAAACCCAATGTATGATTTGGGGCAATCATATTTCTAAGCCTCAGAAGAAGGCAAAAGAAAAATCTATCTGAACAAATCTTGCCAAGAAAACCCTGTGATATGTTTACCTTATCATAAATTGGAAATATGGTAACTTGAAGGCACACAACAACAACAAAGGTGAGATAGCAAATGATGTCCTATTATCTATTGAGGGAAGACCAGTTGACTTTTGGATTAAAAAAATGAAAGGAGCATCATCTTATTCTTCACCTCAGGCATCAAAATATCTTGGGATAGACCCAAAGAAGTCTAATGGAGTTTCTGGAAATGAACTGATGATAGAGTTGGGTGTGGTAGTCTGTATTGGACCATTTTTGCAAGTGGCCTAGACTTGTGATATCAGGGGCCTTTTCACATTCTGCTATAACATGACAGTTTTGTTCCTCAAAAAGTCTGTTATAGAAAATCAAGCTCTAAAAATAATGGGACAAGGGGGAAATAGGTGGAGATCTCCTAAAATGTTTAAATAAATTAATTAATAAATACTCGTAGCTAAGATAGTTATTTAATTTGCCACAAATTTTAAGGAATACATTTTAATTCTAAGCAGAAATTGTGACTCTTACCATTGAAAATGAGAATAAGTACTCACAGCAGGGATGGCCAAAGTATGCCTCCAAAGGCAGAAAGGAGATGTGATGGACCTTCTCCCCCTCCCCAAAAAAGTGAAGAGACCCCTAATACTTTAAACAGCTAATAACACATGCTGCACCTTGGCATGGACAAGCCTAAGCTTGATGCAGAGGTCAAATATTGTGCAAATGCTCCCGCCTTTTCCTTCTCCATATTCACTCCTGCCCCAGTTTAAAACTTAAACCCTTACAAAGGCCCCCATCCCTTTATCCTTTCATCCACCTAACTCCCTCCTGTCATACTTAAAATCTTAAAATAATATTCCTCTATTAACTAATTGTATTAATGCCGATTTACATCATAAAACAAACAAACACAGATTACAGCAGAATTTACTGTATATATTCAGAATGCTATGATTCCTCTCAAACTGCCATGGCTGCATCCTATGGAATCCTGCAGTTGGTAGTTTTGTGAGGCATGAGACTTCTTACCTTAAACAGCAAACTCCAGGATTCCATAGGATGATACCATGGTAGTGGAACCATTGTGCTATAATTGGGTGTGAAAGGGACCTAGCTCTTTCAAGTCAAGCCAGACTGACATAAATATGCTTCTTCCACCATCATTTCTGCCTGTCCTCATTTTAGTTTAAATTTCCATGTATAATATGTCTTTACTTACAGTAAATCTTCTGTTGTAGCCCCTCTTAGTTCTATTGCTTTTATGCTCAATGCAAACATATGCAAAACTATATTTTAGAACCCTGATTTTCCTGTCCTTAAGAGAAAAATGCCTTTAGTTCCAATGAGGAAAAGTTTGGTTAAAAAAAATAAACAAACAAAAAAAAAAGACAGATAGGAACTCTGCAAATAAGATCTGCTTCATTCAGTTTAGTAGATAGACCAATGTATATCTGTGCATTTGCTTTTTCCAAATTTGTACATCCGCACAACTGTACCAATATCTGTCCTACATGAAATTTCATTTTCCATTTACTATCCAAAGAAGTTTATACCAAGTAAAACTTGTTAGTCTTTAAGGCACTAGAAGAGTCTTGGTCAATGTTCACCCTTCTTCTGGGACGCTGTTTCATGTATTCACACCTTTTGAAATTAGACTGGTGAGATAAGCAAGGTAGGATAGTATCTTACCTGTGGTGATATCCCATTGATGGAGATCCTGTACTACTTCTTTATCTATTCTGTACTGCATTTCCCATACTGTATCATCTACTGCATTTTCCTCAGATTGAACACTTTTCTGGGAGAACACTGAGGCAAAGAAAGTATTGGTAGTCTTGCCCTTTCTCTGTTGCCTATTAGCATTTTGCCAGCTTCACCACATAGTGGCCCTACCATGTCCTTGTTCTTCTTTTTGCTAAGGATATTAAAAAAAACACCGTCCATTGTTTTTAACATCTCTAGCTAGCTTGAGCTCATTTTCTGTGTTGACTTTTCTGACTTTCTCCCTTCATGTCCCAGCTAATCTTTCAAATTCATCTTTGGTCGTTTGCCCCCTTTCCATTTCTTATACATGTTATTTTTAATTCTTAACTCAGTTGAAAGTTCTTTAGTTATCCATCCTGATTTCTTTAGACACCTCCCATTTTTCTTGCTTTTTAGAACTCTTCAAAATTGTATCTTCAATATTTCACTTTTAAGAAACTCCCATCCATCATGAACTCCCTTCTCTTTTAGTATTCCTGACCATGGCATCACACCCAGTATTTATCAAAATTTACTAATCTGGGCCTATCATATTTCAAGAGACACAGGTCACTTATCCCATGAAATCTGCCTTAATACAGTAGAAATAACAGAGATATGCAAAGAAATATATCCAATTATTACTCCAAGCATGTTTTCCTAACTTTGTTTTACAGCCCCTGTGCCTACTGACACTTTTCAGTTGGAGCAATGCATTGCATTTTTAAAGTTATAGCCCTTTTTTCTTCTTAGAAAACTAAGCAGAAAACTAAACAATAGAAAATAGTCTCACATAAAATGAAGATGGACAAGAGAGGTGAAGTTTTCAATTATCAAATGCTCAGGTGAGAATATAAAACAAATTTGGTACCAAACAGATCTCCATCAATGGGATATCACCACAGGTAAGATACTGTCCCACCTTGTTTATCTCACCGGTCTAATTTCAAAAGGTGTGAGTACATGAAACAGCATCCCAGAAGGGTGAACATTGACCAAGACTCTTCTAGTGCCTTAAAGACTAACAAGTTTTACTTGGCATAAACTTCTGTGGATAGTAAATGGAAAATGAAATTTCATGTAGGACAGATATTGGTACAGTTGTGTGGAGGAAGGGATTGAAGGCATTGCCTGCTAAATAAGAATTCTCCCCTCCCGCAAAACTTTCTTTCAGTCCTCAAATTCTTATAATTCTAGAGTGTGAAACCTTTAACATCATTCACAAGTAGAACCCTTCTATTTCCTGTGTTTGTATTCCCTTGATATCTTTACTGCCTCCTTTCTTTGGGTGTGCATACTCTACTTCTAAATGCTTTAGGGATATTTTAAGTAACTACAATGCTGGAAATTTGAGGCCCAGAGGAAAAAAGCAGATAAATGCCCTCATTTAATCTCCTCTGTAGCTACACCACTTCTTGGACTGCAGCTCCCAGCATTCCTCACTGTTGACAATACTGGCTAGGTCACATGGGAATTCCAGCCCAGGAACATCTGGAGGATTCCAATTTGTCCATCAGTATGATGTAGGAGCAAACCTTTCTGCAGACATACTGAATTCAAGCCACTTCAAGCTTTGCAAGTTCAAAGCAAAATGTGCTCAGCATTAAACTAGAAGGAAGTGAAGAATTAAAATGTAGTGAAAGCACATGCTATAAAAGGAGCCATCATTTCAACCTAATTTAAGAACTGAAGAGCCAGGAACCTTGCTTTTCCCCACCCATTGACTCAGTCCTGCATGAGTCAAGACACAAACAAATGGTTTCTAAGCACTTCCCTGATTCAGACAGCAGGATCTGCCAGAGTTTTCCATTTTTCCAGCTGTTCACTCTTGTGTTTGAGCCAAGACATAACTGTACAGAAGTGAACATTTGAATACATAAGAAAATGAGGGCTCTACCAATTCCTTTGTACCTCTGTGAGGTATGGTGTGGGCAGTGGTAACTTTAATTCCCAAGAAAAGTCTCCAAATTCAAGGAGTTGTCAAACTGCAATCTAGTGTTGTTTCCACTAGAGAAATCTGTATCCCTTCCAGCTGTTGTCAGGACTGTAGCTTTAGCTCAGAGACAGGAAGATGTATTGGGTGTCATGTGGCAGATGATAATGCCATTTTCTCATGCTCCACATGTATGAATCTGGATAGCACATTAATTATTGATTGTGTACGAGAAAGTAACTGGAGTTATTAGCCAGGCAGGGAACTGTAAGACTAGAACACATACCAAGTATCAAGGTTGAGGCCTGTAGGGCTGGAGTTGGGAACATCATGCTGTTGGATGATAACTCCTATCAGCCCTAGCAAGCATAGCCAATGGGATGGTGGACAGGAAATGTAGTCCACAAACATCTGTAAAGCTACATTCTCAATCCTTGTTGTGCGGACAATAACACCTAGGCTGGCAATTCCTTGTTGATTGATACCATAAATAATTGTTATGTAGAGAGATCTTGTAACACCTTTCAGACTCAGGGGTTATTCACAGGATGAAAACAATCTAGGGTGAATTTGGGATGAATATCTGTTGTTCACAAACATCCCAAATGCACTCAATTAAGTTTTTTGGGGGAGCTGTCAAACCCCCCCCCCTTATCCTGAAATAATGGATACCAGGCTTTTCCCTGAGTTTTTACAAAAGATTCATATTGTTGGCTGTGTGAACAACAAAGCGAATAGACCAAAATAGACTCAGGATAAAACTGTCCATAACTTTAATAGGTTTTGAATGCATTTGCATCATTGACAGGCCATGTAGTCTAGAAAGTGTCGCCCCTTTCCCAGCGGAACAGCCACTACTGGGGACAAAAAAGGAAAGAGAGAGGAAAAGGGGGGAGTGAGAAAGGGATGCTGACCCTCCTTTTCTCTGTCTGAGGGCTGCTGTTGGGTATGTGGAAAAGGGAAGGGTGCCCACATGTGTGAGCAACCAAACTCGCAGAGATGTGAAGAGATGCAGTTCCCAGAAAGAGGTAGTCCCATGGTGTGAATAACAAACCTAATGCATGAGTGGGTTATTTGCATCATTCTGGTAAAAAAAATAGCAATGTGTGAATGAGGCACAACTGAAAGAAAGAAGTTGGGAGCATGAGCTGCCAACTCAAAGGGTGCTACAAAATCTCTACATACTGATTCTACAGATTAACATGGCTATATCTCTGAATTCTACCAATAAGTAATTGTTGTTGTGTGCCTTCGTGTCATTTCTGATTTATGGTGACACTAAGGCAAACTCATCTGGCAGGATTTGTTCAGAGAGGGCTTGCCATTGCTTTTCTCTGAGTCTGTGGAAGTATAACTTCCCCAAGGTCACCCAGTGGGTTTCTTTGGCAAAGCTGGGATTCGAAGCCAGGTCTCCCACAGTCTTAGTCCAACACTTAAACCGCTGTTCCAGGTTGGCTCACACCACAGATGATAGAATTGAATGATGGATGGAATACATCATTTTTTTTTTTCATGAAAACTAAAGGAAACACTGCCATGGCTAGAACTGCCTTTGACAGGATGTCTAGCCTTACAGTGTCTCTTGATTTTAAAAGCAGGCTTCGCATGTGGACAAAAAAACCCCAAAACGCTTTAGCATGCTCTGTCATGCAAAAAGCAAAGGACGCTTTGAAAAAGGTTGAAAGGGAGCTTCTGAAGACTACAATTGGGAAGAAGATTAAAAAAAAAAAGAGTACATGCCAATGCACACGGTTTCATATCCGTGCCAAATGCTACTCACATCCAGACTTTCAGGAGAAGTCAGCGAAAAGACAAGG
Organism: Phrynosoma platyrhinos; assembly: GCA_020142125.1. Lineage (NCBI taxonomy): Eukaryota > Metazoa > Chordata > Lepidosauria > Squamata > Phrynosomatidae > Phrynosoma > Phrynosoma platyrhinos. The sequence goes on along the minus strand of CM034708.1, from coordinate 45,095,230 downwards.
CTGTGCGAAGATTTCCCTTCCACTTTAAGATGAAGGGCAGGCAGTGATTAAAAATGAAAGAGCTATTGTAGGGGGAAAAAAAATAATAATGTAAAAGCGAAGATGTATGCCTGTGCATGTGTGTGAAGGTTGCTTAGAAATCAGAAGCTGCTTGCTCATCTTCAAAGGGGAGAGGAGGAATGCAACAACAACAACAACAACAAAAATTGAAAATTAAAAAAAAAATGAGTGAGGAAGGGCAGAACTTCTTTACTAGAACTTCTTTCCTAGGCAAACATCCCCCCAAGATTTGGCTGGGTTAAAAACAAAAAAACGAGAAAGGAACAGATGAGGAAGCAGTCATTAGAAATCACACACACCTGAAGAGCTCACTCTGATTGAAACCATCCACAAGAAGTTGGTTTAAAGCTGTTCCTTACTCCTTGGCTGCAGATATAATCCGGGTTGATCCCGCTTTAAACTGCTG
>CM034708.1:45041129-45079443 GCA_020142125.1 Phrynosoma platyrhinos | reverse complement strand
AAAAAAATCTAGGTTCTTGTTTTTCAACCACTCCAGTTTTGTGTTTAGGGTTGTTGTCTTGCTGGTAAACCTCTGCTCCAATCTAATATCCTTACAAAGTATAACAGCTTTTCCTTTAGAATTATCCTATATTTGGTTTCAACCATTTCAGACAAGTCAGAAATAAATTAAAGGTGGAACTCACACAGAGTACATGTTTCACACATTTGTTGTTGTTGTGTGCCTCCAAGCCATTTTAGACTTATTGCAAACCTAAGATGAACCCATCATAGAGTTTTCTTGGCAAGTTTCTTCAGACGTGGTTTGCCATTGCCACCCTCTGAGGCTGCCCAAGACCACCCAATAGGTTTTTATGCTGAGTGGAGAACTGAACCCAGATCTCCAGAGTCATATTCCAACACTCAAACCACTATACCACACTGGCTCTCTGCATATCATAAGCCTTAAATAGCCTGTTTGACCACGCTCGGCTACTGAAAATGTTACAGTATATGCATGAAAGCAATCAGTTTCCCAGAAAGATACAGGTTGCAAAAGAAAAAAATTAATGTGGCTTAAATATAGGAGAGGGAGGAATTTTCATTGTTGTTATGTACCTTCAAGTCAACTCCAACTTGTAGTGACTGTCATAGATTTTTCTTGAGAAGATTTATTTGGATGAACTTTGCCATTGCCCAAGAGCATCCAGTAAATTTCTGTGGCTGAGCAGAGATGCAAACTTTCAGTGTGCTAATCTAGCAATCAAGCAACTACACTGAAGTGGCTCAGGATTTTCAAGGTACCCCCTAAATTTGTCTACTGAGAAAATCAGAATTGTTTAGTCTAAATCAAACAGCAGAACTGGCATATTTTTATTAGGCAATCTATCCACACCCTCCTGAATCCCAACAGTCAGAAAAATTGTTTACAAATAGTTGTGTTAATGTGTCACAACAAAATAAGAGTACCCCCCCTCCTGTTTATAGACTACAGGCTAAAAATAACTGTATTATGGAATAACTTTTGGTAGATTAGAATCTATTTGTGGGAGGCATGGAATGTTACCTGACTTGATAACATACCCTTTGGAGCAGAGAGAAAAATGCTACCAGTTATGTTTTAGGGGAATTACATGCAAGAAATACAGACTGTAATGACTTTGTTAAAATTTAGCTATATCTGAAATTGCTGTGACCACACAGAAAGCATACTGGTCACATACTCGAACTTATATTTCACACTACACAATTATAACAGTTTGACTCAACTTTAGTTACTTGTATCCTCAGAAATTCTGGGATTTGCAGTTTAGAAAAGGGTATTTAGAATTATCTGCTCAAGACCTTTAGTGCCTCACCAAAGTACAGATTCCAGGATTCCACATCAAAGTGGTACCAAATGGCTATCATTGTGTAGTATGAAAAATAGTAAGCACAACAGATATAGACACATGCCAGTATTGTTAACATAATTAACACTTATATGTAGAGAAAACCTGTTGCCTTGACAGGAGAGAGTACTGAACTTCCTGAAAAGAGCTAATTTGGTGGCTTCATGTTGCTGTTTCTTTCTTAATTTCTTTTTTCACACATTGTCATATGAAGAACAGCAAGAATACCCAAAAGATTGACATCTACTAGTTTCTGAATATTGTCATTTCTGATATCTGACTTGTATCCATCTATCTCTTTGCTTCATCCATCTGTACTATGTCTTACCTGTCCATGCTTTGTCTTGCTGTTTGTGCTATATAAAATCAGTGATGTGGTTAAATAATATTAGATGTAATGGTCCAATACCTGCAACATCACACACACATTCCTCCCAGGTGCTGACTCCATATCTGCAGGGGCATGTCCTGAAGGAAATAAAGACAGATGTTGATGGGAAATATTAGGAGTGGAGGTATAAAAGGGAAACTAAAAAGAGGTCTTGAGGTAAATGTGGCAGTACTGTATTTAACCTTGAAAATGAAAACTGGGAAAGGATGTTCCTGAGAATAACTGAGATTTATTGAGGCTATAGCTTTAGGGCAGTGGCTCAGTGTGATGTAATCATTTGAGTGTTGGAGTAAGACAACAGAACACCAGATACCATCAACCCCCCCCCCCCACATGACCATGGAAATCCAATGGGTGACCTTGAGCTTCAGAAGAAGGCAATGGCAAAACCTCTCTGAACAAATCTTGGCAAGAAAACCCCACAATATGTTCCCTTTTAGGGTTGCCATAGTTGAAAATGACTTGATGGTGCACAACAACAATAGTTCTGATGACCGAAAAGATAATAGGGATTAATTGTAAAAAAAGAAGAATAACTAGAGGGCAGTTAGGCCTGGAAAATACAGGTCAGAATAGGAAGGGAGGGATGATGAGAGTGCCCCATATAACTGTTTATTTAATTGTATATTCCATTGTGTTGAATAGGATTTGCTCTTTAGTATGCGTGTCTAGGATGTGGAGATGTGGAATTTGCTCTGTTTTAAATCTCTTCATGGCAAAGTCAGCATTGAGGGAAGGAAGAGAAACTTTGTACATAGGGTGCTTCCAGATGGAGTGAAATATCAAAATGTTGGGCAGGTATTCTGAAAGACCTTTCCTCCTTTATGAATTTGTTCTGGAGGAAAAATATTGGCAAAGACTTGGAAAATAGGAGAGGGTTATAACTGAAATAATGTCATGTGTGTTTCCTATAAAACCCAGAAAATTTGCTTGGTCAATTAGATGATAAAAGCTTCATCTAGAAACATCCTCTGTTGACTTAGGGAGCTGGGTATGTTTAACCTGGAGAAGAGAAAGTTAAGAGGTGATATGATAGCCCTGTTTAAATATCTTAAGAAATATTGATGATGAAGAAAACTTGTTTTCTGCTGCTCCAGAGACTGGGACACAGAACAATAGACGCAAGTTACAGAATAAAAGATTCCACCTCAAAATTAGGAAGAACTTCCAATACTAAGAGCTGTTCAACAGTGGAACACACTCCATCAGAGAGTGGTAAAATCTCCTTTGGAGGTTTTTAAACAGAGGCTGGATAGCCATCTATCAGGGGTGCTTTGATTGTGTATTCCTGCATGACAGTGGGGTTGGACTTGATGGCTCTTGAGGTCTCTTCCAACTCTATGACTCTATGAGAACAGTCCCTTGGCTCCAAGTTCTAATTGCAGAGAACTAGCACTGACCTGACTCTCAGCCACATAGAATGTTGTGAAGACCTCCATGCACACTGTTAGAAGAGCTGAGGCCAGCTCCTCTCCTTCAGGAATTCAGTCACTGAATGGTTTTGTCCCACTCTGGTACACCTGGCCAAATGGGTCAATAGCTTTACTGCTTTGAATGCAGTGGTGGTGGTGGTGGAGGAGGAGGAGGAGGAAGAAGAAACATGTGAGAAAGTTAGCCCTAGCTGATCACAACTGTCAGGCTGGTCAAGGCTGAGGAAAAAGATACCAAACATGACCTTGCAGTCAAAAATGCTTCATGAAATTTTAGAGTCCTCCACTGTTGAATTTGCCAATGAGTTACATTTTGGTGGGGCAGAAGAGTATATGTGGAACATGAAGGAGAAAGCAAACCAAAAGGTGGCCTTGAGATGTCACTGTCAGTAGCACATCTACATGCATTCTATTGCTGCCCAGTACTTCATTTTCCTAAAGAGCAAAAACTGGAAAGCATCCAATGACATCTGCAAGAGAAAGAAGCAACACTTGTCAAGATGCCAGAAGGTGGCCTTTATTAGCTGAAAAGTCTGGCAGGTTTTGGCCTGCAGATACTCTCAAGAATGGGTTGAAATTCAGTATGTTCTAGACCATGAGGTTTCCAGACCAAAGCCTGGTGGTGCCATTCAGTGTTATGCATTAAGTACCAACCTTTTACAGTTGTTTACAGTTTGTCATTCAAATACTATGTACAAACACAGAACCTATTTTCCTGTTTGGAAATTAAGGCATTGATCTTAGCTAAAGGTTTGTGGGGACAACAGACAGATTAGAACCTGGGAGCAAAGCCAGGAAAACATGGGGGCTTCTCTCAGGAGTGAGTATGTAAGAGGGAGGAGCAGGTTTGAAAGTAGTTGATGTTTAGTGTGCTCTGAGGGGTGAAGAATCCTTGAGGCTAAGTTAGGCTGATGTGAGGAGCAGTTGGAAAGGGTTTTAGGTACCCAAGAAAGGGATGAAGAATGTCCTTAATTAAATTGTTGTAGTGTCCTACGGGAGACATAGTGTTTGGTGACTAGTGGAGTCACAGGTAACCAGAAGGGTTATAAGATACAAAAGTTTAATAAAGGTTCTGTGAGAACTTAGGGCCTAAGCAGACTGCCAGAAATAGTGCACATTAAATTGAGGCACTGCCCTGGCTCAGTGCTAGGGAATCATGGGAACTGTAATTTATTGTGGCACCAGAGCTCTCTGACAGAGAAGGCTCAATGTCTCAGGAAAAAATACAATTCCCATGACTCCCTAGCACTGAGCCAGGGCAGTACCTCAATTTAATGTGCACTATTTCTGGCAGTCTGCTTAGGCCTTTAGTCTGTTAAGGGAACATCTATAAAGTTATAAAGAAACAATTACAATGACAAGCTAAAGAAAATGTTAAACTGTGTAACACCGTATCCATTGTGAACACAATCCACAAAAAGAGATACTGTATTCAGCCTGACTTGTAAATAAATTCATAACTTTGTTTCAACAAGCAGCTGTCTCAAGTGATTTCAGAAACACATGAAAATGCTACCAACATTGGGAAAACTCTTTTAGATTTGGCACATTAAACAGTGGGTGAGTCTCACCTTAACATAATTGTTGGCAGCGATGGGATCAAAAACGACCCCTTGGGCTGCCATCTGAGACAGTAGTTGGGTGGGTAAGTTTAATTGTGACAGGGCTGTTCTCAGAGTAAAATGAAATGAGGGGATTATTCCTCCTCGAGAACATTTAACTTAGACAACTTGCTTCTAGCCAGAAAATGGCTACGGAGCAGAGTGGAGGATGAGTCCTGGCACCACAATGACAGGGAGGAAAATGAGAAACTAATTAAATACATAGACTGCTTGTGAGCCTTTGTGAGTTGCAACAAGAATTCAGTCCTTGCAAACTGTAGCAAGCTGCAGCTCTTCTAGCAGAGCTGAAAATTCACACATAGCCCTTTCCTCTTGTCTGGAGATGAGCCTCCCAAACCAGAGAATCTGCATCTTGTGTCCTGGAAATGACCCCTGAAAACTGGAGATCAAATACAAACCCTGCAATTTGGTGACATTATTCTTAAGGCTTTCTTCATATAACCACTTGAAATCAAAACTGCATAAATGTATGAAAATGGAACTCCAACAGTATTTACTGGACAAATGAAAGCATATGAGTAAATATGGAAATTTTAAAAGTGATGCATATGGGGGTTATGTGGATGGTATACAGATCATCGGAACACAGTAATAGGTTGAAGGAGAAAATAGATTTAGCATTTCCTATGCCCTCCCTTCTGCATGGGAGGTATGAGACTTCAAATACCTGCTCTGAAAGTCTGCCCTTAATGGTGCCACAAGGTAGAATTTTAGAAAATCACTGATGCTAGATGAGAGAATATATCATATCAGAAGCTGTGTGTTGAAGTTGGGTTGAATATTGTGTAGCAATAGAAGTGATGCATTAGCAAAAATCCAGTCCATCTGCCCTGAAGTACTATCACTAGAACTAAGTCTAAATTTAATTTACCAAGCCTATGATAGGTGTTTCGCCTTTCCTCATAAACCTAGCTTTCCTTCAAAGAAAATATCACCAGTGCCTTCAGACCTTAACAATTGTATTGGATAAATTCATTTTTCATAGTCCACTGGGGATTAGCAACCTGCTCAAAATGTAAAATCCTTAAAATAGTTTGTACCCACCAGCCATTCTGTGTAGATAGTTTCAACTATTTAAAAGCTATTGTTAACAAAAGGGACTTGCTGGCAAGTATAAATCCAGGGAAATTTCCTCAAAATGTCCATGCATTCCTGTGTCCAAGTAAATAAATTAGAAGCCTTCACCCTGAGATGAATTTTGTCCTGTTGTGGCTAGTGGTAACTATGATGCATGACACTCTTGAGAGTTTTAATTACATAATCTGACTAGTTTCCCAATTTGGAAGGTCTATAGACAAGTTGGTTTGTTTACTCAGATATCTAGTTTGCCACAGAATCAGCAGTGTCTATAACTGTATCAACATATATCATTTACACACATGTGCATGCACACACACAAATGCACATATTTCTTATACACCTTAGAATTTCTGGGAACTGGAGAGGATGTGGTATTGCTAAAATTAAGTATTCTCTTCTAGGCATGAATATACACCCTAAGAATGAAAGTATTTAGAATCCAATCATGATCTGACCTGGTACATGAATAAACCAAGAAACCAAGCAACTAGTCATATAAGTGGTCCCTGTGTTGGTTTCAAAGTCAGTCAGGAAATGGTTCAGATGATACTTTTTAATCAGGCTGTATCTGCACCACAGAAATAATCGAGGTTAACACAACTTTAACTGTCATGGATCAATGCTATGGAATTCTGAGGACTGTAGTTTATTGTGGCTCCAGAGCTCCTTGACTGAGAAGGCAAAATGTATCACAAAACAACAATTCCCAGAATTCTATAGCACTGTTGTCTGATGGGAGATGAGTTTTCATTTGGTTTTATTATTCCAATTCCTTGTCTTATTGTTTATTGTTGTATTTTAACTTCTTTCTAGTTTAATTCTGTTTTAAGGGGATGGGAGGGTGGGATTATGGGATGAGGGAATGTTTTAACTCGTCTGTTTTAATATGTTGTAACCCACCCTGATTGTTCTGCAGAGGGGCGGGCTATAAATAAAAATTATTATTATTATTATTATTATTATTATTATTATTATTATTATTATTATTTCACAACACAAGAAAATAACAATTGATGAACCCATGCTGAACTTTTTCAACTTTGTTTTCTCAAGAAACAAGTTTGAAGTAAGAAATCTTATGAAAGCCCTCTTTTTAAATTTCACAGATTGTGACAGATCTTTCAAAGGTTTTAAATCACTTGTCTCTTCAGTTTCTCCTATAGTTAAGCTAGCACAAATATGGGGGACACTTGAAAAAATGAAACTGAATATTTTGCTTTCTTCAGGTTGAAGTGTTGTGAGAGGGGGTGGGTTTACAATATTGTATTGTCTCTTAATGATTGGCATGTTTAGGACATTTAAAACAAACAAACAAACATCAGTTAACAAAGCCTCTGACAAAGAAGCTCCTTTTAACAAAGTCTTTTGTGGCTATTTTTCCTTTCCTTTTTTTTCCTTGGACTCCATCTAGCTTTTTAGCAGCATCAGCATTGGGAGGATGGTGAAAGACAGACTTCATGTCGGTTTGCAACATTCTGAGTAAACAATGTAATAAAGTTTCAGCTGGAAAAGAGTAGAATTCAACTTTAACTAATCCTACAGTGGTCATGTATGTCTGTGCACAACAGGCAAAGTAAGCTGCAGCTGCCTTCAGAATTTCTTGCTGAAGGCAAAATTGAGAGAAAAGAGGAGAGAAGATAACCCTGCCTTATCAGCTGTCCACAGCATGTTAAAAAAGCATAGATCTACATGACTGACTACCAAAATGGAAATCATATGGAAATGAAGGTTGGTGAAAGAAAAAAAAAATCTGTGGTGGTCTTTTGGAGGAAGCTTTCAAATGGTCTCTAGAAGACTCAAAATGTTTTTGTTTTCTTATGCAAGGTTGGTCTGACTTGATTGTTTGATTTTGCATATGCCTATTTCTTAGTTTTTAATAAAAGGTCTGCTGAAACATGCTGAATTGTTCTCCTTCTTTGTGATGTAGGAACCTAACTTTTCTCTTTCAATGCTGTTCCTGCCTCTAGTACAAAAGTTTATGTTAAAGAAGTAATGTCCAGGAAGACATTTCTCAGCAGATGACTTTCTCCCTCACTTTTCTCCACCTGCACCATCTGAATATCAGTTCCACCAAGTTTTCCAGTACTCTGGAGGAAATATCAAAGATGCATGTAGACTAGAGAGAGAGAAGGCAATGTTCTCAATTCAGCTGAAGGAAGGAGTTATGTCAGCCAACCCAATTCCAGAGCATTGTAGATCATTTTATAGACCTCTGTACTCTCATAGAGGCAGAAACAGTTCCAGAAGCAGAAGCCAAGCCAACAGGATACAAAGGTGACTCTCTGATGTAGAATAGGGCCAAATCTCTGATATCGCAGGTATGTGACATTTATTTGAATTTGCAGTTTGTTTTTCCTATATATATCTATATATCTATATGATCATGTATACTGCCTGTGTACCATGCTCTTTGGTTCTGTGGGATTACTTTTAAAAAAGAATATCAGAAACACCACTGCAATGGTTTTAAAGGATGTGTGCATTTCAATTAGATACCCCCACAAAAACCCCATAGAAAGCAGTGTATTCCATAACTTAATACAACCCATAAACACATTTCTAAAGTCCCATATGCACAGTGTAAGACTTATTTGCAGAAATCATGTAAATATGTAGATCAGTGGCTGTTGAAGGTAAAATCATGAAATCCTTAATAAAATTACAAGAAAGAGACAAACACATAAAGTCTATATGAGGACCTTCCATTCCCTGACGCAACTATACATTAAAATAAATTAAAATCCTGTTACTTAACTAAAGATGACAAGGGCCTAATCCTTACTCCATGGCAACCTGTAAGTACAGCCCCTTTCTTAAGGTTTTCCCATCTATGGGTCTAAACTAATAGTCCATTGCATTTACACCAGTTCACCATCATACATGAGAGATACATATTTGCACAGAGAAGAAGCAGATTTGTTCCCTGATCATATATGATGGTGTATAAACACTGTTCCCTGAGGTATGTCATGCACACATAGGAATATTGTCAAGTGTGGCTCATACTTTTCTGTTTCACTGCTTCTGTGGCACAAAGCAAACAAACCATGAGCAACTTAGTACTTTTGTGTATAAACAGAGAGGCAGATAGACTGGAAGGAAATTCATGCATAAATCTAGTAGTGTATTGCTTGAGGGATTGTAGAAAACAGTTTGGATGAAACTCAAAAAGTCAAAGACAATCACATACAGTTCCAATAACTTTATGAACATTTTTTTCCATCTGCTTCTATACTGTAGAATATTTCTTCTGTGAACTTTGTAAAATATTGCAGTATTTGAACACCAAGCACTAAACTATCTTTACATACAGAAAAGGATGAAAATATATTAAAAATCAGTAAATTCTAATTAATATCCTTTGATTTAAAATGTTGTTCTGAAATAGAGAAAAAGAAGCTCCCTGCAGGCACAGTTATTATTTCTAAAGCTTGTATCTTTTAAAAGAAAAAGAGAGAGATAACTCAGCAAGTAAATGTTTCATTTCATTTTGAATAGGATCCTACAATCCGTTCATGCTTAGTATCAGGAACAGAAGGATAACATTAGAAGGACAGAAAGGGACACTGTGTTCAACCCTTCTCTTTAGTCAACTCCCCATGAAAGTGGCATTTTTTTGTTGTTTCTTTCACAGTGTGAGGGACAACCCTGAAGAACTGTCATACAGTGGCATGGGGGGAGGTGTTCAATTTATCTTAACTGCATTAAGATTTGCAGGCTGCATCAACACTACAGAAATAATGCAGTTTGAAACTGCTTTAACTGACATGGCTCAATGCTATGGAATTTATAGTTTTGTGAGATATTTAGCCTTCTCTGTCAGAGAGCTCTGCTGCCACAACAAACTGCAAATAACAAGATTCCATAGGATGGAGCCATGGCAGTTAAAGTGGTGTCAAACTGCAAGATTTCTGCAGTGTGGATTCAGCCACAGGCATTTCAGGAAGTAATTACTTGTTTCCCAGGAAGTGCTGAACCGGATAAAGAGCCCTACACCCCTGCCATAAAGTGGAAGGCATATTTAAAATAAAAGAAGAGGCAGGAAAGACCTCAGTCACTTTATACACTTAAGATAAAGAAAATCTGACCCTCCAAAATCTCCTATATGGAACTTGTTTGGCATATGCCCCGTTCTGACCTTTTTTACAGTCTATTCTCTCTATACCTCAAGACTGCCAACCCATCCTAAGGAAAATGTTAAGAAAGCAGTGATCTATAAGGAATCATAGGCCAGGTTTGCATGGGCCAGAATACTCTGGGAGCAGCCTGAAGTATTCTGGCCCTGGAGTTGCCTAAAGGCTGGGTACCTCATTCTGACCTCGGAGTGAGCAACTTGCCACAGTGACAGTGAGCAGTAAAGTGGGACATGTGTAAACAGCTATTTGGTATTGCAGCAGAGGGGTCCAGGTCTCCTGAGAAGATCCAGAGAAAAAAACTTTAAAAAATATTTTAAAGGGGGTATACAGTGCTCTTTCATTAAGCCACATCTCACAGGCTGTGGCCATAAGTAGGTACTGAGCATGATACCGACATGAAACTGTCTCCAAGAATATACAGCAAATGAATGAAGTTAGAAGACAGCCCCTGCAGGCATTTATAGCAAGCCAAAGATAAACAGAAATATTCTCCGGGCCCACTAATTGGTGTGTTTCATCCATTTTGTTTATTAGTCAATCATTCAGCAGTAATTGCTCCTTTATTGTCCATAGGCTTATTCTAGGAGTTGGTGCCTGGGACACATACTATCTTTGTGCAAAGCAGGAGGCACTGAACCAAACATTGCCAGCATTGTTTCTTTAAAAAGCTTGGCAAACAATTGGAAAAGCCCAGGCACCATAAGCTCTTGAGAGAGAAATCTGTTTGGATTCAGTGTATCTTGTTCAAGAGTGTCTGCTGCCTGGTTGGAAGCCAAACATATGGTGACTTCTCTGTGGGCAGAGATCTTCAAATTGACAATGAAAGCGGCAGGGTGGGGAGTTGCTCGACTCTGCCAGCTTATCTGCCCATTGCTGTGGTTGAATTTTGGGAAAGAATTATTGAACTCTTTCTCTGTATTTTTCTCCCACTCCTCAATGAATGCCTAACCACGTTCAATTTCATGCATCAGTCCCAAGATTTTCAGAGTACACAACTAATCAAAAAGAAGATGCATAACATCTGCTGTCTAGATAGAGCCTGGAGATTATCACACGGAATCTTACCATCCATAAAATGTCCCTAAATTGTCCAGCAAGCACGAAGGTGTGATAGGTCACACTTGTCCCTGTAATTAAATCATCATGGAGGCGTCCCCTCGCATCTTGCAAAGTAAAGAATGGCATTGGTGGGCATTCTCATGTCTACATTAACTTTGGTAACACTTTTGTTTGCTTTCTGCAAGTTTCTTCACTGAAGAACATTATTATTGTCTCTCCAGAGGTTCAATCCATAAGCAGTGAATGGTTGTTTTACTTCAAACATAAAAATGGATTTTGTCAGTTTTCAATCTGGAGACTTCAGTTGTATTGTATATCTCCTGTGTGAAATCTGGTCAGACACAAATGTCTATACAAGAGCTAAATGTGGACTGATGTGGTTCTCAGGAGCAGCATAAACAATGATCAGTGGGAGGCAAATGCAAACAAATTTGAATGTAGAAGGATCTGTCTAGTGGGTCACATTGGGTTCAAAGCTGTAATGGGAAAGGAATGTCACCTTTGTGAACTGCTTATGAGAATATTGTTCTACTATCATTTCTGTGTAGAGAGAATGTGGGCAATAAATTTGTGAATGATTCTTTAAAAGAGTCACTTGCTATGGCTGGATTACAGCTCATTAAATAAGAAATGATAGCTATTGTTAAAGCCACTTGGAATCAGAGGGGTTCCACCTTGGGAAAATAAATATATCCCCCAACCCAGCACTGAAAAAGCATAGCTTGAATGTTTTGCTTGTTTTTGGATTACATTTCCCAGTGCTCAGACTGAAGAATTCTGGAAGCTGGTATTTGAAAAAGTAGTTTCAAAGCCCCAAATGCTAAATGTTCCTATTAAGAGATTAGTTTCTGAATCATGAGGTGATGACTGTGGGTCATGTAAATAATTCTCCATCTAGACATTACTATATAAATATCTGTAATTATGATGTTCTTGCATTGTCATAAGAAACTTCAACAAAATTGATTAATGCTGTAACATTTTTGAGTGAACTACAGCTTATCTTATGCAATATAATACATGCCTCTTTTCTAGGGGCAACGGATTGACAAACAAAAGAAGGGAGGGAGAATGGCTAGATATCATATATTTTCTCTTTATCTCTTCTAGTGAAAAGAGGGGATGAGTAGCAGTACTACCTAGAGTCATCCCTTTCATGAGGCAGTTGCCTCAGGCAGCAGCAGCTGAGTAGTGTAAAAGGTGTTGCAACAGCAGGTAGAAAGGGGTGACATCCTGTCTTTTGCCTTAGTCTGAAAAATGTTTTGGGCCAATCCTGATTTTCTGTTATCACCATTGTTCCCATTGTCTGTGCCCCTTTTAGCCTGGTTCCTTGGGGATTATAGGTCCTCTTCTCTGTTGTCATATCATTCAGGAATGCTTTGCTTATCTATACATGTATTAAAAATCAAGGTTGTATTCTCCATATGGTAATCATGTAGTGAAGTTCTCGCTGGACTCTATTCTTTCGGTTGTAGCAGACAATAATATGTTTTAGTGATTGTCAGAAGCTATTTGAACTGAATATAGAGTTGATGGTTAGATATAGGATGGTGTTCTTGTAACTATAAAATTATGTGAAGCTGGGGGAAGGGATCTGTCTTCCCTTGCCTTTCAAACTCAAATTTTCATCTGTAACTATTCCCCCCAACATGGCTGTTTTCTCCCCAGTGGAGGATATGAGGAGCAGAACAGAAAAGCACCAAAGTCTGTCTCTGAGGTTGGCATTTCCATGCCCCCTTCTCTCCCCTCCATTGGGGAGTCAGGAAATATGTTAGGAGGAAAGAGCTGTGGCCAAAAGTCTGAAGTTGAAAGGTAGAGGAAACCCATCACTCAGATTCACTGATTTTTTTGGTACCTTGTCCTGCTTCTCAATCTGATTGGGTTTAAAGTAACAAGAGCCCAATTCTATATACAACCTGGCAACTCTAAATACAGGTTAGGTATTCCAGTACCTTAAACAGTTGTGTAGAAGAGGGAATGTCTTCAGTTTTTGCTTGTCATGAAGGCAACACCTGATGAAATCCCCTCTTCTGTTGTGTTCCTTCCAATTATTTCTGACTTATTGCAACAATATCATGAGGTTTTCTTGGCAGAATTTGTTCAGAAGGTGTGTGTCCTTGCCTTCCTCTGAGCCTGGGAGTGTGTGGCTTTCTCAAAGTCACCCAGTGGGTTTACATGACCAAATGGTGATTTGGACCCTGATCTCCCAGTGCCCTAGTCTGACATTCATACCATTACACCACACTGGGTATCTTTCTTCTTCTATACAACCATTAAAAGTATGTAAGCCCTGTCCTTTCTTTTACCTGATAACTTGAACTGTACATGGTTAGTAATGCTTCCGGCACTAGGCCAGAAATGGGAATGTGTGATCCCTTTCCTTGTTCTACACTGGATAAAACTGATGGAATTTCCAGCCCAACTATTCTGTGCCAAGTCCTTCTTTTCAGTATGCCCAGGGAAGTTTATATGACCAAATATCCAAATTCACAATCCCCTCATAGTTGTCTAAACTTTTGGAACTAAGGACTACAGAAGTACTGTCTTACCATGTCACTATGGTAGCCTGCCAGAGAAAGAAAATGCTGACCAGAAATGTTGCAGCCTGAAGAGCAGTAGCATCAATACTACTTCAGATTCCCAGAACATAGAAATTGCAGGCACCAGATCAAGAGGAATATGAGATTTAAGGGTTGATGCAATTCCACGTGACCCCATGCAGCATCCAGCCTTTATATAGCTCTTCAGTCTCAGCACTTCATTTTCAATTCTAAAGTAAGTATCTTTGCATCAGAATCATCATCTGAAACAGCTTGCCTACATAACTGATTGTGGCAGAGGACAGTAGAAGCAAATTTAAGAAACAAAGCATCTGTAGGGTTGATGGTTTGAATTTCCTCTACCCATATAGGATGGTGCAGATTCATATCAGTCTCTGCACATTTATGTATAAATGTAAGAACAGGGGGCAGTATCATGTTAAATATTTAATACATTGTGTAATTCAACCTTTGATTGTCTTTCAGCTGCATGGATGCTTCCGCTATTCCTGTTTCCATTTAGTGTTTAGTGTTGCAGTGAGGCGTTCAGAAAGTTCAGATAGGAACTATGACAGAAAAGGCCATGTGCACACCTAGGCTGTTTTTGCAGAACTTGACACTCCATACTCATTGGACTTTTTTCTCCCCTCAAAGTTGAATTGCCTCTCCCACAAGTCTCCAGGAGAGGCAATTATTTAAATATGTTGCTGAGTCAGTGTAGTTTGAATATTGGACCAGAACTCAGGAAGACTAGAATTCTAATCCTTGCTCAGCCATGGAAAGCCAGTGAGTGACTTTGGGCAAATTACTCTCTCAGACTAAGTGGAATGCAATGACAATCCTTCTCTGAATAAATCTTGTTAGGAAAATTCTATGATCACCATAAGTTGGAGCTGATTTGAAGGCACACAATAATAATAGCAACAACAAGATGACTGTGCTTTGTTTATCATCAATAAAATGCCTGTATTTCTAAGTTAGAAGTACACATGTAGACACATGTTTTGTTTTTTCATTTCTCTTTCCCTTGTTTTTGGGGAAGTACATGCAGTCCCCAGAGACTTCCACCAGCAGAATACTGCCCAATGGACCTGACTCCATTGTCCACTCCTTCTCTAGGATCATCTAGGTCCATTCTTCTATCTAGAAATTGCTCCTACTGTTATATAAATTGTACTCATTAAAATGTGGGTTCAGTATTTTCTGAAAAGAATACACACAATGGGGCTTAAATGTACTAGGTCTCTTTGGCATACTAGCCTTTCTGCCTTGTATTACAACATGCTGCCTGTCCAGTATTCTGCAGAGAAATAAAAGAAAATCTGGAATCCTAGGCATTTATCTCTGAAATGAATGTCCACCCACTTAGAAAAATGACAGAATTGCTGCTCCCTACTAGCTATTTTCAAAAACTGTGATGATTCAATAGCAGTGTTGTTAACACTAACCCTTGATTATAGCCTTTGATCATGTTATTCCTTCCACTATTTATGCAATAGCAATCTAGAAAATGAGAAAATACTCCAGGGACATTATCGCACGGGGTCTAAAGCAGCCCCATCCTTGCGCCATCGCTGCATCATTCCGTTTTTTTTGCCTCCGTGATCAGACGACGTCGCGGCAAACCCTGCCCATCCCTGCATCATCCCTTCGCCATCACTGCATCATTCCGGATCCTTTGCCTCCATGATCAGACGACGTCGCAGCAAGCCCCGCCCATCCCTGCATCATCCCTTTGCCATCGCTGCATCATTCTGGATCCTTTGCCTCGTGATCAGACGACATCGCGGCAAACCCTGCCCATCCCTGCATCATCCTTGCGCCATCGCTGCATCATTCCAGCTCTTTTGAATTCCTCTTTCAAAGAGGAATTACAGCTGCATGACCAGAATCATTCCGGTATGGCTCTGGATTGATTCCTTGCCGCTTTTCTTGCCGCTGGTGTGATAACGTCCCAGGTATTCAAACATAATACAGAACAGTCTTTTAATAAAATGGATTCTAAAGAGTTAAACTGAACTGGATCTTTTAATATTACATGCTCTTGGTTTACAAGGGTAGTTTAAGAATTGTCTAAAATGAGGACACTCCACAAAGCAGACACTTCTCAGTAGGCTGTTCTGACTGAGTAGAACTGTTGTTGCACTGAGAAATCCCTTAACATAAAAATATGCAAATCTAGTTCGAGGAAGGTCTGATGCAAGCTGTCTCAAAAGGAAGACTTATTGTTGTTCTCCAAGAGGTTTTCTATGGGCTTGGTAGTGAAGAAAAGTGCATTTGTTTGTTTGCATTTGTTATGTTTAAGGCAACTGGTACAAAGTAGGTCAGATGCCAAAAATAAAAGCAAAATGACTGTGGTAGGATGAATGCAAAAGACTGCAAAGGAGAAACAAGTAACCCTGATGTTCAGGCTGCCAGCATCTGTTTTGACTTAAGCCACAAAATGACTCTGATTACATCATTTATAATGAAGGTTTCCAAAACAATCTACTCTTCTTTCCTTCTTCCTTTCTACCTATGTTATCTCACAACTTATAGGCCCTATAGGCCAGTATTCAATTGTGATTGTCTGCTGCATCCTGCTCCTTCCATCAGAATCAGATTCTTCCCTCTATTTACTTCATGCTTCCATACATCATAAAACCTGCTCCAGAGGAACAGAGCAGAAGGAGGAGGAGAATATAAGTTCCCCTCTTTTATTGAAAAACATTGTTGCACGTTGGCCATAAGCTATTAAATGGTAGCCCCATTTGTACCAACAAGAAGTCTAACAAATCCACTTACAGTTGATCTTACTTTTGAAATGTACAACTATCCCAGGTTTGTTTGTTTTTTATATTGCTGATACCATAAGAGCTCCATGAGTTGATGAAAAATCATTTCTTCAAAACACATGTGGTTTTTTTCTGTATAGAAAATGTCTATGGGGCAAGAAATGTGGGAGTTTCTTGCAAAATTCACTGCTTCCAGCTTAAAAAAAAATACAGGGAAACTGCACATTTTGTGTTTGTAGGATTGCATAAATTTGTGCAAATAACATTAACTTGCTCATCCTGCATGTGGCTTTCTTGCATATGTTTTCTGCTCCCCCCCCTCCATTCTGTTTGTAATGAAAGAAGTGTGTTTTGTACAAGTACATGAATTGCCACGCACCCACCATCTCCATTACAGCCCTGAAGCACAAAGAATCTCACAGCTGGTTTCTTTTTCCTTGATACCTACCCCCCCCCTTTGAATATTGTTGTTGAGGGTCCAGAACACACAGCAGAAATAATCCAGTTTGAGACTGCTTTAACTGCCCTGGTTCAATGATGAGGAAACCTGGGAATTGCAGTTTATTGTGGCAGCACAGCTGTCTGACAGAGAGGATTAAATGTTTCACAAAACTGCAGTTCCCAGAATTCCCTAGCATTGAGCCAGGGAAGTTAAGGCAGTCTCAAACTGGATTAGTTCTGCAGTGTGTTTTGGATGGAGTATGCAAATATTAATGAGTATTAATCAATAGTCTTCACATCCCTAGGTGGCATACTGATAAGTTTTTAATGGAATTCTAGTTGCTAGTAGTCTTATAAAGAACACATAAACAATGGGTCTTTTTTGTATCCTACAAGATACTTCTGTAAGTAATTTCACAAGGCTTAAGAATTTTGCATCCCAAAAAGTATAGAAAGTGGGGGGAAATGGGACTCAAAGTAGCTTACTTGAGGTGCACAGACAAACTCCGTTGCAAAGCTTTTAAATGTTAAACGGCTACTTTTCTAATTACCGGTAAGCTGTCTGGGAGAATTCTGAGCGATGAGGTTAAAAAATTATTTTTTCCAAGCTCTGGACCCTGATTTTCTTAACTTTAGAAAATTGCTGCATAAAGTGTTCTCATCTTGGAAATGATCCATCACCCAGTTCCCATTTGCACATATGTTTTTCTGCATGGATAATGTATGCTAATTGAGAGCCCAATCTAGGAATAATTCTGGTTATCCCAAACAACTCTCATCTTAAATCCTGAAGAATTAAGGAACCAAGTCTGAGAGAGAGAGAGAGAGATATCTTTCAACAATGTTTAGACTTTTTTTGCTTATTTATGAGACTATTGACAACTACAGGGGGAGGGGGAAAATAAGAAGCTAGCAGAAAGGTTGCTAAAGTTAAACTGAAGGACACAGAATGCAAATTTCTCAGGGCCTCAGCAAACAGATGGTGACAATGGAAAGCATGTGAGTAAATGTAAAAAAGGGCACAAAAGAAAAGAGGAGAAAAACATAGTTGTTGTGATTCCTCCCTTCTTACTGCATCAGTTTTTCATGGTCTTGGCCCAGACATATAGACAGCTATACGAGTTTGTGAACAAGAAGTGTGAACAGTAGAGCAACATAAGACTACATTCAGATTTGATTTCTCTTAGGACCTTATCACACGGGGGTCTGAAGTGGTGCCATCCCCGTCGCTTCCCGGTCCTATCGCGCTTCCTGCCACCGCTGATCACACGACATCGCAAGTTAACCCCGCCCATCCCCGTCGCTTTCTGGTCCTATTGCGCTTCGTCCCCCCAGCTGATCACACGATGTCGCAAGGTAAGCCCGCCCATCCCCATCCCATCCCGGTCCTATTGCGCTTCCTCCCCCCAGCTGATCACACGACGTCGCGCCCATCCCCGTGCCATCCCCGCGCCATCCTCGTCCCAATGCAGATCCATGTGCATCATCCGGAATTATCCCTGTTCTTTTTAATTTCGGTTCGGACTGGGAATTGCATTTCCCGCAAAAGGGGAATCTGTAAAAGGAAGCATGATAGGACGGGGATGGGACGGGGATGGCACTGCTATGACCCCGTGTGATAAGGTCCTTAGTGATTTTCATATTTGATGATAAGTATAGACATACACTTGTCCCTCACCATTTGCGGACTTGCAGTTTGTGTCCCTTGGTCTTTCATGGATGTCAAGAGCCAAGGGACAAAACTGCATGTATGGGAGCGCATGGCCATTATACCCTATGGAACTTCAATATTTGCAGTATTTCCAATTCGCAGGCTGTGTGTGTCCTGAATGAATCTCCCGTGAATTGGGAGGGATGAGTGTATTATTAACAATGGATCTGAAGTGTAATTTGGGTCTGAGATTATAAAAATTCAAAGGAGCTGTTATAACAGGGTCATGGCTTCTGTTTGTGATACTGATAAGAAGAGATTTCACCCTAACCCCAAATGGCTAGTCCACATTGTCTTCCCTTTGAATGTGGGGCTGATGAGCCAATAGATTTTAGAGTTGGCCAACTCTCTTGGAATTGTGTTACCCAGTTCAGTGAATGTGTGTTTCATTGTATAGGCACGATCCAGTGAGGAATATGACACTCACGTATATATCTTAAGAATATATCTGCTTAGCCACAAGTAGGCATACAAAGAAAACTTTGTTACAGGCTAGACAACCTACAGAGTGGTGATGGAAGGAGCAATAGTTTAGAGGACTCAGTATCAAATTCAATGGTACTCAATACTGTCTCTAAGTATTAGTAATTGGAATTTATGAGCAGGCATGAATGGGGAGGATTGGAACATTGGCTCACCACCTTATCTGTTTGTTGTTTGTTAATTGTATTTATATCCCAACTTTCTCCCAGGGAGCTCAAGGTGGTAAACATGACCCTTTCCCCTCCCTATTTATCAACACAGACAGTCCTATGAGAGAGAATGACTGGCTCAAGGTCATCCCATGGGTTACATGATTAAGTGAGTTTTTTTTTGTTTTTGTTTCCAACTTCAACTTCAGAACTATGGTTGCATAGACCAACAGGGGGTACTTTTACTGTTTGGGCAGATAGGGCCTTGCTCACTTCAAACATAGCTTCTGAACCAGTACAATGGGATGGCATGGACCAGGGAGCCCTGGTGGTGCCGTGATTAAATGCCAGTACTGCAGCCACAGTTTTGTGAGTTCAATCCCAGGGCTCCAAGCTTGACTTAGCTTTCCATTGTTTCATAGGTTGGTACCCAGCTTGTTGGGGGCCGTTGGCTTACAGATTGTAAACTGCTTAGAGAGTGTTGAGTTTACTATTAAGTAGTATAGTAATGTAAATGCTATTGCTATTGCTACTTAGAAATTACACGGGACAATTTTTGGCACCAAAATAGATCTAGTTGGCTCAACTAGATAACAATAATAATAATCTGTGGTAACTCCTTGATTTTTTACTCTGAAGGAGCCTGAATACTAGACACTAGGCATCAGCCACCACTGCTTTCTAACCATTGTACTACATTGGCTTGGCACCATACATTCATTTCTTAAGGCAGATTTTAGGGGAAACCTGCCAATAACCAAGGTTTTAAGTAATGAGCCAACCTAATTTAACCATATTAATTTTACAGGAACATTAAGTTTGCTTAAATCTCTTCCATTTAAATCAGTGAGCTTTAAAAATTCTTAATGCTGACTTGTGTCCTCTATTCATATTTTGCTTAAGATGCCACCCCCCCAAAAAAAAGCACAACCTGTTTTAACTGGAAAAGAGGAAAATGTAGTATTTTTGTTGAATGCATTATATTATTTTTGGCCTTACTTTCAGGAAGAACAAAAAAGCAATAGCATTCCTTTCCTATTTTAAACCCTTGCAATATGAGATGGAAAGTGCATATGAGTAATCTAATCCAAGTTTCAGAACTTGCAAAGAGAACATGAGTGGGAAGTACAGCCCATGTTGGACCCCTGTGTCCCCCCAAATGGTATCCAAAGGTAGTATCAATAGACTCTGAAGGGAACTTCACTCAGATATTCTCAACTTGAGGGAGGTTATCTTAGATGTTGATATTTTGAGAATAAAGGAAAGGAAAAAAAATCTCAATACTAAACCTGTTAAGAAAATGCCAAACAACTTCTACACTAGCATGGAAAATGCTAGTAATTAGGTGAGAGAAATCCAATCCTACTTAATGGAAATAGGAAAAATGAAGCAGTTGTATATGTTGATAAACATTATCGATTCTGTTCTGCATCTGTCTTCCTAGTGAATGTGTTGTCTTCATTGTTTTGCCTTACTACATATCAAGAGAAAGAAAACCTTGAAAGCTGTATCTGGAAAGCAGATGAGAGAATGAATTCAGATGTGACACATAGTTGTGGATATGTGCCAAGGGCTAAGATAGTTGACATTAATTATATACCTTGCCAATGTAAATATAATGAACTGTGAGCTCTTGCAGTGAGGAGAAAAAAATAGCAAGCATGAGAGAACTTCTAGGTTTAATGAACAGGACAACAAGTTCCTTTGAGACTTACTAGTTAAAAATAGCCAAGTTTTAAACTAAATGATACATTTCTTCTTTCTCCTCTGTAATCCTTTTTTGAAAAGAAAAGAAAAGAAAAGAAAAGAAAAGAAAAGAAAAGAAAAGAAAAGAAAAGAAAAGAAAAGCTATATTCCTAGCTACCACTAGAAGCAGAACAGATCACATGGTGGTTAAAAAAAAGAGAGAGGCTGGGTGATTTTTATAATAATTTTAAAAATAACTTTAGAGCAGCATCAGAACTGTGCAGGAAGAGTCCACACTGAGGGTTTGATGAGAGTTATGTTTCCTGGCAGAGTTCAGAAACAATCTGGTTTGTTTTTATTTTTATTTGTTTATTTATTAAAAAGCTAAAACTCAGTTCCTTACAGTGCTCCTCTTTTTTTTTTTCTTTCTTTGTTACGAGTTTTGCCAAGATTCCATTATTTGAAAAAGCACAGTCTCAAGCATCTGGAGCCCAACATTTGTAGTAAACAAAATATGCTGTTCACTTTGGAATCATAGAACAGAGTGTTGAAACAGTTGCACACCATATGAACTGTTCTGGAAAGAAAAACTTTCTCCTTTAAAGTAAACTAGTTACAGTTATACAGAGTCTAAAGCAATTAATAGGCCTGTGTCTGAGGCAAGGCCTCAAATTTGGCATCATGAAATGTAACATTGGGGAGGGGTCAAATGCTTCTTATAGAGAAATTCTAATCAAGTTTCCCCAGAGCTTTGCCATTCAGGTATAAGCTGTCGAGCATTTGAAAAATGAAGTACATATACTGCTTGATGGGGGGAGGAGGAATTCCCAGTTTCTGGAAAGTTCTCCCCCTCAGCTGCAAATGTCAGGATTTTATTTTAAAAAAATGCATATTCTTGAAGACTAACAGCTTTCTATTATTTATCCTACTTTTTAATGTATGTGTGTGGGTGGGTGGGGGGGCTAGAGTTATGTTTATTATCCCCTCCCGATTTCAAGGTACCTATGATCACAGTTAATTGACCATGCAACCTCACCATAAAAACACACACAAAGGAAAAATTAGATAAAGAATTCTTATCTAGATAAATGGTTCTTGATTGTATGAGATGTATTAGCATCTCATCCATATGTAAACAGGCTACTCCATAATATTTAATAAATGCCAACAACAGGAAATGGTCCAAGCTAAAAATTACCATACTGAAAAGAATACCAAAGTTTGAACTGAGAAGTTTGAATATGTGGTGGCCTTCCTATGTTGTGAATGGCCATAATTATACTTTGAAATGAATTCCTGGAAGTGCAGTCTTTGGATGCAATACACAAAAGAATTATACAAAAGAGATGACAAAATGAAGGACACATGGAATGAAGAGCCATATGAAGATGAACCCCAAATCCTAAAAAAGTGAGGTGGAAACTGCAATAAGAGAAATAGCATAATAATAATAATAATAATAATAATAATAATAATAATAAATCACCAGGAACATATGATATTTCAATTGAACTGCTGCCATCGACATGGACAGGGTCAACTCTAGTGCTAACCAACATATGCCAACAGATATGGAAAACAAAACAATAGCCAACAGATTGGAAGCAATCAATATAAATCCCCATCCAGCGCACCAGGGAATGCCAAAAGAAAATCATTATGTGCTATATAGATTATAGCAAAGCCTATGACTGCATGGACCATGAAAGGCTATGGAATGCTCTTTAAGACATGGGAGTGCCAGCAGTCCTGAGGAATCTTTACTCAGGACAAGAGGCTACTGTCAGAATAGAACATGGAGAAACAGAATGGTTTTCAATTGGCAAAGGGGTCAGACAAGGCTGCATTCTTTCACCCTATCTGTTCAACTTGTATGCAGAACAGGTTATAAGAAAAACAGGCATGGACACAAAAGAAAGAGGAGTGAAAAAAGGAGGAAGGAATATCAACAATCTGAGATATGCAGATGACAGTATAATACTAGCAGAAAACCTCACAGACTTGGAACACCTACTAAGGAAGATCAAAGTAGAAGGTTCAAAGGCAGGCTTAATGCTGAACATAAAGAAAACAAAAATAATGACCACTGACGACCTTCCCAAGTTCAACCTAGACAATAAAGAAATAGAAATAGTGAAAGAATTCCCCTACCTGGGATCAAACATTGATAGAAATGGGTACTGCAGTCAGAAATCAGAAGAAGACTAAGAATGGGGAGGGTGACTATGAAAGAACTTAAAAAGATTCTAAAATGCAAAGATATACAACTCGGCCCAAAAGTTAGAATTATACAAGCCATTGTATTCCCTATTACCATGTATGGATGTGAGAGCTGGACAGTTAAGAAATAAGATAGGAAGAAAATCAATTCATTTGAGATGTAGTGCTGGAGAAGAGTTCTGAGGATCCCATGGCCAGCTGAAAAAACAAACAAGTGAGTCCTAGAGCAGATCAAACCAGAAACCTCCCTGGAAGCCAAGATGACCTAACTGAGACTGTTGTACTTCAGACATATCATGAAAAGAGGGGACTCTTTGGAAAAAGCAATAATGCTGGGGAAGGTGGAGGGAAGTAGGAAGAGATGAAGGCCACATGCTAGATGGATTGACTCTATTAAGGAGGTCACGGGTATTAAGGGGTTGCAGGATTTAAGCAGAGCAGTGGAGAACAGAGGGTCTTGGAGAAGTCTCATCCATATGGTCACCATGAGTCTATCAACTCGAGAGCAGTTAACTACAAAAATAGTTCAACAGGAGCTTTCAAAAAGATAGGGCTAATAGATAATAATAGATGGTAAATGTTGGGTCAGTGGTTAAGACACTGACACTGATGATCACAAAGTTGGCAGGTCAGCAGTTCAAGACCCAAGCATTACTAGTCCCAGCTTCTGCCAACCTAGCAATTTGAAGGCATGTAAAAGTGCAAATAGATAATTAGGTACCACTTTGGTGGGAAGGTAAAAGCATTCCATGCAGTCATGTTAGCCACATGAGCACAGGTCATCTTTGACAACACTGGTTCCCTCAGCTTAGTAGCAGAGATGAGCACCATCCCCTACAGCTGGAAACAACTTGACAACCTTGTCAAAGGGAAAACCTTTACCTTTACCTAACAGATACTCTTCCAACTCTATGATTCTATGATTCTACTATATATCTGGGTAAATATATGTATATGTATCTAAACAATGCAATGGTAAATACATGGCTATAACAGGATAAATGATTAAAATAGCAGCACTTAGCTCTTTCCATTCCATTCCATTAGTTCTTGCAATCCCTGTTGTTCCTTTTCTTGGGGATTGGAATGTATATTGAGTGTTTCCAATCTGTGGGACATTGTTTTGTTTTCTATATTTGTTGACATATTTTGGTTAGAACTAGAGTATATTCTGTCTCTGTGATTTAAAACAGCTGTATAAGTATGTCACCTGTTCCTGTTACCCACCATGGAGGACAAGTCCACTGGAGGACACTCCAAAAACCAATTACTTATTGGAATTTGTATTTAGTTCAAAGGTAAGGGCTGGGGGTAGACAGCCTACTAGATCTTTTACCATCTATACCAGGCCCAGATTCACAGAACTCCAGAAACAGGTTTGCAAATAACAATAATAATTTTATTAATAGGCATCAAAAGGAAAAAGATAAGCAACACACACACATATACTGGAGAGGCTAAAAGAATCAAGGGATTCAAAAAGGGTCAGGATAGTAATGAGGCTCCTCTCACAGTTACCTGAGATGATCTGGTTTCCAATGGCTGGGAGTCCTCAATGAAATGTAGGATTCTGCAGCTTCCATGGCATAGGGGGATTGGACAAGCTTGCAGAGGAACTTAGCCAGAATGACTGACAGAGATTCTGCCTGCCAACTGTCTGAGCCCAAGACTGAAGCAAAATGGCCCAATATATATGTCCCATTGCCACCTTGGGGCTAATCCCAAGAGCAAATGGTTGAGAAATGATTTTAGCATTGTTTTTCTGGGCTAGAACAATAAGCCAAAACCAAACAGAGAAGGGTGATAGATGCACAATTACCAGGACAGGTAGGCTTAATGTGCAGTATTGCCAAGGTTTTGGTTGACTAGGAGCTTCTTGGCCACTTCCTTTGTCTCAGGTCCTCTTATTTCATCAGATGATTGATTCAGATGATTGATTCAATTAGACTGGTGCCTGAGACTCCAGTCCTGTTAGCCTTCCCTGGAATTTTCCACCTAGACTCATGGCTTTCACATGGGAGTCATAGAAAGGTCACACAGCCTATGTACTTTATTATATTTTCGATAACAAAGTATTGGGATACCCATGAAAGGACCCGTGGGCTCATGCAACATTTCTGATGAATTACTTCTCCTAGATGCTCTAAGTGCAACTTCCACTTCACTTTCTAAAACTGGAGGTTCATCTTCATATGATTCTTCCTCAAATGAATCTGTTTCCCTTTCATCTATTTTATACAGTGTCTTCCATTGTTTCCATTGTCTTTTTCTTTCTACTTGTTCAAATAATGTGTTCTTTTGCTGGCTGTTTTTCTGCATTGCTTGTTATAGTAGTCCTTGTACTTGCACACAAGTTGCTGAAGAGTTGGATTCAAGGTTCTGACTCTCTCTGACACCTTTTCCTCTTCCTTCATGACTGTCCTTAATTGCTTTAAGAGTTTCATCTGTCATCTATTGAAACTCTTTTTTTCACTTTGGCTGCAGATAGTGTCTTCCTTGACAATATCCCTGGCTTCAGTCCAGAATTCTTCTGGCTCCTGGTCACTTAGGGTTAATAGTGTGATCTTTAAATTATAAGGGGAAGTTGTATTTTGGCACATTGTTTACTTTAGTATTCTTCTTTAGCTATACTCTTAATTTTGATCTCAATAGTTCCCTGTCTGTGCCACAATATGTTCCTGCTCTTGTTTTTCAGAGTGAATGGAGCTTCTCTGTTTTCTGCTTCCAAAATGGCAGTCTATTTCATTTCTATATTGGCCATCAGGTGATGTCCATGTATATTTTCATCTTTTGGGTTAGTTAAAGAGTATGTCATGAACAAACTGTTGGCTTTGCAAAATTCAGTCAGTAGCTCTCCTGCTTCATTTCTTGATCCTACACCAAATTTTCCTACAGTCTTCGATTCTGCTCTGTTTCTTGTTTGTGCATTCCAATCACATATGATTAACAGGAAGTCCTGTTTTGGTGTGTAAATAATTTCCTCTTAGATTCCATCACAAATTCTTTAAGTTTCTCTTTCGTCTGCCTCTGTGATTGGAGGAAAAACTTGGATTATGGTTATATTAATGGTTTTCACTGAAGTCATATTGATATTATTCAGTCAGACATTGCATTAAATACATTTTCTGCTTTTGCCTCACTGATAATGCCACTGAATTTCTTCTTAGACTTTCCTTTCTTGAGTAAAATACTGTGTAATTATCTGACTCAAAATGTTCCATGCCTATCCACTTTAGCTCGCTTACCCCAAATATTGCAATGTTTATATGATCCATTTCTTGTTTTAATGCATCTATTTTCTCTTGATTCATTCTTCTCACACTCCATGTTCCTATAATTTGTGTTGTGCAGTTTGGGACTTTCCTTTCACCTCTGAGCACACCTTTCAGCTTGAGTCCAGTTGCATCATTAGCCACAGTGCTACTTGTAGTTGTCTTCTGCTCTACCCCAGTAGAGAGCCATCTGACCTGGGAGTTTCATGTTATGGCATAATCTCTAGTTTCATTTTGGGTTCTTATCATAGGAGTTTTGTGATAAAATACATTCAAAAGTGGTTTTCTGTACCTCCTTCTGTGCACTACTAAGAAGCATTAGCTATGATGCCATTGCCATTGTCTCTCTGTCACTACTGCTGCTACCCAGTAGCTGCTTAGCCCATTTAATTGGCTCCTCAGCAAAAGTCTGTCTGAAATGGGAGACCATACCAGCATCACTTCTGCTGTCAGTGTAGCCACTTGTCTCACAGAAGCATGAAATCTCAGTGCTGTGGAAAGGTAGTGCCATTGGTGGGATTGGCAGAAACCCTCATTTTCTCAAAATGGTCACATCCTCAGCTACTTCCCCAGCTATCTGGCTACTATATAGCATGTCAGGAGAGCTGGGGTCAGCCAAGGAGCATCCAGTTAGCTTCAGATAGGAAGCACACAATAATGCAGGCTTCGTCTAGGATATAAACATACATTTATGGACTGGTTCATCTGGCTTAATCATCACTCAATGGACTTCATGGAACAACCAAAATTTGAGCTCAGATCTCCCCAGTCATAATCCTTTATATTATTACATGACATGGGCAACGCTGAAGAAGAAGCTGCCTCCTGTCCAGAGCAATACCGTTTTAGTAACATAAGGGCCTCTACAGACCTTCCCAAAGGGCTGGCCTGGAGGCAGAGATGGGGAGGGGCAGCTGGATGCCGGACGCCCCAACTGAGGACTAAAGAGCACTGAGCACTAAAGAGCGTGCTGGCTCTTAGGGCAGCCTTTTGCCACCTGTAAAAGGAGCGGCATTTGCTGCTCTTTTCTGGGTGGTGAAAGGGAGGATCGGGGCCACACAGTGCATCAGCCTTGGCCCTGATCTGCTGCTTCCTGGGGTGGCTCTTTGCCTCCCCTTTGGGACCATCTGTAGAGGCCCATAAATATAAGATCTGCTCTGTATACAGTATTTATCATTAATGCACATGTCCCAGGTGCAGTACACATTACATTAATTTAATCACAGCAGTTACTTCTTTTAAACTATTGGTGTAGGCAAACTTTCAATTTTGCTTTTGGATGACATAACACTTACACCATCTGTAGTAACAGAGACCCTTGGAAGCAATGCATGCTACCTATAGATAAACAGGGTTAGATTGGCTTCACAAATATATATGCACTAAAATATTTAGATGTATATATGGATATCTGTCTGCCTGTCTGTCTATATATTTTTCTGTTTGTTTGTCAAGTTGTAAGTGGTGGTGAGGGCCATATACCTTTGTAGAATGAGATATAACATTTCCATGCCCGATGAAGGTCATGAATAGGAGCATTCTGCTATTGTTATCAAATGGTTTGGGATACTATGCCAGAGACTCAGTACTAATTGCTCACAGCTCATCACCATTCATAACTTTCACAAAGAGTATTGTGCCAAATGGTTAAGTCATGAAGAAATGGGAAAGCAAAGCAAAGTAGCTTCATTCATATACTGCTTCATACCACACTATGCAGTGTCTAGGTGGTTTACAACTGTAAGCTTGTTGCCCCTCAACAGCTGGGTACTCATTTTAGCCACCTCAGAAGGATGCAGGCCTGAGTCAAGCCTGAGCCCTGGCTAGTATTGAACTCACAACCTTATGGTTTATGAGTGGCTGCAGTACAGTCATTTAACTGCACCACCAGGGTTCCTAAAAAGTTGATATAGCAGAGAAGACAAGGAGAAATTAAGTAGGCTGCTTACATATCACCAAAATTCATCCCCAAAAAGAAGTCAAATGAGGACACACGATCACAAAAATTTACATATGTTTATTGATATGTACAGGTGCAATTTAGAAACAATTTGCATAATTTGCATGGAAACAGAATGCCTTCTCACTAAGATGTGGAAAACTGACCAAGTGATATCTATTTTTGCTTAAATATTACACTGCTCTCTCTTCTTATGTTTTTTATTATTATATTATATATGGATTGGACCATCCTTCAAAATTAGGATACCTCCAGACTGTTGACTTTCCTATGGTAGTTCTTCAAACAGAGAAATGTTCTTTGTAAAGTAGATACAATATACTGTATGGCTAATCAAGCAGAAATCTTAAGGCACTTTATGTTGGGGCATAGAAAGACATGCTGTGTCCACCACAACCATGTGCAGAGTTGTTCCATGTCAACAGGACACCAGGAGAAGGATTCCAGAGTGTTGTCTGCAAAAGGGCTTCTGGAAGAGAAGGAAAAATTCCTTCACAGCAGCACACTGGCTTTCTTCCAAATAAAGACATCAGCAAGGCAGCCTTCACTCAACACGAGGATTTTAATCTTTAGTTGTACTATATACAATATATACATACAGAGTATTGAACAGTCATCTCAATTACTCACAACTATGCAATACTCCAACAAACTGCTCCGCCAACCACCATACACAACAAACCCACACTAGAGATAATTCCCATCTCCTTTTTATAGGCAGTTAACAATGCCTGTTGCATCAGGCATCTCAGGTGTGTATATTTCCAATTACTAACCCATACACGCACCTGCCCATGGAGCTGAACTGCTTGCATTTCTTATCCTACAGCTCCACCTTGTGATCACATCCATGTCATTTTCCTGACACTTTAATCCCTATGAAGACAGCTATGCCAATGCATCTCCAGACACCTATATGACAATGAAAACCTTTGACAGCTTAAATAATTGCTAATAGCTAATTATTTTTCTGTGCTATAGATTCCAGAAGGTAGATTCCCAGAAATATTTTACTTCATATTCCATCACTGTCTATCATGACGACCAATGCTCAATGATTATAGGAGCTGAAATCTGAATCATCTAGAGATTTATTCACCATCTACATGGACTGATAGTGGCTTCTCTATTCATGAATACATCCCTGTCCAAGCTCCAGCTTTCCCTGACTCCCCCTATCCATGGAAGCATCCCTAGCACCAAAAAGTGAATCTAGGACCTTCTGCATACAAATCATAACCTCTGCTTTTGAGCTTCAGCTTGTTCTCTAATGATAAAGGTTTCCCTAGAAGCCAAGATGACAAAACTTAGACTGTTATGCTTTGGACACAGCATGAGAAGGCATGAATCATTGGAAAAGACAATGATGTTAGGAAAGGTGGAGGGAAGTAAAAAGAGAGAAAGGCCACATGCTAGATGGATGGACTTCATTAAAGAGAGCACAAATATGAGTTTGCAGGAGCTGGGCAGAGCAGTAGAGGACAGGGGTGCCTGGAGATGTCTCATCCATAGGGTCACTATGGGTCGAGATGTTGTGAAAGCAGTTAACAACTGCAAAAGGTTTCCCCTTTGACAATGTTTGAATCTAGAGGGCAATGCTCATCTCCATTACTAAGCTGACAGAGCCAACTTTGTCAAAGATAACTCTGTGGTCATATGGCCAGCATGACTGCATGGAATACTGTTACCTTCCCACTGAACAGCTACCTATTTATTTACTTGTAGTTTTACATGCTTTTGAACAGCTAGGTTGGCAGAAACTGGGACTAGTGTTTGGGTGTTCAGCTGCTGATTTGCCAATTTTGCAATTGTCAGAGTCAGCATCTTAACTGCTAAGCCACTGTATCTAATAATATATTACATGCATTTCAGTTTAAAAGAAGTAGTATCCCACTAGCAATTTAAGGATATTGATGTAGTGGAGGGGTCACCATAGTTGTTTTTGTACTGAAGTTCTCATCAGCTCTAACCATTATAGACAACAGTGATAGTGGTGCAGATGATGTCCTGAAGAATCATTGATCCCAGTTTCTGCCTGCCTCCTTTTAGACTTTCCACAGATGCCTTCCTCCACCATGCCTACCTCCATGCATCCTCCCTAGGGATGGAAAGAATGACAAGATGACAAGAATAATAGACTGATGAAATTTCAACAGTTCAGGTCTTATTCTGTTTAAAATTCACACATGGTTGTTTTGTGCAGAAAATGGCACTTTCTAAGCAAGAAACAACATTTTCTGAAAAAAAAAGTAATATTTTGATGCAGAAATATTAATTTCTGCCTAGAAAATTCTGTTCAGTGAGCAGAAAATGCTGCAATTGTGAATTTATTCTGTCTAAAATTTTCACGTTTGATTTTCATAGAAAACAGCATTAAGCACATTTTCTGCACAGTAATTAATGTTACATGGTTGAAATATTATTTTCCATGCAAAAAGGCTGTTTTCTTTGCAGAAAATATTGTTTTCTCTGCAAAATACTCACATGAAAATTTTGTGTGGAATAAATCCCAAATTGTGACTAGCTTTTGAAGGTTACATGACTTTAAAAAGCTTTCTTGCAGTGGGAAGAAAACTGCTGAGATTACTTGTTGCTACCTTCAAGAAGAAACTTTATAAGAATTACATCCTCAGTCCTCCCTTTGTCAGATATACTTCACTTACTCCACCTTTTCTCTGTTCTTAATAATAATAATAATAATAATAATAATAATAATCTTTATTTATACCCTGCCTTTTGTAGAGCAGTCAAGATGGCTTACAACTAAGATAAATTGAGTAAAATTACACCAGGTAAACAATAAAACAATGTTACAAATAACAATCTCCCCCCATTAAAATATATTAAATAGACATATCAGTTAAAATCATAAATTTCAACATAGGTTTAAAACATTAACATGTTCAACATTAAGCTCTCTTGGCCACAGTAAGAAGATGAGAGGGGTATCTAATGGGAGGGGGACCAAGTAGTCTATTCTGAGTAAGCCTGCCAGAAGAGATCAATCTTGATGGCTTTTTTAAGCCATCTAAGCTGGTTATCTGCTGGATCTCTTCCGGCAAGGCATTCCAGAGTCTAGGGGCTGTAGCAGAAAATGTCCTCTGGGAGGTTGCCGCTAGTCTGATTTTTAACGGTTGGAGCAGCTTCATCCCAGAGGACCTGAGGGTGTCCTTCTGCTTGCTCTACTTTTGCTCACTATATTGTTTTCCTCTACCTTTCTCCCCAGCTCTCCTGATATCTCTCCTTTAAATCACTGACTTCATCATCTTGGTTCCACTTATTCAGCTCCAGCTGAGTTGCATCTCATACTTCATTCTGCTGCAGAGAATTCACATTGATGACATGGATCCTGGGTGTCACCACTTCTCCTGGGACAGGCCTTGTCATCCAGTAGGGAGCTGCACCATGTTAAGAGTCCTGTAGCCACACTGCCTTGCAACATCATTATTTGAGCTATGTTTATTGTCATCTTCTTGTATAACTGGGAAGGAGAATCAGTATGCAACAGTATGCAAAGGGACCTTGTAGCATTTTAGAGACTAACTGTGCAAACAAAGTTGTTGCATAAGCTTTTGTAGACTTGGTCTACTTCCTCCAGAAAGCTTATGCTACAACTTCTTTTGCACAGTTAATCTCAAAGGTACTACAAGATCCCTTTACATACTGATATTCCAGACTAACACATAACTCCCAGATATGTCTGGAAAAGAGAATGCCATTGAACTCTGAGATGATATTGTTTTCTTGTTCCAGGGGCAATAGATATTATGTGTGTTTAGGTTTCATGATGTAATTAGGTGTATCAGTTGGGACATGCAGCCAGATATTTGACCAGTCACATACCATTGAATCAGATAGAACATACTCCTCTCCTGCTTCTCTGGCTTCTGACTCTGTAGCTCTCAGACCCAAGCTGTCAAAATGACATACCACCACCTGTCCCTGGGCTTCTGTAAAAGGTGTTTTATTCAAATCTACACATGTGCATGGTTTTAAATGGTTTTAAATGATTTTAACTTGTCTTTAGCCTTTTCTATTTTAACCAGTTAGATTGTTTACTATGCTTTTAACCTTTCCAAATAATTTTATTTTATTTTTTTTTTAAAAAAATGCATCTTTAGAAATCCAACTAGTTAGTGAAGTTTAAATACCAGTTGAGATTAAATAACACATTGACCAAAGAAAGCTGTTCAAGCTGATTTTACTGTGAGTTGCCCTAACACATTCAGTTAGGATATACATATTTTAAATATAAATAAATTAAGTTTTCATTAGCCCACTTTTCCTTTTGGTTCTTCAGTTTTCTGCATTTTCTTTTCAGGCCATGATACACTTTTAGTTCCCAGGCTCCTTGACTCTCCATTCACTTGTCCAACTCACTGTTCAAGAGCACACAACTGAATTACCTAATTTATTCTACATGGGGCCATTGCCAAAGCCAGATCAATACCCAAGTTAACAAGGCTGAGCAGTATAGTCCAGGATCATGTTATCCTGAGGGGGTTCACCAGTGCTGTAGGCCCACTTCTAAAAAAAGAAAATAATAATACAATGCATGAGTCAGCTTTCACAACACAGTATGTTTTTATGCCATACCTTATTAAAGTCTCTCTTCTGCTCCCATTTAAAGCTAATCTACACACACATACAAATGTAAGTTGTATGGATGTTTGGGGTGGAGGATGGGGCACTATGGAACATAAAAAGTGGTATGAACAGTGTTAACTTGCAATACCTTCTACTGAAGAATGTTGTTTTTGTTAACTGTCATCAGGTTGATTTGGACTTATAATGAGCCAGTGAATGAGAAACTGCCAAGTCACCCTATCATCAACAGCCCTTTTCAGGTATTGCAGACTCAGGGTCATAGGATCTTTGATTGAGTCTATCCATCTGTAATGCATTCTTTCCTACCGCTTTGAATGTTACCAAGCATAGCTGTATTTTCTAGCCTTCTCCTGATATGTCATAGAAGCAGAATCATGGAATCATAGAGTTTGAGAGACCACAAGGACTATCCAGACCAACCCTCTGCCATTCAAATGTCCATGGTATGGCAGTCTCAGTGTACTCATTGTGGCTTCTAGGGAGAGTTCAGGCTTAATTTGCTCTTGGTCCCATTTATTTGTCTTTTTAGAAGTCCATGGCATCCACAGAACTCTTTTCCAGCACCACATTTCAAATCAGTTGATTTTCTTTCTCTCAACATAATTCACTGTCCAGATTTCACAACCATACATATAAATGGAAAACACAATAGCATGGACAATCCTAACTTTAGCGTTCAATGATATATTAATGATATATCTTCATGATTTTGTCTAGTTCCTCCATAGCTGCCCTTCCAAATACTAGTCTTCTTCTGATTTCTTGACTGCTGTCTATTCTGATTAAGGATTGAGCCAGGGTATGGAAAATCTCTTAATTATTTCAATGTCTTCATTGTCTACTTTAAAATTATGTAAATCATCTGTGGTCCTTCATCTGAAAGAGATACCTCCATGTAATTAGCATGTGAAGAGGGTTTAAGAGTTTCTTGCTTCCCAGAAAGCAGAGATTATATATAGGAAATTTATAGATTTCTTGGTTTTCTTTGATGCTGTGTACATTCAGATGAAAATGTTAGCACTACCACTGAATTCATTTTAGCACCAAATAAGAATATAACTTTTTATTAAAGCCTATGGAAGATTTATCTCAGATTGGCCTTTTTAGTCATCAGCGCGCTTGCAAAAAGCGTGGGATGAGTCCTTCCTGAATCTTCGTTTGCAAAGAAAAGCCAGAGAGAGGGAAGAGAGTGTCCAAATTATTTTATCTAATTTGTTCATGTACAGGGTTATAACTACTACAGTATTAAAATATTAGACAAAATAGTTTTTTTTTATTTTTGTGTTTTAAATTTTTAAAATAGATTTTATGGTACATCATTCTGAGCCTATAAATACTTTAATAACAAAAAATATATAAGAATCAGTGGACTGTTATGCATATAAGTTCAGAGATGGGAGATACCTACAACAGGGCACATGAAAATCTCTATCCAGCTCTGGGCATTTGTACTGTAACAGGTAAGTAGAGACGGTAGGTAGGACTGGTCAGACTCACAGCTCCTTTCAACAGGAGGATTACTGAGTGAGGATGTGTGACATGGTGATGCTAGAGAAAGATGTGGAAAAGTGGGAATTATAATTTAAGCTGGCTGAGCCAATACCAGAGTTTTTCATCTCTCTTGCTCTCTGCTTCAGACTTATAGCATATTAACAGCAACCAGTGACAGTGCTGGTTCATAGACTTATAGATTTGTAGAGTTGAAAAGCATCTCAAGGGCCATCTAGTTCAACCCCTGCCATGTTTGAATACACAGCTAAAGCACTCCTGAGAAAAGTCATCTAACCTCTGTTTAAAGACCTCCAAAGAAGGACTGTCCATTTCACTGTCAAACAGCTCTTACCATTAGGATATTCTTCATAATGTTTAGGTGGAATCTCTTACCTTGCAATCTAAATTAATTGGTTCACATCTTTAATGTCTGGATTAGCAGAAAACAAGCTTGCTTTATCTTTTGCATGACATTGCTTCTGATACTTAAAGATAACAATCACTTCACCTCAGTCTTCTTTTCTCCATGCTAAATGTTCTCAGTTTCTAAGCTGTTGTTCACAGAGCTTGATTCAGTTTTATAGTAATTGTATGCCAGTTGAACAGATATCAGAAAACAAAAAGTTGTCTATAGGTATTAAATGATCATATTAATTAAAATAATAATAATGAAGAAGAACATATTCCTTAGGCATTATATTGTTAATCCTCCCTCTCTTGGTGTCAAATGCAACTTGAAATTGCTCTGACATTGAGAGCTGAAGGGAAGAAATTAAATCATGTGTTCTGTTACATTCAAGCATGAAAGAATCCCTTACTTGTTCCTGAGCATGAACAGATGATATATTTTTTGTAACATTGCATTGTTGCTAGAGGTCAAAATATATTTGCCATGATTAATGACTGAAGTATGCATATTGGCTCTTCATTGTCAGCACATTACTGGGGTCACTTCATAATTTAAATACCAGTAGAGACTTATAATAACTCTTCCAGCAAAGCGTGCATTAAGTGCTCTTGCTTATTTTTGGCCTAAGGGTTCAACCCTGTAGACAATCACAGAAGTGTCTGTCCTTTCTGCACACCCAGACATACTAGTCAACTAAGTGAAGCTGAACTTTACATTTGGGAAGGAAAATCCTCTTCTTGAAGGAACCTTGATCTTACATCCTGTGCTGTTAAGCTGAGCTAAAGTCTTTCAGCTTTCTTTTCATTTTTTTATTCCTTAACTTTGATGCAAAGTTTTCTTTTGAGATTCAGCAAAAGGAACATCACAATTGCCCTCTGGTGCATTGTTCCTCTCTTTTATAGCACAAGTGGTTCATTAAAGATTTAAATAAAGTGGTCTCAAGGCTGTCTGTACTAAGAAAATGCCAGCTGTGCAATATATTTTCTAAATTTTAATTAAATAAAAAGGAGTGGAAAACCCAATCAATTTCTTAATAAAGTAGGAGAAGGCTGCCATTTATGAACAAAGTGCTTCTAAATGGAATTTACTGAAATCAGAATGTATCGGATTAATCAAATCAAAATAATCAATTAAAAGACAATGCTTGCTTTATGGTTTGAAATGAGAAATGGAATTTACTAACAATGTCCGGGGGTGATTTAAAAGGAAATTATGACATATAATGCACTGTAAAAACCACAGTGTTGTATTAATATTAGAAAAAAAAAAAGACTTGCATATTTCCTCTTTTGGTCTCTACTGTATATGAACACATTAATCTAAAAGTTTTGTTTAACTGTGCAGCAATTTGAGCATCTTATATGCTGTATTGTATGAAGCAAAATCTGTCAATACCTGTAATTCTTAGCATCATCATTATTATTATTATTCTCATCAGTCACATTTATATTTATTGCACAAGTGTGGTCAATGCTAATATTATTATGTTAAAAACAGGTGGGACATGAAAGTCAGTAAACTCTTAAGAAATAACGTCTATTTATAAATCATATAATTGATATGTATTTTTGTAAACTGGCTAAATGTGTCACTGTGGTTGTCAAAAGATGAGTCTACATCTCTTCTTCTTTAGTTGACACTTTCCCCCTCCAATCATGGGAAAATTTTTACACTGACACATTTTTATGATGTGCTCTGCTTGAATAATGAAAATCATGAGAAAACAGTTACCCCAAAATGGGATTGTAGATAGTGTGTTCAATGTCGTTTAAACCATTTAAAACAGAATCCTTTTGTCAAATCGTGTGAGCAATGGCTCTTTAACATTCTAAACCTGCTATGGCTGCTGGAGCAGTTTATCATGAAAGAATAAAAAAGAGCCTCTGGCATATCAGGAAAAAAAGAAAAAGCGCGCGCGAGAGAGAAAGCCAAGGCTCACAGACAGTGCATTGTGTAACCAGAGCTTAAAGAGGCTGCCGTTAGATATATTTCATAATATGAAAAGACAGGCTGATTTTGGCCCCCTCGCCTAGTGGGATCAGTCCTGTCAGTGCCATTTATTTGCAATCCCTGGTGATTTCTGTATCCCACAACCATTTTGCATAAAAATGAACCATAAAAGCAGTCAAAACACCTGCTTTA
Source organism: Phrynosoma platyrhinos (assembly GCA_020142125.1). Classification (NCBI taxonomy): domain Eukaryota; kingdom Metazoa; phylum Chordata; class Lepidosauria; order Squamata; family Phrynosomatidae; genus Phrynosoma; species Phrynosoma platyrhinos. Next base: position 45,042,470 of record CM034708.1, on the reverse strand, counting down.
CTGACAGGCCCGATTAATGCTTTGATTTATTTCTCAAAGGGAGCGTTGGTCTGCTGTTCCTGGGGTCTGGAGCTGCAATATAATTCATCAGTGTTTTAAGGTCTTCTTTTCTGTGTCCGTGTACTTCAGCTGTGGGTGTCTTTGTACCTGCTTGTAAGTTCGGTTAACCTCAGCCCAGCTGGAAGCCAGGGGGAGATTTAATCAATATTGGCTCAAACGTCACAGTTCAAGTTATTAAGTGACAGTAAATTACTAGACTAATTTGAGAGGCCTACAGCATACCCAGAGCTGCATTTCTCAGCATTCAGTCTAGAGCTACAGTCCCCTGGGAGAAGCTTTAGCAGATGGAAAATAATATTATCATTCACTACACATTTAGTCTTTCCCATAGCTGAAAATTTGACATCTATGTTTTATCATATGGTGTGGACCCTGCATTCCTGTTCAGTGAAAATTCCAATCTTTCTCTCTTTCACATGCACACACACACACACAAACTTAATTTGGTTTCAAAGAACTGCACAGGCAACCATATTCACTCAAGACTCTCAATTAGCATAGTCTGTGTATAAGATAAGGACAGAAGGCCTGTAAAGTTTCTAAGTGTGCCCAAAATAATAGAGTAATTATCTTTTATAGGGAATACAATTGCCACTGGCTTTTAAAGGAAAAATGCAAAACAGTGTGGGAAGTAATGGTACTAACAGTCAGTTCTCATACACACACAGGCTAGAGCAGGCCTATCTGTCATGCATATACAACAAGGGCCCCTAAAGTCCAGTTTGCATCTGCTCCAGGCAGTGGATAGCCAGATGTTTCTGAAAAGCCTGTATTCAAGCTAAAGGCAATCTCTATAGACGGTGGCCATGGGCCGCCCCGAGAAGCCGCAGATTGAGACCGAGACTTGGCCCTGATCTACCCGATCCACCCTTATGGCACCTCTGAAAAGAGCGCTAAAATAGCGCTCCTTTCAGAGGAGCCACAAGGGGTGACAGAAGAGGTGGCGGGCACCTCTTCACTGTTCCTTCTATCTCACCGTGTCCGGACGCTGAGCTGGAAGGACGTCATTGGAGCACCAGCCTTGTGCAATGGCAGGTGCTCCGATGATGTCCTCAGGAAGAGGTTGGGGTGCCTGGTGTCCAGCTGCCCCTCCCCTTCCTGGGTTTGAAGATAGTGCTTTTCGCCATCTGCATCCCCCCATCATCTCCTTCTGTTTGCTTCTGTATTCAGAAATGCACTACAAGTTGAGTCCCTTATCCAGAATTCTGAAATCTCAATGCTTCAAAATTCAAAACATTTCATAGGTGGCTGAGATAGTGACACCTTTCTTTTCTTTTCTTT
>CM034708.1:44991067-45010816 GCA_020142125.1 Phrynosoma platyrhinos | reverse complement strand
AGCCTCTTCCCTAGCATTATTTCTTCCCTAGCATTATTTCTCAAACATAAACAATTTGGTCATTATTCTTGGGATGTCAGAGTTTATTATACTGGACTCCTTCAGATTTCATAATCAAGCAGAGTATAGATTTTTTTTAGCTTGTTCCTTGTTCCCACCAGGTTTTCCTGAAAAATGCCTATTTGCTGGTTCATGTCACTTTCCTGTTGGATTCCAAGAGGTTTGCATGCAACATCATGTGAAAACCATTTGCACAATTGAACCTGATACACTAGATAACTGTGGGTTCTGACTCATTTAAACTTCCAGTTTTCCCTGTCTGATAAACTCCTGTGAAATACAGTGGCATTTCTTGCCTTTTATTAAATGGTGCAGATCACATGTAGTTACTAGATATGCTTTAGACCATTATATATTTTGGTTTAAAATAATTTAAATATATAACAAGGAAAAATATATCCTAATAATATTGCTTTCTTCTTTCTATTGCTCTGCTTACTGGCACTGGTAAGTATCAGTTTCACTGACTTTAGTTCACATAAATGGTTGTGGGTCCCCCCCCCCCCCATTGCAATGGTTAATCTTTTGCTGGGATTTAAATTTAGCAATTTTAGCTTTTACTCTTACTGCAAAACAAATTATGATGGAGAAAACAGTCCTAATTTTGTTAACAGTGCCATTTGTTCTGAATATACATTCTCTGCAGGAACTTTCTAGCAGACATAATTACATTTCAATGACTTGGGATTCTGTCCCAACTTCTAATGGAATTTTCTATTGGATAAAACCCACAGTGAATGGGCTTATGTTATCCTGTAGCAATACTGAATTATCATTTATTCAAGTGAGTTTTCACATATGCGGGTCACTTCAGGATGTTTTTATGCTTGGAGCCAGATGGAAAATGTCTTTTCAGAATCAACAAAAGCCTTGCATTCTTGACATTTCCAAATATTTCCCAACAACTGTAAGTGATTTGCTTTTGATAAACTTTAATAGCATCCCTAGAATGATCACCAACAGTTTGCAATGTGATTGCTGTCATGGTTCACTGGATCTGCTTTTTCAGAGAAATCTACTTTCTATATGCTGCATACTAAACTTGAATTAAATCCTAGAGTTCAGTAGCTGTGATAGAAGATTTAGCTTTGTAGATGTTATAGCTCAGTTAAAGAGCTTATAACTGGCTTGCAGGAGGTCCCATATACCCATGATCTCTGTTTTGTTTCTGGTGAAACCTTGAGTGTCCAGGGCCCAGAAACAATTTCTGACATATATTTAAACATATTCTATTGGAATACCTCATGATCACTGATGTCTAATCATTGAAAGAACTGATCAGGTCAGGTTGGGAATTGTGTGGTTGTCCAGAAGTTGTTAGCCTACAGCTCCCAGCAGCCCTTCTTGGCATAGTGAATAGTGAATAACTGCAGTCCAACAAAGATGAAGAGATGCACAATTGCTGTTCTTAGTTTACATTCTAGAATAAGGGTGGGCAAGGGGTTGCCTGTAGCATGCACTGTTGATATGTGAATTAATGTGAGGCCTATGGCATACAGTTGAATGCAGTGTTAATGTGTGCATTCATGTGAGGCACACAAAACATTCAGGCCCTTGTATAATATGAAGCATAGCAAAGAATGACAGTGAAAACTACATGGCAGTTAAGGGACTAGAATATTTTTCTATATCACTCTGGTCTAAACTGCACTGCAGAAATAAGGCAGTTTGACACTGTTTTAATTGCCAAAGCTGAATGCTATGAAATTATGGGATTTGTAGTTTTATGAAATATTTAGCCTTCCCTGTCAGAGAGCTCTGGTATCACAACAAACACTGAGCTGTGGCCACTAAAGCAGTGCCAAACTGCATTATTTCTGCAGTGCAGATTATACCTCAGTGGTCCTGGTTGAAATAAAAGGATTTCTTCAAGCACTTTCATCTGGAACACCTATATCTGGTCACTATTCGTCCCCTTTTCCTACCACTGCCTACTTGCCCTTGATGTTTTTATTCTTGTTATTGTATTATTCTTATTTTAGCTCTTTAATTAGTTTAATCCAGTTTTAATGGGGTAGGAGGGTTATAGTTGGGTTGAGGGAATGTTTTTAAACTGTTTTTGTTTTAAATATGTTGTAATCCACCCCAATTGCCGAGCAGAGGGGCGGGCTAGAAATAAAACCTATTTATTATTATTATTATTATTATTATTATTATTATTATTATTATTATTAGACTGCTTGAAAAACTACAAGAATGGCTTCTATGATTCTGTGCAACACCATGTTTAAGGGAGTGCCACCTTAGCAAAAGCTTTCTGTAGTTGTGAAATCAGTCTTGCCAAATGCATCTCCAAACTTTCTGCTTTTTCTGTGAACAACAATTTAATAGAAAATGGGGAAAATGAATGTTATGTGGCACTTTCCTACCATCTGGTTTTTTACCATAAGGTTTGCATCTGCAATTCCAGTTTTCTTTGTTCAACTAGTCGTCTGTGCTCATAATTTTGTCCTGTAACACATTAGGTCACGTGGATTGCAGTGATTTGATTAACACATAATAAAAACAAGTTTTTATGAAGGCAGTGCATTCCATTAGTATGGCAGTTGATAGGTTGTAAAGTGAGGTTGAAATACTCCAGCCCACATGAAAATACTGATCTCATGTTTAATAATTATTGATGTGAGAAGAATGCATTTTTTATAACATAAACACATTTCCAGTAAGGCAGTGAATCCTTCATATCAGACTATAACACTATGGTGTACTATTTCCAGCGATAGTAAAACAAAAACAAACAAACAAAAAAAACCTTCTGTTAGTTGGTGTGAAGATTTTAAAATATAAATAGTGTTTGGACTCCAAACAGTGAACAAACTGAACTAACTATTCAGTTATATATGTTGAAAAGGATCCTACAGTGTCCAACTGCAAACACAATGAACTGTAGAGTGAATGGTGTGACAGTTGTGTCATTTTGACACAGACATCTAGGACCTTGCTGTGTTAGCAGAAGTCTTGTTGTCCTGATAGTAATTACTATAACACACATGTGTAATGGGAGTTAGTAGTGATTCCATGCTACTATGCCAGCATGACTTTTTTGTTCCACTAGCACTCAATAGGCTCTCAGTAATGACTGTATAACAGGGCCATCCTTCAGTTCAGTCCTTATTCTTTTAAACTTTGATCATAATTAAACTTCCATTTTCCCCCAATGGTTTTGTTTCCTGTTGTGAATGAATTAGTTTAGTTTATTGTCTGTGTTGTAATGATCAGAATAATGAACAAATGGCAGTCAGAGCAATACATGGATGGTCAGCATAATACATGAATATGTTGTACTACTAATCCACATGGAGTATACTCCACCTGAGGGTAAGATTAAGCATAGTGTTAATCTCCATTTGAAGGAGAGAAGTATGTTGCTGCCCTATTTATTTCAATGGACAAGAGCCTTGTACATGTTCTTGCATTCCCAATTAAAACTGATGGGACTTAAACATGGTCTGTTCAACTGAATTATGTCCTAAGTAATTTAAATGATCAGGAGCTGACTCATATGAAATTTTATTTCTATTCTAGTCTCTCTGATTTGACCTCATGCCTGAAAACCTAGCTTCAGCTTTTGTACAACATCTTAGGGTTAGATGTGAACTCCAGTAAGAAAAAGGAAGTGATTCTTACTCTTTTCATCTTCTGCAATCCCTTAATCTAGCAGGGTATTCCATTCCAACCCACATTTCCATGATAAGAAAGGTTTAGAACCTTGTCTGAGTGCAAAGAAGACAATAGGGAGTTGTGGAGTCAAATAAAAAAAAGTTTTTAATAGGTCAAATGGCATTAGGGTTGCTTGTTAGATATGGGATGAGGCTTTTGTAACTTTAAACCTTAGTAGATCATGAAGGAGGATGAGGTACTGTAAAAGCCATCAAGTGGGATGAACGTACCTGTCTCCCTCACCCTCCAAACCACAACTTCAGCCCCAGTCATCCCCTCCCAACACAGCTATTATTTTCCCTGGTGGAGAGTGGAAGAAGAGGGTGCAGAGGAGTCCTCATCTCTGTGCCTGTCACTAGATCCTCCATGTGCCCTTTGCTAATTTCCAGTGGCAAGACAAGAGCCATGTTGGGACAGGATGGCTTAACAGAAAGTTTAGGCATTGAACATGGTACAGGGCAGGTACCTTTGTCTTGCTTGACAATTTTATGATACCTTATTTTGCTCCATGATCAGCTAAGGGGAAAGTTATAGGAATTCCATCCTGTATCCAGTCTAGCAATCCTAAATCCCATCATCATGCCTACTTATAATGGCATCTTCCAACCAGAGATGAAACTGAGCTTTCAAATTTAAGGTTAAGGAGACATATTCCACCCATAGGTATGTCTGCAAGACACTGCTTCCCCACCTACACAATTTCTCTCAAATGTCCCTTGATAGAAGACCACATGGACAAACCTGACCATTATCAAGGGTGTATTTTGATGTAGCTGACAGAAATATGTACTGATCATCAAAGGGGAACTTGAATTAATGAAAAAAATCAACTTCATGCATCTGGTCTCCACCTTCAGAGCAAAAGATGATGAAAGGGTCAAACTATGCTTTTATTGCAGAGATTTAATATACAGTTGTTTCCAGGGATAGTACATGTGGGGAGTATTATGAACTTACTTAATGTGCTTCCCCTTTTAATAGTTTATTATTAATAAAATGTGCCATCAACTGAAATATTGATCTGTATTGGTTAATCTTTCCCCAACCCAATGCCCATAGATCACAGGTTTTAGCAATTTAGCACATGTTAGTTCTTTTAATGTAATGTGATCTGAAATTATTTTAATGCTACCTTTCACACTTAATGGTTTGTGTGTTTTATTTACATTTCCACAAAGGGATGTGGTGAAAGGAAATTCATTTTGGAAGAACTTTTATGGATTTCTGCCATTTAATTGTGCTAATTTCCTACTTATCCTCTGAGATAAATGGAAATAAAAGGAAATGGATCTTAATTGCTCATGCCAGTACAATGGTTGTTCTAAGTGGCTTTTCTGGGTTAACTGCAGGGGCACCTTGACATGTTTTTAATTCCTAAATTATAAGGAAAAAATTTGCTTTTAAAACAACCTGACATCTTATGAGTAATTTATACTGTGATGTGTTGCTCCCCTCTTTTCCAGGTTCTTGTAATCTTGTTTAGTTACTGCAAAAACATTGTGTTTTTGACAATACTGAGGAACTTGCACTAAGATCCACAAAGAACCTGTAGTGTTAACCAAAGGAAGTACCAAATGGAAATGGTCTGAAGTTTCAAGTGATGGGAAATGATACATATAGAACATATGGAACACCCAAGAGAGTGACTCTGGGGTAGGTTAGAGTTACCAACTTTGTGTCCCAAACCATGAGATTTACCAGGTGTGGGACGGGCAGATATTCAATAGACACTATGTTGCAATCATAGAAAGGGACAAATGGTTAAAGCAATTGTTTGAACAAGTACATCTTTCCCTATCATTACATCTTCATGGTGGTAAGAATGACATAATACAAATGGTGCAAAAGTATATTTCAAAGTCCCACAGCTGCTAGAGTAAAAATGACAAGCTATGTGTAAGAATGTACTTCCAAGCTTTCTGATTCATAGTACAATCAACAAGGGTTTTATGAAGGTCCATTCTAGCATAACACTGGCTCTTTTGATTGAATCATTTAATTTCCATTGCATCTGCTGTCACTTTTTTACACAAACAGAACCAACATTGAATCTAGCATAGGTCACACTGCCACATTGCAGAATTAATGCACTTTGACACTGCTTTAAGTATCATGGCTCCATCCTATGGAATTCTGGGGTTTGTTTTGGCATCAGATGTCTCTAATTAAAAGCACAGAATTCCATACCATTGAGCCATGTCATTTAAAGCAATGTTCAGCTGCATTAATCCTGCAGTGTAGATTCAGCTGAACTTACCTTGGGTTTATTTTAATGCTAATAAACCCTTATTCCCACCCTCCTGGACAATTAATGCAGTAAAAATCTTCAATGAGTTTGTCAGAAGGCTAAATCTGTACTGATTTTCTTATCTCTTAGATTGGACAGAGATTCATTAGAGATAGTGGTGGCTTAGATAAGCCATCTTCTCTTTCTTTGGCAAGAAGGAAATAAAGACCGCTCAGAAGCCCACTGTAAAGAATTTGCAAGACACTTTGCAGACAAAATTGCTTAGATCCACTCTGACTTGGATATTGTATTTGACACAGGTCCAGTGGGTGTAATCTTGATGCCTGCATATCCTATATTATTGGATGCATTTCAATTTGTGCAGTCTGAGGATGGGGGAAGGATCCTTAAAGAGGTGAGGGCCACCATATGCATACTGGATCCTTGTCCTTCCTAGCTTCAGAAAGCAGCTAGAGGGGGACTGTCTGAGCAGGTAAGGGGAGTGCAGCAAGGAAGCTTTGCATCCTACCATTACTGAAAAAGACCTCCCTGGATCCCACCATTCTGAATAAATATTAGCCAGTCTCTAATATTCCATTCTTGGACAAGGTTCTGGAGCGAGTAGCAGCCTCTCAGCTCCATGGTTTCTGGATGAGGCAGATTATTTAGATCAGGGGTAGGCAACCTTTTTGAGCCGGAGGGTTGGTTGCTGTCCCTCAGACAATTGGGGGGCCAAAGCACCAAAAATAAATAAATAAATAAATAAATAAATAAATAAATAAATAAAATGCATGCACATTCTCTCAGCCCCAGAAAAGCCATGGCAAAACCCTTGTGGAGATTTTGCCAAGAAAACCCCAAGAACAATTAATAACAACAACAATCAATATTATCATGATGGAGGGCGGCGGTGGTGGGGGGTGGCTGTGACGGGGGGCAGCAGCGGCAGGATCGGCCTGGGGCCGGTCCAAAGGCTCAGGGGGCCACATCTGGCCCCCAGGCCTTAGGTTGCCTACCCCTGATCTAGATCCATTTCAGTCTGGCTTCAGACTTGGCTATGGATGGAGATAGCTTTGCTCACCTTGGTGGATGACCTATGCAGGGAACTGGACAGGGGGAATGTGTACCTGTTGGTCCTGCTGGATTTCTCAGCAGCTTTTGATATCATTGGCCATGGTGTCTTTCTGGGCTGCCTCTCTGAGATGGGACTTGGTGGTACTGTTATGCAGTTGTTCCAGTCTTTCTTAGAGGGGCAGAAGGTGGTGTTGGGGAACTCCTGTTCTATCCCCTGGCCATTGGCCTGTGGGGTCCCTCAGGGTTCTGTTCTGTCCTCCATGTTATTTAATATCAACATGAAGCCGCTGGGAAATGTCATCCAGAGCTTTGGGGTGTAGAGTCACTAGTATGTGGATGACACCCAGCTTTATCTATCCTTTCCAACTGATTCCAAGAAAGCTGTCTCTGTACTGAACCAGTGTCTGATGTCAGTAATGGACTGGATAAGGGCAAAGAAATCCAGACAAGACAGAGGGGCTCCTGGTCAGTCATAAGGCAGATCAGGGAATAAGGATTTTGCTTGTTCTGGATGGGGTTATATTTCCCCTGAAATCTCATACTCACAGCTTGTGTGTTCTCCTGGATTAAACTCTGAGCCTGTATGTCCAGGTCCCAGCTGTGGCTAGTGCATCCATAGTTAAAACTAGTGTGCCAGTGGTGCTCATTTCTTGAGAGTGCAGATCTGCCTACAGTGACACATGCCTTGATTACACACCATTTGGAATACGGTAATGCACTCTACATAGGGCTGCCTTTGGAAACTGCTCAGAAATTTCAGTGGGTTCAAAATGCTAAAGGTAGAATGCTGACTGGGGCTAGTTATAGGGAGCATATAACTCTCTTGTTGAAACAGTGTCGCTGGCTACTGGTTCATTTCTGGGCACAGTTCAAAGTGCTGCTCATGACCTATAACACATTATATGTCTTAGATTCAGACTATTTGAAGAACTTTATCTCCCCATATGAATCAACCTGAATACTAAGATTCTGTTTTTATGCCTAAGGATGTTAATTCACATGCCTTCCATAACTATTTCACAAAAGACTTTGGTTAGCAATCAATGGACAAAAAGATTTTGCCTGTACACAATGGACTGGTTTTAAAAACAATGTAATGCCTCAAGATGAAACAAGGAAAGGTTGGGAAAAACATTTGCTACAGTTATATGGAGGAAGAACAAAACAAAGAGGTGGTTTACTTTATTCTTCTAGTTTATAAAAAAATAGCATATTTTCTTGCATAGATATGAATTATTTACATATTCCTTCTAGCTGCTTGATCTAGTCTACCTACAAAAATAATTTTATCTAAAAATAACTTCCAGAAACTAGAGAGATCATTCTTAACTTTGTGATCTCTGTCTGCCGTGGGCAGGGGTGATTATTTAGTTTTGCATTTAGTTCTTTTAATTGTATTTCATCACTAGCTATTTTTCCACACTGCAAGTTCAAAAATATTATTGGATACTTAAGAAAGAGAAGGACCAGATCATTTCTGCTGTTCTTTCAAGTCAATAGAAGCTAATAATTTCTTACAGATATAGTGTTATGATTACCATTATCGCCAAAGAGTAGACAATGGCTAAATCTGCTATTCAAAATGATAGTTATTTGAGTGTCATTATAACTACAATATTCAAGAAAGAATGGTAGATAGTATGCCACTGTGATAAATGGAAATTGATAGAATTGTCTGAAGCAATCATACTACTGCTATCAAGGATGTAGAAAAGTATTAGAAGTTTTGTTGTGTGAATAACTCCCTTATTGAAACAACATATAAACCCCTTGTGGAAACAACTTCACTGGCTACTAGATTGTTCCCAGGAACTATTTTAAAGCCCTATATGAACCCTATACAGCTTAATATGAACCTACTTGAGTTTTAAGAGTCTTCCTTAGGAAGGGTTTTCATTCAGTCCCACAACCTTCATAAGCATGGTTGCTAAGGACACATGAGGAAGTCTTCTTGGTGACTGCTCTCAGGCTATGGAACTCTCTGCCATGGGAGACTAGACTGGACTACTCCTTACTTTTCTTCCATTGTCAGGTAAAGACCTATTTATTTGAGGGGGGGACATTTGGTGCCTAAGTGGCTATGTGGAAAAGTCTTTAATGAGATTATGTGTTGCATTTATCATTGTTCTCATGGTTTTAAATGATTTTACTTTTTAAATGGTAGTTTATTTAATTGGTTTTTTTTTAATTTTTTTATTACTAATGATATTTTTTAATTCATGTACTTTTTAAAATTCATTTACGAATCATCTTGGGTCCCATTTGGGAGAAAGACAGGGTATAAATTAGTTAGAAAAATTAATGAAATAAGAATGCTATGTTAATAAGTTAAATAAAGCTTATGAGATTCCACTAGTTAGCAGTTGGTATATTATTGTACTTTCATACATCAGCTAGTCGATCCCACCATAACAAACATGAAGTGACTACAGTAACCATTTACAAGATGATAATGTATTATGATAGGCATGCAATGTAGTTGTGAATAGAGCTGCAACTGAATGTGAGAATGAATATTTGCCATAGTTTTTGCCCTGCTGCAGGAGAAAATAAATATTTCTGAGTATTTTTCACCTGATGTTTGCACATCCTGAAGGGTTTCAGGAAATTTCACAATTACATGTGCAGAATTACATAGTTCATGAAAAACACATTTTTCCTGCAGAAATCCCACAATTTTTGCACAAAAGCATTTTTTGTGCAGAATGTGTGAACACGTGGTCAAAACTGTTGAATTTTTGTCCTAGTGCTATTTTTTTTTCCAGCTGTGTTTCCTGAGTGTGGAGGTACTAATTTTTAATTGGAAACAACAGCAAATATTTTTTCCCTTATGAAAGATTTTTATTGGAATACTTTCCTGTTTACCCCAAAAGTAGCACAGAACTGAAGACAAATTGAGTTTCTTCAAGCAGTGATTGAGAGGGAAGGGAAATTATGGAAGAATAAAGCAGTAACTCCATTGATCACATATATCCTTTAAGTGGCCAAAATGCCAAAAGATGGCACCAGGAAAAAAATTAAAGTAGATATCACTGAAGTGTAGGTAAGTGTTTAAACATCTGGTTGCTACATATCCACTTTAAAGTGTCTTCTACATGTTCAAGTCAGGAACTTCAGGCTCTTCTAAGCTGCCATGTATTTCAGGAAAGACATCTGTAACACCTCCTAGGCAGTCTGCTTCCCACCTTTTCCATGGTTATTTCTTAAGAACGTAAAGATCAGACCTCTTTCTAACTAATAATGGAGATGACTCTGACACCAGCAGTGACTCTGAGAGCCATCAGCAGCTGTTCCCATGAGTCCAGGAGGCAAATCTGTTCAAAACACAAGTAAATACTTTCCATGGAAGAGAACTGAAGAGCTACAATGTTTGAGATGATTTTGTTGCACCTTTTTTCATGCCAGTGTTTTGAGGCTTTTTAAAATGTGGAAAATAAATAAAAGTTGTAATCTCTTTGCATTGAAAATTTAAGAAAAGTGAAGGGAATACATTTGTACACATGCACACAGCTACACACACACATACACACACAATGGTATGGACTTTTACACATTTTTGTCTAATATCCTGTCCTTGTAGCAGTAGACAGGCAAGGAAAAGGAAGGAAGCTAAAAACAATGTGTATATAGGAAACAGTTTTTGAATTGCAAAAATGCAAAAGAGATACACAAAAGCATTTGATTAAAAGCAACAAAACAATTGGCAATGTTGGGCCTATCATCCCATTTTCCCTTTAGATTTGTAATGCTTTCTTTTTAGAGTTGAAAGGCTCACTTGGAGATTAAGCACTGAGCATTTTAGTAGGAAGACTTCTATTCACAAAAGAATAATTGTTTGAAGAAGTTAAAATGATTTGTTTGTGCCAGTCTATTCTGGATTCAGCCTGCTGCAGCTGGTTTGTGATTGCTAGACAATCTGGACAGAACTTGAGTAGACTCAAGTAAACTGTATGTGGAAAGGCAGCATGAACTCAGTCCTATGCATTGTCTTTACCCTTTGCAGTTGACATCCACATAGTGCTGTCGCCTTCAAGTAATGTTGGATTCCTTCCAAAACCAAAATTGTATTACAGCTGGTTCCAATTATCGTAACCACACTGTGACTATGCACACAAATAGCCAGCTTCTTGGCTTGGCTCTTTGGCTTAATGAATTAGTTATTTAATAATTTGACAGGAGTACTTGTGTTATGTTTGGCCATTTGTGTCTGTTTAATCTTATCTTTAAGGCTGTGTTCATACACTCATGTGATACTTATTGATGGCCACTGTAGTTTATTTACATGTGCAAACACATATTGGCAGGGCATAAAAGATTGCCTTGATTATTCAAAAGTCCTCCATCTGCAAACTTGTGCTTGGATATATGGCTTTATTTGCCCACAACAAAACATTTACAGCACAGTATGCAAAATGTATGCAATTTTTTTGGTGGTCACCAGGGGTTCCCTCCCACCCCAGATTTTTTTTAAAAAACATATTCTTAGGATCATTAGCTACCTGTTCTTAGAAAAGTTTTCAAAACTGACCATTTCCTATAAGTATGTACTTTCGTTTGAAGTAATATGGGGGGGGGAGCAATGTTCAGATTTATGCATATGATTTTAGAGGTAGTGAACTCTGAATTATACAAGAACATTTGGATATTAAACTGCTATGAGAGGACAGATGCAAAATATTCAATGCTTTCCCATCAAAGCTTTGTCTGTAACAAATCACTGAGAGGATTTTGTTACCAAGCAACCAAGACTTGCTAACATATAGTGCAAGGCTGTGAATTCTAGATGACTGTATAAAAATGAATTAGAGAAGTGAATGCTGCATCTCAGCACTATAAGAAAAAAGAAAGAAAAAGAAAGGAAGGAAGAAAGATAAAGCTGCACTAAGGAAGTGACCTTTTTTTAAAAAAAAAAACATTCTGCTAGCAATGTGTTGACAATGCAATACAAATGCCTGAAAGTTAATTGTTCATTGGTTTATGGAAATGTATAACTTGCTGTATGTTGTAGGTTTGGGGCACCTAATAATATTACAAATTGACCTCCCATTGGTTCCTCTTCAATAAAGAGAGCTTTACTGGTGGATTATAGGGGGAGGGACCCACTATCTCATATCTTGTGAGAGACCTTTTTCTAAGAAGCAAATATCATAGCTTTCCATTCTGGAGAAGATAGTACCTTTGTAATTCAAATACAAAAATAGCTCATTCTGGGTCAAATCTTAGTGCTGCCCTTCAAATCTTCTCCTGCTGTTATATGGCTGAAAATTTGGTACATGGTGGCCTTTGTTAAATTCTGCATGTTACAGCTCTTCCTTGAGGAAGTACAAAGCCATTGTGCTTCGGAAGGATCCAGTTGTGTCACTAGGGTTGGCATCATCCGATGCAGTAACTCATGGTGTCACTCCCTGCATTGACCTCTTCCCATGCTACACTAGACATAATCCTTAGTATTTTTTTTTTGGTACTACTGTTACTTGCATCTTTTTCTGTAATGGAATTACCCATAAAGGGAAACACCACTGGTAGAGTGCATGCTTTTCATGAAAAAGAGCCTTAGCATCTACTGCTAAGATTGCAGCTCCCAGTCTAGCTAGACAATACTGAACTAGATGAGCTAGTGCTCTGACTTACTACAAGGAAATTTGCTATAATTCCCCTTTTTTAACAACCCAATGTTACTAAACATTCATGACAGATGTGTTTCCTCAGCCAATAATCTTCAAACAGATAGGACTCTCAGGGATTGCTCCTTTATGAGGAATTTTGAGGGATTTCAGGAAGAAGAGCATAGCCTACATGGAAAGGACAATGGCAGTCTCTTATTGGTTTGTCTTAATTGCCTAGCCAAATGCTGTTGTTGACACTTCAGGCTGTATGACAGAGGAATAGTTGAGTGAGAAGTGAGTAGTAACAGAAATGGACATCTGTTTCTCCCCTTCTTGTTCATACATTCTCCCCATTCTCTGGAAAATCTTGTTCTCTAATGATAGGGAAAGTATAAGGAAATTAAGCTGTAGGACTTCAACCCTAAAGACATCATTACACTACATTACCACCATCCCTAACTAGTCATCATAATGGTTTCCACACCATTTTGGTATTCAGTCAAGGAAAGGATAGCTACAAAACCAGTATGGATATAAAAATTTACTTTACCCAATTTTACATGTGACTGTGGATATTATCACACTGCTAAAAGAACAGGAATGAAGTAGATTGCTCCCATCCTTTTCATGCTATTTCTGCAAAGATTATCACGCACGTTGTACTTATCCCATCCTTCTCCCATCAGTGAAGTGGAATGGCCCCATCATTTTTGTATTAACAGAAGTTTCTATTAATACAAAATGATCGGGCCATTCCACTTCACTGACAGGAGAAGGATGGGATAATGATGGGATAAAGGTGATGTCATTTGATAATCTTCACATGATTGTGTGATAAAGACAAGAAAATTCCACTTTACTCCCATGCTTTTGGGCAGTGTGATAATCTCCAATGAGAAACATCAAAATCATTGACACAATTTTGTGTATTTGAAAACTAGCTTAATGCAAAACTATGATATTTACCCCTGTATATTTGCTTCATCAGGGAGAAAGTACATTAGTGTTGTACAGACAATCTTTTTCACAGAATGGAGGGTGGTGGTGGATGTTATTGCCTCATTCTTGCACAGGATACAAAAAATCTTGTGGGAGGTACCAAATTCTTGAGGGTCTCGCTTGACAAGAATGAGATCACTAATAAGATTTCAAAATATCCCTAGAACACAATTCTGTCAATACTTCAATGTAAAGATTCATTTTAAACCAGGTACAAATCTACCTCTAAAATATCCTATGGTAAGCATTCTATGGCAAGAACACTAAGTCTGTTTTGCTGAGATGGTAAGAAAGATTCTTCACAGTAAGTTAGGGCCTCTACAGATGACACTTTGCACCATCTTGGAGGCAGGGAAGGGAAGGGGCAGCTGGCCACTGGTCACCCCAACCCTTTTCCAAGGATGTCATCGGAGTGCCTGCCATTGCACATGGCGAGCACTTTGATGATGTCCTTCCGTTGCAGCATCTGGACACGCTGCGACAGAAGAGACATGGAAGAGGACCAGCAGAAGAGTGGATTGAGGCTGAGGCATGGGGCAACCTCGGCCCCAATCCACCACTTCTCAGGGTGGCCCATGGCCATCTGTCTGCATCCCCCTTTAGTCATTCTTTTTCTCTCTGTGTGAGCTGACAATACATATTTTTATTGAGTCATTATTATGCAGAGTTCAGCTTTGGTTCTTGGTTTTTGTTTCATTCACACACACACACACACAGATACACTTAACTGAAATGAAGTATTCATGTTAAAGATAGTCCTTTCTCAGTGAAAGAAAAGAAGTGCGAATAATGA
Organism: Phrynosoma platyrhinos; assembly: GCA_020142125.1. Taxonomy (NCBI): domain Eukaryota; kingdom Metazoa; phylum Chordata; class Lepidosauria; order Squamata; family Phrynosomatidae; genus Phrynosoma; species Phrynosoma platyrhinos. The sequence continues at coordinate 44,996,397 of CM034708.1, read as the reverse complement.
AGAGAATCACAAACTTATTTTCTGAAATTATTTTCTAAACCAGCTGCAAAAATAATGGAATGTTCTGAATACAGACTTTAGACAGATGGGCTTCACACATTTTCAGCAGTAGTCATAAATGACATCTGTAAGTCAGATGGAGTTAATGAAAAACCTGTTCACTTCCTTTCACAAAGGAACTAATTTAGGTGATTTTAATCTGAAGAGCAGTTGAAACAAATAGCTTTTGTAATTATATTATTCATTTTCCTCCAAGAACAGAAATGACTGCTTCATTTTAATACATAATAATCATCGTCAACATCATCATCACCACCACCACCACCTTGTGGAAATTTGCACTAGGGATGATCAATTGCTGGCCTTCTAGATGTTATAGAGAAATCTGTGGGAAACACCTCACTAGAAACTTTCACAGTCTGATGTAGGGACTAATCCAAAAGTACAGAAAGTTTGAGCCTTATACCCAGGGTGGGTGATTTTTTTTTTTACTTTGTATTCAGAGATCAAATTCATATTTATTGTGCCTCAATATGAACCAAAGTAAGCTTAGAGAGTGAAATCCATTTTTTTTTCAAAGTTCATGCTGCACAGGAATTCCAACTACAAAATGAAACAAAATATACACAAACAAAATGTTATGTGAAAAATGTGACCACAACCTGTGTACAAAAATGTGTATATTAAAAAAAAAACAACTATAAAAATGCACAGGAAAATACAAATTTTTCATGCAGCTTAAAAGCAATGAGAAGTCATTGCATGTTATGCCTTCCTTGACAGTTCAGCTTCAGAAGACAAAAGAGACCTACCACAGCTGTATCCTCCTCCAGCTCAGTCTGATAGCTACCTGAGTGATAGTGATAGCAAGTAGCAAGTACATCTCAATACCACTTATCAGGGCACTTAAGTACTCCCTAAGCAGTTTACAATGTTTAAGCTAATTACCCCCCAAAAGATGGGTACTGATTTTAGTGACCTACAGAAGGATTCAAGGCTGAGTGGACCTTGGAGTCCCTGGGATTGAACTCACAACCTTGTAGTTGTGAATGGTTGCAATACTGGCATTTAACTATTGTGCCACCAGGAAGAGGTAGAAGTGATACTCCAAGTCCTCAGGAAAGGTAAAGGCATCTGTGTCTGGCACAAACCCAGTATCTTCCCTATGACATCTCTAGGATTAGTGTCATCTGGTGCAGTAACTCATGGTGTCATCACCACCACGTTGACACCCTCCCATACCACACCATGCAAAATATTTTTGTACTAATTTTACTTGTAAATAATAAATCCCTTATGGCACTAAATGTAATGTTTATAGTTGAGACACTATATATTAAAATTATATCTTTAAATTACAATACCATATGCACAGCCTAAATGTATTTACATGTGCATAGTTTCATGTGGTTAAAGAGAAAATTTGGCAAGATTTGATATTTTAATGAGGATTTTAATATAATTTTTTAAAAATATATATAAATATTTTAATTTTTAAATTTTTAAAATATGTTTTTTTATAAAACTGGGACCTCTCCTTTATCCTCCCACTGAGCTTTGTCCTACTCACACCATCTCGGCAAACACCAAAGTCTGTTTATGCCAAAAGACAGATGTTTGGAGAGTAGCGGTGTCACCTGCCCTTAGTGCCTGGTGCAATCTGCAACCCCTGTTCTCCCATAGAGGTGAAGTGAGAGGTTGCATGCATACAGCAGGGAAATGCCCTCTTGAAATGTGGCCTGCAGGTTGGGTATGATGGATTTAGTGTGTGTTATAACACACTCAGTCAAGGACCTTTCCCCCTTCCACTTGTTGGAAATGAACTTCAGCTAGAATAAGATCTGACTTTGTGATTTATGACCCTGGACTGTTTCTTGACTCCATTATCTCACACACACGGAATTCCCTTGATATTATAGCTTCTGACCCTGGACTGTTTGTTATCAGATATTGCTTTTTGCTTTGACTTCTGAACTTCTGGCACTCTTTCTGCTGAAAAGGTGTGAAAGAAAGACAATGTAGAACTAAGCTGGAAAGAACTTAGAAATGGTGGAAGGGCAGTAAAAAGAATCAGGCTCATCACATTTGTCTATCTCTACTTTGTACTGGTCTCAAGAAACTTTTCTGATGTGGTTTTCCCTAATGCAGTGAATTAGAAACATTGGCCAGTTCTATAATGGAAGTTACAAATGGCCAGTAAGCAGAGATCTATAACATCTATAATATTCATCCATGTCATTAATGTTTTTGAAACACAAATTATCTGGGATATGATATTCTGCCATCTATACTACCATGATAGTGACCATAGCTGTGTAATCAGATAAGAATCTAGTATTTATTTCATTAGATTATAATATATTGCAGGAAGGACAATCTTGTAAACTGTTGGATTCCAACTCCTAGCAGCAATAACTAAGGCGCAAAACACCTTGCAGTAACAATCCAGTTTGACATAGTTTAGCTGCCTTGACTCAATGCTAGGAAATTCTGGAAACTGTAGTTTTGTGAGACATTGAGCCTTCTCTGTCAGAGAGCTCTGGTGCCACAATAAGCTACAATTCCCAAGATTCTCTAGCACTGATCCAGGGCAGTTAAAGCAGTGCCAAACTGGATTATTTCTGCAGTGTGTTTTGGACAAGATAGCTAATGATGAAGGCTGGGAGTGGCAGTTCAACAATAACTGGAAAGATACAGAATTAGAATTCATCAGCTAATGTATGTAGGTAGTTAAAGGTAGGGAATTCAATCACAAAAACATTTTTTAAAATATTGATGTTTAATAAAGTTTTGATTTGTAAATCTGGCTACTGTTACAGAGCCTACCTTCCCTGGATCCCTAAGACTAAAATTATTGACAGATTCTTCATGATTTGTAGTTTGTATGCTTTACTGCCTCTTATGCTTCATATAATATTCATACTGGTGTTTGAATAGGCTGTTTTGATTTATATGAAACAGATGTTAGAGCAGACCTTTGTGAATTACAGAGCTAGCAATCAAAATTTAGAGACGGAAAAGGAAAGGCATCAAGCATACACCAAACCCAGAGAGAAAAGAGTGCAACAGAAAGGGGGGAAGGCTCTCTGTGGGAGGAAATGAGCAAGATTATTTTATGGGGATTGGGTGAGACAATAATTCCTGAAATATGTTGAAGGGGGAGAGAGATGGTGTTAACCAGAACACTGAAACTTATGTTAGAGATGAATGCCAATAGAGCAATTCTATATATGTCTATTCAGGACCAAGTCCTAGCACTTTCAGTGGAGCTTCCTTCCAGGCAGTAGCATCTTTCATATCAGTGACATTGTGACATCTACACTAGTTTTATTCTGAACATTTATATCTAGAGTCCTGAACTCTATGCCCCCAAATAGATTCAGCACTTTGCAGAGCTCCTTTAAAGTTACCCAAAACATGGAGTGGATTCACCATCCCCCTGAAATGGGAATCAGCAACTGCCCTTGCTTCCATGTAAATGGCTATACAACAGTAACCCAAAGAAAAAATAGCCATGTGATTGTTACCAGTAGTTCTGGCTCCAGGTTTTAATGGGAGAGCTTGACTCTCATTTGCCCTGTTGCCCTTTCGGACTCAGAAACTTATACTGAATCATACAGTGGATTTTAAGAGCTATCCTATAGCTAACCTATTCAGAGACAAGATTTAGCACCTGCAGTAGCATCTGTAAAGTTTAAACTAAAACCCAGTCACCACCCCACTCACATCAGAACCACTAGACACCACTGTAGTTAATCCTTTGATTCATTTAGCTAAGTACTATCAACCCTGACTGACAGCAGTTCTTTCCTCCTTGGAGATACCTGATGCTTCCTGGTGGTTTACCATCCAAGTACTGATACGGCCTGATCTGGCTAAGCATTAAAACGAGACAAACTAGGATCTTTTCAGGCTGGCGTGGAATGGAGGCCTGGATTCCTCCTGTACCTCAAGTGAAAGATGATATTTGACATAATCTCAACTCTTAATATTTGAATAAATGCTATTTAGCTGAAGGTTGACTTAGCCATTCAATAATTGGTTCAGTGGGCATTCTTTTGTCAGTATAAACCAGTAAGGGCCTTTGCAAACTGCCAGAAATAGTGCAAATTGAGTCCACTTTAAATTGAGGCACTGCCCTGGCTCAGTGCTAGGGAATCATGGGAATTGTATTTTTTTCTAAGACATTGAGCCTTCTCTGTCAGAGAGCACTGGTGCCACAATAAATTACAGTTCCCATAATTCCCTAGCACTGAGCCAGGGCAGTGCCTCAATTTAAAGTGGACTCAATTTGTACTATTTCTGGCAGTCTGCAAAGGCCCTAAGATTCAGGCCACTGTGTCCATGTTTTCTGTGCAGGGCATATGAAGATAACTTCCTAAGTTACTAGAACAATGTAGATCCAACATTGCTTTCCCAGCTTTCCAAAACTGATGAAGTAAGGTTTTCATATAAGCATTATAATATTTAGATCAACTTTTCTAATCATTTAAATCTTCAACTTCTTTATCAATAGAGCTGTGCTCTGAATGCTTCCTGGTATAATGTTGCTTATGTTTAAACAAGCACTCTTTTTTTTTTACTTCCTCAATGTAAACAAAAGCTCTGCAAACATAAAAGTGTTCTTTAAATTTTGTATACATTCAGGACAGCTTATCCGAAATACAGCATCTTATTTGTAGTGATTTGTTCCTTTTCTTCAAAAGTTACAGATGCTAGAAAATGAATCTCTTGACAGGGGACTAATTGCATTGACCTGGGTCATTCAGTGTGGCAGTGTTTTTGTTGGAATAGCAGTACTGGATTCAAAGTTCTGGATAACCTCATGTTTTAAATCAATGGGCTGTTTTTATGGGCATAAGAGATATACAGTAGTAGATTGCAAAGTCTGAATACATGTTTTCCTCCTCCTTCAATCCGATGCATATGGAATTTTTCCAATTAGAATGAGTAGGTTATATACAGATGCACTACAGCAGAACTTCCTAGGTCATGAACATGCTGGTTGCAATTTCTCCTTCATTAAATCAAAAGCCATCATTTGCATATGATGCCATTCTCTGTCTGCATTGTACAAAATTTGCCATGGCAGCTTTTCCTTCCTTATGCGCCTCAAATATTTAAGAATTCACTCAGTTATAATTTATCCTGAGAATTGTATAGCTAGACTATGCAGTTTCAGAATTTATTGTGGGTTCAGACGGGTGAAGGGAAGGATGTGCTGTGACACTGTTGCTTTGCCATGGCAATAGAAGCCACTGCTGTTAAAACATCTGCTGGGCCTGATTTGAATTTCAAAAAGCTTAGCTGAAATATGTCTTTCCCAGGTG
>CM034708.1:44964824-44982093 GCA_020142125.1 Phrynosoma platyrhinos | reverse complement strand
GTTGTGCTAGGAGTTCAAGTTCATCTTGCTTATTTCCCATGCTCCGTATAGTCACAACTCTAACCACTGCTGAATTCACAAAAGTAATTACAGAAAAACAGAATCAACTGCTTATGAGTCACTTTGTCTGGTTTGACCAAAAAGAAAATAATCATATTATATGCTAGCACAATATGTGTTTGGATAAGAGAATGCAGGACAGAAATGCTTCAATTGAACGAATGAATCACACATAGCAATAAGGACAAATTAAGGAAAAATCAGGTTGAGATGTGCCATATATATATATATATATATATATATATATATATATATATATACATACACACACATACACTGGGGATACACATCTTTTTAGAAATCAAGTAAGCCAGCCAACAAATATGCTGACACTTCAAGTATTCTGTTCAGGGGTTTGTGAGGACTGAGGTTTATGACCACATTGCACAGCAGTGTTGACACAACACTGTCACAGCAATATTTAAAAATCTTGTGGCATAAGTGTGATAATAGTCTAACAGTAACTTACAGTTATAAAGGAAGGAAATCTGCATATTTTATGGAGAAGTAAGACTTGAAGAGGCAGTGTGGTGCAGTGGTTGGAGCTTTGGACTATGACTCTGAAGACCAGGGTTCAAATCCCTATTTGGCCATGGTAACCCACTGGGTGACCTTGGGCAAGTCATACCCTCTCAGCCTCAAAGACTAACCACTTCTGAACAAATCTTGCCAAGATATCCTGTGATAGGTTCACCTCAGGGTGCTCAGAAATTGGAAACAACATGAAGGTACACAACAACAAAGACCTAACTGGCTTGCCCCCCATTTAAGCATGTATAAAACTGAAACCTTGGACAGTCACTTTTAGTGCCAAAACATAGGTATATATTTGCTTAGCATTCTCTCCACAGAAAATAACATGCTTCAGCTTTCAAAGTTGGTGGGATGAAGTGTTGCTAAATACTGTTGGTAGCATAACTCCCTCTCTGACATCTTTCTGAATTCCTGTTTTCCCTGTTATATCATATAGCCAGATCCCACCGGCTATTCAGTGCCATTATGAAGGCAATTCAGAATGAGGTACAAGGTATTGTTCATGTTCTGAATCAGCTTTGTAATCTTATGATTTAAACAATTTAAACATTTTACATCCAGTATGACCTCAGTCAATCTGGTATCAGGGTCCCTGAAACAAAATGAGAGATGAATCCTTTTGGTTACTCATAACTTGAGTATGCCCATAATATCAATTGTTGAGTGGTGTTGAGTCAATACATAGAAATAACCCATTGATTTAATGAGTTTACTCTAGTTTGGACTAATAGGATTCAGGCCATAGTCAACAGTAAAGTATTGTTGAGAGGAGCAAATAGATGTGAAAACATAGTGGTTTTCTAGGAAATATTCTAAAACATCCAATTTTGCAGAAAAAAATTACTTGTAGAATATTCAGAGAAGCACTAACACATTTATTGCTTTCATTTTGATGGTACAATTTGACTGATAACAAAACAGTTGTTTAGTAGCTGAACATTTTTTCCACAAAAATACAAAAACAGAAAAGAATTGGAAAGGTGTTAATCTTTAGGAATACCATTTGTGTTTCAAAAAAGTGTGCTGTCTAGATTAATTTGTGCTTGATCCTCAAAGGTGCTAAAGTCTTTAAAATTTAAGGTTAACTGGAAATGTCAGAAACACATTCAGTACTAGATCTGTCTGAAGGAAACACTAGATAGTAAAAGACAAGTGCAATGGCACATTATGTTTTGTTATAGTCTCTCCTGGCAGTTCATGCTTGTTCCAACTACAGCTTGATCTTCAAAAACAGTTCAAAAGGCAAACTGCATAAGATCTAATACCATGGTTAAATAATCCCCAAAGTTGTGTGTCACATGAATTCTAAAGGTCATAGAGGACAAAAGATGTTGGGTCCTAAACCTCAACTGCTGTGCAGCTGATAAGATGTCTGCACCCTGTAGAGTGGACATAGGCCATGTAAACAGATGTTCACAAAGAGAAAGAGAATTGCTGAATAGCTGAATTGTTCTGTTGTGGCTCATCTCAAACTGACAGTTTGAAAGTTTGTAGGAATGGTTGCCATGACCAACAGACACGACCTGTCTTTTGAGCAGTCTCCAGCAGAATGATTCAGCTCTATGCTTTTGCCCTTGAGACTCTTTGAATTCAGGCACATTTTTCTTCTCAGTTATTTTGGGTTAGACATAAGCACATATCCAGATGTTGGAAGAATACTCCAAAACATATGATAAAGCAGGAGCTTTTTCAACAAGAGCCAGCTTTTGATACCCTTTCTTGCAAATGACATCTAGATTGCTTGGCTTTCTTTATGCAAGCATAAACTGTAGATCTTTTCATTCCTTAACCTTTTAAAGGGGAAACTTGAATCAGAACTTTTTAAAAATCCCAAATATATACTAGACTAATGGAAATAGCAGTAGGCTTGTTGCATTAGCATTTTGGTTCAGTGCCACACTGAAGTAATTGTTTCAAATCGACACTACACGTTTTCCACCAGAATATCATTTTATATTCTATTTTGTATTCATTATATTTTACTATGGAAATTATGAATAAGAGTTAAGGCACAAAGCTTTTTTTTTTTTTTTTTTGCCGGTGGCCAGCCCTGCAAAAAATTAACAGAAACAATAACAAAATGCTCCAACTGTAAAATGTAGTATTTGTACCATTATAAGATATATGCCCAAAGAGGGATATATTTCTTTAAATATAAGGAAAGTCACAACACAACTGTATGAATAGTGCTTAGCACATTCTTTTTATAAAATTGTGGTTTCCATGGTACTATTTAATACATCTAAAATCTGTCAGGAATAGAGGAGGGGAAAGGCAAAGTCCCAGGCTGCAGCTCAAACTTAAGTATGGACAAGATTGCCTGTTTTCATAATGATTGTGTTTCATCTTGTTTTATGGATGAAGAAAGGGAGGATAGTGACAGCTGAAAAGGATTTTACTGCCTTTTTTATGCTTTCCCTCTTCCTCACAGAGTTTTGTGTAGCTGAGCTCCCAAAGTAGGGTTGTGACACAGATCCTCTTGAAATACTTCTATCTCGTGATACACATATCAGAAATGAATAGATTAGATGGTTGATCTTGTGCCTTTCTTGTTCTGCCACACGCTTTTACTTCGGACCACATGTCATTAATAGAGCTAATGGGATTTTGGCATGGAACCAAAGGGGAGGAAGGGAGGGGGAGAAGACGAATGGGAGCAAAATGAGCCAGCAAGAGAGAATGGCTGCCTTTCTGTACTCTGAAGCAATGTCAGGTCTATCAGGCTTCTTTTTAGCACCCCATGACAGGTCTAGAGGCACTTCTCTATACATGACTGTGTCTCATGCATTCATGAGGCTCTTTGACACTACTGCATCCTTTGTTAAGATATGAAAATGCAGATCATTGGCCTAGCTTTCTCTCAGCTGCCATATGGCATTGTGGAAAGAGGCCCACAAAGGAAGGAGGGAGGGAGGAAAGAACGAAGGAGGGGGGAACCCACCAGCAACCAAACTACTAGCAGATGAAATTGATTTATTTTCACCATTGCGAATACAAGAGGGGGTTGAGTGGCTTTTTTGGAATATAAACCTGTTCGAGTGCAGGCCAACAGGCTGCTCAGATGACAGCTCTGGTAGACATTAAAGAAAATAACATGGCAGAAAATAGAAGCTGCATTGTTCAGCCTAACATCTGAAACAAATGTATATGAAATGGAATGTTCCATGCATGGACCAAATGCTGAGTTCTTAAAAGGTTGTTTTAATGTTACCAGAAGGAGCTAGAAGAGATTTTCCAAAGGTAAGGTTTTTAAAGTAAGAACCCCAAATATCCTGATACCAGGCCCATTTGACACCTTCTCATATATTCTCTTCAGCTGTCTTTGTTTACTTATTTATCTAATTTAAGATAACATTACACTGGTTACATTAAGCAAAGTCAAGCTACTCCACTAAATTGCAACCCCCCCCCCCCACAAACACACACAGAGAGAAATATTTCAGGGTATGACTAAGAGTTTTGTTTTATATTTACATCCAGGAAAAGAGAAAATGCTAAAAGTGAATAAACATTTTAAAGGAAACCTATGTATCTGCAATGCATAGCCACACTAAAGAAAAGTGTGATGTATTCTTTGCCCTTACCTTGGAGTAAATCCCACTGGTTTCAGTGTGGTTTCTTTTCAGGTGTAGTGACATGGAACTGCAATATCAGGGAGCAAGGAAGGTAACCTTGTTTTTTTAAAAAATAAAAATATCTTGTATTATAACTCAAAACCATGAGTTTTTTTAATTTTTAAAAATAAAGTTTATTGAGTAAAAAAACATTACACAACAACAATCAAAACTAGTTAAAATATCAGGCAGTCAGAACAAGTAGTAACAAATAATAACACAATAGTATATATATACACTAGACAATAACACATAAAGTGGAGCATAAAAAAAGAAAAAAGGGAAAGAAGAAAAAAAGAAGAAAAGAAGAAAAGGAAAACATAAACTCACAAGTATAAACTTCCATCACTTATCTACTGAATCATGCTTGTCCTTAATTACATTTCTTATGCTGATTTTCATTATCTATCTATCTATCTATCTATACATTTATGTTACACCACCAATATCTTTCCAATTGTTTTCTAAAATGAAAATAAAGATTATACAAGATTATGAAAAATAATGTGTAGATCATGCTTTCTCAATCCCATGTATCTTAAATATATCTATATTTCACCTCATAGCTGTGTATCTTCTTACAAAGTAGTCTGTGATATATTTGCTTTTTAGGTTTTCTGTTTTTAATTTGTTAAGATTAATCGAGAATTATTTTGTTTCCAGACCTCATGTTAACTGTTGATTCTTTTCTCTTTTCATATATTCAATAAAAGGATTACAGACTTCCTCAAATTCCTTATGTGTTTTTTTCTGTATAGTTTGCGTTACTTTATCGCTTTGCATTATGTCGTAAAGCTTCATAATCCAGTCTTCCATATCTGATATTATTTTTTGTTTCCATTTTGCAGCGAATATCATTCTGGCCTCTGTAGTCAAATAAAATATTAGTCTACCATATTTAGTCTCTAGTTTTTCTTCTACATTCATATTTAGTAGGTATCTCATTGGGTCTTTTTAAATTCTTATATTTAATATTTTTCTGTCTCTTCATGAATCTCATTCCAAAAACATTGTGCCATTTTTACATTCCCACCAAATATGATAATATGTACCTAATTCTTTCTCACATTTCCAACATTTGTTCTTTTTGTTTTTATAATTTTTTTGCTAATTTAAATGTGTTAAATGCTATCTAAATTTCATTTTATAAAATTTTTCTTTTAAGTCATTGCTTAGTGTATATTTTAATCTACTGTTCCAGGTTTTTTCCCATTGTTCCAAATGCATATGGTGACCCAAGTTTTGTGCCCATTTTACCATTTGCGGTTTAATCCTTTCCTCCTCAGTATCAAAAGCTAATAGTATTTTATAACAATTTTTAATCCTATGATTATCTTCTGATTTTATTGTCTTCATGAAGTCTGGATCAGCGTCCTGGAAGCTCCCATATTTCAAGTTTTGGTTAAATCTTTCTTTTAGTTGGTAATAAGTAAACCAAGTACAATTATAGCCTTCATTCCTTAATTGTTCTATTGGTTTTATTTTCATTTTATCTCCTCTAGCAATTCTTCATATGAGATCCATCTCGAATTATCTGATTTAGTTCTGTTGAAAAAGACTTCATTTATTGAAGCCCATTTTGGTATTCCTCTGCATAATCTAGGTTTTAGTTTAAGCCAAATTCAGATTAGTGATTTTCTAATGTAATAGTCATTAAAGTTTTCATTACCTTTTAATTTATCAAAGAATAAGTATGCATGCCAGCCAAATCCTGTTATCTATGCCTTCCAATTGTAGTAATTTATCATTTTCCAATTTTATCCAATCTATAATCCAATCTATTCCGCATGCATAGTAGTAAAGTTTGAAATTTGGGACTGCCATGCCAACTCTTTTGACTTCATCTTGTATTAATTTAAATTTTACTCTTGGTTTCCTTCCTGCCCATTTAAATTTGGAAATGTCTTTATGCCAATTTTTAAAGGGTTGATCATTTGTAATAATTGGTATATTTTGGAATAGATAAATCATTTTTGGTAAATCATTTTGGTCATTTGGTAATGCCAAAATTTTGCCCATCCACGATAGCCTAATTTTTTTCCATTTCTTTAGGTCTTTTTTTTAATTTCTTTCAATTTAATCTCGTAGTTATTTTTGAAGAGATCTGAGTTTTTAGTAGATATATTTATTCCCAAATATTTTACTTTATTCACTATGTGGAAGTTAATTTTTTCTTTCATTTCTTGTTTCTCTTTTTCAAATAAATTAATTAGCATCATAACAATTCTTTATTTGTAGATAATCCCAAAACTGAACAATATTTCTGGAATTCTTTCCACAGTTCTTCAATGTTTTCTAATGGGTTTGCCAGTGTAATCATAATGTCATCTGCAAAGGCACACACTTTGAATTCTGTTTTTTTTATTATTATTATTTTGACTCCTTCAATTTTGGGGTTTTCTCTAATAGTGTTAATTAATATTTCTAATGTAGTAATAAAAAGTAGGGGTGACAAGGGACACCCTTGTCTAACTCCTTTTTGAACCTTCTATTTCTTTGTTGTTTCTCCATTAATTATTAGGGAGGCTTCTTGGTTATAAATTATTTTTAGCCATTCCATATAGTTTCTTCCAATATAATAATAATAATAATAATAATAATAATAATAATAATAATAATAATAATTTATATCCCACCCCTCTGCAGAGCAATATTCATTCTTTCAAGGACCATGAACATGAAATTCCAGTTTAACTTATCAAAAGCCTTTTCAGCGTCGAAAAAAAAATAAGGGCAAGTTTTTAATCTATGTTTTAAACATGATATTCAGTTAGATTGAGTAGCATCCTAATATTGTTTTTTATGTGGCTTTTTGGGAGGAAACCTGATTGGTCTTCTTGAATCCAAATTGAAAGAACTTTTTGAAGGCATTCCACCAATATAGTTGTCAATATTTTATAGTCACTATTTAGCAATGCAATGGGTCTATAATTTTTGCAATCAGTATGGTCTTTATTTTCTTTTGGTATTAAAACTATATTCGCTAGAGACCAGGAGGATGAAGCTTTTCCTTTTAAAATTTCATTGAAAACTTTGTGAAGAGGGTATGAAATTTGTTCTTTAATTTTTTTATAGAATTCTATTCCTAGTCCATCCAGACCTGGTGTCTTTCCAGATTTTGCATTTTTGTATACTATTGTTAATTTCGTCTTACGTTATCTCTTTATCTAATGTTTCTTTTTGATGTTCTGATAGTTTATTAATATTTTGGTCATTTAGGTATTTATTAATTAATTCTTTATTAATTCCTCTTTCTTTTGCCAAGTTTGAAAAGTATTTTAAAAAATTCTTTTATCTTCGTTTGGTCTGTAATAACCTCATCAGTTTGTTTTAACTGAGTTATAGTTTTTCTTTCTCTTTCTTTCTTTAGTTGATATGCAAGCCATTTACCAGGTTTATTTATGCATTCAAAGTTTTTTTTGTTTGATCCATCTCAATTTTTTCTCAATTTCCTCTGTTATTATTAAAGATATTTGTTTCTTTAATTCTATTATTTCTTTATAGCATTGTTTATATTTTGAGTTTTTCTTCCAGTATTCTTCTTTTTTGTGGATTTCTTCTTCCAGTTCTTTTATTTTTCTGTTTTTTTTATTTAATTCACTGTTGTTGTTGTTTTTTAATGAAAAAGCCTCTTCTATAGGCTTTAGCTGTATCCCATACCATATACATGGCCACTTCTTTATTTCGATTTTCTTCAAAGAACAATTTTAATTGTTTTTTTTCCTTCTTCTAATATTCCTTCATTACACAGCAAATGTTCATTTAGTTGCCATCTGTATGAATTCCTATTAATACCTATTGTCATTAACACTGGTTTATGATCTGACCAGATTATTGGGAGATTTTCAATTTTGTCTATTAGTTTAATTATATGAATTGTAGTAAGAAACATATATAATCTCACCCACGATTTGTGGGGGTTTGACTAAAATGTGAATTTTTAACATTCTTTATATTTTATTCTTGACATCTATTAGTCCTAAATTTTCCATCCTTCCGAAGACTTTTTTTGGTAGTTTCCCTTGGTTATTTCTTATCTTCTTTTCCATTTGTCTATCTACTTTAGGGTTAATAACCCCATTTCAATCTTCCATAGCTATAATTTTGTCGTAATTTAGTTCCTCTACTTCCTGTGGTTTTTTTTTTAATAGAATTTGTTTCTTTTTTGACTAGGGGCATAAATTCCTATAAGGAGTGTTTTCCCAATATGGCTATTTACTTTGACTAAGATATACCTCTCCTCTGGATCTTTACAAATTTATTTTGCTTCTAAATTATGATTTACATAAATCACTACTCCTCTTTTCTTTTTGTCCTTAGATGCTGCTATGAATTCTTTCACTAGTTTTTGAATAGTTAAGTATTTTTTTATCTTTCTCTTTGATATGCCTTTCTTGTAAATATATCACATCAATCTTTTTTTCTGCAGGTAGTGATTTTTTCCCCTTTTTTGGGGTGAATTAAGTCCTTTCACAGTCCATGTTAAGAATTTTATTTGTTTCATCATTTATCTTTTAGTAAAGTAATCCTTTCAATTTATATCATTGTGGTTCCCACTCATGTTCTGTTTCTTCTTCTGTCTCTTCTTCCTCTTCTTCTTCTTTGTTGGCTCTTATTAGTCAGATTAAATCTTCTTCAATTCTGGGTTCTCATTGCTCTTCTAAGTAATTAGTTTCACTTAATGATAAAGATCTAATTTTTTTCCATTTCTTCCTGAACCATCACTTTTTGTCTGCATGATTCTCTTGTTTTTTTGTCTTACTTCCTCCTCCTCTGTTCTTGTCGTTGGGCTTGTCTCTCTTCTCTCTCTCTTTTCCTTCTTTTCTCTAAGTATTCCCAAAACCTCTTCACTTCATCCAGTGACTTGATTGTAATTCTTTTCCTGTTGAACCAGAAGGACAAGCCATCTGGTTGAATCCATCTGTATGGAATGTCTTGATCCCTTAAAGTAGCCATCAGATATACATAATCTTTCCTTTTACGAAGGATTCTCATAGGCACATCTTTGAAGATTTGAAGTTATTGGCCCTCTACTAACAATGGTGATTCATTATGCAACCTCAGTAGATCGTCTTGTGTTTGTTTCCTCACAAAGTAAATAACAATATCCTGTGGGAGTTTTTTTCTTTCTTGCTATGGCCAAATTCAGTCTGAAGATTCTATCTATTTCCATTTCAAATAATTTCTCTTCTTTTCTAAAAATTTAGCCAATTTTGGTAAGAATATATTCATTAGATTTTCTTCCTTTTCTTCTGGAAATCCTCTGATTTTAATACATCTATCTCTTAATTTCTGTCCCCACATCACTTTCTCATCTAAATCTATCTCTCTCCTTATTTTGATGTCTTGAAGTTCCTCATCTACTATATCAGTTTTATCTTCCAAGATCTTGATTTTCTGGTTTACTAAGGTCATTTTATTTGTGAGTTTCTCCACTGTTTGGTTTATCTCTTTCATTTCAGTCCTTATTTCTTGGTGGATTTCTGCTTTAAAACACTTCATTTCTGACCTAAATTCAAATCTTAGTTTCATAACTTCTTCCAGGAGAATCTGATTAGAGGGTTCTATTTTTTATTGTTCCAGTGATGGCCTCCTGGTAAATTGAAGTTGGGTTTGTGATTTATTTGAATTGCTTTTTGAGGTTTGACTCCTTAAACTCATTGCCATTTTTATAAATTATTCTCTAGAATTCCCTCTATGTTTTTATTTGTTTATTTATTTATTTATTTCCAAATTAGTATTTTTAGTAAATTTTTTTCTTTTCAAGATTTTTTATTTTGTTTTGTTTTGTTTTTGGTTTATTTTATTTCTGTATCTTATTTTAATCTATTATTATGCAATTTATTTGTCCCCCCCCGATTGATTAATTAATCATGGGCTTTATTTTCTTTATTTAGAAATTTGTTTCCCCTTTTTCCCCTCCTTTAAATTAATTAATATTTTAAAGTTGTTTTAATTGTTTATTTTAATTATTATTCTAATTTATTTGTCTTCTTTTTCTTGTCAATTTGTTTTGACTTTATTTTATTTCCTTTAGCTTAATTTGTCTATTTTTTATTCTCTAGTTTTAAGATTTATTCAATTTTACGTAATTTATTTTCACTCCCTTCTTTTATTTTTATTTTATTTCACTTCATTTTACTTATCAATTATTCTTATATTATTGTCTTTGTTTTATTTTATTTAGTTTGATTTATTTTATTTTTAGATTTACAATTTATTCAATTTTGCTTAAATTATTTTCACTCTCTTATTTTTTTTATTCCCACTTATGTTCTGAAGGAGTAGGTATTCTTATTTATCTCTTTTTCCCTCTTTAGTCGATATATATAATACTGGTATCTCTGCCCCAGAACTATAAGGCTGATGTCTTTACCCAAGAAAAAGCACCGAGAATCGATCCAAATGTTCTATCTATTTTACAACTACAAGTCCCACAATGCCATCTGTTTTTCCCCTTCCTTTCTCTCCCTCCCTCTTCCCTTCACAGTGTGTCACATCCTTTTTTGGTGTGTCACCTACTAATTCTTCCTCCTTTATTTCCTGCTTTCCACCCTCCTATATTTCCCTCTTATATGTGGAACGGCAGGGGAAGGAGGCGGTGTCAAAGGGGGGAAGGTGTGGAGAGGGACCAATTGAAACAAATTGTATCGTGGGGGCTTCTGGTGGCTCTCACTAAACTAAGACAAAAGAAAAAGAAAGAGGACAGCAAAAAAATCCCTTGAAATTCCTCTTCTTCCAAAGGTCCTCCCTTCAAATTCCAAAAGTTCCCAGAAGCTGCTTTCTCCTCCACTCTACCTCCCGATCTCATGCTGACCCAGCCAGCTGTCTGCTCAACCAGTGCACTTTTTCCTTTCCACAATCTCCAGAGGTCATCCTCTTCACTAACACACTGTCTGCTCTTCTCCCAAGTCCACTGGTTTTTGGTCACTCTGTTAGTCTTTATCTCAGGCCACCAAGCGCGTCAGCTCTTCCTTCCCCTTTCTGACTCTTTCCACCATCTGCACCATGGACTCCGCTCCAAATCACGCCGGACCCCCTGCCAGCTTCTTTCTGAGCCTGGTTTCCTCCTCCTCCAAACACACTCAGCATTCACAAAGAGGGAAGGCAAAATCTGAACCTCTCAGTTCAACCAACATTCACAAATATGGCAATTAATCCAGAAAGGGACCACAGCATATAAGCAGTAGTTTCTCCTCCTCCAACTACTATTCTCTGTCACAGCCACATCCCAAGTCACAGTCTAACAGTTTGTTTGTTTGAGAGTAGATTTAAGTTTGATAGTTTGTCAGCTTTTTTATATTTTCCAAGATCTTAGTAGTGTATTCTCAGTGTCCTTTATTTCTGGTGTAGAACCTACATATAGGTTTAAAGTTTCTTATATTTTAAATCCAATTCTTATAGGTTTAACTTTCTCACTTCTCTCTTTGAGTGACCTGGTCTGTTCCCCCCCCCCCCAAGTTAACAAATGTCTTCATTAGTTCTTTGATGAGCTTAAAGTTTTATAATATGCTTTGTGTTTCTATGAGGATAGTGCTGGAGATTATACCAGAATCATTGATAAGGAATTACTTACAAAGTGTAATAGAATATTTGTAGATCTTTAAAAGTTGGTGGCAATCCGGTTGTCTAAAGACAAAACAGAGCCATGAGGTAAGTTGCCTTTCCAGCCCCCTCTGTTGATCTGAACGTCTCATCTTGAATCTGTAATCATCCAAGGTTCCAACGATTCAGAATCCAGGAATGGACCCACAATTAAGCTCTCAAAGTTCCTCGTACCCAAGGATCCTCTTTTGGCAACTTAAAGATGTTTCTTGTAGCCTAAATACCTCTTGGGCCTGAGTGACCCCTCAGCAGACAGCTAAGGGATATCTCAAATGGGTGCCATTACCAACCAGAAGTCCAAAACCATGAGTCTTAAAGTTTATTTTTTTGTATACTTTTGTAATCTTTTAAAACTTTGTAGTCATTCATACTACAACATTATATTCCTATGGCATGATACTATGGAATCCTGGGATTTCTGGTTTGGTGAGACACTAAAACTCTTTGGCTGAGAATTCTAAGCACCCCATTACAAATCCTAGGATGTTGCCATGGCAATTAAAGTGGAACCATACCTACAACTGTGTGGTGTAAAAGAGCCCCATGATTATAGTTAGCTTCACTAATATAGGCATTGCTTGTAGTCTCTTCTAACTCTATGATTATATGAATGCAGAGGGATCAAATGCATCCTGACTTGTAGAAAAGGGAAAGAATTATGTTTACATGGTTTTTTCACTTTCTTTTTGGAAGCACCACAGGCTTTTATGCAATCCAGAGAAAGCTTGTATGAGAAGGCCTTGAGGAACTCCTTACATAAGCCATTAAAAATTCCAACCATTTCCAAAACTGGTTGACTATATAAATTGCCCTCCCCCCTGATTTCAAACAGCAACTATGTGTTCCACGTAAAGTTAAAACATCACAAGTTGTAAATTGCCATGTGGTTCTTCAGTTTCTTTTACCTCATTAATTGACTGGGAAAATCATTTTTATTTCTATGGTTTCTTAGGTCAGTTCTACAGCCCACCCTCTGCAACCTGTGGGCTTGCCATCTAAGAATTTAAATATCCATGGATGGCAAGCCCCATTACCATAATGGCTGTGTGTGCACACAGCCATGTCTAAGTGGCTGCACGCACACAAGTGCATGACCATTGAAACCATGGGACTTGAGGTCCTATGGTTGTTTGCATCTGTGTGGGGTCTTGGATGTGTGAGGCCATTTTGCCATGGCTGCGTGCACACACAGCCATTATGGGTAATGGGGCTTAACATCCATGGATACTTAAATCCTTAGATGGCAAGCCCACAGGTTGCAGAGGGTTGGGATGTAGAATTGACCCAAGAACCATAGAAATAAAAAGACACTAAGGGTCGACTGTATTCTAATAGGAATGACTGCAACAATGGAAGAATAATGCATATAGGTACCAGTAAAAAACAGACTCCATCAAATGAGAAGATGGAAAAGACCACAGAAACCATCAAGAGGCTGTAGGGTAGAAAAGGTTGCTGTATTTTTGCTGCTGTCTTGGACCTCTGTTTCACCAAAGGGACTTTTTTCTTTACAGGACTTAACTCAGTAGGTACTGCACACCATCCAGCACAGCTGCCTTGCCTGTCTACCCCTAAAACAGGGTTGTTGCAATGAGTATATTGCTGAAAAGAGTGACAGCAAAAGTTAATTGGCCCTTTGGGTGAGCACTTTCGGGTACACAAGATTGAGGGTCTTTCCTGCTCAAAAAAGGCAAGGGTCTGTTATCAGCTTTCAACATCTGCCTGTCTTTATAGCATTTTGGTTGTTTTCAACAAAGAGTCTTGGTCTGCCCAGTAAATGAAGAATGTGTTTTCCAGCAGAGGGAGGTGGTGAACAGATTTGGGGTTCAGTTATTGGAGTCATATATAGCAAAGGAGGGAGGAGACAGTTACAATATTATGGATGAAATTAATGTAACAGAATCTGGGTTGTCCCCAAATTGTCTGCCAAGTGGTCAAACCTGGATAGCTTTTGTGCCAATCTCCCTGGGTTGTAAATCCTACTGCCTAATGCTAGTGAATGGTAAAACAACAGCCATCCAGGATTTGAGGCTGGTTCATGTATGATAATTTTTCTCAGCCTTGCCTGTCAGGTTTTTTTTATGTAGCAGCAGGCAAGACTTGGGGTGGAATGGAGTGGAGTTGCAGTTGTCTATAAGTACATATTGGATGTATAGGCATATACTTGATGAAGATGAGAATATATAGATGAGGTTACACTGGCCCTGAACACACAATTCACAATCTGGCTACAGTTCTGGACTCAGTGCTGAATCTGGAGACTGCATCTTCTGTGGTGGTCAAGAGGTTGTTAGCACACTTGAAGCTTATGCACCAACTGCACCCATTCCTATAGATGACTGTTCTGGCCATGACAACACATGTCCTAGTTACATCCCATTTTGGATCACTATAATATGCTGCATGTGTCTGCCTATGAAGACTGTTCAGAAACTTCAGCCAGTGTAGAAAGCTGCAGCTAGAATACTAAATGGGATTGGTTGCAGGTATCATACAATTTGTCTGCTCCACCAGCTTCACTTGCTACTAGTCTGTTTCTTGGCACAAAATCAAAAGTGCTATATGGTTTAGGCCTAGGCCATCTGGCAGACTGTAACTCCCCTTATGAGCCTCTCCAGACCCTGACATCCACAGCATAGGCCCTTCTCTCATTCCCACCACTTTCACAAAAACAGTTGGTGAGAACACAAGAGAGGACCTTCTCAGTAGCTGCCCTTGACTTTGGGACTCCCTCCCTAAGGAGGCTAAAATGGCCCTCTTTGCTATCCTTCTGTTGACAGGCAACAACTTTTGTAATTCATACAGGCCTTTAGAACTGAAGGCTTTTACAGAAATAGTTGTATTAGTTTAAATTGTATTGTTTAACTTTTAAAACTTTTAAAAATGTACATTTTTAATATGGTTAATAGTTTGATTTCATTTTAAAGTTGACTTTTTGCATACTTTTATATTTTTGTAATATTTTAAATGTGTAAACCACACTGAGTCCCAGCCTTGGGAAAACATTGGGATATAAATAAAGTTAATAATAGTACTACTAATAATGCTTCTTACAGTTATGAGTCATTTGTAATATTTATACATACTAAATCCAGAACCTATTCTTATTTTAAGAGGATGAAAAGCAATGTTTGTTTTGTTTTGTTTTGTTTTCATAATAGACATACAGTTGGCTCTTGCCATCCATGGGCTTTCCTTCTGCGAATTTAAGGATTCATGGATGGCCCTGGCCCATTCACCCCTGTGGGGGCATGGATGTGGTCACACCAGTGTGGTTGTGCACATGGCTCTCCTCCATTGGAAACAATAGGACTTGAGTTATCCACTGGGGTGGGGGGGAGTGCAAAATGAAACCCCCCTTGAATCCCATTGTGGGAAAAAGGTGGGATATAATTCTTTGAAATAAATAAATGAAATAAACCCTCACAGATACAAAGTGCTAACTGTATTACCCATATATATTTTGTATTCTCATAATAAGAAATAGTATCAGGAGTCAAGAGAATCATAGAATCATAGTGTTGGGAAAGACCACACAGGCCAGCCACTCCAACTCCGTGCCATGTAGAAAGACGCAATCAAAGCAGTCCCAACAGATGGCTATCCAGCCACTAAAGAAGGAGACTCCACCACCCTCCAAGGCAGCATATTCCACCGTCAAACAGTTCTCACCATCAAGAAATGTTTTCCTAAACTTAGCTGGAATCTCTTTTCCTGTAGTTTGAATCCATTGCTTCATGTCCTTGTCTCTGGAGCAGAAAACAAGCTTCCTTCATCCTCAATATGACATCCCTTCAAATGTTTAAACATGGCTATCTGGTCACCTCTTAACATTGTCTTCTTCAGGTATCCTATAGGTTTAGAAAATACCATTAAAAACTTGAATTTAAAAATGAGTTGCAACCTTACTTGTGCCTCAGAATTTTTTCACCACCATGTCATAGCTATCATTTTGTAATAAAAGAAAAAAAACTGACTGAGCTGCCTTTTGGGGTCATTTTGACCCCCAGCTGCAAAAAAGTATCGTAGTGCTTTGTGTCATTTAAAAATGTTAAAAATAGACAAATAATTATTACTTGATTGTGGACAGAAACAACACTCACACTTGAAAAATAAGTCATAAAAGTCTGGTAATAACAACAATAACAACAACAATACTTTTTAATTATAAAAAGTTTGGACATTTTAAAAAGTCAGAGGGAACTAATTTGTACAAAACTTAGTACTTGAAAAGTAATGTTCCAGTTCCAGGTGATGTAAAATTATCTTCCTTCAGCCTAGGACTATTGTATATCCTATTCTGAGCTGTACTAGGCAGAATAATAATAATAATAATAATAATAATAATAATAATAATAATAATAATAATAATAATAATATATAAAATAGAAATTGTTGGTGCATGAAAGGTTTCTGTTCTGTAATCAGCATTACTACCTTTGTGTATGAGAATTTCCTATGATAACCGATTGTGCAATAAAGCATATGGGAAGAAAGCAGGACTGTGACTCTAGTCCCTGCACTCCAACTTCCATGTGTTCAGCCAGTGATCTTGACAGTGTATATTAGCAAATGTATTCTTATAAACTTTGCAGGAATGGCTGCCTTTTCTCCAATGCATTACAAAGCGTGTAGGGAGCAATGTGTATATAATGGCTGGACCGTGTGTATTATTATTCTTACTATCAGCTAAGCACATGGAGGCTAAAAAGCCATATTTCCTTCTTTTTCATCTTCACTGAATACAGTGTGTTTTTTTTCCCCATTTCTCAGACTGATGAGTCTACCCTTAAGTTTAAGTTCAGATTTAAAAGGTTATATCCAGTGTGCTAAATCTAATAACCAAATTAGGTTCACATCATTTGATAGCTCCCTTAAAGTCTAAACTAGAACCCAGTGAATTCAATGCTCTGCTGATTTGAAAGTTTTCAACCACCACATGTAAAAGGACAAGGAAAACATTGCCCATTGTTTTGTGGAAATCTCTCTCTCAGCATTATAATGAATGAATCAGGCCTTTCACAGCAGCCATTTACAGCCAAAATCTATTCAAATAATTGCTAATTACATGGATGACATGACACCTAGTATATCATGTCATTCTTTGTTCTGGTGAGCTAAGATTTCCTGCAAATGTTCTAATGCAGAAATCTGTAACATTTGAGGACATGAAAGTCTTTAAGTCTCAGTTGTGTTGCATTTCTCTAAACCCATCCACCATTTTCTTCCTTTATTGTTTCGTATTAGATCACAGGACCATGTGAGAGGTTTTTCATATGGAAAGTCATGCAAATTTAAGATACATATTTCCAAATTTATGCTATTAATTGATGTATTTTATTTAATTTATTGCCCAAGCCCATCTGAGTACAGTATATTTGTCCTCTCCCCACAGCTTTGTGCATTTTAGTTGCACTGGCACAAAGGACATGAGACACCTCTTTTTGGGTTTAAAC
>CM034708.1:44931509-44946759 GCA_020142125.1 Phrynosoma platyrhinos | reverse complement strand
CTCGTATGAGGAGAAGCATCCACTGATGTTTGCTGAGCTCTCACCGTGAATGTCGCAGAAGCAGCTCGGGTGTTGTGCTGGTCATCATGTGCGCCTGGTACATCACTATTGCAAGCCGCAGATGTCGCAGGTGTTGCCACATCACTCTGACTTGTAACAACCACACTTTGAAGAAAGTGAAACAGATCAGCCAAAGTAGGTTGACTAGACATAGGGACAGTCACACCCTGATGCCCCACACCAGGAACTTTCCTCAAAAGCTCCATCACATCAGCTATTGTTGGTTGCCCAACCTCCATAGCTGATGTACTTGGGAAACTACATGCAGTGTCTGGTGGAATTGAATTATCAATAGCCTGTTGTGTAGTGTTTTGACTCAAATCTATATTTGAATGGGCAATTGGAGATGTAGTTATCTGCCCCCCTTTTTGTAAGTGGTGGTGAGCCAACTGCTCACATACTGCCACACAAGCCTGCATTGTGCGACCTATCTGAGCCAAATGTGTTGTGATGTCATCTTCCTTATTTTGAGTAATAGAGGCTCACTTAGGCACTGGCTGGCCAGCTTTAGGACCAGCTGAGGATGCACACCGCTTAGACTGAGTCTTACTTCGTGGCATGATTGTCAAAATAACAGTAACACTAGCTTTTTAGACTGATTGGTGCAGGATATAGAGTTGTAGTTAAGGCTATACCTTTGTCACCAATCTATAATGTGAAATAAATTGTCGGTGTAAAGTGACTTTACCTACTGCACGTGCTCCCATTCAGCAACTACTAACCAAATCCAGGTTAGCCACAAAGTAAGAGTAGGCCCTTATTACTAGCTCTCACCCCCAATAGCGGAGGAGCCGTGGCTTTTTTTTTTACTTGCTGCTCTCGACTCCGCTTAAGAAAACCTCCCTCCTGAGGCTCCCCTGAGGAGGGAAATCATCGCCCACGGCCTGGTGCTGGTCCGCAGGCAGGAGGTCACTCGGCTCCTGCTGAGCCTGGCCACCAAATCTCCGGCTCCCCTAAACACAGGCCCGGCCTTGCGGCGGTCCGAAACACTGCGGAGAGCTGAACAAGCTCCCTGGGAACTAGGCGGTTCACGTCTATAAGCCGCGCCTGTCCTCCAGGGCCTCTGGCTCGAATCAAAGGCTTGGCCTTCCACAGGCACAAATAGCCCCTGAGATGATAAGGATGAGCAAGGTGCTCCTTGCTCATCCAAAACAAAATGGCTGGCACCACGAGGCGACGTGGGGCTTTATAGCCCCGCAAATCTCGCTCCAAATCCCGCGAGATTTGAGTTCTCGCGAGACTTTGGAGCGAGATCTCTTTCCGATTGGCCAACCAGACCGGAAGGGGCGGGCCTTCCGGTCTGCTGAGCCAATCACGCGTTAGTGCCCTTATATGGCTGACGCAACAGAAGGCCCCTCCCAACTCATTGGGGGGGGTCTATCTGAGAAGACAGGACTGGATTAAATGGATCAGCAGGCTAAACATTAAAAAGCTTCATAAATTTAGGTAGCTTCCACCCAGGTAATTAAAAGAGATAGTTTAGCTAAATGTATAGAACTGTGCACATTCGGAAAGGGGCATAGGTGAAATTTTCATTCAGTTTTTTTGTTTGGTTTAAAAGAAACAACCTGAAAAAATGTCACTTATTTCATCATCAATTCTACCCAAAGAATTTGTGATTATAAACATTCATGTGGAAGAAAATAAAGCTGATAGATTTATCCATCCTGGCATAGAGCTCTGTGTGCTTCAGTCTTTAACATAATAGAATCATAGAATTGGAAGGTACTGCAAGGCCCATCTAGTTAAATCTCTTGCCATGCAGGAATACACAACTAAAGCACACAAATTAAGAAATGGCTATCCAACTTCTTTAAAAAAAAAACAAAAAACAAAGGAAGGCCCTTCCTAAAGCTGAGAAGGAAACTTTTCCCATATGAAGTTGAAGGCTTTCACAGCTGGCATCCATAAGTTTTTGTGGGTTTTTAGGGCTGTGAGGCCATGTTCCTAGGAATACATTCTTCTAAAACATGGCCTAACAGCCCAAAAAACCCACAAAACCCAATCTTTTACCACCTAAATCAGTGCTGCAGTCTTTGGTTTTTTTGGTCATATTTGTTTGGGTTGCTGAGTTAGATTTGCCACCTCTTTCCTTCCCTCCCTCAAGAATATATTTAGTTAGTACTTGGATTGGAGACCATTAATGGATATTTCAGAGGAAGAAATGGGCAAACCCATCTTTGAGTAATCTTTATTTAAGAAAACTATGAAATTCATGGGGTCACTATAACTTAGCAGGCAACTTGAAGGACATAAACAGTTCCTTATCTTCAACAGCTCCAAGGGTTATGTTCTCCAATCTGACAACATATTCAGAGGTAGCTGTGTTGGTAATGCAGCAAAATACAACTAAATCCAAAATTCACAAAAGTGTGATACCATTATTGGCTGTCCAAAATGCACAAAGTACACTGTGAAAACTTTCAAAGCTCCACTGACTTCTTCATCAGGCAGAATATGTTAAAAATGATGCAGAAGAAGAAAAGTAATGACCGTAGTCTCACAGGCCATTTTATATCAGATGTTATTTCTGTTGCAGTTCAGTTGTTCTGATGGGATCTCAATGCAGGCAAAAGCCACTCTCCTCTTGATCATGGACCAGGAACAAAGAACAATAAAAGGCAAGTAAGGGGGGAAGCAGACTGGCGGCTTTGCGCCACCCCGGGAAGGTGCGCAGCTGGATCGAGGCATCCCCACGCCTCGATCCAGTGCCACACTTTTGCCGCCCCTGAAAGGAGTGCAAAAATAGCATTCCTTTCACAAGTCAGTGAAAGTGCACCTCAAAGTGTGAGGCGCACTTTCACTGACTTATCCGCCGCAGCGTGTACGGATGCTGTGGCGGGAGGTTGCCCTGGGAGCGCCGGCCATGCGGAGGGCCAGCAGTTCTGAGGGCAACCTCGGGAGGAGGAAGGGGCGCCGAGCGTGCGGCTGCCCCTCCTCTTCCCTGCCTCCAAGATGGCTTAATAAGCCGTATGCCGAGGCCCTAAGAAAATTTCCACTCCACTAGCAACAGAGAAGTAACTTCTCTTGGGATCCAGATTGTCCCTGTGTTGTGCAAAGCTAACAATTCTTTATTAAGTAGACAACAACATCATTATTTTGTGGATTTTGTTCTGCAGTCTGACAAATTGCTCTTGAACTCTGATATAAACATAAAATAGTCTCTGAATAAGCAAGAAAGCTTTAGTAAATGGGAAAAGACACCTGAGAACATTCCTTTGTGCTCACTAAAGCATTGATCTAAAGTGTTAACTATCTTGAAAAGAAGTTTGATAGTAAAATTTTTACCCATATTTGCTTTCAAAAGGTCTTTCTGCAAGGAAAAAAGTAAACCAAACTTGGTGTCTGCATTGTGATCCATTTCTCTTGAGCAATCTTTTGAAGCAATATTTATTCCAGTTATTTAGGTGGAATAAACTATGGCAATGTGTCTATACAGATATGAAGCCAGTGACCTGTCTGTGCAATGATGAGAAGAAGCAAAACTAAAATTACAGCAATTATGTCAGCAGAATGTTGACAACTGTTGACTGTCTTAGTAAAATGCCAAACATGTCACAAAATGGTCTATACAATATACAACC
Organism: Phrynosoma platyrhinos; assembly: GCA_020142125.1. Classification (NCBI taxonomy): domain Eukaryota; kingdom Metazoa; phylum Chordata; class Lepidosauria; order Squamata; family Phrynosomatidae; genus Phrynosoma; species Phrynosoma platyrhinos. Next base: position 44,943,115 of record CM034708.1, on the reverse strand, counting down.
AGAGTCAAAGTATAACTTTAAAAAAATTATCAAGCTAATTCATCTAACTCCAATTTGGCCAAAAACAGCATTTTATGCCTTGTGGGGTACTTTCTACTCACAGTATTTCCAGGTATAAATACTCTCTGGTTTAGTGGACCTCTTAAATGACTGATGCTTCTTAATTATGGCAGCCCAACTGTGGATTAGCCTCCCCTTGGAGGGACAGCTGAATCAATGCTGGCTTCATTTCAGTGCCAAGTCAAATATGTTTAATTATTAAAGCTTTTAGGGCTAATAGATTTACTCCAAAATGTTTATGAGCATGACTGAATTGTTTTAATCTTTTAAACTTGTTTATAACATGCTAAATTGTTTAATATATTTGTAACTGATTATTATTTCTATGGTTCTTTGTTATTTTAATCTGTAAAACTGATATTACCTCTATGTAACTCTGAACTCTAATGACATAGGGAAGGACATACATTTAATTATTTATGAATATTGCTGCCTGTATTTCACTGTATTGTGAGAACTACCCCTAACAATTTTCACTCCCAAACCATTGCTGCACATACTTAGCTGAAGTAGCATTGTGTATACAAATGACAATTCATACATGTACTCCTTTACACATCCTAATGAAAATAATGCAGTGCAAGAGGATACTAAAAACCTCAGAATGTGAATGTCATTTAGTCCCACTGTCTACTTTCAATGGGATGTGTATTTTGGGTAAACATTGATAAAGGTTTTTCCATTACAATTTTGCCACATGTAATAAGCTGAAATTGTCAGGTCAGTTGAGTCAACAATAGATGCATTCCCTTTCCTGTGTGTCTGTGTGTGCCTTCAAGTCACCTGTTCACTTATGGCAACTCCATGAATTTCATAAGGCTTTACTAAGGAAAGAGGTACAAAGGGTATGAAAACTGCAGAAATAAAATTGTTGATTCACAGATTGAAAATGTTTGAGATTTTGCACTGATATTGTGTCAGCACTGTTTATAAAACACTAGAGAAAACACTAGAAAACACTAGAAAATTAAATAATGCAAGGTAGAAATTTTTTAGCATTCTGCATATCAGAATGACTGACAATATAATCTGGTTTTTAGTGTCTAGATTTTTTTATTTAAAAAATCTGACCATTTGACTAGGGTCGCCATATTTTGCCACCGTTGTCATAAATGGGCATCTAATTTGCATATTATGCAAATTATTATAATTAGGCATATTATTTATTTGCATTCAGATTATGCAAATTCAACACATTGATTGGTTGATTGATTGAACACATTAATCATTGCACTTTTTCTATCATTATGTTTCAATTTCAGTATGCATTTTGTGTATTTTGATTGGTTGAATAAAAGTATCACTGTTTTGTGGATTTTGGATGTTATTATACTTAGCTATATGGCTAACATGGCTAATCCTGAATATAACACCAAGCTCAAAGTTCTTTTTTTCTTCTAACTGGTGTGAAGAAAGGGAGGCTTCCAAGCAGCATCTCTTGAGGCTGTTTGGAAGCAAAGCCACTGACACAATCACCACACAACACAAGGCCATTTCTGTTTGCCTCCTTTGATGTCCTGCCTTCTGGGCTGGTTGGGGGAAACAGGGAGGGATTGAAATAATAAGGTGGCAATCCTATGCCTATGCAGTAGCAACTGGGATCATGCTCCTCCCAGAACCAGTTTTCTTGCATGGTTTCCTGCTTCATTGCCACAGCCACATTTTAACCTAGCCATCATTCTGTGATGAAGGAGAAATATGGGATTTACTGCTTCCACTGGCACAGCAAGTCAGAACATTTTCCAGTCCATTCAATTTGGGATTTTGCCAGTTTTCCAGAACAAATTGCAACTCTTTCCTAGTCTATTCTTCCTGCTAAACAGCCAGCAAGCAACTCAAGACCAGGCAATCACCCACTATGAGATGAAGTGTGCTTTATTTCTTGGTAACAAGAATCAAAAATATATCTTCAGTTCTTTTCACTGCATTGTGGGTGATACTAACAGCTTGCTCTTTTGTGAAGCTCAGTTCTGTAAGCAGCTCCTTTCTTTCTTGGTTTCCCACTTGCAGCTTATGAATTTCCAATTACTTTCCATAGACAGGTGGGTTTGTTTTCCTCCATCCAGAAAAGCAGCAGATACTTATGGAAGCCAGCTTTCCCCTGAGGACTTTATCTCTTCAGCACATAAATCTAAAGGACAGGTCATGAGAGGAGAGTGAAAAACCACTGGTATCCAAGAGATTAAATAAGGCAAATACTTCTGTCACACTTAGTCTAAGTCTTGACTTTACATTTTTGATATTTAGGCAGAAGATTTCATACTGTCAGCTTTATGGATGTGACCCATTGAAACAATAGTACTGTTCTTAACAGTTTTTACATTCTTTCCACATATTTGGATGGATTTTCTAGAACTGTCTACTGCAGCCAAAGTTTATGAAAGGAATTTTATTTAGCTCAAATCAAAAGGGAGGTGGCTGCAAGGACCCTGTGAGACTGTCTCCCATGTGTATACCAAGAGTTGGGGGAATCTAAGAATTGATGGGATCCATTAGGTGAAGTGGCATGAGGCACAACCATTCTGAGAGCGTGGATTTGAACAGAGGTACCAGTAACTAGATCAGAGAACACAGTGATAAAGGGTCCCCATGAATTCCAACTAGTGACATTGAGGGGTGAAATCCAGGGGTTTTTAAGGGATAAAACTAGCTGTAGGGCAAAGTTGTGAGACTGTATAGGTGAGGTAATTCAGTCTGGCAATATTCAAGGTGAATGTTAGAGGATTAAGTTATTAGCTGGCCCATCAGATGAGACATCTAGGCCATTATTGCCCATCCTTCTGATTATGAAGGTGATGATGGTTCATTTGTAACTCCCATGCTATCTGACTAGCTTTGGGGCTTGGGATTTTTACGGTCTTCCAAGTGACCTAGCCATAACCTGCCTGCCTTGCCTTGCTGGCACTTGGGCTTCACTGCAGTGTACATCTGGGGTGATGTGGAATTCATACTCACACCTAAATTCATAAAAATGCACTTTTGGTAATACTATCTGTCAGTAACATAGAAATGACCATTCAACTAGCTTTCTTTCTAAAGAATAAGAAACTGACAGTGTGTGTGTGTGTGTATGTGTGTGTGTACATGTGTGTTAAAGGTATGTATCTGTTTTATTGCATAGAGAATATGCAGTCAAACTGTCTTAATATTATGATGTGGCAAGCAGAAGATTGGCATGTCATGCTTTGGGCAAAATGCGTTTTCTGAAAAATACATTCTAAGTGCATATTAGTAGAAGACCAGAGTCCTCAGTCTTGTGAATTGAATGGCCTTAAATTATTTGAGTCACCTACAGCATCCTGTCTCATGTTTCCTTTCTATTTCCATATCTGTAGGAATGGAATCTATTGCTGAGCATTCATCCAGCTTCCCTCCCATGGCTACTGCTGCCTTTCACACAGGCATAACTTTATTTTAATGATGCTTAACCACAGTCAAGATGTTAACAGTATGAGTATTCATCTCAGCACAGTTCATTTGAAAGTAGAACCTTGCACTGTTCTTGATGCCATCTCCTTCATACCAAAATATGCTGCATTTTCACATCCAGGGAGACTGCTGATAATATGCTTTTATTGCTTCCAAAATTATGGATGTTTACCCTTGGAACAATAGAATAACAGTGCAAAACAACATCTGAATAGTCCTTACCTAAGAAAACCATGTGAAATTTACGGGCTCGTCATATGTCAACAGGAAATTGAAAGTGCATGCACACACACACACTTCTTTGTGACTTCAAAATCAATTGCTCTTGTTACATGGCTAAAATAAAAACCTTCACTCTTACATTGTTTCAAAGACAACTTAGCAGTAATTTTTTAAATAAGTCTGCAAAATGCAACTCTTCCAATTTGAACTAGGGATGGATTTGTCTTCTGTCTTTCCCACATGGGTGAGAATGAAGACACTGCAACACTTTAATCATTCTGGGTGCAACTGGCACATTTAAGGCCAATTCAGTTTTGCCACAGCATAATTCTCACAGGCAGTGACTGTTTCAACTTCCCTAGATTCAGTGTGAGTTTCCTTAGTTACTCTTTCGAAAAGCTGAGCAGCAATATATGAGGGCTCCACATCTTTTTCAGCTACTCCATAATGTATCAAAGCTGTGCTCACTTATTATTTGTGTTTGTATTCACAATTGGTGGGAATTTGGACACTCCAGGAGGGGAATCTTGCATTGGCTAGCATCCTGAGCCACTTGGAGGTGAAACTGACCCATTGACTTCTTGCTTCCCAGCTTGAGATGGTAGAGTTGGTCTTTGCTGCATGCAAGATCTGGCTCAGAAATAATCAGCTGCTTCCAATGGGCAAGATAGGAGCTTTATCTCTGCTTACCTTTAAGATGGACAGGCAATGATAACCTCAGGATGTCAGTGATCTATCTGATTTTCAAGCAAGTGTGGAGGCAAACTGGAGTTTCCTATGTTTACAGGCCTCTGAGAATTATATGGGTGCATACACTTCCATTAGGTTTCTACATTTGTTCATGCATTAAAACTGTAGCCTTTTATTTCTTCATGCTATTTTCTGTCATCTTACTTTCTATAGATAAGCAACAGGCTGCAATTCCAAGTATGGTAGGCATGGAATTCCTTCCCTGTATACTGATTGTGATGTGTGATATATGAAGATGTAATAAGGTTGAGAAAAATATATCTGAATTTTTTATTGGAGTGACTGATCTCATTATAACCAACCCAAATACAAAGGGCAAGATGGAGCACAATTAATCTATGCACAGACCAGACCTAGATTGTTTCCACATAAATCATTCTTACATGTGCTCTGACACCTTACCTGGTAATAGTAACCAAAAGTACATCTGAGACAGAAGTTTAATTTGACTAGGTGGTTGAACTGACTGTAAGAGAAGACACAACTAAGAAAATTAATGAAAAAAACAGGTGTGTGGGGAGCAGCTACTGATAGGCAGAGGCTAAGTAGATGATCAAATTAGGAAGCAGAAAAGTTGCCTACTTGGAGAAGGTGAAATGGATGCAAACAGGAGCTTTGTTGCATTGGATAAAGTGGGAAGCTGCTGAAGGTAAACTTTTATATTTAATAAGGAAACCCATGAGTATAACATATACTCATCCATCTACTCCCACCTTTTTTGACATTTCAAATGCCAGATATTATTGGGGAGCAATGAATAAATTTTCTCCTATGATATCACTTCCCATGTATAGCAGCCTCCCCCACCCCCACTTCATTTAGTTTACACAGAGAACTATACGTAATGGTGATGGATGATTGTTTATTTATTTAAAGTATTTATACCCCACACCTCAGCCAAAAAACTTTCCAGACCAGTTTACAGATTACTAATTTGACAGTTTCCTGCCGCCAGTCTTACAATCTGAAAAGACATGACATCAAAGAAGGGGATGGCAGTGGGGAAGGGGATCCAGTCTGGCAGATACTGTCAGGTTTTTTTTCTCAGTGCAAGGCCAGGACAGTGGCACTTGGAATGGAGGGAGAGCCTTTCATTTGCCTCTGGGGCTAGACTTGTTGGAGCTGTACTTGCCTCTTCTTCTCTCCCTCTGAGGCAAGGGTGGTAGCAGTTAAGATAATAAAGGAAGAACACCACTTTCAAATAAACAAATGTAGCAGTGATCCTAAAAAAAAAACTGTTGCAAAGAGTATAAAAATGTTCAAAGGAAGAAAGGAAAGTACTAACTGCAACGGTGCATTAGAAGATGTAGGTATACTAGAGAATAAAGAATATTTTAGAAGATATAGTAAAAGCAATAATCATGATATAGACTAGGTAACAGCAAGGGCCTACTCATGAAACAGATTTTAGACAGAAAAAGTCATACTGAAGTAATCCGAACCCCTAGACATACATTGCACGAAAACCATAAAAGGCTTATAATTTAACAGCAACAAAATTATCTCCAGGCATGTTGGAACATTTTGAATGTAAATTTGGAAAACTTGGAATAAAGCTCAGAGATAATCTCAGAAGCAAGTGTATTGGCTGAATACGATGATATTTGCAAACAAGGATTAGTCCTAGCTATAACACATGCTCATTTTAGGGAATGTTCAAGGTGGAATCTGAATGTATTGTCCATTAAACTCTCATAATTCAACATTATATTTCTGGAACAACTGGAGCATGAAAATACTTCTAGAATGAGGAACACTTTTTAAAATAGCATTTGGAATGAAAGGATCACCTATCCAGTTTTTCCACAGAGTTTATTGGCTGAACTTTTGTCTCTTTCCCCTTTCCTTATTATTTTTGTCTTTTGTTTCTATGCATGTTTTATTGATATATTTTTAATGGTTTAAGCTACTTTAATTATATTTTACAAATTAATAATTCATATCTTAATTACCTATATTCTAACTATAAGTTTTATTCTTTAAAATTTATTTTATTTATATGCTAAAAAGTTATGGAAAATTGATATGAAAAACAAATTTAAAGCTGTGATGAGATTATCTATTGTAATCAAAAATATGATGATAAGTAAATGGCCTCTGACTAAAACAAACAAACAAACAAACACACAAATTAAAAACTCTGGATGGAATTAAGGGAGATAGGGGAGATGCAAGGCCACCCTAGGAAGTGGAGGATTGGTGCCAAAGCTGCCCCATGCCTCTGTCTGAATCCCCCCCTTTTGCTGGTTCAGAAAAGAGTGACAAAATGCCACTCCTTTCAGAGCCAGCAAAAAGGATGCCCCTAAAGCTATCATGTGGCTCTTTTGTGCCCCTTCTGGCTCAGCACATCAGGAGGATGTTCTGATGCCGCACACCAAGCATAATGGTGCATGGTGTCAGGATGTTCTTGGGGAGGGGTTGCGGCAGCTGGCATGAAGCTGCCCCGCCCCATCCCTGCCTCAAGGATGCCACAAAGGGCCCATCTTCAGAAGCCCATAGTTTTAATCTGAATATATTATGTTCAGTGTGTCCAGAGGACTAAAATGGTGAAGTTTCTGGAAACCATGCCCTATGAGGAATGACTTAGGGAACTGGGTATGTTTAGCCTAGAGAAGAGATGGTTAAGAGCTAATATGATGGACCTGTTTAAATATTTGAAGGGATGTCATGTTGAGGAGGGAGCTAGCTTGTTTTCTACTGCTCCAGAGAACAGGACCCAAAACAATAGATGGAAGGTACAGGAAAAGAGATTCCACCTCAACATTAGGAGGAACTTCCTGATAGTGAGAGCTTTTCAACAGTGGAACACACTCCCTTGGAGCGTGGTGGAGTCTGCTTCTTTGGAAGTCTTTAAACAGAGACTGGATGGCCATCTGTCAGGGATGCTTTGATTTTGAGTTCCTGCATGGCAGGGGGTTGGACTGGATGGCCCTTGTGATCTCTTTCAACTCTATGTTTTTATGTACTATAAAATGCCTATAATTTTGTGTTTTATTCCCACAGATCCAAAGAGAAATGCAGGTCACTATCTATTGGCTACAGCATAAATAGTGCTTTCTTGTATTGGAACTAGGAACAAAATTCCTTGAATGGAATTCAGACCAAGGCCTCAATTTTCAGTGAATCACTGTTACTTTTTGTTAATGTCAAAGCCCCAAAATAAGTACACTCTTTTAGAGAGATTCAGGGAAAGTTATAGTTTTGGAACTGCTGTCTCCAGCTGTCTTGTCTTTATGTCATATTTTACTTCCTACAATATCTGTATTCTGAATGTTTTGTTCTCTTGCTTTAAATTTTAAACATATACAGACAGCTTACAGCAAGAAGCTTACAGTGCCATATTTATTCTTCTTGTATCTTTTCCAGCTCTTCCAAATGATTGCATGTTTCACCTTTCTTTAAAGCTTCATGATACCTTCCAAGAGACTAGTGTGAAAAATGCTGTTTCAAAATCTGACCAATTTATTCTTGTTCATAACATGTTATTCCTTCTTTTTTAAGCATTGAATATTTTATGTGAAAGAGGCACAGATTTTGTTACCTTTCAGCCATTTCCTAAACTAAACTAAAAAAAGAGGCCAAACTAATGTTGAATTAATAATGCAAAAACCTGTGCTCTTCTCAAGTAAACTAATAAATCAGATTCCAGATGCCAATTGGAAAGAGAAGAAAGATCTGGCAGTGATTAAAAAAAAAAAAACCCAAATTAAAACCACCAGCTTTGTCCTGGTGACAGTTAGGAAAGTAAGCAGGAAGAGAAATCCTGAAGAGAAGAAATTAGAAGAGTTTAGCATAAATTACCATTAGGGTTGGCAATTCGACATGTAGGTCACTTGATTTGAGAATCTGCTTCAGAATTTCAATAATATACAATCTGTGTTTCAGAGCAATAACTAGTTAGGTCTGCTTTTTGTCTTCAGTTAAAAGGATGTGATAGGATTTTTACAGATTCCACAGATTGTTTGCAGTGCTGATGAAATGTCTTGATTAAAGTCATGAAAATGGCTTTCAGCTAGAGCCAGAAAGAATAAAGAAATGCCTGTGAAGAATATTTGCAATATTCCAAAATATGAAAAAACTCTGGAATATGAAAGATCTTTTCTCGGAAGCATTTTGGGTAAGGGAGATTGAACATTTACATGTCTAGTAAGAAGTACATTTATGAATTCAAAGGGTAAGGAAGTATGCAGTGGTCACCACTGCCTTTTTTAGGTCATAAGCCAGGAGTCTGGCAAGTCTAGCCTTGGATGGAAACCCTCACTGTTCCCCAACCAGAATACAGGATGTTAATTTTAAAAAATCATTGTCATAGGCAATAATGGGAAAAAATATGTATCTACCATATCCTCAAAAACTGCACAAATTTCAAGGTCAATTCAAACTTAAGGAATTATTCTGCAAAGACCGCTCAAATGGGACTTTTGCACAGAACATAGCCTTTTCTCTGCATGAATCAAGATTTTGTCTACTGGAATACAGAGATAATGTTTTCTGTGCTGTAAACTTGCTTTCTGTACAGAAGATGCCACCTTTACACAAGAAATCCACTTTTTTGCAAAAAATAAATTCTCATTTTCCAGGGTTCTTGGGAAACCTGTTTTTTCCCAATTGTGATTTGAATATTTTGGCATATTCTTTCCATCACTACAGTTAAAATTTGCTATCCCAAAGGCCTCTTAGGAAGCAAAATACTTGCCTCTTAAAAAGCAGCTTTATTTATATACCGCTTCATATCGCACATGGGATGTCTAAGCGGTTTACAACTGTGAGCTGATTGCCTCCCAACAATCTGGGTACTCATTTTAGCGACCTTGGAAGGATACAGGCCTGAGTCGAGCCTCAGCCCTGGCTGGTATTGAACTCGCAACCTTGTGGTCTGTGAGTGAGTGGTTGCAGTACAGGCATTTAACCATTGCGCCACCAGGGCTGATTAAAGGGGGAACATATGCGAAAGGTATATGATCATAACAAACACACAAATCATACTACACTATAATACTATTCTTATTCAAGATTTAAGCCTTATCTACATAAGCCTTATTTGACTTTGAATGTTCCCCACTGTATATGTGTGTGTTTGTAGGGACATAGGGCCTCGGCAGACAGCTTAAAAAGCTGTCCTCGAGGCAAGGAAGAGGAGGGGCAGCTGCATGCTCGGCGCCCCTTCTTCCTCCCCAGGTTGCCCTCAGAGCCGCCGGCCCTCTGCACAGCCGGCGCTCCGAGGGCAACCTCCCGCCGCAGTATCCGGACATGCTGCAGCGGAAAAGTCAGTGAAAGTGCACCGCAAGCTTTTGCGACACACTTTCATTGACTTGTGAAAGGAGCGCTATTTTAGCGTTCCTTTCAGGGATGGGGAAGGTGCACTGCAGGATCGAGGCATGGGGATGCCTCGGTCCCACAGCGCACCTTCCCAGGGCAGCCCTGTTCCGCCAGTCTTCTTCCCCCCATAGCCTCCACTGGAGAATTTTCTCAAAGTGTGTAGGTTTCTTGTAATCTAGAAACACTGCATGACTAAAATTCTATTTAATGTGGATAATATGTATAGAACCTATAAGCATGTCCCTGCTTGCCCCTTAACATGATGAAAAAGCATGATTGGAAATATCCAAAGTGCCTGTAGGAGTGAAATTTAAGTAGGCCAAAATAATCTGGCCCCAGGAAGACTGTTTTCTTGTGCTCCCTTTCACTACTTTATGAAGTGGACAGCTATGCTGGAAACTGTCTTTTAAGTGGTTGAACTCTCCTTCTTAAATAGATTTAATTAGGGAATAATAAGTGATACTCTGGGCAGTAAATTAAAGCACTGCTATTTTAAAGGGCATTTGGGAGAATTCCATAATTTAAGGTTTTTGTTGTTGTTGTTTTGTTTTTAGATATGTGGATTTGTTGTAGAAGATTTTATTCCTGACATTTCAGCAGCTGTGGCTGGAATCTTCTGAGAATGCTGGTATGGAAGTGAGTGGGATATATGTGTGACCCTTGGCTGAGAGAAGGTGATTTACATATTAATCTGTATGTTGTTCTGCTGTTGAATGGCAAGGCCTCAGGGTGGGAAGATATGCAAGGAGACATTGTGTCTATTTAATTAGTGATCCATTGGGCCTTTACAGACTGCCAGAAATAATGCCGCTTGAGGCAACTTTAACTGTCCTGGCTCAGTGCTAGGGAATCATGGGAATTGTATTTTTTTTTCTGGGACATTGAGACTTCTCTGTCAGAGAGCTCTGGTACCACAATAAACTACAGTTCCCATGATTCCTTAGCAATGAGCCAGGGCAGTTAAAGTGGCCTTAAGCTGCATTATTTCTGGCAGTCTGTAAAGGCCCCATTGTCTGATGGGAAAACCCCTGATCCTGGGTAGTTTTCAATTGCACGTGCTGGATCTTGGTTTTGGTGTTTTTCAGGATTGACAGCCAGATTTTGGGGGGATGCAGATGGCAAAAAGCACCATCTTCAATCCCAGGAAGGGGAAGGGCAGCAGGACACCAGGCACCCCAACCTCTTCCCAAGGACATCATTGGAGCGCTCACCATTGCACACAGCGGGTGTGCCAATGATGTCCTTTTAGCTCAGGGTCCAGATACGCTGAGCCAGAAGAGACACTGAAGAGGCGCGCGCCGCCTCTTGCAGCACCCTTTCTGTGCCTTGCAGAAAAAACGCTATTTTAGCTTTCCTTCCAGGGGCAGAAAAAGAGTGAATTGGGGCCAAAGCGTGGGCAGCCTCAGCCCTAATCCACCGCCTCTCAGGGCGGCCCACAGTCGCCCGTCTGCAATGGCCCTTTGTTTACTTTAAAGGTTTCTTATTTCCTGTTGAAATTGCCTAGGTGTTAGTGGATTTCAATTGCTTCCCTGTGCATTCTGCCCCGATAGTTGTTAGTATGGTCTAACACTAACTACATTTAGTATGGTCTAACACTAACTATATTTAGTATGGTCTAACACTAACTAACTACATACTAACACTACATTTGGTGGTCCCTATGTGCCCACAGCTGCATGGTATGTGATAAACTCCTGTTTCTGTGAAAGGGTCTCTTCTGTCCTCTGCTGAGCATAGCATTTGCTGGATTTTCTTGATAGGTTTGTATATCATTTGGAAGGGGTAGTGTGACCCTGTTGGTGATCTTAGACCTCTCAGCGGCTTTT
>CM034708.1:44911885-44925804 GCA_020142125.1 Phrynosoma platyrhinos | reverse complement strand
CCAGCTCTGCCTCCATCATGTGCTCAAGCCAATTTAAGTCAGGCCTCTGATCATGGAGGCCATCAAAGCATACTGTCCCATGCAGCATTGTTGTCACACAGGTGCAGGTATATATAATCTGGTTACTGCCCCCCTCTTCTCATGCACACAAACCACTCTGGCTCTTCAAATACTCTTTAAGAACATTTTTCTCATTATGTTTTTCATTTGGAGTCCAACAAAGGTGGGGATGAGAGATTCTCATTTGCAGAGCAGAGCTCTGGTGCTTGAAGAAAGGGTTAAACATCCCTTCCCACCTACTGATTTTTCCTGACAAATGCTTCCTTAGTTCCAAAGCACAATGCAGAAATAATCCAGTTTGAGACCACTTTCATGGCCCTGTGCTTGCAAGAGAATCCTGGGAATTGTAGGGCCTCGGCAGACAGCTAATTGAGCTGTCTCTGAGGCAAGGAAGAGGAGGGGCAGCCACACACTCAGCGCCCCTTCCTCCTCCTGAAGTTGCCCTCGGAGCCGCCGGCCCTCTGCACGGCCAGCGCTCCGAGGGCAACCTCCCGCCACAGCGTCCGCACACGCTGCAGCAGAAAAGCCAGCTAAAGTGCACCTCAACCTTTTGGGGCACACTTTTGCTGACTTCTGAAAGGAGCGCTGATTTAGCGCTCCTTTCAGGGGCAGCGAGGGAGCGCTGCAGGAACAAGGCATGGGGCTGCCTCAGTCCTGCGGCACACCTTCCCGGGGTGGTGCAGAGCCACCAGTCTGCTTCCCTCTGTAGTTTATTGAGGCACTGGAGCTCTGTGATAAAGAAGGTTAAATGACTTACAAATACTACCGTTCCCAGAATTCCCCAGCATTGAGCCAAGGCAGCTAAAGTGGTCTCAAACTGGATTATTTCTGTAGTGTGTTTTGGACCGAAGGCCCCATTCACACCTGCATTTTTGTGCTGGGTAGATCCGGGCAGATTGGTTGATGCAATACCTAATCTGGCCTTAATAGAAGTTCACACTATGTTTAACCTGATCCAATCTCTCTGGTGCAATTTAACCCTGTCAAGTTCACATTGACAAAAATACCAATTAAAAATGGAGCCTCCTTATCGATCATATTCAGTCATTTTTGGGGTTTTGTTTTGTTTTGTTCTGTTCATCAAATGATGCGCATCTACATCACACTGTTTGGGCAAACTCCTCTCATCCTTGGAGCTTGGGGAGGAAAAGCTTCTTGGAGGACCCCTTGCAATGAAACCCCTATGAGAGTTTCTCCTTGGGGGGACCCCCTGCCAGCCTTGGAGGAGAAGGGGGAAAAGCCTTTTGGAGGACCCCTTGCAATGAAACCCCCATGAGAGTTTCTTCTGGGGGTGTGTGGGATGGATAATGCAAACGTTCACATATTCTTTCCAACAAATTATTATTATTATTATTTAAAAAAGGATTTAAAACCTCTCCACTGGCTCCGGCACTCTGACCAGTGAGAGGGGCCAGGCATGTTCTGCCCCTCTTCCCACCCTCTGCCAATTAATCTCTCCCTAAATATGACCTGAGTATGGTCAGGGAGAAGGTCACATTGGCAGCTCCCTGAAAAAACACAGATTTTTTCAAAAGAAATGTGAGAAAACCTGATATAAGAAAACCCATGATGAGGGGGATTTGCCCCAGGTCCGCCATGATTTGGATGTGCAAAACCCAGTGCCAGTGTGAACTACCCACTTTTAAACCAGTTTGCAAACCAGTCTATAGTGTAGTGTGAACAGCCCCTTAGTTTCCATGTTAGAATTGCAAAGGAAGAACAGGCTTTCAAACCTCATGCATCAGTTTGATCCAGGTTTTCCAGGAAAGTTGACACATTAGCATCTTTTTTTGTGTGTGCACACTTCTAGTTTTAGAATAGAGGGCCAGGATGGTGTAATGGTTTGCATGTTGGACAAAGACTCTGGAAACCCCATTGGGTGACCTTGGGCAAGTCACATTCTCCCAGCTTTTTTGGAAGGTAATCATAAATGTCTTCTGACTAAGGGGAAGCACATGGCACTTTGCGCCATCTTGGAGGTAAGGAAGGGGAGGGGCAGCCTCACGCTGGGCACCCCACCCCTTCCCGAACACGTCATCGGAGCGCCCATCGCTCCACACCACAGGCGCTCTGATGACGTCCTTCTGCTGCAGTGTCCAGACACGCTGCAACAGAAGAGACGCCAAAGGGCCCGAAAAGAGGTCCATTGGGGCCAAGGAGTGTGGGTACCTCAGCCCCAATCTGCGGCTTCCCAGGGCGGCCCATGGCCACCCATCTGCAGAGGCCCTAAATCTTGCCAAAAAACCACTAGGACAGTTTTCACCATAAGTCAGAGCTGACTTAAAGAGACATTGGAGCTGTACCGTATCTAAACCTTTCTCCACCAGAAAGAAGAATACATTCTAATAGCTGTTGGTATCTAACAACAACTGTTGGAATTCATTCATCTCCCTGGAGGAGAAAGGTTTAGGTGTGATTGTAGCTCTGATCTCTCACCTCAAAAAATAAAAATAAAAATGCTTCTCTTCACTTCAGAGGTTGCCATAAACATGGACATGTTAATGACTCACAGTTCTACTTTCCTCAAGATGCCACTCCTAGCCATCAGAACCCATGGCAGGGGACATGAAGAATTCAGGTTGTATAACTGGGCATAAATGGCAACGTATTATCTTCCCAATTTTTCATATCATAGGGTGAAATCTCAGTTTTCATTCCCCAGTGAAGAGTGAGCAGGCAGAGTTGACATAAAATGTTGAGTGCTAGAAAAGGAAATGGTGGTAGAAGCATGCTTGGCAGGAAATGGCTCCCAGGGGCCTTGAACAGGAAAGACTCCTTCTGTTAGGAGTTGAGCTTACACAGAAATATCTGTTACCATCCCACCTGTTCTCTGACATGGAATATCTTTTTGTACCTTTGGATCTTTGCTTAAACTCTCTCTTTTTCTCAAGCAGAACTTTTAGAAACTTTAGTTTCTACACTAAAGTATTTATTGGACAATGAATTTTCATTTGAATTTATTCATGTTTGTGTATGCCATGCTGAATTAATCAGTGGATGAGTACAAGGGAGACATCTACTGGCCAAACTATACAATTGCTTGATTGTTGTAGAAATAAGAAAGTAATAATATCTGGCCTTTGGGCAGTTTCTTCACTTGTAGACAAGGGGGGACAAAGACATCACAGTGGACTCTCATCTCACCCATTTTCACTAAGACACAAATAAGAGTCTTGGAAAAAAAATGTTTTCTGCTGTCTGCTTTCTTTTCACTATACCCCTCAATCTTTTAAGATCACCACTCTTCAAAACTGTTAGGAATGACAGATGAAAATGAATGTACAGTTTATGGAATTCTTGTGATTGTTGATATTTTTGATGCTTTTGAATACTGTTTGGCTGTTATTTCATTTGTCAGTGACAAGCTGTGTAGGCCTCAGATGTTGTTGTATGCCTCAAAGACATTTTTTACTTATGATGGCCCTATCACAGGAGTTTCTTGGCAAGTTTCTTCAGAGGGGGCTTGCCACTGTCATCCTCTCATCCAGGCCAAAAGAGAATGATTTTTCCAAGCTCAAAGGGTTGTTATGCTTGAGCAGGAACTGAATCCTGATACCAATCCGTGGTCCAACTCTCAGAGTACAGAGTTACTAAAATTAATGATAATATCTAAAATTAAAAACAAGTAAACTTTACATATGCTATACAAAACAGGCAAGCAAAATGCATGGTAGAAAGTGACACATTTAAGCAAAGATTCCAATTTTCTTTTGAAAGTGTGTATATTACACTAGGGGTGGGGTAGTATTTGTTTGCCCATGTGAACCCAACTAATTTGTAATCATGAGAGTTTCTCATGTAGCTCACACTAGACTGGCAATAGATGAAAACAGAAGCCACATAGAACTAGAGCTTGGAGGGAAAAATCTTTTAAGGGCACAACTCCCAGATGCTCCCAACCAGCATGGCCAGTGGTTGTATTTAATTAGTTTGACCACTGAAAATGAAGGAGAATTTTTATTTTGACTCAGTTTTGAAGAAATGGCCAACTCAGGAATGAACCTGAAGTTTAAAAAAGTCAAATGCATGAGAAAGCATAACTGGTAAATATAGATTTTGATGATGAAAGTCCCAAACTAAAACTTTAAAAAATAATTCTGTTGAATGATTAATGATAAATCCAGACTGTTAAATATGTTTGGATGGACTTTCAATAGTTCTGAACATCTGTTTTTTTTTTTGTTTTTTTTTTTACTGGAAACAGTTAAATTAAAACACATGTTTCTTCAGGAATATACCCATAAGTTCATACGTTTAAATATAGATATGTAGTTTTAAAATGTTGGCCATGTGTTAGAAACTGATGTACTGTAATCAGCATGCTCTAGTTTTAGAGTGTTGTTCCATGAAAAGCTTGTATATTTTGGAAATAGGCTACTTTCCAACAAGCCTATAAAAAGAAAGATCCTTAATGTAGCATCCAGATCTCTGAGGAAATGAATTGAAAGAACTATAAGAGGAAAACAGAAGAGAAGATCATATTAGTTACACACTTAACTAAAAGAATTTGTTTCAGAGAGATTTATTTTGAGAGAGAGAAAGAGAGAGCATTCATTGAGTTTATAAAACAATGTTATAAATGGGGCAGGACATTGTTTTTTTATGAGCATGTATGTGAAGGACTGTAATTGCTTCTTATGCTATACGCACATTTTCATTGAAAATGTAATGACATGTGACAAGGTAGAGCTAGAATGAAATGTTTTGTTTACTACTCGCAGTGTGTTCCTAAAAACATTATATGTGCCAGTTTGGATCAGTGGTAAAGTGGAACCAATTTATCAGCATCTTTTTGATCAGAAGGCATGAAAATATTTTATCTGTGATCCCTCTTATGTTTTCTCATCTCATTGAAATATTGCTACAATTCTCAAGTAACTTGAAAGAAAGTTTATTTCCCCTTATACTCAATATAGGTCTGGAATTCTTTTATAAATCTGAAATTAGCATTGGAAACTCTCTTTTTTATTACTGCTGTTCATTTCTTATACTTATACTCATTTCTAAGACTCATCATAGGAACTTTCTTTGTTCTTATTGAGAGGCAATGCACGCAGCGCAGAGATCTTTCTGTTCTGCATGTATTGCATCTGCAGAGTCTCTTCCAACAGAGCTGTTTAGGGTGGTAGGGGAACTGACGCAGTTTCCTCCTGAACAGAACCCCTTGCTTCCCCTGACAATGGCCTGTTGTGATGCATATAACAACTTCGTTGTAGATAAAATCTCTCAGATAAAAGCTGACTTAGGGCCTTTGCAGACTGCCAGAAATAGTGCAAATTGAGTCCACTTTAAGGGTTAGGGTTAGTGCTAGGGAATCATGGGAATTGTTTTTTTTTCCCGGAGACATTGAGCCTTCTCTGTCAGAGAGCTCTGGTGCCACAATAAAAGACAGTTCCAATGATTCCCTAACTCTAACTCTAACCCTTAAAGTGGACTCAATTTACACTATTTCTGGCAGTCTGCAAAGGCCCTTAGATGCCAACATTGTTACAGAATCTGAAAATGATGTGTCCAGCAACTCTGTTATTGAGATTTCACTGGATCAATTTCAATCTGTGAGTACCAATGACATTGACAATCTCCTTGGAAAAGTGAGGAAGACTACTTGCCCTCTCAATCCTTGCCCTTCATGGTTGGCCACCCAGGGTGGGGATGCACTGAAAGTGTTCCTTAAAGACATAATCAACACATCCCTCAAGGAGAGCTTTGTCCCATCATGTTTAAAGGAAGTGGTGGTTAAGCCACTTCTGAAAAAGCCCTTCCTAGATCCCTTGGATGTGAATAATTATAGGCCTGTTTCGCTTCTACCATTTCTGAGCAAAGTGATTGAGAGGGCAATGGCTCTGCAACTCCAAGCTGTCTTGGATGAAACCAATTATCTAGATCCCTTTCAAACTGGCTTTAGGACGGGGTTTGGAGTTGAGACTGCCATGGTTGCCTTGACTGACGACATGTGATTGAGCATCAACATGGGTAGTGTGACACTGCTGGTGCTCTTAGATCTCTCAGTGACTTTTGATACAATCAATCACAGCATCCTCTTTGATCACCTGAGGGGGTTGGGAATCTGTGGCACTGCTTTGCAGTGGTTCCATTCCTTCCTCTTGGGTAGATCCCAGAGAGTGCTGCTCGGAGACAGTAGCTCCTCTAGAAAGGAGTTTAAATGTGGTGTTCCACAAGGCAGCATACTGTCCCCGATGTTATTTAACATCGATATGAAGCTGCTGGGAGAGATTATTTGGAGACACGGGGCTGGGTGTTATCAGTACGCTGATGACACCCAGATATATTTCTCCATGTCCCGGTCATCAGCCTTGGCTTCCGATGGCGTCTCTCCTCTTAAAGACTGTCTTAGGGCAGTAATGGACTGGATGAGGAAAAACAGATTGAAGCTGAATCCAGACAAAACGGAGGTACTCAGAGGAGCGGTCCCGAAATCAGGTACTGGGATACAACCTCCAGTCCTGGATGTGATCACACTTACTGTGAACGACTGAATTTGCAGTCTGGGGGTGCTCCTAGACTCATCGCTTCACATGATTAATCAGGTGAATGCAATGGTCAGGCGTGCCTGTTATCAGCTTCGGCTGATATGCCAGCTGCGCCCTTTCCTGGAAGTAAGGGATCTCAAAACTTTGGTACATGCTCTGGTAACCTCCTGTCTAGACTTCTGTAATGCACTCTACATGGGGCTACCCACATGCTTGATCCAGAAACTTCAATTAATCCAGAATATGGCAGCCAGGTTGGTCTCTGGTACATCTAGGAGAGACCATATTGCACCGGTCTTAAAAAGACTTCACTGGCTGCCAATCAGTTTCTGGGCCCAGTACAAGGTGTTGGTTATTACCTTTAAAGGCCTACATGGCTTGGGTCCATCCTATCTTCAGGACCGTCTCTTTCTATATAATCCCACCCGCACACTTCGATCCTCTGGGAGGAATTTGCTTCAACTGACTAGGTCTAGATTGTCGACAACCTCCCAGAGGGCTTTTTCAGAAACCACTCCCAGATTATGGAACGGCCTGCCGGATGATATCCGTCAAATTATCAACCTAGACAGCTATAAAAAGGCTGTCAAGATGGATCTCTTCTGGCAGGCCTTTCCTGATTAAATTCCCAACCAAAGACTAAGTAAATTCTCTCCCTCCTGCTGCCTTATCTTGCCATGCCATGCTGTGCTAAGCAGATTGCCTATTAGATCATTCTTAATTGCTAACGCTGCAAATTAGTATAGTTGTTTTATTACTGCTAATTATTTTACATTTATGGATTTAATGGGAGGGTGGGTTTGGGTTTGGGAGGATTATTGTGTGGTTTTATTGTTATAAGTACCCCGATTGCTTTGGTAGAGGGGAGGGATAGAAATAAATTATTATTATTATTATTATTATTATTATTATTATTATTATTACTGGTTTTTTAATGTGTCTTAAAAGGGATTGGAGGAAATTGTGTAACTGGCAAGTGTTTCTTTCTGGAACATCTCAACATGTCAAGGTAGCCTGTTTTTGATAAGCTCCACAAAAGATCTTGCTTTCCATATGATACTAAGCCACCAAACAAACTTTCTTTGGTCATACATTCTGCAATTTTTTTTTTCCTTTTGTGAAGTTAATCACTTTTAAAGAGCGTATGTAACAAAGCAAATTTTATTGGCATTTTACATGTTGTGCATTTACAGAAATTCATAAAATCAGTCTTGAAAATGTGCAAAATTTCTTTGAAACCAATGAAATAAATATTTTACTCTCATGTAGTGAAAAGCAGGGGCTTTTGTTTTGGGTTTTGCTTTTTGCATTTTGTATTATCCATTTTCTCATTTACCATGGGGCTGTTCACATGGCCTAAAAGCCTGTGTTTCCCCTTGCCTTGTGTCATCCTGTTTGTTTCAGGCCAAACCCTGGGGCCAGATTCAGTCTGGATCCTGGCAGACCGGATGTGGATCTGGTGGATCTGACCTTATTCCAAGCTAAACAGATCTTAATTTGGGTCAATTTGATCCCATGTTTGCCATGGAGTTTCCTGTAAATTCATGGCATTTCTTATCTGTTTAAATAGCTCCTGCACGTTCCTTACTGTGTCATCGCTCCTAATGAAAAGCCCCCCCCCCATCACAGCATCTGCCTGGCCATGTGGGTGAAGCCAGATATCCCATTACTGCATCAGATGTAGAGATGGGAGCTTCTCAGTAGGAACTATGGTGCAAAAAGGTACAGAGTGCAGGCTGGTAGAAGACCCCCAGGTCAGCATGGGAATGAATGTGCAAATGTCTGCCCATACCCATGCTGGCCCAGAGACCATCCTAGGTGGGTACCTGAGCCATAATAACATGGGTCCACATGGAGTTGAATTAATCATTTACACCCCTAGCATTGAACATGCTAAGTTTGTCTGGGTAGGTTATCACATGAGGCTAAAAACCAGAATTATAATAGATTAAAACCATTTTTGGCTGGTACTTATAACATGATGTCATGTGCATCCTGCTGCTGCCTTACATTCAATTTGTTATTGTTGTGCATCTTTTCATTAATAGGCAAACCCACCAATAGGCTCTCAATCTTTCATTGGTGTAGTAGCTCCCTTCTGTGGCAGTTTTGCTTCCCAGGCAGTCATGTGGTGCAAGTGGGTGGTGATTCTGCTCCTCTGTTCCTCTCCTGCCTCCACTTTGCAGCTATCCTGGCTGTCAACATCTTCCCCAAGCCAGCTGATTTTTGCTCATTTACAAAGCATCTGGCTTTGGGCAGGTTTTGGCAGTTGGGATCACCACCATTTCCTTTCTTCCCCCCACCCCCACTCCAACCCCGATCTATCTTCTCCTTCTTCCCATCACCTGTCTTCCCCACACATCTAATCTATCTTTCCCCTGCTCCTCCACCACCTAATCTGTCTTCTTCTGCCACACACCATTCTGTTCACTCTAAGTAGATCAATAATAGGTAGAAAGTGTAAAGCAAGGTAGTGCAAATACCAGTGCACCATCTTTAGTGGGTGCTCTCTGTGAGTCAAGCCACCATCTTCTCACTCTACTAGTCTAGAAAGGACAGATAGAGAGAGACAGTGATAAGAGAAACAGGGCTGTGTAAAGAAATCTCAGCTATCCAATGCTAGCCACAGATTTGCCTTTCCTCTTCTGCCAGAGGAAATATACAAGTAGCTAACCTGACTCTAGACACTTGGTTCTCTTTGTAGTACATGGCCTCCACACTATATGCCTTTGTTGTTTCCAGATAAACCTGGATGGAAAAGGAGAAGTGGCCACATAGATCCAAAACACACTGCAGAAATAATCCAGATTGGGATGAATTTAACTGTCCTGGCTTGGTGCTAGGGAATCCTGTGAATTGTAGTTTATTGTGGAACAAGAGGTCTCTGAGAGAGAAGGCTAAATGTTTCATAAACCACAGTTCCCAGAATTCCCTAGCATTGAGCCAGGGCAGTTAAAGCCATCTCAAACTGGATTATTTCTGCAGTGTGCTTTGGACCATGGATTCAAAGTTTGAATGAATTTGTATTTGATATGAAATGAATCTGTCTAAGGTAGGTAATTTGAACTAAGAGTTCTCAAAACTCCTAATTTATCACCATCACTACTCAGCTGAAAAGAACATACATTAAAAAGTAAGCTTCTTCAACATCAGTGTCTAAAATCCAACACTCTTCTAGCAGGGGACCACTAGTACAGTGGGAGATTTTCTTTTTCTCCCTTAGGCATCTCACTGCAGCAACCAAAACTCTGCCCTAGAGGGCTTTCCATTCTGCTAGAGAACATTTTGAGAGTGCACTAAAAAAGAATACAGGGGGATAGTTCTGCTGACTGAAGCAGTTCCATCAATAGCACAAGCTCATTGGATGATGTCTGCTTTATTTTCAGAGAGGAAGCTTTTTTGGTTTTTTTTTTTCATTCTCACTCTTTCAAAATCTGGTTCAGGTTCTGCATCAACATGGTATTTCCACCCCCCCCCCTTCTGTTGAAGGATGAAGCCCAAATCCTTACCTGGACAAATTGCCAATACAGTACCTATAATGTTCTAACAGACACTACATAACTACCACACTACCCAGTCTATTCCCTCTCTGGACCCTCCACCGCCTTTTTTTCTGCTGTTCTGTGTCCAAGGGTTATTATTTTATTAGGGAGATTGGAAAGAGGGACAGTAGAATAAGATGTATAAAGGTAGAAGCTGAGCTCTTGACCAGTATATAGCCCTGTCAGGGTAACAGTAATTACAGTAAACAAGAAAAATATGGTTATTTCCATCATCGAGCTGTTTCCAGCATGCAGATAGTCATGTTCTATATGCCAGTCATATTGCTATTAAAGAGAAGACTGTCAGAAAAAAATGGAAGCAATCTTAATCCAATGTGTTTGAATTCACAGGGATACAAACCTGAATTGTTTGAGAATTAAGTATCCAAAGCCTGGTCCTAGATCAGTGCATCTGTCCCAAATTGATTTTTTAAAAACTGAAATTCTTTCCACTTTGAAAATGAAAAATAATTTACATTTTGACAACTTTTATCAAAAAATGAATTGAAATGAAATCCACCACTAATGTGTACACATACTGGTATCTGCATGTATGTTTATAACACAGATATTAAACTGCTGTTTCAGAAGTTTCCATTTGCACATGGCCAAATTGCAGCAGTCAATGCATTTATCACATGATGTGATTTTGAAATGATTGCCAGTCTTCTCGATTTGGAGCCAGACTATAATTTTTCCACCTTAAAAAATATATCTCAATATTTGATTCTCTGAAGGAAAAGCAAAACTATAAGCAAGGCAACAACACATTGAAATAATAAGGTCCCCAGGAAAATTTGGCTGAGAATTAACTAGGAAATGGCTTCATGGCTGACAATTGCCATTTGAAGAGAACTGACCAAACAAGGATGGATATTGTAACTCAAAGACATGCTAAGGATTACATGTAACCTGCCTTATGTTCATGTTCTGCCTTCAGCCCTTCTCTATACTCTTTAGGGTTTGAGATACCCACAAAACACAAAGCATCTAATGCTTTCAGGCCAGGAAGCTCTCAATGCCTGCTGCTTAACCTTTCCTGAGTGACCTCTGTTTGCACTTGAAAAGTATTGCAAAAGCAGTGGCTTCCCTGCTGTGTGACATATACAAAGTTGAAGATCAAGCCTCCAAAGAAGATAATAAGAAGCACAGTGAAGCTACTGGAGTTGACATAATAACAAAATACACTACCCTATTTCAGAGATTAGGCAGAAAGGCTATCGTTAAGTAAACCTTAGATTACCTTTGACCCTGCAGTCTGAAGGAGCCACAAGTGACAAGATGTCTTGGTGAATCAAAAAAGGCCCTAAGGAGAAGGATATAATGGTGTGTAATGTTGAAACTTTCCTGAAAAAAGTATCTTTTAAAAAAGACAAACAAAAATTGCATGTTATAGTCTTTGCATGCATTTCACAGCTCATTTACTATGATTCATTCCTACCAAATTTACTAAAACTAGTCTGTAACCCATGGCTGGACTGAAAGAGAATTTGTAATCCAAGTGAAACAAAAGGATAATTTAGAGATAATTTATAACAATACACAAACATTCAAGCTTAAAATTTAAAATTGCTACCCATTTCAGATTACTGGATGCTTCCCTTATTCAATCTCTCCTGCTTCCCATATAGTTAATATTGTAGAAAGGAAAGAGGGGCAATGTGCTCATTCCTGAAACAGACAAATTAGCTCTGCATCCAGTTGATGATAGTTGTGCATGTATAATTCTATGCATACAGTCAGCCCTATGTATCTGCACAGGATCTCTTCTGGCCCCCCCTGCAGGTAACAAAATCTGCTAATGTTCGAATCATGTGCACATCCTGCCATTGGGGATGATGTGGAAGTGTTGTCTGCAGATGGGTGAATCTGCAGATGGCAAGTCTGTGGATATGGAGGGCAGACTGTATAAATATGTCCATTTCATCCAATTTCCTCACAAGACAATGAACTTGGTGTTTTTTTTTTTACAAAAATGTAGTTGTATACAAATGCATCAAATTAATATGACATCAATTATCAAAAATCAGGATCATCACCCTCTCCTCCATCTTCCCTCCCCTTCACTCTTCCAGAATAGCCTTCCCCTACATTCTTTTTCTTTTTAAAATTACATTTGCATAACTCCAAAACTGTGTCTAAAACACACACACATACAAATCAAAGGCATGCTAGGTAGGGTATAGGATAAAGAGATGGGTTAAGATGGAAGAGAGTACAAGGGGACAGCAACAGCCCAATTGTGTGCTAATGAAGGGATGTGTGGTCAGAATGCTTCCAAACCAGTATGTATGTACTTCCCTTCAATAACATGTTTGCAGTGAGAACAGAAGTGGTGTGATAAGCTCCCAAGCTTCAGCTCTCACTGGAAACCAAAATGACTAAACTGAGGCTGCTGTACTTTTTTGACATACCATGAGATGACATAAAAATGTTGAAGGCTTAAAGTTGTACAATGAAAGGAAAATAGCAGTACAGAGGGATAGATTTGATCAAGGAAGCCACAGTCCTGAGCTTTTAAACCCTCCAAAGGCCTATTGATAACTATTAATAATAGAGTTTCTTGGAGGATTTTTATTGATAACATTGCTGTAAGTCAAAGCTGACTTCATGCCACACAGTAACAAAAACAATCCTTTATTTAACATTTAAAACATCCACTAACCAAAGTTCTAATTATTATTATTATTATTATTATTATTCTATAGGCAGTGTATATCTGTTAAAAACATAAATACAACAATAATAGGAAAAAACTCAATAGCAACCTAAATAGTCAGAATACAAAACTCAGCTATTCCAGTGGCAGATAATAAATCATCTTAGCATATAAAAACAAATTAAAACCAGTTGCTGTTTTTTTAAAAAGTTTAAAAGCATTAAATAATTTCTAAAAAAAAACAAAAAACAACTTTTTGGGGGTGGACTTCACTTGGTGCCAATCTCTCCCCATAATGTAAGGTGTCAGGTTAACCTGTTTGGGAAGGGTGTTTCACAGATTGATCACCACTACTAAAAAGCCCTGTCTCTTGTAGCCATTGTTATAATTGTTATTGTGTGTCTTCAAGTCATTTCTGACTTATGGCAACCTTAAGGTGAATGTATCATGGGGTTTTCTGGGGCTGAAAAATGTGAGTCACCAGAGGGTTTCCATGGTTAAGCAGGGAATCAAATCCTGATCCCCAGAGTCCTAGTCCTATGCTTTAACCACTACAGCACTCTTGCTCATTTTTGTATTATTGCAAATGAAAATACTTATTTTGTATACACTTATTATGCACATTTTTATAGACAATATTGTTTTAGATGCTATGTTTTAATTTATATTGTAAGCCTTTGAGTCCCATGTAAGTAAGACATAAATCAAATATAAATAAATATATAAATAAATAATGATTTACCAAACAAAGCTAAACAGAAGGAAAAGAAAATAAAGGGGGGAACAGAGAAGAAAGTGAATGTTAAAAAACAACAGCAACATTCTACATTTTTCCTGGCTAAAACATTATATTGGCTTGGATAATGAAGATAATAAATTTGTAGGATCAGTTTTTAAACTGCCCGTTTTTTTTGTTTTTTTTCTTGTAGAAAGTGGATGAAATTGGTTTACAACTGTGTAAGGGAGAATTTGGTATCATGCCTGTGTTTAAGGTCAGTTTTTTTATGTAGATTATAAACTATAACCTGACTCTAAAGAACTAAAATGTCCTATCCTAGAGCGTGAATGTTAAATTGGGCCAACTTTTCAGGTCTTTCAAAACTTGGAACAATTATGGAATGCTACAGATCTAATAATAATAATAATAATAATAATAATAATAATAAT
>CM034708.1:44868512-44900472 GCA_020142125.1 Phrynosoma platyrhinos | reverse complement strand
TGTCGGGTTAAGCAAGGGATTTGGCGCAGGGGGCACCTGTGTCATCTCTCTCACCACCTTAAACAACTCTGCTGGATGAGAATGTAGACGCAATACGTGCAGAGGAGAAAACTCTCTTTGCTGCACGTATTGCCTCCCGATAAGAACAAAGAAAGTTGCTATGGCGAGTTCTGTCAGATAAGAGTCGAGTTTTCCGCCACCTGCACTCTAGCCGTTGTCCAGCCCGCTTCATCTTCCTAAGCTCAGGTGTATACCATGGCCTACGATTTGAAGCGGTATGGCAAGGACGCTTGGGAGTAATCGTGTCGATAGCCCTGGTGAGATCGCTGTTCCAAGTATTAACCAGAGCCTTGACAGGATCACCAGCATTTCCAACCATTAGCCCCTCTAAGGCTTTCTGGAATCCAATTGGCTCCATTAGCCTTTGAGGGCGGACCATTCTAATAGGCTCACCACCCCCGGCGGAGCGGATATTGGCTCTCAGTTCCACCTTGACCAGGAAATGATCCGTCCATGACAATGCGGAGGTACTTACCACCTCCACCCACGGATATTCCTGTTCCGTACTAAAGACCGCATCGAGTGTATGACCTGAACAATGTGTGGGCCCGTTGACCAACTGGGATAGGCCCATGCTTGTCATGGTGTCCATGAACTCCCGAGCCGCACCTGTTAAGCTGATCTCGAACGGAATGTTGAAGTCTCCCAAAACCAAAAGTCTGTGAGACTCCAACATGAGGTCAGAGACCAGCTGTGTCAGCTTGGTAAGGGAGTCTGCTAGACAACGGGGTGGTCAGTAGACTAACAAAATCCCTAAACTATCCCTAGTCTTCAGGTTAAGGTACATACACTCGAAGTGGACCGTGTTCCGGATAGGTATCCTGGTCAAGGTCAGGGTGTTCTTATGAACCAGAGTCACTCCGCCCCCCCCACCCACTTCCCCTCTCCTGCTCACTAACAGAGTACCTGGCTGGGAGGGCCTGCGCCCATATAACAGTGCTATCCTCCCCAGCCAGGTCTCTGTGAAACAGGCCAGGTCGGCATCCTCATCCAGGAGAAGATCCTGGATGATATGGGTCTTATTCCTTACCGACCTGGCATTGCAGAGGAGCAGGGTGAGATTCTGTGGAATGGTTGGTCTGCTCCCCAAACCATTCTGGGAAACAGAGGGAAGTGAAGGTGGGATAGCTACTAAACAATGATCCCGTCTTCTTTTGTAACATTTGTCCACTCTGTTCCAGCCATATCTCCCTTTCCCCAACGCAACTCCTATAGTCGCCCCAACCTCTCCTCCCACCTCGGGAAAATTCGCTTTGGCCAGTGAGAGTATTTATAAGCCCTTTTGTAAGGGTGTTACATCCTTGTGAGAGTGTTATGAAATCCTCTCAATAATGAATAGTAAAGGCCAAAGAACTGGTAAATAATGATATAAGTCATCCTCATTTCCAATAAGTCCAGAATGACAATTAGTTCTTAAAAAACTCCCTCCCTCAGATTATCGATCCTCCATATCAGTTGTTCCTAGCGGGCTTAACATAGTCCTGCCCTGGGTCTTGGGGGCATGCCTCCGCTGCTGCCGGTGCTGCGCCCAGGTGGAGATGGAGCCGGCCGTGTAAAGGGGCCAACGCCCTCCCTCCCGCGACACAGCCTCCGCAGCCACAGCTGCTGCATCCCCCGGGACCAGTTCTTCCTGGCAGGGGTCTATATAGTCCTGCCCTGGGTCTCGGGGGCGTGCCTCCACCGCTGTCGGCGCTGCACCCAGGTGGAGATGGAGCCGGGTGCGTAAAGGGGCCACAGACAAGTTGTCTTCCTCACCTTACCAAGCAGCTTGTCCACATCCTTGGTACTCACATATTGGAGCTGATCCAGTATAACTACATCAGCGGAATCGCTGGACACCTCGCCTATTGACTCTGTATCAATAGCGGCATCTAAGTCGGCTCTTATCTGAGAGATTTTATCTGCAAACTAGTTGTTAAATGCATCACAGCAGACTGTCACAGGGTTAAGTAAGGGGTTTGGTGCAGGTGGCACCTGCGTCATCTCCCTCACCACCCTAAACAGCTCTGCCGGATGAGACTCTGCAGATGCAATACGTGCAGAGGAGAAAGCTCTCTTCGCTGCACGTATTGCCCCTGCCTCATAAGTCTAGGTAGTATGGAGATAATTTCATCACATGCATACACACCTGCCAGATGTTTTAGGTCTAAAATAGGCCTTTATTTAACCAAAACACACTGACTGACAGTTAATAAAGCTGCCTGACTCACCGGGATGACCTTGTTTCTGTGTGTGTGTGGGGGGGGGGAGGAAGCTGCCATTTGTGGGTGGCCCAGTCCCAGTGATGCCCCAGCAGACATCGCATTGGGCTGGACAGGCCCGGATTGGCCCTTTGGGGGAGGAAAGGGTGGCACTTCCTGCCTGGCACTGTGACTACATTTTCTGCTGGAGGATGAAAGTGCTGTCCCATTGGGTGGTGCTGTGGGATAAGTCCCCGGATTGGTTGGGGAGGCCAGAAAGGTTGGAACTTCCACCCCTCCCAGCTCCCAATTTGTTGTTGAGCCTATTTAAGCCAAATGGCACACATGGCTGACACCATTTCAGCTTGGTTCTTGACCGAGCATGACATGAGGCTGCGGCAGAGCTGTTTAGAGTGATGAGGGAGCTGACACAGGTTCTTCCTGTGAAGAATCTTTTACTTAACCCAACAACAGCCTGTTGTGACATTTTTAACAACCATTTTGCAGATAAAATCTCTCAGATAAGAGCTGACTTAGATGCCAGGATTATTGCAGAACCGACTGATGAAGTGCCCAGTAAACCCATTTTTGAGATTAAACTTTCTATTCTTTCTATTATTCTTTCTATTCCTTCTGCAATTCTTCAGCCAGATGAAGAGAAATGAAGTCATTGTCCTGATATGGGAGGATCTTTCCTTTCATATGCTCCATCTAATGTGTGTGTGTGTGGGGGGGGGATTTAAGATTAAAATAAATTACAAGATGACAAGACATATTGGATATTAATAGTATCAAAATATATCAGTTTGATGTCAAACAAAGATTTCTGCCTCTCCAAGAATATTTTTAAGAGTCTGGCTTAATTGCTCTAATATTTTGTTAACTCTCTGCCCCAGATGTTAATAAAACTTTTAAAGTCAAAAGTCAGAGTTTAATTCATCTTTTTGGCACTTTTTAAAAATGCAGCTTTTCATATTATTTTGCAAAATAAAACTACAGTGCTAATAAGCTTTGGGCCAATTTATATAATGTGTTATTGAAATATTCCATGACAAAGAAATTACAATTATGAGATAACGGTTTAAGTATTTGTTTAAAAACTGAAAGTTTCCTCTGATCCATGTTGACACTGCAAAGTCTCCAAGAGATCAGGCTAAAAGTCATGTGGTTAATCTACTGCAGTATAAATATATCCTTACATTCATTCAAAGCAAATTATAAAAATAACTAGTGTTAATTCATCATACTATTACTCCAGAGAAATTATTTTAATTATGGAATAATGCTATTAATAAGGTTTCAGTTATAACGAAAATCCTCTTAGAAGAATGGCTTCCAGGGAAATCTCAATACTTCTAGAGAAATTTAGATATTATGCAGTCTGTTATTACTGAACTGTTAGATTTTTTTAAAAATCATATGTCAATAATACAAAACTATTCTATAAATGTCATCTTTTTCTAGTAATAAAAATGCATTATATGGAGGCAGGAGTTAATTTTAAAAATACACTTGTTCATCACAATATGTTTAATTCTGTGTTGTGCGTTTATCTGTGCGTACAGTTTTTCCAACACTGCTGTGAAACTGGCTTCGTATGTTTTAGCTAGAACTGAACCAGAATTTTTGAAAAGAGACTTTCTCTTTCATCTGTCTAAAAAAAGGACACTCTAGAATTTTCTTTGAATATTTCTGAGCGCCATCCCCCACCAATGCCCTCAAATGATACTGAATCTAGAGCAGGGGTAGGCAACCTAAAAAATTAAAATAATTTTTAATTATTAAAAATAATTAAAATAAGAGAGGGATTTCTGCGCTGCATGTATTGCCTCTCAATAGGAACAAAGACATTTCCTATGATGTCTTGTCATCAGATAAGAGTCGAGTTTTCCACTAGATGCACTCTAGTCATTGTCCAAGTTCCCTAAGTCCCCTCTTCCGCCCTGACACACCTCCCCCTCTCCTTCCCCCTTGTAAATTTTGTATAGTTTTTCATGTTAATTATTTTTTTAAAAAAAATTATGACATGTTCTGAAAATCTATGCAGGATCACCAACATCCCACCCCCTACCTTTCCCTTCACCCTTGTAAATAGTTGCTGTTTTTAATAAATAAAATAAATAAAATTCTTTTTTAAAAAAATAAGTAATAATAATGATGTTTTATGCACAGGTGTGCAGGTTCAATGCAGGATCACTGCAGGGAACCAGTGAGGTGGTCATGGTGGGGTGTGTGTATGTGTAGTAAGGTGTGGGTTAGCTTTGAGATGGGAGATGATGTTTGAGAAGACAGTGATGGTGACTGCCATATCACTGGAGCTGGCTGCTAGATCTTTTTCCCCCTCTAGCTATCCTCTGCCTTTGGGGGCAGTGAGTTGGTTCTGCCACTGGCGGGTTGCTGAAGAGTCAGGCAGATTCATCTGTGGGGCATTGCTCAGATATTTCCACCTCCATAGCAACCCCTTCCTCCAGAGCCAGGGGTTCCACAGCCCTCTCCTGCTGGAGTTGGGTGGTGGCCCTCCTTTTCGAGCCCTGCTCCACACAGACTCCGCTGCTACCCTGGGTCACCCTCATGAGTTGCACAATATCACCCAGCAGACCAGTCTGCACTTCGAGGGTGGAAGCGAAGTGCTCCTGCTGCTGGACAGATCTCTCTAGTAACTCCCTCTGCTCCCTCTGGTGTTCTGCCTCCCTCTCCCTGAACCGATGGGCACGGTCCCCCGGTTTCAGGAGTCCCCACAGGTGGTCTGAGCTACAATCCATGAGTCAACTGCTGAGTGACACACCCTCTTCTTTTGGATCTCAGCCAAGCGAGCCATCAATGTCATTGTGGCTATCAGATTAGCTACTTCTCGTTCTATGGGACACAGCACAGTGCACAGTTGGGACACAAAAGATGTCCTGTAGTGATCAAGGGGGAGGGGAAAGATAAGGATGAGGCAGGGTTGTGTAAAAAGACTGGATACATGCAGCTGGTGCTCATGCAAGAGACATGGTCAACAAGACACATATAATAGAAAAGTTACCCCAGGAACCCCCCCAAGCATGCTCACATATGAAGGTGGTGTGCAGTTCATATGAATACCTGCACATGTGCACAGAAGATGTCACAAAAAGCTATGCAAAGTATTGTGCTTATTGGGTACCTGAGATGGCATGCATTTATTATCACTATAGGGAATGGCTGTACCATGTGCAGCCTTGACCTCAATAATCAGCTGGAAAGTGAATTGTCCAGTACCTGTCCTTTCTTCACACACACTGTCATCACTGACCACTATATTAGTCTGTGAAAGAGAACAGCAGTCACAGTAGCTAGTGGTCATGGAAGATGTAGAGGTGCCCTCCCCAGCACAGGATCATGGTCTCATCATGGAGATGTTCACAGCACTCTGACTGTAGGATGTTTCATCTGAGTCAGGGGCTTCCTCCTGGTCCTCTGCATAAGAAGGAGTGAGTATCATGTCTGCCCTATGCCCACTCTGGTGCCATGTTCTCCCTCTGTCCCCTGCATCTCTTCCTTGGGGCCCTGGCACATATTACTTTGAGAGGGCACATAAAGCTCCTGAGCACACTCTGCTTTGGAGGAGTCCTCCACAGCTTGAACTCTGGCTGGCTAACCCACTGGCATCCTGGCAACGTCACCACTGGTACATAACCTGCTCAATCATATGCTGCCATCCTTGGCAAGGAAGACATGGAGCTCCTTGTAGAAGGGCATGGTGGCCTTGTGATCCCTCAACTTCGTGTAATCTCACCTGAGGTTTTTGGTCTTCTGGAGACACTCCTGAAATTGGTGGCCCTTAGCCCTCATGCCTTCTGCCTTAAATGTTTCATTATTCAAGAAGGAGCCTCTTAATTTGTCTTTTGGGTGAAGAAAGGTCCAGAATATGTGGTTGTGACCACAGGGCTATCAGGTCAGCCATCTTCGCATGGGATCATGATGTCTCTCTCCTTCTTTTTGGCTTGTCATTTCTGGATGCCATTCTGTCATTCTGCCCAGTGTAGAAGATGAGTGCCAATGGAGCACAGTTGAAGAGCTGTGCAGCTGCACAGGACCACTGGGAAAATGTTGCTGTAATGCGCATAGGGGTCCAGCTTAGAAGTGAAACTCACACTTATCACTTTCTCTAGATGCAATATCTGGCAGCAACACTTTAAGCATCCCACAGCTGCTAGGTGCATGCATATTAGGGTTAGGGTTATAATATTTACGTGTACCTACGGCAGTGCATCCACAATGGGGAGTATAGGGTGCTTTATATTGAAGCTTGTAACATACAGTGCATGCTCTGGACCCGCACCTTATTCATCTATGCAACTGCAGTGGAGTAGTCACACCAGAAAGTATAAGGCACTTTAAATTTAAATTGGAATTATGAGCTTTATAGTTTGGTGGCACACAAGAAATCTCTGATAGAGAAGGCTAAATATCTCACAAAACTACAAGTCCCAGCATTCAATAATATTCAGACATGACAGTTAAAGTAATGTCAAACATCTTTATCTCTGCTGTTTCATCAGTGCAAATGGCTGAGAATTTTGTTTGGTTCATTGCTGAGGAAAAACTACAACCGAGATCCTGCTTGCACAGCAGTATAATTATATGGAAGGAAGAAGAAGAGGCAGCCATTGCATGGAAAAAGACCCACTGATGACAACAGAAACAAGAAGTGGCTTGCCATGACAGGAGGAGAAGACAGCATCTGATTCTGAGCTACTCATTCCAGGAATCATTGGCTTGAAGGGTTTTTGCAGTGCAAGCCATTTGCAATGGACTGGAAAATAACACGCTGGGCATTTGTGAAATAAAATTTTTGGAGCTATGCACCACCTCCTTCCATTGATGCTTTCTTGTTAGCAGGAATAGGCTGTTCTTCATACTATTTGTCACAATAGGATATGTTATCGGCTTTGGCTGATATGCCAGCTGCACCCTTTTCTGGAAGTAAGGGACCCTGAGACTGTTGTGCATGCACTGGTAACCTCCCATCTGGATTTCTCTACATTTCTCTACCCTTGTGCTCCAGAAACTTCAATTAGTACAAAACACGGCAGCCAGAGTGGTCTCTGGACCACATAACTCCGGTGTTAAAATCCCCCCACTGGCTGCCTATTAGTTTCCTGGCCTAGTACAAGGTGTTGGTTATTATCTTTAAAGCCCTAAATGGCTTGGGTCTAACCTATCTTTGGGATCGCCTCCTCCCATACAATCCTCTCCGTGCTCTCTGGTCCTTTGGGAGGAATTTGCTACAGCCATTAAAATCTAGGCTGTCTGCAACCTCCCAGAGGGCATTCTCAGTAATTGTCCCCAGATTGTGTAACGACCTGCCGAACGAGATCTGTCAGATCACAACACTAAACAGCTTCAAGAAGGCTGTTAAGACAGATCTCTTCCAGCAGGCCTTTCCAGAATAGACTTCCCAGCCTCAGGAACCCCTTTATTCTGCCCTCTCCCAATTTGATTGCCGTCACCATTCTACTACTCTGCTGTTTTTGATTTGCTATTTCTGCAGTTATCTCTGCTGTTTGTTATTTCTTTGTTTGGTTATTGGTTTTATTTAATTTTATGTTATATTCTAAGATGTTTTAATTAGTGCTTAGTTTTATACTCTTTTAATGGGGGTGGGTGGGTATTGGTCCTTTTGGATTTGTATTTTATATATTCTTAATTGTTGTTAGCTGCCTCGATTGTGCTCAGAGGGGTGGGGTATAAATAAAATTTTTTTATTATTATTATTATTATTATTATTATTATTATTATTATTATTATTATTATTATATTATATGTGCTGTGAACC
Organism: Phrynosoma platyrhinos; assembly: GCA_020142125.1. Lineage (NCBI taxonomy): Eukaryota > Metazoa > Chordata > Lepidosauria > Squamata > Phrynosomatidae > Phrynosoma > Phrynosoma platyrhinos. The sequence goes on along the minus strand of CM034708.1, from coordinate 44,892,432 downwards.
TAAGAGGGGGAAAATCTATATGGGAGAACTAGAACTGAAAGTCATCTAACCCTTGGTGTGCTCATTTTTCCAATGTGCATCCCAACATTTAATATATGATTTATTTTATTTATTAAAATAATTATGTCCCACAATATATATAAACATGATTTAAATATAGATACACATGATACATTATAATCATCTTGACCCATTTAAAACAACTTAAAACAACAAGGAATAATTTTAAAAGCATATTTACAAGCATATTTAAGCTATTAATGAATTTGGAAATTGAAATGATAGTTAATACATGACAATATTGTCTCTAGAGTATGTTTTTCTTTCCCATACTTAGACATAACTATGAGAGGGTTTTTTTTTTTCTTATTTTACTGGTGATGGTTTGAAAGCATATGTGATTTTACTGATTCTGCTCATGTTTACTATTATCATATTCAGTACAATTTGTAATAGTATATTCTTTTCTTACTGTTTTACATTTTTAGCTTTTTTTCTTTGCAATCTGTTTTGATATTTAGCATATTTTAATATTTCATTTAATGTTTGTTTAATATCTGCTGCTTCTTTATTCTGTACTCATATATCAGGTATAAAACAACGAATAAAAAGATGAATGTTTTCCTAATACTATGATTTTGTTTTTCTTACATACTGGAAGTATTAGCATTTTATTCTGTTATTGTCAATCTGTTAGCTATGGCTCTGTTAAAAATTGGACCAGATGTATCACACACTGCTATTATAACCAGAAACGTGGCTAGGACTGTTAAAGGTAAGCCTATCCTTGGATAAGTGCTTTGTATTGGATAGATAATGGCTCTTATATTGGGAAAAAGATAGAATATAAATTAAGGATTGAGGATGGTCAGTACAGAATTTGAAATAGAAAGGCTAAGAAATTGTTTGTTTGTAAAAGTTAGTAAAGTGACTAGAAACAAGTACAATTCTGCCTCCACATTCGCTGGAGTTAGGGGCACTGGAACCCCATGAATGTGGAAAAACTACAAATAACAAAAACACTATTTTTTTTTTTACCTGAGAGAACATTTCTCTAGGAATCTCTTAGTCTTCTAGTGCAAATCTGTGGTCAGCATCTCCCAAACATAGACCATGGAATTAAACTACAGGAGCTACAAATCCCTAGTGGATTTTTCTCTCTAGAAATCTCTAGGTCCTTCAGTGCAACTTTTGGTTAAAGGTGACCATAGAGTTGTGCTGGAGGACCTAGATATTCCTAGAGAAAATATTAATAAAATCTGTGAATAATCAAATTCACAAAAGTCAAAGCCACAAATGTGGAGGGACAAGTGTATTGTCTACTTCTCCTCAAAGAACTTTGCTTGAGCTAAACTGGCCCATGAATTTCTCTGTTTTTATGGCAACTTTTGCTTTTCGCTTTTTTTTTTAAGAGTTTGTTGTATTAAGTTGTGGAGTCAATCTAGTATGTGGTCTGCTATGCTGCTATTTTTATAGAGTGGCTTTAAAAAAAGAAAGAAACTTTTTTTTTGCCTACTTGAGGTTATGCAGTTCATGTGTTGGCATCCCAAATATGCCCAGTGCCCAATAACTGTTGTCGGTCTAGTGAGCAGTACATGAGAGGCCAGGAAGGAAGAAGGAGAATAGGAGCAGGTGATCACAAGTGATAGGAGAAAAGGCACAAAAGATGCTCAGTCTCCAGTAGCTTAGAGATAGAACATAGAATATTTCAGATGATAAAATTTCATACTCTTCAAAATTTCACAATGAAAACCAGAACACATGTGGCTACAGAATGTGGCCACAATGGGAAAAGTTATTAGGGAGGATGCAGTATTTTGTTTTTACTTGAGTCTACTAGGATGGGAAAGGCATCATCTCTCCTTTCCCCTCCCACCTGCTGAGTTGAATACAAACTACTTATGCATTTTGAATTTAGTTTGCAGCTATTTAAGTAAGCTGAGAACAAAGGGGGAAATGGGGAGGAGAAAAAGAGAGAAACTGGATCATGTTAAAAATAGCTGGAGAAGTGGGTCAAAAGATCAGTACTGTCTCTGTCAATCTGGGCCAATTGAAGGGTCTGAAACCCTGGATGTTCTCAATATCTGGAAAATAAAGGGACCATGAATGTTTTAAGTCAGGTCTAATGTTTTATATTATACTCTATAGATCTCCTATTAATCCTAAATATTGTGATTTAGCTAATAGTAATTCAGGTTCGGGGGGGAGAAACAGATGTGTGCAAATTCCCCCAACCCAGAACCCACATGAGCAGGCTTTGAAAATATAAACACACACAGAGAGAGAGAGAGAGAGAGAGAGAGAGAGAGAGAGAGAGAGAGATTGTAATAATACCTCTAAAATCAATGTCCATATGTTACTTAAAGAAAGTTGAATTGTGGAACATCTTACTACAAGGATATTACTGTATTGTTAAATTAGATTCGCTACATTCCTTTTCACACATCTGCACACATAAGTCTAGGGGAATATGGATATGAACACATTCCCAGTCCCCAAACATTGTGATGTTCATTGTACATTGTGTTGTTATATTAATTGGGTACATTCCTTTTCACACATCTGCACACACAGGGATAGGGGAATATGGATATGCATATATTTGTTGTCTTCAAATGTTGTAATGTGCATTACAGATTTTCTTGTCTTTGACTATTAAGTGCTATACAAGTGTATATAGACCTCTGTAGCATTCAGATGAATGCAAGATCTACTCTAATTGGAAATCCTGAAAAGCCTAGGTTTCTGACCATAAAAACTTTGTGACTGTTCAGTTGATTGTGGTGACAGAGTTCTATATAGATATTCATGTATGACCATTTGGGAAGCTGCCAGGTAAGTGACAGAGTTCAGCAGTAGTATCTGAATATATGTCTATCCTCCTTTGTTGTTGTTGTTTGCTTTCAAGTTGTTTTGACTTATGGCAATCGTAGGGTTTTCTTGGCAATTTTCTTCAGAGTTGGTTTGCCATTGCCATCCTCTAAGATTGAGAGAGTGTTACTTGCCCAAGGTCATCCAGTGGGCTTCCATGGCTGTGCTGGAATGCAAACCCTGGTCCCCCAGTGTCCTCATCAAACACTCATACCACTACACCATACTGGCTCTATAACCATGCTGCTACCCATTTCTATTCCTTCTTTTAAATTAAATATTTCATGTTTTTTTTCCAGATTACCCCTGGTATCATTCCCACTTACAAATAAATCAGTTTGCAATCCAAATTGATGGATCGGTTCAACAGCAAAGTGTGGTTCACACTACATTTGTCCCAATCACATTTTCTTGTTGTAAAATAATCCACTTGACATTCACATTGACTAAAGAATAAATTCAAAATGCATCCTCTTCAGCTGACTGGCAAATTTAAAGGGCAAATTTAAATCATCCACTTCCCATTCACACTTGCACTGAATCGATTTATTGCAAAAGATGTGGGGAAAAAGAGTGTAAAAAAGATACGTGTTAAATAGGTTTAGCACAGGGTCCCCTCACCAAACAACTTCAGCAATTTGGCTCAAATGTGAACAAGGGTCATTTAAACCACTTCAAACTGGTTAGCAAATCAGGTTATAATGCAGTGAGAATGAGGCCCCTGTATAAGGAGAGCTGGAATACCACCATCCCCCTCCCAAATGTTGTTATACTTAAGGTACGATGAATTAAGAAATGTCTTGCTACAAGGAAATCATTGTGACAGAGAATTAAGCAGTTTCCCAAGGTGAGCTAGATATCAGTGTAAAATTGTTTCCAATTGCTAGACTGCCTTCATCTGCTACCACTATATGATTTTCTCTGTCCCTGCACTTCCATCTTGTAACCCTATCTGTTGATTATATCTGCTTTCACTTCTACTATTTCTAAAAACACAAATCCACACTACTAATTTCTGAAGTTATGGGGCTTTGTTTCAAGGCAAGGAAAAGCACTCCCCCCCCCCCCCACAGCTCTTACAAGGTTGCATGGCAGGATAAAATTCCATATATGTATAATAACAAGATATGAGATTGCTCACTTCATTTTTTTGTATATAGAGTCAATCTGATAAAAGCCACTCTTCCAGCAGCATTGCTAACATTGATCTTTTTCAGATGAAAGGCACCCCTTCTCCCTCTTCATGTCTGAAAAGAGTTTAGTGCCTGGTGATGGGAACTAGGGAAGATGTGGAAGTATCAACATGAGGGCAGGGGAATTGATAAAGGAGTATGGCAAGCCAAGCCAGGATAAGTCCCTTCCATATTAAAAACAAATAAACATGAAAAACAATCAATGTCATACTACCTTATCCCACGGGGCCAAAAGCAGCAAGAATCCACTAAGAATCAGGCGCTATAGCGCTATACATTCCCGGGTGATCACACGACGTCGCTCAGAATCGGCTAAGAATCAGGCGCTATAGCGCTATAGTTTTCCGGGTGATCACACGACGTCGCTCAGAACCCAACAAGAAACCGCTCGGAATGCAGCATCATTCGGGTTCTTTTGAATGTCGGTTTCAGCGGGCATTGCAATAGCGCTAGCTTATCCATAGCGCTATTATAGCGCTAGCGCCATATTTATACTAGCGCTATAGTACTGCAATGATGCTCATATCGCTTTCTTGCCACTTTTGAGAGCAGCGTGGGATAAGGTCCATAGTTGATACCTGAACATCACAGAAACAATGGGAACCTCTTAATAAAATGATTCAACAGTAGTTTGGAATGGAATGAAGTGGAATGAGAAGTCTATCTATCTATCTATCTATCTATCTATCTATCTATCCAATATGAAAAGCAACTCTAAAGAGACATGCCATGGAATAGCCCATATGGTTCATTACTTCTTATTCTACTTTCAGCTCCACTGATTTCAGGTTGCAGACTGCCAGAAATAGTGCAAAATGAGTCCAATTTTAGGGTTAGGGTTAGTGCTAGGGAACCATGGGAATTGTTTTTTTCTCTGAGACTTTGAGCCTTCTCTGTCAGAGAACTCTGGTGCCACAATAAATTACAGTTCCCATGATTCCTTAGCATTAACCCTAACCCTAAAAGTAGACTCAATTTGCACTATTTCTGGCAGTCTGCAACCCCCCTTAGTTTGATGGGATATAGATCCAGACTAGTACAACTGCCTTTGTTTTCTTTATTTGAACCAAGCTAGAAAAAATAAATTGTGTTTCATATTACTTAGCTCAAGCTAGAAAAAATAAATTGTGTTTCATATTACGTAGCTCAACTTAAACATTTCAAAGAATGTTTCGCAAATTCCATCCTATGTAATAAGAAGCCTATGAAATACTGGCCAATATTAACCACATAGTTTATTGCCATATAAAAATTATTAAGATGCTACCATTGCTCACAAGGGTGCCAAATGTTTCACATTAACTCTGGTGCACACTTCATTTTTTGAACAAGTTGTATAATTGGACACAGTTGGTGAATACCATTTTTCACATACAGACACTATAAATATTTGACAAAAATGTGTTTGGTAGTGGTGATTAATTGCTATATTTTAAATGGAATGTCTTCCTTTATGGGTTATTTCTAATTATATTGTGGCCTGTAAGTCTGCATGGAAGACATGACTGAATTGATATTGAATGTTTTGTTCCATCTGAATTCGACACACACATTCCAAGGTAATTTTGATGGATCCAGTTTTGATCCAAGTCAGCACTGAAGGCCCAATTTAGTGTGACATTGAATATGTAATAAAATCTACCATGAATTGCTTTGTGTGCACCAGCTTCTTTTATAAATGAGATTATCATGCTAAGGCATACATTTCTTAGATCCCTAGAAAAGTATAGCCCAGGCAGGCACCCTGTGGGTGAGCTATCATTGTAACAGCATTTTCATACATTTTAATATGCAAAGAATACTCAAGAAGTGGGAGAAGAACTTGTCCCCCACAAGTACATGACTTCAATATATAGTAGAAAGCAACTCCATATTTAGCTGTTCATGTCTAAATATACAAGAAGCCTAGCAAAACAGTGCCTGAATATAAGAATTAGAGCCTGACATGCACAATCCAACCCCTTACCTTTCCTGAATTGTGAATGCTTATGGGGGGAGGGGGGAGGAGTCATTTGTCCTCCTGGAAGGAGAGAGAAATAAAGAATGTCATCAATGCTTTGCACAAGGTGGAAGGTGAGGAAGAGGGATGGAAGGGGAAAACAGAGTAAGAAGACTTGTAGATCAATGTTCTGTCTCACTTCCCTTGCTTGCTAATGCTTCTTGGATCAGTAAAACAGGCTTTGAATGGTTGCTGGTTTTAGGAGCCAGATAGCTTCTCCTTTGGCTGTCACAGAGGGAGAGGTATCTTGTCTATCTTGTACTATTTCCTCATGGTAGTATGGGGAAAACTGGCTTTGGGTGGTGCTTTAAAATGAAGTATGAACTGGAATATAATTTAAGTAGGCTGTATCAAAAACCACATATTTATTTAAAGCAGAATTTAATAGTAATAGTTAGCATTTGGTCATTTAGTGCAGGAAAGTGTAAACTTAGTTAATTTGGTGAGCACTCATAGGAAGGTTTTTGTTGTTGTTGTTGTTGTTGTTGTTGTTGTTGTTTTGTTAAAGGGAGTTTTCCAGACTTTCCCATTCTGCAGAATTAATGCAATTTGACACCACTTTAAATGTCATGGGGCCATCATATGGAATCCTGAGATCCGCAGTTTGTTGTAGCACCAGAGGCAGGTCACAGATATAAATCTCTTCTGTTCATAAAGAGTAAGAGGTACTCCCAGCTAATTCCTGGCTCTATGTTTGTATGTTCTGTCCCAGGAAACTCTCTCTCTCTCTTCAATACTCTTACATACTGAACTTGCATATGGTACTCTTACATACAACCTATATCCCTTGAGGGAGATGAAATCAAATTGATTGTTACAGATAGCATTTTTTTAAAGTTGTGTTGATCTTCCAACTACTCATTAACCTCAAGTTTGCCTGGGTTCTGCTGCCATCTTTGATTCTTCTCCACTATAATTTCAAGTCATGTCCTCTATGGAATCTCATCTTGTCCTTGACTATGTACTGGTGTGCCTTTTACCTGGTCAGTAAATGACAATGTTCTGCAGCTTGATAAGATTCTTTTTATTCAGCATGGATGCTATATTGCTTATACATCATCTGATGTTCATGTAGTTTTTCTTAGATGCCTTCTTTTACATCATAGCATTTGCCTACTGTCCTTCTGTCACTGATATAATTGTGAGCTTGTTTTTATTTATTTATTTTTCATTACTGTTACCTTGTGCCATACTCATGTGTTAGCTCCTGCATTTGGATATTTGGGTTTACTTTGAGAATGCATATATAGTTGCAAGTGGAACCACAGTCTAATTGGAAATTTACTTTTTCTTTCCCAACTACTTACATTTTTTTGATCCTGGTGTCCTCTTGGCTCCTCCTTCAATGAATCTATTACTTGAACTTGGAAGAGCAACTAAGAGGGAAATACAGAAGACTCTCAAATGTAAAGATATATAATTGAATACCAAAGTCAGGATAATCCATGCCAAAGTATTTCAGGTTAATATATATGGTTGTGAAAGCTGAGGAGTGAAGACAGCTGATAGGTAGAGAATACAATCATTTGAACTGTGATGCTGGAGGAGAGTTCTGTGGATGGCATGACTTGCCAAAGTGGCCAATAAATGGCTCCTAGAACAAATCAAGCCTGCTAGAAGCCAAAAGCCTCTAGAAGCCAAATTGATCAAATTGAAGTGTTCATACTTTGGACATATCATGAGATTACATGATTCATTACAAAAGATGATAATGCTTGCTAAAGTGAGGCAGAAGAAAAGGGAAAGAGCACATTACAGGTGATAGAATTAATGAAAGAAGCCACAGGGCAACCACAATTTTCAGAACCTGAGCAGGGCTATTAATGACAGGGTTTCCTGGAAGTCTCTTATCACATGGGACGTTATCACACGGGGGCAAATCTGCTGGTTAATCCACACAAAATCCAGACCGAAACTGGATTAGTGCCCCGTGATTTCACATGATGTCGCACAGAAAGTGGACAGAAAGTGGACAGAAACTGGTGTTAACCGCGATCTTTTGTAATCCAGTTGTCTGGAGGAAATGCAAATACGTAATTACGGTAATTATGTGTTTACCATAATGTGATCGCCAAATGCGCATTGGGGAGCATTTCCCTACTGTTGCCATGGTTCCAGTGAGCATTCGTCTATCTGTGCATGTGCAAGAGGCTCATTTCTACTACATTTACAGGTTTTTTCTCTTATGCACTTACTGTAAATTCACAATGAAGGTAATGACGTTTGCGGAAACAAGGTTTATTTCCCGTTTATTTTTGGGATGCCTCATTTCCACTTTATTTTCAGTTTCTGGGCCATGTGTGATAACGTCCATGGTCACTATAAGTCAAAATTGACTTGACAGCAATTACCAACAGCAGTCTAGTACTACATCCCTTACCCACTTAATCCTTTCATTTTGTGCATCTCTAGTTACATGTTTTGCCAGACACTATGGGGGGATGCAGACGAGGGCGGCCAAGACGCCCTGGTCCGCAGCACCGTGTGGCCAAGGCAGCCTCACCGTGGCGCTTCCCCGCCGAATCTAAAAGGAGCGCCAAATTGGCACTCCTTTTAGATTTAAGGGAAAGTGCGCCCCAAAAGCGGCCAGCGCACTTTCCCTGCCTCAAACGCCGCGGCGCGTCTGGTCGCCATGGCATGAGGTCAACCCGGAAGCGCCGGCCATGCGGATGGCCGGCACTTCCAGGGGCGACCTCAGGAAGAGGAAGGGGCACCGAACATGCAGCTGCCCCTCCTCTTCCGGGCCCGGAAGATGACCCAATTAGTCGTCTGCCGAGGCCCATAGATACAAGTGATTGAATTCATCACAGATGTAGCATTTCTTCCTATAAAATGGGCATTGCCTAAGTTGGGCACTGCATTTCTTTATAGTATGCACTGTTTTTAATTTATCCCCCTTTTTCTTCTATACTGAATGGATGGGCTCCATTTTCTTTCTTTCCAGGGTTCTAATATTGTCTGTGTATAATTCAGCTGCCCTGTAAATCCCCATGCATTTCTTTAAAGTCAAGCCTGTTTCCCACAACAATCTCTCTCTTATTCAGTGTGTGGAATCCACACACTATCTGATTCTTTATCAATGAATTTCTGATGCCTTCAAAATTGCAACTGTCAGCAAACATCTCTGAACTGGTCTGTGAATTCATTAATGTTTTTCCCTATAGTGGCAAGGGCAGGAAACCTATATCTTCCCACTGTTTTATTCTTTCTGGAACTGCACTGGGCATCAAAACATTTTTATTATTATAGTCATCATACATTGTGCATGAAAAATATTTGCACACAATCTCTTACTTATTTCTTTTTAGCTTTCTCCAGTTTCCACAGCTTCCTCTTTATCTGCTATAATTATGTTGACATATTAAAAAAAAATTATGAGGTTCTCCATGCCTGGTCTAAGTTCTGAGTTATAGGCTGAACATACATCAATGTTTTTAATTTTCTTCCCTCCCCCTTACAATTTGTTGTTGTCTTACTGTTGAGGATTTGGTCACAGCTGCCATCATGATTCCTATTTCTGGGATTACATTCCACAGGTTCAGCCACTACTTTCCAAACAAACAGTTCACATTTTATTTTTGTCCCTCCTCACTCTTTATTTAACATGGTCTCTGTGGTCTCTATCTCTTCTTTTCAGAAGTAATCCCAGCTGCTTCTGGTTCTCCAAAAGAAGCACTCCTTGGTGCTCTTTCATATTGATACAACTGGTAGCATCTTGAAGGAATGCTTTGCTACAGTAATAGCTCTCAAAGAGTAAAGGCTTCCTTGTGATCTGCAATCTCCTCATGGGGAGGAACTGTACAAATGCTTTTCAGCCTTTTGGCTAAGATCAAGTGTACTGTGTAGCACAAAATTGGGTGGGCTTTGAGAATTTAGGTTTATAAACCTCAATTATGTGCCCAAAGAACTGCCAGAAGTAATCCTTTATGTAGGTGTTATCCATTACCATTTTCTTCCGGATGCCCAACTTTAGCACATTTGGCCCCTGTGTTCCTTGAACTTGGGCAGTCTCATGACTCTGTTTTTTTTTTAAAGAAATACTTGCTGTTTGACTGTATTCTTGTGGCCTAGAGTCTGGAGTGTCTTCCAACTCTTTTAGACTGCTGTTGTTTAGATGTGTCTATTCTCTGACTTAGGCTGCTTGAATCCTGATTTGGGAATTTACCATGCCGGGATTATTACATGTGTAAGTGTCATTAGTAGTGGAAAGGGAAGGGGGAGTGGTCTCTCTCAGGTGTTGGCAATAAAGGGATGCATTGTCCCCCAAGACAACTAAGAGCAAGAAGGAAGAAAAGTGGACTTGGTTGGTTGTGTAGGCATCATCTGCTAGTTCTGGAGCTTCTCTCTACAGCAGTGGCTGCAACTACAGCAGTGTCTGCTATAGCAAGAAGGCAAATATGAAGGGAGGAGGAGGAGGAGGAGGAGGAGGAGGAGGAGGACTCCCTTGACATCATCATCAGCATTGTCTGGCTTTCCTCATGTCTGAGACTTGTATCTTCACCCAATGTCTGGCTGCAATGAATCCTGAAGGATCCAAGAAGATGTGGCTCCTTGCTATGGCAACAGCATTCAGGAGATTGTTGCTGTTGCCAGTAAGAGCATGGTGAGAACTCTAGCATCCCTAGCCATCTTCTGCCCACCTGTCTGGTCAGCTGCTCTCTGAAATGAGGCAAACATTCCTAATAACCCCCCTCCCTAACCTGTCTGCCAAGTTCACACCTGGTCTTCAACAGCTGTGCAGCCTGTCAGCTGAATGATGCTCTCATTTCTTAATGGTGAAAGATGCACTCATTTTTTCTTGCTGGAATGATGTAAATCAGGGATGGCAATCATGCAGCCCTTCCAATGGGGTTGAACTGCAACACTGCAACACTCAGCATTCCCCAATGTTAGTTTAATGATTATTTTGTGTTCATGATGATTAATAATGACTATGATTAGGTCTTATGGAGGAGGGGGTGTCAAAAATGGTCCACTCAGGGCATCAAATACACAAGATACAGCACTGATAATTAAATATGTTATCCAAAGACAAATGTGTGAGCAAGTGCTTTTATTTAGAGATGGTTTGTTGTTGTTAACTGCATTCCCATTGGTCTTGACCAATGGTGACCCTATGGGTGAGACATCTCCAGGCCCCCATGTCCTCTATTGCTCTGCCTAGCTCCAGCAAACTCATATTTGTGGTCCTAAGATCAACTGATGCTTTTGTTTGCCAAATACTGAGATTTGAAGATGGCCCTTAAAATATTCCAACAATTTCCTGTGGCCATTCAGAATGAATGAAAGAATTGCATGGCTGTTTGGCATCTTTCTTGTTAACAGTCCCTTGTGAAAACATCAGTAATCCAAAATGTGATATATAGAGACCTCTAGGGACTGAAAAATTGAATTGCAGCCTACAATATGCAGATCAGAGTCAATGAAGCATAATAATGAAATCATTCTGAGGCCTTAAAAGCAAACAATAAAGAGAGCAAGGTAACATTCAGACTGCTAAATCTATGAGGTTAAAATAATGTTCTTTAATGTCTAATCCTCATAGGCTTCTCCATCCAAATGTGGTTAATGAAGGCAAAAATGGAGTTTATATTTACACTGCAGAAACATAATAATTATACCAACAGATACCTTACTCACATAAAATGCCTAACACAAACTAACAGCAGTTTAGCAGAGGGTGTGTGATAATGATGCAGGTGTGATACATAATTCTATAGTATGTTTGAATTTTCCCCTCAATGATGCCTGGATGCTCTGGTGTTGCCAAAGTGTCCTTAACAGTGTGTAAAGCATTATTCTACTTTCTTACTGGTTATCAGTTTCTGATTATCCAATTATGGGAGGAAAGCTGGAAAAAAATGAAACTTCCAATCATCATCACTCCACCATTAAGGTCCTACACAACAGTGGTCTTCAATTGTATTAGACCTAGGCACTGTATTGAAGAGGAGTTGTGTAACACCATAAATTGAGTACTTACAAGCTTATGAACACTTTAAGCAGAAGTAATTTAGAACAGTGTAAAACAATCAACCAAGTGCCTGTTTTACAACCAGATAGCCATGTAATAACTAACATTCTTGTTTACATTCTATGATAGTAAGAGAAGGCATATAATGGGCAATGAGATGTGAAGGATTTTACATGCAGTGAAAAAAATTCCTGTACATTTGGGCTGACAGAAGTAGACTTCCCTGCCTTACTTTCCACAACAGCTTCTCCAGCCTCCAAATCAGAAGACCATCATAAATGGTAAAGGTTGTGCCAGGAGTGGGAAGAGGGGTTCCAACAAATTGACCAGAAGTGTCTTCTCTGAGCAGAGCAGTACTTGGGGAAAGTGTCTGTTCAAGTATGAAGGAATCACTCCATTTTAATCCACTGCATAACAAGCTAAGCCATTAAGCAAGGTCTCTTGACTCTCTTTGAGCATGGGAAGGATACTGGAAGGGTAAGAAAGGCTGCTTCTGTCTCAGTCTAGTTCCGATAAACTGATATTTAAATACCCTTGGAACAGCTAATTTAATATCATTGTATTCCTTTGTTGCACATATGTGATTTTTGATGGATCATAACTACTTATGTGACTGCCTTTGCTCACAAAAGCCTATAACATGCCAAGATTTTTAACAGCTAACAGGATTATGAAAAGAAGCTGTAGTTGTCATTGCATTCTAGGTTAGGAGTGAGTTAGAGGCAAGTCTTGGCAAAGCTTCATTAGTAAAATGCCTTCATAACTGATGGTCTGAGAGCCAATTCTGTGCTTTTAATTCATATTCTTGAATGTATGTCAATGAAAACTTTTAAAACTGCAGTATTCCACAGAATAACTACCATAAACAATATATGCTGAAATACAGTTGTCCCTACCCGTTTGCGGACTTTGAGTCCATGGTCTCACTCTTCGTGGGAAGGGACAAGTGCCTATGTTAGTTTCCATGGGGCTCTAATAATAGCGAGCCACCATTTTTGTGGGGTGAGGGGTCCAGAATGGGGCAACTGTATGTTTTTAAAACAAACAAACAATGCAGATTACTATCAAGAAACAAAGAGCAAATTCCTAAACAAATACAAAATAAAATAAAAGTAAAAAGAGTTATGTAATGCATTCTAAAGCTGAGCAATGTCTGTGGAAAAAAGTCCACCTGTTTTCTTGGTTACAGAGCTGTCTGGCTTCAAAAATCCAATAATTGAATCCTAATTTGACTGAGATAAGGGCAACACTGATTTCATTCCTACAAATAACAGTGGCAACAGAACTCGGGATTACATGAATCATAGAAAACTGGAATACTGGGTCACATCATTGGGCCATCTAGTTCAGTATTATCAACTCTTGTATGCAACATTTTTTTTCTTCTTTTCCTTGAGTCTCCAGGGATTGCGCCTGCATGCATACACTCTTACCACTGAGCTACAGAGCTTCTCCAGCCCTGGTCTTCTCAGTCACTGAGGAGTTTAAAAAAGGAATTGTTACTGAGTGTCCATTCTGCCACTCAAAAAATCATGAGCAGTTTCACATATAATCCTGGTATTCAGATTGTGCTAAAAGTTAATTTCTTTTTTTAAAAAAAGAAAAAAAGAAAAAGAAAGCTGATACAGAGCTGCAAATACATTTCTATGCATCAATATCCTAGCAAGTTTATCTTGCCCACCACAAGAAATTTACCTGAATTAAAAAGAAGAAAAATAATAGAATACTTATTAAAGCTTAGAAAAAGTGGCTAAAAATATAATAGATTTAGAATTACAGAGGGCTTTTAAAAAGAATAAACAGATGCTAGTGGATCATCTAGCAGCAAGTGGAGCCTGTCCTTTTCCTATTTTCTGTTTATATATACTTGCTTTTCACTAATTTTTCTGCCATTAAGCTACTTGCCTAATGCCTTTCTAATCCTATAAAAAAGCTATTTTTAATTTTTTAAAACTAAAACTTTTTAAAAATTAAAAATTAAAACATATCATGCAGCAGCAATTATATCCTTAACTAAAAGAAAAAGAAAAAGCATCATCAATAAAATTAGTAGTTTTCTAAAAACTGACCACAACAAATGCATAAGCCAAATTTTGTTCTATTTTCAGATGGGGATAGTGAGTATATCATTCCACAAATTTGTGTGAGACATTGGAGTTTGACTAACATCAGAATTATTGTTGTTAAAGTCAAAGTATGGACACCAAGTACCAAATTTATTATCTAATAAATTAATATCTTTAAGAACCGTTAGTTGTATTGTTAGCTTTTTCATATGTACAATAGTACAGAAACAAGTACACCACTGTTTCAATGAAAATCCTTTAAGATCTTTCAAACTGATTCAATTTCTAATCTTTCTGACAGACATAGGAATATAATAAGATCTTTGTTTACCAATTGTTTATAAGCTTTGTAAAAAATAGATAAAATTGTAAGTGAGTAGGATCTGTCTGGCCCATGATTTTACTTTTTTCAGAGACTAAATGTGACCAAAATTTCACTATAGCTGGACATGTCCCCCAAAGTTGAATATTTTTACCATCCCCTTCACACCCTCAGCAGCAAATGACCTTCAAATTAGGACTCTATAGACTAGGGTTTAATTCCCAGCTTGGACACAAAACCTACTGGGTGAGCCTGGCTATGTAACAAGCTCTCAGCCTCAGGGGAAGGCTATAACAAATTTTCTCTGAAAAAATATTGTCAAGAAAACCCCATGATAGGGTGACCTTAGGGTCACCATAAGTCAGAAATGATTTGAAGACACACAACACACACACACCTTAAGTATAGAAGTGAGATACCATTTGTGAATGGTTTTTCAACATTGTTCAGGATGAACAGCAGATACATATTTAAATGGAACTTTTGTCCACATGGAGGCCCAAACATTATTTTCTATATTTATTTATAAATCTTTTTTCTCAAGCTTGTTTAAACCCTATGAAAGTTTCAAACCAGTTGCCAAGTAAAATGGAATATAGCTTAGAAGTAAAAGATTTTTTTAAATTTTATTCAAAATTCAATATAAGTTCTTCAAAACCTCACAGGGGATCTTGCATTTGTCTTGATAATAGGGAAGGCAATAAAATGAAGGATTTGGCAAATCCCAAACCAGAGTGCATTGAAAGGAGACAAACAGCTGTTATCCCTAAATACTTGTTACTTAGTTTAACTGAAAATCATGCTTCTTGTGGGATATGACCTACTTCTCCCCATGGAGACTATGACCTCTATAACAGCTCTTCAGGAGATAATTACTATGTGTGACATAATATTTTGGGGGCTGAACAGTGTGATGCACTCAGTTTTGCACTGTCAAGAGTACTCAGCTACAAAATTATGGTTTTACACATTTTCAAATTGTGCAAAATGGCCCATGAAAATAATTTCTATTCTTCTGGAATTATTTTTTAAAAAATACATGTTTAATTGAATACTTTGGGATCTGGTCATTTTTTTAAAAAATAGAATAAAATAAATGTGCCAATGCTATCATTAATCCATTATGCATGAATGTTGCACCAGCTGTTTATCTGAAACCTGCACTGTTCCATTTAAATAAACATCAGCTATTACAATTTTTTTGAGTTTTAACTATTATGTAGTTTAGTTCTGGCACTTTAAACCAGCAAATCTACATTTCAAGTCATTGTCATGATAACAGGACAAGTGATCCAACCAGTTCACTTATTTCTGAGGGATACCTCAGGGGGTTTAGCTGTCATAATACTGTTATCAGAGGTATGATATAGTCTAACTCCCTTTCCCATATTAAGTCATAACCTAAATCCTTATAGTAGAAATTGTGTAAAGCCCTAAAGTATGATGCACAACATCCCTTTCAAAATTCTAGGTATGAGCTAGTCAGGATAGTGTTACCTGCATTAAAACCAAATCCCTGTAATATCTTACTAAGCTGTTAGCCTCAGTAATATCCTGACTCAAAACTACTTTAGGCTATGAAAACAAAGTTTTCCATGCTTCATTTCTATTGAAGTTTTTCATTCTTTTTAATTTCACAATTTGGGAAATGATAATAACATATGAAAACAAAATTAATGTAATATATCCAATGTCTATCCATGTTTACTCAAAAGTAAATCCAGTTTTAAAATGGAATGCACTCTGAATGATTATGAAATACTTGGTGTGTTACAGAAACAGAGGGTGTGCATTCTAATATACAGGTAAGTTTTGAGTCACTTAAAAGACATGGGAAATCTGTTCCATTGACCAACATTTCTAAGATGTGGACACATAGTTTAAGAGCCATTCTATTTTGTAAAATTTAAAGTTGGCTCCAAAGTAAATTAAATTCTACTAATGACCTTTCTGCTACAAAATAAATTGTCACTGAGCATAGCCAAATTATGTTTTAGAGAATGAGAACACCAGAATCTGTACTAATGCCTTTAATAAATAACTTGATGCTATCCAATATGCCCACAACAAAAGGTTTTGTAGCATGAGTTGGCATTTAAATGTATAGATTTAGTGGGTGAGGAAGCCAAACCATGGTTCTTTAGTTAGGAATTATCACCATTATTCTACATCAGCTTCTTAGTTACATTGAAGTAATTATGTAACATCTCTTGGACCAACCCCACCACCCACCTTAAAAGCTAACAG
Organism: Phrynosoma platyrhinos; assembly: GCA_020142125.1. Classification (NCBI taxonomy): domain Eukaryota; kingdom Metazoa; phylum Chordata; class Lepidosauria; order Squamata; family Phrynosomatidae; genus Phrynosoma; species Phrynosoma platyrhinos. Next base: position 44,875,760 of record CM034708.1, on the reverse strand, counting down.
ACAGATTGGGTGAAGGAGATCCATTCAGCTTTGGATCAGGGCACAAGGAGGATGACACTTCCACTCACTCCCACCAGTGACAAGGATTTGTGATGTGGGGTCTTGTTTCTGCTTGTCACATCCTCACTTGCTGACAGGTCTCGGATGGAAATGTTATCCTCCTTGCACCTGATCAGAACCTGAACAGACCTCCTTTTCTGTATCCATCTGCTAGCTTTTCAAGTTTGCTGAGGTGGTATTTATTATAGTCTTACAGCCAAGCTACCCAGTCTTACAGAATACTGAGAGTTTATGGATTCATAACTCTAGGTTAGAAATTTGTAATTGCTATACTGTATGCTAGCCAGTAGGACTAACTAATTCAATGTTCCAAAAATATCACATTTATTGACTGACAGTAAATACTTACAAATGAATATTATAGGTTTCTCCTTTTGCACAGATCCAATGAGTATTTCTAAAAGTAAAGGAGATTCTGAGACTCTGAAAGCTGCAAAAACATATTTGAATAAGAACATATTTTAAAAATGAAGATACCACCATTTGGAAAAAAAAAAAAGATTATCAAAATATTTATCTCACCCAGCAGGTCCTCTGAAAGTGCCATCCTAAGTATGGTCAGTGAGGAATGAAAGTACAGATGTACTGTCTCATCCCAAGCTCTGCTGATTTGCTTACACACTAGACAAGGTGAAAGGTGTACTATATGGGTTCAAAAAAAAAATACTTTGTACTAAAGAACTTGGCTGATGATATAAACAATGCCTCATGTTAATTGAGGTCCTCCCTGTTCTTAGGAGGACACTTCCACCTCTTCCTGAACCACTCTCTCTAGCTGATAAATTTGTGGTTAGAACTGTTCTACCCACTAATAAATATCCTTGTTTAGAATGTATCCACAAGAACAGATTATAGTCCATTCTGCTTCATAAAGATCTTAGCACATTAACATATGTCTAGCCTTTTGATATTCTATAAGTGGCATGGACTGTAATTTTCTGTTGTCATTTCTCACTGTCATTTACTGTCATCAGTGGTTTTACAATGATCTTGTTGGATGAACAGTTTTAGTGAAATAATGTAGTTTTCAAGCATAGGATATAAGTCTTCTAAATAAAACAGAATTACCTACATCTAAATACTGGAAAAATAATAATACAGATAAATACCTACCATCAATTAATAGTGATAAATGTCTACCATAATATAGTTGAATTAACCCATTATTATAACTTATTACAATCTTGTGGGTTTTGTTTTGTTTTTTGCTACCATTCAATTACCCAAACCTTTTCAAGGTGTAAATATAATGTGCATATAAAATTATAGAATCATCTTTGGAGAAGATTGTTGTAAGTTTCCAATGGGCTCAAGAGACCATTCTGGTTTATATGCTTATTTCTATATCTTAAATATCTTGTTCACAGAGTATGAATATTTGTCCATACAACACTGTGTAGAGAGATTCAACAGTATAAATCAAGGTACCACATCAGGCTTTGAAATGATCAAACAGTGTGATCTAGATGTGCAGGCTTTTTGAAGTATATCAACTGGTGTTGTTCATTTGGCCCAGTTGTTGCTCACATAGGGAATAACACAGTTTTTGAAGAAGGGATGTGAGTATTTCATAATCTAGCTGAAGAAAATATAAAATAGCCTCAGGGACTAAACTGCAAGGGATTTTGCTACATAAAGGTAAAATGAACTAAAATAAAATATCATGCTGGTAATATGGGCTACTACAAAAGCAATAATGTTTTTGTTACCAGCACTCTGTATGCTTCTTGCTGACTATATTGTGTTTATTATATATAACTTGCTCCACTGAAATAATAATTAAAAAGTTTCAACTGGAGGCAGGGTGTCTGTGTGGGATGTCCCTCCCATTATGTTTACAGGGCATGGAAATCTATAAACCTAACTTCCATAAATATTAAAAAGAATTCAATGCTTTCTTCTTTTAAGGATGGGCCTCCATGTTTCAGTGAATTGAAAGAACATATAGTCTAAAAATCATTATCTTGATAAGTAACCCCATGCAAATATGTTTAAACTTTAGCTAATCAGGGATGCTTCCAAATGAGCTTTTCCAATGCAATTCCCCTGCCCTGTTTATAGAATTTCATAAGCAGTTCAGATACCATCTTCCCCTTGTAAATAAAGCTCCCATTAGTAAGCAACCCCCACTGCTTGTTTCTTTTCTTTCCCAAATAACATTAATTAAAGAGTAGAATGCTGGAATTGGCACACAATATATTTTGTTTGGTGGCAGTAGGGGCTACTTTGATCTGCAAAGAATAGTACTGGAATAGGCAAATAGAAAACAAAATGTATTCAAGTGCCATCTGAAAAAAAAAAAAGCTTTTCAGTTTCTTAGCTTCAGAGGACATCTTGGAATTTCTTACAGACATTTTGGGGTTTTGACTAAACGTCCTGCAATTTACTAGTTGTTTCTAGTACAGTTGCTGAATGCATGTTTCACTGCCTTTCCTCTCACAAGTTGCTGTGAACAGTGCAACATCAGAACTATGTTATTTATTTATTTATTTAATTTATATGCTGCCTTTATCCTGGAGTGGGACCCAAGATGAATGACAACAACAACAACAAAAACTAACTAAAAACCCATCACTAACATTTAAAGCATATTTTTTTTAAAAAATCTTAATATTAAAACCATGACTCAAACAAGTATAAAAACATTAAAGCATATTAATAAATATCACACACATACACACAACAAGAAGCAATCACTTATTAAAAGTCTGCTTCAACAAAAACATATTTAGGTTTTTGTGGGGTTTTTGGGCTGTGTGGCCATGTTCTAGAAGAGTTTCTTTCTGATGTTTTGCCAGCATCTGTGGCTGGCATCTTCAGAGAAGATGCCAGCCACAGATGCTGGTGAAACATCAGAAAGAAACTCTTCTAGAACATGGCCACACAGCCCGAAAAACCCACAAAAACCTATGGATGCCGGCCATGAAAGCCTACGACTTCACAAAAACATCTTTGTTTACTGGCAAAAGGAGACAGAGAGGGGGCCTAGCATGAAGGAAAATTCCACATGGAAGGAGCAGTAAATTAGAAGGCTTTCTCCTGTAACCTCACTAAATGCATCTTTGAAGATGATGGGATCCACAGAGAACCTTTTCCTTAAGACTCCTGCAAGTTCGTATAGGGAGATATGATCTTTCAGATAGTCTGAACTGTTACCCTTTTTCTAAGGGCCTGGTAGAGCCTCCAACAGTTGCAATCTATCTTTAATGTTTTGATTAGTTTGGGGAAATACTCAACTTGGCTATGAGAAAGGGGGTAATAGCAATATGTAGGAATGAGCACCACCTATACTAGTACTCAATATGTTTGGAAAACTATGTATCCTTTTATTAAGAAAAATAGAAAGTAGCATGCACACAAAGGTAGCTCATTCAAATATGCAACATACGGAGATAACTGAATAGGGAAACTTGAAAGGGAATAGTGGAGAGCTAGGGTTGGATAGTCAATAGATACCTGTTCTTGAAGATGGAAAGCTAGGAAGTAAAAGATAGAAGACAGGAGGCTTGTGGTTACAGGTCTTGGAAAGAGACAGAAACAAAGGACTCAGACAGGGGTCTAGGATGACAGTCACAGTGTATGTGGGCAAGCAGACTGTCGAGACTGCAGCACATGATGGATATGGGAACTACAGCAGAAAGGTTTCAGTTTGGGGGGTCACATTTATACCCTTGAAGCCAATCGAAGTTACCGAGGTTCTGTGGGAAATAAAATGTTTGATTATTCCTTAGCAGTATCTGGAAAAGTTTCCAAAGCAAAGGTTTGTTTTGATAATCAGGAGATGAGAGGGACTGATTGTGATCAATGATGCTTCATGAATTTTACAAAACAGGGACAAGATCTAGAGTGTCCCCAGGAGTAGGTGACAGGAAGGGGGTGTTTAGGGCAATACAAGAGATGAAAAGAGGATTCCATTCTTGTTTGATCTGACAGAATTCATCCTTCGGCTTGTCAGTGTCTGATTGAAATGCAGTGAGGGGGTGTTGGTGCTCCTCTATAGTAGCAGTAGCTATAGCAACAGCAGCAGCACTTATATTTCTATACCGCTTCATAGTGAACTCAGCACTCTCTAAGCAGTTTAAAATATGTAAGCCAATTGCCCCCAACAAGCTCAGTACTCATTTTACTGACCTACGAAAGGATGGAAGGCTGAGTCAACCTTCAAGCCCTGGGATCAAACTCACAACATTGTGCCTGCAGTACTGGAGTTTAACTACTGTACCACCAGGGCTATTATAGTAAGCTCTTCTACCTCCATCTTTCCGCACAGCTGTGGATACATGCCCCCATACTACTTATCCTATGCTATGGATGGCATTACAAATCAGACCCACTCATGCTACTGATTTAATATTGCATATTTGATTTGATGAATATATCAGGGGATCCCCAGATACTTACAGGACTTAAGCTGTTTAGGCGTTTTATAAGTCATAACAAGCACTTTGAATTGTGCCCCAAACAAATCAATAGTGAAGCTGTTTAAACAAGGGAGTCATATGCCCAGCGTGGGAGAGAGACTCCTCCATCTGCCTTGCAAAGGGCCTCCAAACCCTCCCAAACCCGGCACCCGGTGGTGCAGCGCAGCGGAGAGAGGTGGGACCACCTGGGCCTACAAAAAGGCCCCCATTGAGCCTTACCTCCTCAGCGGCCCAGCACGGGAGAGAGACTCCTCCATCTGCCCTGCAAAGGGCCTCCAAACCCTCCCGAACCCGGCACCCAGTGGCACGGCGCAGCGGAGAGAGGTGGGACCACCTGGGCTTACAAAAAGGCCCCCATTGAGCCTTACCTCCTCAGTGGCCCAGAGCGGGAGAGAGACTCCTCCATCTGCCCTGCAAAGGGCCTCCAAACCCTCCCGAACCCAGCACCTGGTGGCGCGGTGCAGCGGAGAGGGGCAGGACCACCTGGGCCTACAAAAAGGCCCCCATTGAGCCTTACCTTCTCAGCGGCGCAACGCGGTGGCATTTTGTAACATTGTAATGGTGGCACTTTGAGCTCTCTTTGGACCTATTCATAAGGATCCGCAGATAAATTGTGCTGCTGTTATAACCCTGCGGAACCAGAGGTTTAATAATATTATTACATATTAAGGAGGTGTATGAGTGGAACCTTAAGTCCTTATTGGATCTACTTGAGATGATGTTGGGACTTGGGACTGTCTTCCATCTTAATTATTACACCTTCGTATCTGGATTTAACATCTATGATTTCACCTGAGGCCCAGAATGTGAAGGGGACCACTATCGGAGTTGCGTTGGGGAATGGGAGGTATGGCTGGAACAGGAGGAACACATGTTACAAAAGAAGACGGGATCGCTGTTTAGTAGCTATCCCGCCTTCAGTTCCTTCTGTTTCTCAGAATGACTTGGAGAGCAAACCCACCATTCCACAGAACCTCACCCTGCTCCTCTGCAATGCCAGGTTGGTTAAAAATAAGACTCACATCATCCAGGATTTCCTCCTGGATGAGGATGCCAACCTGGCTTGCTTTACAGAGACCTGGCTGGGAGAGGATAGCACTGTCATATGGGTGCAGACCCTCCCAGCTGGGTACTCTGTTAGCGAGCAGGTGAGGGGAAGTGGGCGGGGGTGTGTGGAGTGGCCTTAGTTCATAAAAACCATCTGACCTTGACCAGGATACCTGTCCGGAACACAGTCCACTTCGAGTGTATGTACCTCAGCCTGAAGACCAAGGATAGTTTGGGGATTCTGCTAGTTTACCAACCACCCCGTTGTCTAGCAGACTCCCTGACCGAGCTGACACAGCTGGTCTCTTACCTCATGTTGGAGTCTCCCAGACTTTTGGTTTTGGGAGACTTCAACATTCCGCTCGAGACCAGCTTAACAGGTGCGGCTCGGGAGTTCATGGACACCATGACAAACATGGGCCTATCCCAACTGGTCAATGGGCCCACACATTGTGCAGGTCATACACTCGATGCGGTCTTTAGTACGGATCAGGAACGTCCGTGGGCAGAGGTGGTAAGTACCTCTGCATTGTCACGGATGGATCATTTCCTAGTCAAGATACAACTTAAGACCCACATCTGCCCCACCGGGGGTGGTGGACCCATTAAAATGGTCTGCCCTCGAAGGCTAATGGAGCCAATCGGATTCCAGAGAGCATTAGAGGGTCAAATGGTGAGGAATGCGGGTGACTGTCAACGCTCTGGTTAACACTTGGAACATGAATCTTACCAGGGCTATCGACACAATCGCTCCCAAGCGTCCTTACCATGCCGCTTCAAACCGAAAGCCTTGGTATACACAGGAGCTTAGGAGAATGAAGCGGTTTGGTCAATGACAAGAGCACAGGTGGTGGAAGACTCGACTCTTATCAGACAGAACTCACCATAGGAACTTCCTTTGTTCCTATTGGGAGGCAATACTTGCAGCGAAGAGCGCTTTCTTCTCTGCACGCATTGCATCTGCAGAGTCCCGTCTGGCAGAGCTGTTTAAGGTGGTGAGGGAGACAACGCAGATATCTTCTGCTCTGAATCCCTTACTTAACCCGACCACAGCCTGCTGTGACACATTTAATAGCTACTTTGCAGATAAAATCTCTCAGATAAGAGCCGACTTGGATGCCACTTTTGAATCAGAGTCAATAGGCGAGGCGTCCAGTAACTCCGTCGATGTAGTTATACTGGATCAGCTTCAATCGGTGAGTACCGAGGACGTGGACAAGCTGCTTGGTATGGTGAGGAAGACGACCTGCCCTCTTGATCCTTGCCCATCATGGCTGGCCGTCCAGGGGGCAGATGCATTGAGGAGATTCCTTGTGGACATCATCGATGCATCCTTCAGGGAGGGACATGTTCCATCTTTTTTGAAAGAAGCGGCTGGATATGAGAAACTATAGGACGGTGTCATTGCTGCCATTTTTGAGCAAGGTAATTGAGAGGGCAGTCGCTCTTCAGCTCCAGGTGGTCTTGGATGAAACTGATTATCTAGACCCATTTCAAACCGGCTTTAGGACAGGATTTGGGGTTGAGACTTCCATGGTTGCCTTGACCGACGATCTGCGTCTGAGCATCGACAGGGGTAGTGTGACTCTGTTGGTGCTCCTAGACCTCTCAGCGGCTTTTGATACGATAGACCACCGCATCCTCTTGGGCCGCCTGAAGGGGTTAGGTATCTGGGGCACTGCGTTGCAGTGGTTCTGGTCCTTCCTCTCGGGTAGGTCCC
>CM034708.1:44835611-44861398 GCA_020142125.1 Phrynosoma platyrhinos | reverse complement strand
CCTTCGCCTCTGCCGGGTTCTGGGGGCTTATTGAAGCCTTAGTCTGGGTGTAGCAGGAATCCTTTCCACCCACAGGCAGAAATGCTGGAGTTTTATACAGCAGGCAGAGTCTGGGCATGACAGAGCTCCTCTCCACCCACAGGCAGAAATGCTGGAGTTTTATACAGCAGGCAAAGTCTGGGCGTGGCAGGGCTCCTCTCTACCCACAGGCAGAAATGCTGGAGTTTTATACAGCAGGCAGAGTCTGGGCGTAGCAGGGCTCCTTTCCCTTGTCTGAATAGAGCTTCAATTTGTTTGCTTTCATCCAGTTCATTACTGGTTTAGAACAAAAACAGCTCCCTTGGAGTTAGATGGGGGGGGGGGGAAATTGGTGGCACCAAATCCTAAACCTCCAGAAAACATTTCCCAATGATTTCATGTAGATGTTGAATAGCATGGAGGACCCACAGATCAACAGCCAAGGAATCAAACTGAGGTTCCCACAGCACCATTATCTGGGTTTCCTCCTCCAAGAAGAAACTGAGCCACTTGTAAAACATGGCTTCCAAGTCCCATCCCAGCAAGGTGGCTAAGAAGTATACCATGAACATTGTAATCAAAAGCTATGAAGAGGTCCAGCAGAATCAACAAGGACTCCTTGTCTAGTTCCCAGCATAGGTTGCCCACCAAGGCCACCAAAGCTATCTTCATCCCATAATCAGGCATGAAGCCAGATTGAAATGGATCTAGATAATCTGTTTCATCCAAGAATCCCTGGAGCTGGGGAGCCCACCACATGTTCTAGGATCTTGCTTGGGAAAATAATATTGAGACTTTTACAACTTTTAAAATGTCTTCTTGTTGTTATCTTTCTAAACCAGTGTATGGAATTGTATGTTCCTTCAAATGTTGGTATAATGAAATTTCCACCATTTTTCACTGTTAACAATGTTGGATAGAACTACTGGGAGTTACAGTTCAACAACATCTGAAGGGCTACACAATTTCCACCTTTTTTCTAAATCAGGAGTGGGGATCCTGTGGCCCTTGAGACTACAGTTCCTATTGTCTTTGACTACTTGCTATGATGGCTGGGATTGTTGGGCGAGGGAGTCCAACAAAATCTGGAGAGATGCAAGTTCCCTACCCACTTCTAAAACTTGCCATACTTTTTATATTTCTGCCGAACCACACTTTGTTGTTGTTGTTATTGTTTTGTTTTCATCCTCATAGGTTATTAAATGTTCAGATCACTCTTCTGGAAGTATCCTAGATCTGAAGTTCACAATAGGCAATGCAGCTACAAATCAATGCCTAAGCAGCATCTCCTCTCAGGGTTTTTGTTTTGTTTTTGGAAAACAGAATAATGAATATAGGAGGGTTTAAATACTAAAATTATTTTTATCAAGCAGCACCAAATGCAATATGTTTTAAGTTATCTTCTTATTACTATAGTGGTAATGAGTAGCAGAATCAAAAACTTCAGTTTTTTAAATAAATGCTCATAGATGGCACATCTGAAAGTTTCTGCTGGATGGTGTGATTTCTACTTTAGCTGACTGTAAACGGGAAAGAATACTACCAAATGAGACTTTGTAGCGGCATAAAATTGATTATATTTTCCCTCTTGAATACACTGAGAATATTCAGACTTAAGGGAGAAAAAGAACTACAGGCAAGTGTTTTATAGGAATTTATCCCTTACTGAACACCTCACATTAATTCTATGTTCATCCTGCGATTTGGCCTTGTACAGTGACAATAAATATTCACAGTGCATTTAAAGTTTGCTATCTGCACAAAATGCTGATAATGACAGCTACTGCAGTGATACACAGCAGACTATCTTCAGTATAAAATTTGAAAAGCAGATAATCACTTGGTAAGGAATCTCTTTTACTGATGAATATGGTACTTAGTTTGGCCACCCACTGGTGTATTATTTAATGGTATATTGTTATCACAGAAGTAGTGCTATTTTCAAGTGGAGTGTTGCAATCCTTGTCATATCTATGACATACTGATCAATAAAAAAACAAAAACCCTTACTGCATGTTGTCTTACACTGACCCTCACAGTAAATATCTTTTTTCAATCCTATACATGGAAAAAGATGAGCTGTGACCAAGAGAGTCAGGATACATTCAGTGCAGCTGGAAATAAGTAACCAAGACCAGGCTCCTCACATGGGACATTATTCTGCATTCTAGGAAATAAAGTGGGTCTTTGGTATCCACTGGGGTTTGGTTCCAGCACCCCTCCAACCCCAGATATCAAAATCCGTGGATGCTCAAGTCCCCTTAAGTACAATGACATAGTAAAATGGTGTCCCTTATATAAAATGACAAAATCAAGGTTTGATTTTTGGAATTTAGATATATATTTTTTAAATATCTTCAAGCCATGTGTGCTTGAATCAGTGAATTAAAAAAAAATCCATGGATATGGAAGGCCAACTGTACTGTGGAAAGTACTCAGGTCTACATGAATGGAAGAATTTAATCACAAACCTCAAGAGGAACAGTCATGTGATAGGGGCTGGACTTTCCTCAGAGAGAGTGATGGAGGAACCCATGTACATACAAGATATATCACTTAGGTCCAAAACACATTGCAGAAATAAGCCAGTTTGAAACCACTTTAACTGTCCTGGCTCAGTGTTAGGGAATACTGGGAAGTGTAGTTTATTTTGGCACCAAAGCACTCTGACAGAGAAGGCTAAATGTCTAAAAAACCTACAGTTCTCAGAATTCCTAACATTGAGCCAAGGCAGTCAAAGTAGTCTCAAACTGGATTATTTCTGCAGTGTGTTTTGAACTTTAAATTACCTTCTTAGAGCAATTCAACTGGAGAAGTTACCAAGAGTCATCATACAATATGAGTAAAGTCTTCTCCTGTTGATATGTATGGGAACAAATGATATATAGAGAGAAATGGATCTCAGACAGTATGAGGCACTGGATAGTGGGTGAAGGATAGACTTGATTTAGTTTTGCATATTTGTGCAGGATTTTGCAGTGGATAGGGTTGGTGAGCACCTCAAATATCTTTAAAATGACTGACATTTTCTCCAAATCTTTCTGCTCAGGGTGCTAGGACCCATTATTATTATTATTATTATTATTATTATTATTATTATTATTATTATTATTATTCTTTTTAAAAAAATTACAACAGATGACAAATATAGTTACATTCAGCCATATATGGTATTTTCTTACATATATTCCAATTTATAATTCCATGTTCTTATACTCTGAATATAGCTTCTGAATTAAAAATGAAATAAAACACTTCCTTGAGTTTGTTATTTAGTTAAACATTGTTTCTTTTCATCTCTACAGTTACTAATTATTGTCAGTCCCAAATTACTTTAAACAATTTACTTCTATTTTAGACATTTCCATTAGAAAAATCTTAAAAATAATCAAACCATTTAATGTCATTCTTACTATATCAGTTGATATCTAGTATCTGACCCTTTGTATATAATAACATCCACATATTATTATAATATAAAAAAATCTATATATACATGATTCACCCAAAAAATAAAAGTTATGTGGTGCCTTTAATGTACAATTTTTCTACTTAGATATTGTCTTATAAACCTTTTTGATGGCCAATATCTTCTTTATTCTATTATATAGATTTTTTCTTTTCCTCTATCTTTTTATTTATTTATTTATTTTTATCTTCTTAATCTTCTTATTTTAATAAGTTTACTTGTATCCAGTTCTCAATCTCTTCCCATTCCTTTTTGTGTTTCTTATTAAAAATGTCTCTTAATAAATCAGTTAGCCTATCCATCTGGATTAAATCTAATAATCTCCAACACCATTCAGATATGTCAGGTACTTTATTTTGTTTCCATAGAGTGGCATATGTAATTCTAGCTGCTGTCATCATGTAAAATATTTTTTTACCATTTTTTTTCTAAATTAGAAAAAAATTATGCCTAGTAAAAAAATTTTAGGGTCTATCTCAAATTTACATTTTAACATCTCTTGCATTTTCTCTTGAACTTCATTCCAGAATTTTTTTGCTAATGGGCATAACCACCACATATGGAAAAACGTTCTTTATATTTCTGACATTTCCAACATTTTTCATTTTTGTCTTTTTTCATCTTGGCTAATTTAACCGTAGTTAAATATCATCTATATAGAAGCTTGTATAGATTTTCCCGGAGATTATAAGACAGAGTATGTTTTATCTTAGTTTTCCACAGTTGTTCCCATTCTTCAAAATAGATATTCTTGCCTATATCTTGGGCCCAACAAATCATATATTCTTTTACCTTTTCTTTTTCTGTCTCCCATTGTAATAGTATCTTATACATTTTTGATATAACCTGCTTATTCTCATGTATTAGAATTTTTTTCTATACGAGTGTCAGTTGTTGTTAAACCCAGATCTTTTTGATCTTTCATGTATCTTTTTTTAAATTGTAGATACAATTACAATTACATTTCATACCACTTTTTTCTAATTCTTCTTGAGTTTTTAATCTCCAAATATTCCCCTCTTTTTTCAATAATTCTGTATAAGTCATCCACTTATTTTCTATCATATAATCATTATGGTGGAATGCTTCATTTATAGATGCAAATCTGTGAATTCCCTTGTTGATTCTATGTTTATAACGTTCCCATACTTTTAACAATGATCTTCTAACATAGTGATTATTAAATTCTCTGTTTGTTCTTAATTTATCATAGTATAAATACGCATGGGAACCATATACATTGTTTATACCTTCTAAAAATAATAATCTTCTGTCCGTTAATCTAATCCAATCTTTTACCCAGTCTAACACACAAGCATCATAATATAACTGTAAATTAGGAAGACTAAGACCACCTCTTTCCAATGCGTCCTGCAATACTGTCATTTTTATTCTTGGTTTTCTTCCGTACCAGATGAAATTTGCCAGATCTTTCTGCCATTCTTTGAATGGTTTATTATTAAGAATTATTGGGATTGTTTGGAAGAGAAACATCAGTTTAGGAGGACACAGATTTTGATAACTGATATCTTATCCATTATGGATAGTTGTAGTTTTTTCCATATTTCTAGCTTTTTCTTTATTTTTTCCATGTGATCTCATAATTATTTTTAAAAATTTCTGAGTTTTTTGTCAAAAAGATTACTCCCAGATATTTTACCGTTTTTAAGCCTGATTTCTGATTGAAAAGTTATTTTTCCTTGTTTGTCATATTCATACATAACACTTTCATTTTTTCTTTATTAACTTTAAAACCAGAAAATTTGCCATATTCAGATATATTTCTCACAAAACAATCTATAGACTCCATTGGGTTTGAAAGATAGATCACCATACCATCGGCATAAGCCTTAAGTTTTATTTCATGCCTCTTGAATTTGACCCCTGTTATCTTCTTTTCATTTCTGATAATATTACACAGTACCTCTAAAGATAATATAAATAATAGCAGAGAGAGGGGGTAACCCTGATGCGTGCCTTTTTGTATTCTACACTGCTGAGTTCTTTCTCCGTTAACAACAATCTGTGCAAATTGTTCCTTATATATTGATTCAACCCATTTATAAAAGGGACCATAACCAACCAACTTGTTTAATACTCTTAGCATAAAGTCCCATCCGATGTTATTGAACGTTTTCTCCGCATCGCAAAATATCATTGCAATCTGTTTATCAGGTTTGCTCTGAAAAAACTCAATGATATCTAGAAGATACCTGGTATTATCTTTTATGTATCTACCTGGGAGGAATCCTCTTTGATCTTCATGAATCCAATTCTTCATTTTCTCTTTTAATCTTTTTGCCAGGATTGCAGTATATATTTTATAGTTGACATTCAGAAGAGATATAGGTCTTTAACTTGCAGGGTCTTGTTTGTCTTTTCCTTCTTTTAAAATCAGACTAATATTAGCTGATTTCCATGACTCAGGAGTCCTCCCATCTTTGATGTTATTCAATATTATATGTAATTTTGGTGTTATAATTTCTGCCAAAGTTTTATAATATATGACACTTAACCCTGGGGATTTACCTATTTTAAGTTCTCTGATTGTGTCTTTTATTTCTTTTGTCTTTATTTCCTGATTAAGGTCTTCTATTTCCTCCTCTTTTAAACCTATACATTTTTGTTTTTCCATAAAGCACATTTGTTCTTCTTTTGATATTTCCTCTTGCATAAAGACTTTCTTGAAATACTCATAAAAGCATCTCTTAATTTCTTTTCCTTACAACTTTCCCTTTACTATTTATTTTAGTTATTAATTTCTTCTTTTTTCTTCTCTTAGTCTTAATGCCAACCATTTACTTGGTTTATTAGCAAATTCAAAATTTTTCTGTCTTATATATCTTAATTTCTTCTCCAGTTCTTCTGTTATTTTTTGGGACATTTGTTTCTGCAAAATTATGTGCTGTATTTTTAATTTTTTATTGTTTGTTCTTTTTAGTTTATTTTCTACTATTTTGAGTTCATTCTGGATCTTATTATATTTCTCGTCTCTTTTTTTTCTTTTCTCAGCACTTGGTTTTACAAAAAAGCCACGCATTACTGCCTTAATAGTTTCCCAAATTATGTTTGAATCCACATCTTCAGTTGAGTTTTCTTTAAAGAAGAGATCTAATGTTCCTTTTGCCTTTTTCTTTATTGTTTCTTCTTTCAGTAAAGAATTGTCTAATCTCCAAAAAAAGGTCTTTCTTACTTTCTTTAACTATCATTTTAATTGGAGCGTGATCTGACAAAGCCATTGGTAATATTTCCACTTTTTTCACTTTTGTTTTAATTGAATCTGAGGCAAAAAACGTCGATTCTTGACTATGATCTGTGTGGTGCTGAATAAAAAGTATAATCTAATAATTGTTCATTTTTAAATCTCCATATATCTTCTATGGCGATAGTCTCCATTAGTTTAAAAAAAGATTTTGGAAGTTTCCCTTGTGGGATATGCTTTTTCCCAGTAGATTTTCTATCTAATGTGGGGTCAATGACTCCATTCCAGTCTCCCATTAGGATTATATTTTCACATGTATGTTCAAGGATTTTATCTAATATTTTATATTTTAAAAAAACTTTTATTTAATTGAGGGGCATATACTCCTAATATCAATATCTTGGTGCCCTCCCACTTAACTTCCACACCAATATAATAACCATCTTTATCTGCAAAGCATTCCCTAGCTTCATTCTTATTTGCACAGATTGTTGTTAATGGAGAAAGAACTCAGCAATGTAGAATACAAAAAGGCACATGTCAGGGTTGCCCCCTCTCTCCACTATTATTTATATTATCTTTAGAGGTACTGTGTAATATTATCAGAAATGAAAAGAAGATAATGGGGGTCAAATTCAAGAGGCATGAAATAAAACTAAAGGCTTGTGCCAATGAGATGGTGATCTATATATAATGCCACCCCTTTTTTGCATTTTGGGGAAGTCGCCACAAAGAGTGAACCTAATCTGTTGATTTTTAATAATCTTATGTCTTTATTGCAAATTTGTGTTTCTTGAATACAAATTATTTGTGCTTTCAATTTTCCCAGATAATGAAATATTTTTCCCTTTTTTGCAGGGATTTTAGTCCTTTTAGATTCCATGAAAATATTTCTAAATTTCTACTCATCGTCATTTAATAGAATTCCTTCTTCCTCTAGTTTTTGTTCCTGTTCTTCATCTTCATCTATTCCTTCTAGCAATACCTTATTTTGTAAGTCTCTGTCACCGTAACCATTACTGATTCTTCTTTTTGAGAGATTTCTTTTCGTTTCTTTAAATTATTCTTCCTCTGATGTGCTTTTGTCATGGTGTCATCTTCCCTTTTCAATAATCCTTCAATTTCTTGTCACTTTTCCATTTTATCTTCTATTTTCTCCAACAAGATTTCCACCATTTCTTTTATTCTGGCAACCAACAAAATCCTGTGTCTTCTTTGATTATATATAAATGACAGACTTTCTGGGTATTCCCATTTATAATAAATACCTTTTTCTTTGAGCATTTTGGTTAACGGTGCACATTCTTTTCTTCTTTTTAAAGTTTCTCCCGGGACATCCATATATATCTGAACTTCAATTCCCTCTATAAACAATTTCTTCTTGTAAATTAATCTCAACAATTGTTCTTTAATGTGAGTTCTGACGAAGTAGATGACTACAGGCCTTTGCAGACTGCCAGAAAAAGTGCATTTTAAATTGAGGCACTGCCCTGGCTTATTGCTAGGGAATCATGGGAACTGTATTTTATTGTGGCACCAGAGCTCTCTGACAGAGAAGGCTCAATGTCTCAGAAAAAAAAGTACAATTCCCATGATTCCCTAGCACTGAGCCAGGTCAGTGCCTCAATTTAAAGTGCACTATTTCTGGCAGTCTTCAAAGGCCCTACATCTCTCAGTAGTTTCCTTTGTTGCGATAATGAAGAATTTATTCAAAATATTTTGTCTATTTTGAAATAAAATTCTTCTATGTCTCTTTCCATAAATAAAGCCAAAGTCTTTGTAATTTTTTTCATAAAGATTTTCTTCTTTTTGTTCAGGCAGTCCTCTTAATTTTATACATCTATCTCTAGATTTCTGATCAATTTTAACACGTTCTTCTGTTTCTCTAATTTGGTTTTTCTTTAAATTTTGAATTTCATTTTTTAAATCTTTATTTTGTTCCCCTAAGATGTCAATTTTGTCTTTTGCCTGTGTCAATTCCATTGGTAATTTTTCCATGATGTGCACCACTTCTTTTACCTCTGTTTTTATGTCTATTTTAAGTTAATCCTGGGCTTCTTTTAGATCTCATTTTAGCTCCACCTTATCTTTTTATCATTTCAATTCTGATTTTCCTAATTTCATCTAAGATTGCTAAATTAGATTCTAACATTTTATTGGTTTCAAGTGATGGCCTTCTTTGTGTTTGTAAGACTGTCTGGAGTTGGGGAGCAACTGCCCTCTCGATCACCTTGCTTAAAAAAGGAAGCAAGGTGACTGGTCTATAGTTGTTTCTATCCAGGGGATCCAGGGAGGGTTTTTTAAGGAGTGGCTTAACAGCCACCTCCTTTAGGCAAGATGGAATAATACCCTCCCTGATGGATGCGTCGATTGTGTCCCGAAGGAACATCTTCAACGCGTTCCCTCCCTGGGCAACCAGCCAAGATGGACAGGGATCGAGGGGACAAGTTGTCTCCCTCATCCTTCCAAGCAGCTTGTCCACATCCTCGGTACTCACAGGTTGGAATTGATCCAGTAAAATACCATCAACGGAGCTCCTGGATGCCTCATCTACGGATTCTGCCAAAACACTGGCATCCAAGTTGGCTTTTATCAGAGAGATTTTATCTGCAAAGTAGGTATTGAATGCCTCACAGCAGGCTGTTGTTGGGTTAAGTAGGGGGCTTGGTGCTGGAAGAACCCTTGTCAATTCCCCCACCACCCTAAACAGCTCTGCCGGGTGAGACTCTGCAGACGCAATACGTGCAGAACAGAAAGATTTCTGTGATGCACATAAAGCCTCCCTGTAGGAATCAAGATGGTTCCTAAGGCGAGTTCTGCTAACCCCATGCTCTCCCCAACCGGAAGTCCAGGACCCATTTTCAAGATATGGAATTTCCCCTTGGATTTGCAAAGTGCTGGGACAGGGTGACATTACTGTGGGTGGTGGTGATGTCATGTTGTCTCTTCTAGGCTTCTTGGTTAACTCATTAGTTATTACCACAGGTTGCTTATCTAGTTTAGAGAAAACCCTTTCAGATTTTTTATTGCCAATTAATAAATCTGGTCCTAGTTAAAATGGCTTCTTCTAATTTAAATCCATAATCCACTAGCTTTTCCTCGTAAAAATCCAAAATGAGTTTTTTCTGTCTCCAATTATTGTTTTACTTTTCTTAACAGATTCAACTTCAACATTAAGAAGATGAAAAAAGAAAATAGGTGATCTACTGTTCTGGACATAATCTGAACTAATACAGAAAGAACCTTATGATTAAATTAAATGTTTGGGACATCTTGAGGAAGTGACCCTGTTGCCTTGAAATTCATGACCTATAAACAATTCAATACCTATAAACAATTCACCACCTTCAACAACTAGTTGGCTTATAGCTTCCTTGGCATTCTTCATAGCATAGCCATAGAAGTTTCTCCCCAGCCCCCATCCCTTATGAAAGTTTTGGTATTCCTCTGAAGCCTCATAATTCCTCAAACCATCCTTCAGACTCACAGATGTCAATTTCAAATCTCAGTGCAGTACTTTCCTTTGCTGGTGCATTGACTTCTGTAAATGTCTCAGGCTTTCCTTCTCCTTTTGAAATGGGCCTGTCTTCTCAGGACAGAATACTCTGGTAACAGCCTGGAGTATCTTGACCCCAGAACCTCCAGTAAATATTGATATCTTCTAGCTCTGAGTCTGTGAACTGTACAGTGTGCTTAATACTATTCTGACTTCATTAAACTTATCTATTTTATGTTAAAGCAGAACTATTTATGGTGCTGATAAAGATGTAGTTTCCCAAAAGACAGTGTATTGTTGTCATTAATATTCACTATATATACAAATGAGCCAATCTGTACTACTATCATACAGAATTTCAATCTATGTATGTAGATAATTTATATGTAACAGTGCAAGACAAACTTTCATTACTTTCAAACAGGCCTGATCAATTAATTAGTGATTCTATCATACTACTATAAGCATAATCAATTAAGAACCAGCTGGTCAAGAAAGTCTGTGCTATCTCTTAAAGGATAAAAGATATAAAATACAAGATTTCTATGATAACAATCAATAGTCCTAGTAGTAAAATCTAGGGATTTTATCCTCTGACCAAAGATTATCTTCAATTTATTGTTAAAATAAATTGGGGACAGAAAAATCTGATCCTTAGAATATTATTTTTATTTTGCAATGAAGTTATAAAAAGGAGGCAGGGAAATTTAATTTTCATCCCAGACATATTCCCTAGGGCATCATCTGGTGTTGGTGGAGAACTTAGCTGTGGCGTAAGCATAAACGGTACATTTTTTTTAAAAAAAAAAATTAATTTTGGAAGACAAAATAAACAGAACTGTACATTAGGGATGACTAGCCAGAATGGTGTGGCAGTTTGAGAACTGGACTATGATTCTGGAGATCAGAGTTTGACACACACACACACACACACACACCCCACATACACACTCTGCCATGGAAACCCACTGGGTGTCTATGGGCAAGTCACATTCTCTCATCTCAGATGAAGGCAAAGAGAATCTCCTTTTAATAAAACTTGATAACAAAAGCAGAATTTTGTACAAAACTCTACATATCTGATCAGATAACCAAAAAAATCATAAGACTTGTAGCCTCATTCAGCAAGAAAAACCATTGAAATCTTTTGTTTTTGCATGAGAAAAATGAAAGAAACAAATATTTACATTCACAATTTAGAAACATATATGTATGGACCCCCTTTTTGCACTTCAATTATGATGGTTATTTCATGTCTGCAGTAGTAATGGTTGTCTGTGGTTGGTCTAAAGTGTTGCCACTGTTCCTACACTGTTTCACTATCTTGGTAGCTGCAATGCTCTTTCCTACCATTCTAGAATTTATTGTATTTTAAAGAACTGTGAAGAACTTCTTGGTTATGACTAAATATGAATATATCATTGATATATTCTCTCTGTAACAATGATCAGAGGTTATCATATTTTTTAACCTGCTGCAGAAATAACTTCCTGTTGTTTTCTAAGCAAAAGAGAAAGAATGGGAGTGGGAAGTTAAAAAGAAAGAAAAAAATAAGCAGGACCAAAGGGGAAAAAAGAGTCAGAAATATTGAGAGAAATGATAAGATACTTCTATTTCCATATTTTGGGGAGAGATGGATAAGATTTTGTTTGTTTAACCTACATCTGGGTCACAAAGCTGGTTGACAAAGCCTCACAGGTGAGTTATAGAATGGAGGGTGGGGGTTGGTATGCCCTTATTTACCTCAACAGTAGCATATAATTGGCAATGTAGCCCTTTGGAACAGTGTCAAAACACAAGCACACAATAATCTTGGATAACTAAATCTTATATACACACATATGTGCAAAATACAGCAATCTTGCACGTACAAAATAGTTTTAATGTATTAGATTGAACTACTAGATACATGGTTTTAATGTACAAGATTGTAGTTTTCTGCACAAGGTTTTTATTGTGCAATCTTTTTTTGTTTTTGTTTTGCAAGAATGCCCTTTTTATATGTGTGGAAAACAGTAACCCACATGTCCCTATTTGGGGAATTTGTCTTGCTGATCATGACATTATGGCTCAAATTTCTACCTTCCAGCAATATTCTGTGAATCAGAGTAAACACTCTTTTCTCATCTTTGCAGTCCAGGAATAAAATACAATTTACTTCTCTGGATTTCCATTTCATAAGGGATATTTTACTATTGTACCAGACAGACAGTAGTACAGAGCAATCCTTCAGTCTCTTACTAGTGTCAAACATAAACTCCCACTTATTGCAATTGTGATTTTTGTCAAATTACTTTTCTGCTTGCATGTTGCTTTTGTTTTAGCTTGAATCTTTGGTTTATTTCTACTTTTAATAATAAAGACATCCCTAGACTATGTTGGCAAATCCATTGCACGTGTGCCAACTCTGGCACACGAAGCCATCTGATTGGGCACACAGCCATGGAGACCCGGGGCAGGAAGCTGGAGGGGCAGGGAGGTGCATGCAGCCAGCCCAGTTCCTGGTAGGAAGCTGGAGGGTTGTTTTGGGTTGCATTGAGAAGCGCCACCCCTTTTTCCCAGAAGCCCCACACTTTCTCAGAGAACCCTGCCCCTTGTCCAAACAGCCCTCTGGCTCCCAGGGCAGGAGCTTTCCCTAGATCTTGTTGGCAGGGTTTGTCTCAGTGCCTCTCAGGTGAGTAGTGCCTTGAGGTTGTTGTGTGCCTTCAAGACCTTTCTGATTTTAGGGGGATGCTTTCCTGGGGATTCCTTGGCAAGGATTGTTCAAAGGAGCTTTTGCCACTGCCTTTTCCCCCGAGGCTGAGAAAATATGGCCCACCCAGGGGTATGTTTATTGGTTGCCTTCAAGCCCTTTCTGACTTAGGGGGACATTATCCTGGGATTTCCTTGGCAAGGATTTTTCAGAGAAGGTTTGCAATTGTTTTCCTCTGATGTTGAGAGAGTGTCACTTTCCCAAGGTCTCCCAATGGATTTCAGTGAGTTTTCTGGACAAGGTTTGTTCAGAGGAGGTTTGCCATTGTCTTTCTCTGAGGTTGAGAGAGTGTAACTTTCCCAAAGACTCCTGGTGGGTTTCATGGGTTTTTTTCTTGGCAAGGTTTGTTTAGAGGAGGTTTGCCATTGTCTTCCTCTAGGTCTAAGAGAGTGTGACTTTCCCAAAGTCTCCCAGCGGGTTTCATGGGTTTTTTTTGTAAGGTTTGTTCAGAGAAGGTTTGCCATTATCTTCCTCTGAGGTTGAGAAAGTGTGACTTTCCCAAGGTCTCCCAATGGGTTTCATGGCATTTATTCAGAGGGGATTTGTGCTATTTCCTTCCTCTGAGACTGAGAAAGTGTGCCTTACCCAAGGTCTCCCAGTCGGTTTCATGGCATTTGTTCAGAGGGGATTTGTGCTGTTTTCTTCCTCTGAGGCTGAGAGAATGTGCCTTTTATACTACAGGAGGGGTACATGCTGCTGTTTTTTTATTTTCTAATTCTGCAATTTAATATCGTCACTAATTGAGGTCTCCTTTATTGGTGTTATCTGAAATGTTATTTCAGATCATTTATCTTATTTTACAGTCATTAGCTATTAATCCAGGAACTTCTGTATAGATAGATAGTCCAATAGCTGATTTATTCCTTAAGGCTCTGTTCTCCTTTCCAGCCAGTTAATGATTTATTCTCCGTCAGTCTCCCAATTTTTGCTAAATGCACCAGTGTGCAGAGCTGATGTTTTTAGATGCATTACATCACTCTGTGCAGTCCACAACTTTATGCTGGCATCAGGCATTGTCTTGCATAATCTATTTAGCTACTGTACTTTTATTCTCCAGCTTTTTGATAACTCTGAAATCATGACTTAAATATTTACCATTTTCTAAAAAAGAAACCAGGGTTAGAGAAAGAGATTATACATGCAGAATGTGGTGTTTAGAGTCTGAAGATAACAAATGATACATCAAGAGCAGCCTAATGTGGTTTTATTGGAGTAGAAACAGTGGTAATAAATCACCTGCCAATGTTGATAATAAAATACTGCATTGGCCTCCATCAACCACAAGATAAAGGTTAAATATTATTCCTCACAATAACCATGTGGTCTTCATAAGTAACATCTTCAATATTAAATTTTATCATTTTCCTCACAGAAAGTATTTGATCTTTATAGTTAATGGAATAGTCTTTTTAAAACCTGTATTTGCAACCCTCTAATATCCTTGAAATACTTTTGTGTGTTTTATGACTATTGTACCGCATAAAAATAGTCATTCATTTTCCTGAAAGAACAACCTGTTATGCGGAGGTCAAAATAGAGACCCTCAGAAAGCATCTTTCATTATCAGTATTAACGTTTGATTTGTTTCAGGCTGGTTGAAAGCTGTTCTGAGTAATCTAGAGCTCACAGTGACTGCTAAAACTATCTGTTAAGTACTGGAGTAGAAATTAAACCATTGCCATTGTAACATTCATAACTGATAAACAGAGAATTTTATTGGAGTGAGGTTAATACAGGGAGTTTAGATTTTGTAACTGAAATTTTTAAGATCATTCAAACACAAGCAGAATTTCAATTAAACAACTTATTTTCTAGATTTAGCACATGACATAATAAGGCTTCCCTTATTTATCAAGCATGACTTCTAGCAAAACCTTTAAGCAAAATTATATTCCTAAGAGAAAGAATATAAAGAAGACTGGGACAACTTAGAGATGATACATGCAGTACAAAAATGTATGCTAATAAAAACATGAGGAAAAGTTATGCTAAGTAGATTGTTATGTAAATGAATGGATAATGAATTCACTGAAAACATACTTAGCATATCAAAAACTGTCAACGTATCTCAAACTGTTAGGTACTAAACGTCTTATATTTGACAATAATATGCTAATTGGCCAACTAGGACCCTACCAATGAGATCAAAGGAAGCCAAATTGCCATTGTATTGTGTTTGTAAGTGTGTTTCCTAGCCAGTTGCAACTGTTGGGTGGGTTTTATATATGGACTCTGTGTTGAGAGATATTATATAATTTATTGTTTGCATAATACAGCATAAGATAAGGACCTCCTGGGAGTGGGGAGGTAATAGAATGTTGGAGAATGTAGATTGGTGAAATGTTTAAGGAATGCATAAGGTTCATTAATGACAGTTGGTGATGGGTAGTTACAGTAGGACAGTATTAGTTTATAAGGGGATCAAAGACCCCCCCCCACTCTTGACATTGGTAGAAGTCTTAACATTGGGTAGGTTAAGAAGTAGAAACCCCACATTTGGCCACAGTTGAGAGGAATCCCCACTGTTGGTTGCAAGGGAGGAATTTCTAGAGACACTCACATTTAGTGGGATAATGGTTGGAAAACCACACATTTGGTGACAGGCGTGAACTTGCCTGTGGGTAGTGTTGGAAGCAAAGAGGCATCAAAACTTGTTTTTTCATTATTATGGGTAGAGGGGAAAATCCGAAGTACATGCCTGCTTTCACCTCTGTTTCTTGGCCTATGTGCAACCAGCCTTTTCTGCTTTATGCCTAGAGAGGCCCAGTGGCATCACTGGGTTGGGGTGAGGTGGACTGCACCAGGTGATGCCCCAGAAGAGGGGTGACAGCTGGCCAGACACTGTTCCCACTGTGGGGTGAGGAGGGCCAAGTACACATCTCCTGGCTTTGCTGTGGTGGCAGATGTCTCCTCATGAGGAGAAATCCAGTGCTGTGGAAGAGGAGAGGCCTGAATGTACCTCTCCTGGCTTTGCTGTGGCAGTGGAGGCCTCCTTGCAAGGAGAAGTAGAGGCTGAGTGTGCCCTTTTCACTACTATCCCCGCCCCCCGCATAGCATCCCTCCAGCACTTGGTGACACAAGGGGATGTCACTTCCCCCCCCCTCCTTTTTTTTAAAGAGTTAAGGCCTTTGCAGACTGCCAGAAATAGTGCACTTTAAATTGAGGCACTGACCTGGCTCAGTGCTAGGGAATCATGGGAATTGTATTTTTTTTTCTGAGACATTGAGCCTTCTCTGTCAGAGAGCTCTGGTGCCACAATAAAATACAGTTCCCATGATTCCCTAGCAATAAGCCAGGGCAGTGCCTCAATTTAAAGTGCACTATTTCTGGCAGTCTGCAAAGGCCCATAGTGTTAGTGTTTTGCAACCCTTTGTCTCAGAAGGAAGCATCCACAAGGTTTCTTAGCCTCAGGATGGTTCATACACATGCATTAGGGACTCTTACCAAAATATAGATAGCTTTTTTGGGGGGTATATTTTGCTATCTCTGATAGATTTCTTACAACAATAAACACAAGATTTACTTTTTAACCTTACCAGAGCATCCTGCATATTTCTATTCTGTATTGTACCAGAAGCTCATGTTGCTTTGGGGCACGCTGTACACTGCTTAATATAAATACCAATATCCCCTTTAGAGAGAACCCCACAGACCTTCCCACACACATATAAGGCAAATGTCATCATGAGAGTGAATAAATAAAGATAGAAAAAGAGGGAAAAAAATACTGGATCCCAAAGGCAGACCACTTTCTCAGATAAATCGGACAGGAGTGGATCCACTGCAAAGGAGAAAGTTGAGCTATATTTCTTATCCAGAGTTGTAGAAGACTCAACATTCCTCTACTCTGCAGACAATGAGCAAAATGGCCTTCAACTAAAATCCAGCTTGACCCTGACTGAAATGTGGTCTACTTGTTACAATGACCAGAAGTCTTCCATTTTTGATATAAAATGTGGTGAATGTTTCCCTTTCATGACCCTAAATGTACTCTATATACACCCACCATGAGCTTGAAAGTGACAGATCACATAGGCAGTAGTTGTGATAAAGTGGAGATTCACATGCATATCTCAGGAAAGCTAGGCAATTCATTGCAGAATGTTTGGCACCCAAGCCAGAGAGTGCCCATTTTACAACCCCAATTCCCACTTTAAATACTTCCATCTCAAGTGACCATTCTTGTGTATATTCAGTTTTGATGTAGGGCCTTATAAAAGACCCCAAATTTCCTTTGTTCCCCAGGCTAATTTGGACTTCAAGTTGACTCCATGTCACTTTGAATCCTGCTAGTTCCAATTCGCGACTGCCACACTCTGAGCACTCTAGAGCTGCCAGTCCCACATTCCCACTATTGGAACACATCTTCAAGGATTGGCCATGCCAATGATAATTATTGCCGTTGGTGAAGCCTCTTAATCTATTCCAATGCTCACCTCTTTATTTCCTAGCTCTTGTGTGTGTGCCTGTGTGCATTTGGTGGTGCATTCCCCTTAATAAAGTACAATTGATTCAAGAATTTTGCCTCTGCAATCTTTCATCCCAGCACCTCCATAAACATTGTGAAGTATCCCAGGGCTGCTTGTAACTCATGCCATTTATTGAGCTAAATTAATATTCCCCGTAGTTACAAGATAATAAACATGATTAAGTACCAAGTAGAATTTCTCTAAAGACAGGCTAACTGTTTTAATACATCTGCTCTTAACAAGCATTTCCTTTAAAACTGAGTATAGTGTCCTCAGAAAAGGAAGCATTAGTAAATATTGTTGATCACAAGACCACTCTCTTCTAACCCTTCTTAGGGGGGAAGCAGACGATGGCGTCGGGGATGCCGCGGGATGGTGCACCACCGGAGCGACGCAGCCGCACTGCAGCGCACCATCAGCACCTCTGAAAGGAGTGCTAAATCAGTGCTCCTTTCAGAAGTCAGGGAAAATGTGCCCTGCGGAGGGCCGGCAGCTCCGAGGGCAGCCTCGGGAGGAGGAAGGGGCGCCGATCGTGTGGCTGCCCCTCCTCTTCCCTGCCTCGGAGACGACCCAATTTCCCCATGCTGGGGAAAAGGCTTTAAAGTCACAACAAACTTATTAGCCACTGAGAACTGAAGTAAGACCAGTTTCTTCTCAAATAAACAACTTCAGACAGCACCATACTACCTGACACATTTCTGAGAAATTTATTAAGATAAACAAGGTGCTATGGGGAATTAGAAACCTTTGCTTTCAGAACATCCAACTTATTAAATTTATTTGGGAATTGTAATGTCCTGATGTAACCTCCAGACAACCAACATTTGAGGGTTTTTTTAAACTTCTAGGCCCAGAGATATTATTTTATCCTCTGTGAAAACTATTACAGAAAAGAGTAATATTTGAGATCAGGATTCAACAGACCTATGCCATGTTACATGCAGATACATGAAGTGAATTCTAAGCAACCAACCTTTTTTTCTTAAGCAAAAGAAGCTTGAGGAGGGTCATGCTGCAGCAAAGAAGCAGCAGGAGGCATCTAACCATTTTTCCAGTACCACTTTTCTACTGCAAATTGATCTCTAACCTTCTTCTCTCCCTCCCACTGGGTTCCAAATATGGGAAGAGAGAAAAAAGCTTGGGAGAGGATTTGAAGCAGAAAAGCATCAGGCAAGGTCCTCCTCTTAAAGAAGAGGGAGCCAAGAGACTGGGACTGAACTCCTTGAGGATTCTCCCTCCAACAATGGTAAAATTTTCCCTGTTGGAATTGCATTTGGCAGGTTTTTACCTACAGAATACCTAAATGCAATAGATCAGAGGCTTCTTGAGAAATTCAATGCTCTTTGCCTAAGAAGGGGGCAGGTAGCTTCATGCAGGACAGAAAGAGCATGGGTCACAAGGAAGTTACTTTTTTATGTTACTATTGGAGTTGGCATTTTATTGCCTGAAATTTACAACTTTTTTTGTATCCCAGAGCCCAATGGCCAAAGAAATGAGTGGCCTCTGCCTGTATTGATCTCCTTCCAGACTAGCTTAACTGACAACAACAAAAACAACATTTTGAGAAAATGTAGGCCTGTGTTTCTAACATTGTCATCTTTTTTCCTTCTGGTGCCTGGTGGTGCAGTGGTTAAATGCCTATACTGCAGTGGTTAAATGTTAAAATGAGTTCTCAGCTTGTTGGGGACAATTAGCTTACACATTGTAAATTACTTAGGGAGTGCTTAAGTGCACTGGTAAGCAGTATTGAAATGTACTTGCTATTGCTATTGTTATTTTCCTGTATGATTTTTAACACTTTTGCCTTATGTAGAAGACAGTGAAGTTTTGAAAGCTTGCATGATGCATTTTGTACACTGTTGGTTAGCCCAATAAAAGTACTACTGTTCTGTGTGTATTGATCCCAGATAGTCCTTAGACACCTTAATTTAATATTATTTATTTATGGAATTTATATCCTGCCTTTTTCACAAGATGAGATGCAAGGTTGCTTACAACAACTTTAAACAAGATACAACTGAAAACCTGATGATAAAAAGCAAAATAAATAAATAAATAATGTTTTAGCTGTCATATTAAAACATATTTAAAAATTAAAGCAATATAAATCATTTAAAAATAATAATATTAATCAATAAATCTGCAGTACACCCCCCCCCAATTCTTCTGTACAACAAATTAATCACCAAATCCCAGTTTACTTGCAAGTGGAAGGAGGGAAGAAAAGAGGGCAGCCTACCCTCTCATGAGATGTCTCACATCCAGGGAGCAACAACTGAAAGGCTCTCTCCTGTGTTCTCATCCAACAGGCACGTGATAATGGTGGGACTGAGAGAAAGCTCTCCTCTGAAAATCTTAAGACTTGAGGAGACACATATGAAAAGATATGCACTCTCCAGTAGTAGGAATTTCCATGGACTAAACTTTAACATCAGCACTTCTTAGGGCTCATTCCCACTTACATTTAAGCTGGTTTGCGATTCGCTTTCACTCCGGGTTGATTAATTCGATTCTAGTTTATGTGTCGTTCCCACTATGGAAGTGGCTTTTTTCTTTATTTGCTTCTTTTTTGGCATGATTATCCTTCCCACTAATTTGTACCCCTTCAAAATGCCTATCAATCATCTACACATCATCGGTGATGCAACTGGCAACATATTCAAGAAAACACGAGGGAGTCATAAGTGCCATGGCC
Source organism: Phrynosoma platyrhinos (assembly GCA_020142125.1). Lineage (NCBI taxonomy): Eukaryota > Metazoa > Chordata > Lepidosauria > Squamata > Phrynosomatidae > Phrynosoma > Phrynosoma platyrhinos. The sequence continues at coordinate 44,841,297 of CM034708.1, read as the reverse complement.
AGAATCCCATCCCTCACTAGTTTTTTTGAGAAATCCACCATTTCCCCCTCTCCTTTTCCAGGACCCATCCCACATTCCAACTATCTATCCAAGAGAAATTCCAAAACACCCTCCATTCTGAGCTTGACTAGGAAACATGTCCTCCAAGTCCTGCAAAGCTGGAAGGGCACCACTTCAACTCCTCATGTCCTCCAAGTACCTCAGGATTCATGAAGACATTGGTATCATATGGAGGACTCTCCCCTGGGATGCATCAGTCATGGATGTCATATGGAGGACTCTCCCCTGGGTGAAGTGCTGCCCTCCAAGCCTCCAAGCCTTGCAGGACTTAGAGGACATGGGGAGTTGAGGTGGTGCCCCCCTAGCGTAGGAGGACTTGGAAGACATGCTTCCTAGTCAAGCTTAGAATGGAGAGCATTTTGGAATTCCTCCTGGACAGAAGGTTGGAATGTAGGATGGGTCATGGAAAATGAGAGGGAGGAAATGGTGGATTTCTCCAAAAACTGATGAGGGACGTGCCAACCCTCTGCCACAGTAATCCCTCCTGTTCAGTTTGATGTGATTTAGGTCCTTCATTCCCACTTGCTGAACCTGTTTCCTAAAAATGTGTTTAAAGAGCTGATAAGCATGCTTAAAATCAGGAGGATGCGCCTTTTTAAAAAAAACTTAAACAACTGACAATGAGTTGCAATCATCTTTTGAGAGAGATTTTCAGTCTTGTGTCTGAATTATTTTGCCTCAAGATACCCTTCCTAAAAACTCCCATCAGTTTTGGCACAAATTAGCAACATCATTTGTATTCTAGAGATCAACATAATTTGTCAGATGTGAATAGAGAGTGAATTATCTTCCTGTCTCTGGTGTGGTCCCTCTAAGGTAAAGCTAAAGCATATGAAAGTGTCAGGCACTTCAAAATGAAACTGATTGTACCATAAAGGCTCTGTAGCTAAAGTCTCCAATGTGTCAATCACACTTGCTACTATTTTTTTAAAAAATTAAGTCTCCCCCCCAAAAAAAGCTTTTACATGTTTGACATTTTGTCAAATTTTACAGAGCTCTCAGTTGTCTTTTGAGCATGTTTGTTTGAAAAAAAAAAAAAGGAATATTCCCCAAGGGCCATATAACAGCCGTGTCTCAGGAACTGGTTTCTTCTTCGTATGCCTGAAGATATCCTGCTTCATCTCATCATAGGATTGAAAATTACATCCTAATATAGAATGTGAGACCATAAAGTCCTAAAACAAGAGAAAAAGTTAAAGAAACTGGACTTGAACATGCAAGTAGCAAATGCATTCCCATCACCTCTGTGTCAGCCAGCTTGGTGTAGTTAGCAATAATATCTTATAGATTCTGAATGAATCAATATTTTTATGCACCTAGCAAAATATTACTGTGTCCAAGAGAGAGATGGGGGCAAAGGGAGCTAAGAAATTGTTGGATTTCAATTTCTATCAGCTCTGGGCAATGTTCAGAAATGCTGTGAACTGCAGTTCAATAACATATGAAGGGCCACAGTTGGCCCACTCCTGATCTAGACTATTGAAAGGAATACATGGGAAAGATATAGGGAAAGAGGACAGCAGAATCCATCAGATATGTTCTGATTAGCATGATGTTCTGAAGTAGAATTAAAAGAAGCAGGGACAGGATGAAATGAAAAAGCTTCCAGTTAGTATTGCTCCTATCCCTTTCCCGTACAGCTAAGTCAAACCTGAAATGGTGGCAATAAATGCATGTGCAGGAGCCATTTGGTTGCCAAATTGACAAAAACTATATAGGCAGGGCTGGTCCAAGACATATGGCTGCCTTCCCAGTAGAACAAGATCTCCCTTGACTTTGTATACCATGTAAATCAAATGAATGAACAGACAAGAAAGGTAGCAGACAGTGGACAGTCACATCTGAATGTAAAAGGGGATTCTAAGGTTCAGGACCAAATAAGTTATACAAACAGGACCTTTCCAGGGCTGAAGGAACTGCCTCAGTCTTCCTCAGGGATGGACGATTGCTAGAGTCTAGGAGGGCTGGATTAACCCTTAGGTGACCCTCCCCCCCACATACACACATACACTGCATCCCCAAAAAAACTCATTTTGCCCTCAAAATGCTCTAAAACATTTTCTGGGGACAAGACACATTTTTTACGCACGCACACACACACACACACACACACACACACAACTAACAGGAAGAGACTGTTAACTGAAAGTGATGGGAAGATGTGACCAAAACTGTGTCAAAAATACCTCCTACCACTAGAGGGCATTTTGGGATCAAAAATTGCCCCAACATATTTTTGACCCCTGTGGGACACAAAAATTGGCCTGACAGCTGCATGCACACCATGGGCTGTACATTGTCCACCTCTGCTCAGTCTAATGATAGGGCCAGCCTATGGGGATGGGAAGTTGAAACTGTTTGAGGTTTGTACCTCTCAAAATTGGTTCACCTGTTTTTTCTCCCCTATGGAATTCTGAGGTCAGAATTAATTATTTTGGGGGAAATGATGCAAATTGTGCAAACAGCGGAGAGTTCAGCTCCTCTTTTTTTACTCCCACCTAAGCTTTGCTATGTTCTCTCTTCCTTCCCCAAATGATGAGTCATCTAGCCATCTTCCTACTTTATACAGATTTTATGGGCGTTCCTTATTCCATTCTGTTCTGAAAACATGATTGGCTTGAAGCCAATACAGCAGTTTACCTTTATGCTTTGGCTTAAAGCAACCCATTTCATCATAAGTGAGTGGTTATTTTGAGTTGTTGGCTATTGCCTTAACACATCTCTCAGGAGATCAACTACTTTGCAGCAATTTTTCTTCTCGACCTGATACATGGCAGCAGTGTTAATGAAGAGCTAACAGAGTAGGTATCAAAGAGTTCAGCTGGTAGGCCAGAGTATGTGATGTGATGAACTTTCACCTTAGGCTTACAGTGGTGGAGGCGGTGCCCTTGGGCTGAGAGGACTGGGCCTGATCGTTTACACCTGCGCAGCCCTCTTAGAAACTACCCCGGCAGTGGAGCCGAAGGACACCGTGGGTTTAAAACCCTGTGGGAAACCACCTTGTCCCTTAGGCAGCCCAGTGGTGGAGGTGGCGTGCTTCGTCTGAGAGGACTGTGCCTGATCGTTTCCACCTGCGCAGCCCTCATAGAAGCTACCCCGGCAGTGGAGCCGAAGGACACCATTGGTTTAAAGCCCTGTGGGATACCACTTTGTCCCTTAGGCAGCACAGTGGTGGAGGCGGCGCTTTTGGGCTGAGAGGACTGTGCCTGATCGTTTCCACCTGCACAACCCTCATAGAAGCCACCCCGGCAGTGGAGCCCACCTGATGTTTTCCCAGTCCTTGTACAATGTTAGCAATGAGTATTTTGTCAAGCCTGGAAGGGAGCCAAATTTTGAAAAATATTTTTGATCCCTACCAGCACTGGCCATACAACACTACCCACCTAGGACTGGACGGGATTTAGCTGGAGCACTTGTTACCACCATCATATAATGGAGCCAGGAATAGTCTGGGAGTGGGCATCGAGGTTGGGGGGGGGAAGTTATGGTGGCAACAGAGTGAAGAAATGTTACAAAAGAAGAAGGGATCAGTGCTTAATATCTATCCCTTCTTCAATTCACTCTGCTGACCAGGATTACTTGGAGAGCATACCTTCCATTCCACAGGTCCTTACTCTGCTCCTCTGCAATGCCAGGTCAGTCAAGAATAAGACCCACATCATTCATGACTTGCTACTGGATGAGGCAGCCAACCTGGCATGCTTTACCGAGACCTGGCTGGGAGATGCCAGTGCTGCGACATGGGTGCAGGCTCTGCCAGCTGGGTATACGGTCAGTGAGCAGGTAAGGGAAAGTGGGTGGGGGGAGCGGTGTGGCCTTGGTTCATAGAAACAACTTAATCCTGACCAGGAAGCCTATCCAGAAAACAACCTACATTGAGTGTATGTACCTCAGCCTGAAATTTGGGATAGTGTGGGGATTCTGTTGGTATACTGGCCACCCTGTAGCCTAACAGACTCCCTAACTGAGCTGACCGCCCTGGTCTCTGAGCTGTTGTTGGAGTTGCCCAGACTTTTGGTTGTTGGAGTTGCCCAGACTTCAACATCCCACTCGAGACCAGTTTGCAAGATCTAACTGGCGCAGCTCGAGAGTTCATGGATACCATGACAAACATGGGCCTATCCCAACTAGTTGACGGGCCCACACATTGTGCTGGTCATACCCTCGATGCAGTTTTTAGTATGGAACAGAAATATCCATGAGCAGAGGTCATAAAAACCTCTGCATTGTCATGGATGGATTATTTCCTGGTCAAGGCAGAGCTAAGAGCCACTATCTGCTCCCCCGGGGGTGGGGGACCCATTAGAATGGTCCACCCTCAAAGGCTAATGGAACCAATTGGTTTTCAGAAGGCCTTAGAGGGTTTAATGGTTGGTAACCCCAGTGATTCTGCCGAAGCCTTGGTGAATACATGGAACACCAATCTCACCAAGGCTATCGACCAAGTGTCCTTTCCAGTCCACTTCTAATTGTAAGCTCTGGTACACAGAGGAGCTTAGGAGGATGAAGCGAGCTGGACAATGACTAGAGCGCGAATGGTGGAAGACTCGACTCTTATCCGACAGAACTAGCCATAGGAAGCATCTTGATTCCTAACGGGAGGCTTTATGTGCTGTGCAGAAATCCTTCTGTTCTGCATGTATTGCGTCTGCAGAGGCCCACCTGGCAGAGCTGTTCAGGGTGGTGGGGGGAGCTGACAAAATTTCCACCTGCGCCAAACCCCCTACTTAACCCAACAATGGCCTGCTGTGAGGTGTTTAACATCCACTTTGCAGATAAAATCTCTTGGATAAGAGCTGACTTGGACGCCAGTGTTCTGGCAGAATCTGTAGATGAGGTATCCAGCAACTCCATTGATGGCAATTTACTAGATCAGTTTCAATCTGTGGTACCGATGACATGGACAAGTTCCTTGGAAGGGTGAGGAAGACGATTTGCCCCCTCAATCCATGTCCATCTCGGGAATGCACTGAAAGTGTTTCTTCGGGATACAATCAATGCGTCCCTTAGGGAGAGTTCTGTACCATCTTATTTGAAGGAGGCGGTGGTTAGGCCACTCCTGAAGAAACCCTCCCTAGACCCTCTGGATAGAAACAACTATAGATCAGTCTCCTTGCTACCTTTTTAAAACAAAGTGATCGAGAGGGCAGTTGCTTCCCAACTACAAGAGGTCTTGGATAAAACCGATTATCTTGATCCATTTCAAACCGGCTTCAGGACAGGATATGGAGTGGAGACTGCCATGGTTGCTCTGACCGATGACCTCCGCCTGGGCATCAACAGGGGTAGTGTGACCCTGCTGGTGTTCTTGGATCTCTCAGCAGCTTTTGACAAGATAGATCATTCCATCCTCTTGGATCGCCTGAGAGAGTTAGGAATTGGAGGCACTGCTCTGCAATGGTTTGGCTCCTTTCTCTCGGGCAGATCCCAGAGGTTGAGGCTCGGGGACAGTTGCTCATCCAAAATAGAGCTTAATTGCTGCATCCCTCAGGGCGCCATCCTGTCCCTGATGCTATTCAACATTTATATGAAGCCGCTGGGTGAGATCATTCAGAGGCGTGGAGCGCGGTGTCAGCAGAATGCTGATGACACCCAGATAAACTTCTCCATGACCAGATCATTGGCT
>CM034708.1:44825093-44835511 GCA_020142125.1 Phrynosoma platyrhinos | reverse complement strand
TTTCTGAGACATTGAGCCTTCTCTGTCAGGGAGCTCTAGTGCCACAATGAACCACAGTTCCCATGATTTCCTAGTACTGAGCCACGGCAGTTAAAGTGGCCTCAAGCTGCATTATTTCTGGCAGTCTGTAAAGGCCCTATATTATTACACTGTTCTAGAAATTTGGTTTATCTGAGTAGGATTTCCTTATTTGTGTTGATGTTAATCCCACACTTTAGTGAGGATTTTGTTGAAGTGTGTGGTTCTTCCTCTGTCAAACTGGTAAAACAGGAAAGCACAAGGGGAAGCAGGATTGGGACTGGAGAAAATGTGTCACACAGCTCTAATGTTAGGTTGCTATCCCCAACAGAAAAAGATCTGGGAAACCACCAAAGACCTGGAGGTTCAACAGCAATTCAAGAAGAATGGAACGGAAATAAAAATGAGTCCTGCTAAAGAATGAAGTGGGGGTTGGGGCTGATATGTTTGCTCAGCTTTCAAGCAGCCATAGTTCATATATATACAACATCTATTGGTCTGTTTGTTTATCTGGGGGAAACAAACATTTCTTCCATTAAGTGTATTTTGGAATTAATATTAAGAGTGTTAGATCCTAACCTTACAGACCATTGACTTCCACCCTGTCAATGTAATTATAATTGGGAGAAAAATATTACACAAGTCACACCATACAGTTTTTGAAAAATTAAAAACAAAACAAAACAGTACATTCTGATCTAAATTTAACACAACAAGACCTTTATGCACAATATTTAATTCATCTTCACCACATCTCCTCACAGTCAAATACACCACAACATTTGAAGAGTAGATGTGGTTGCAATACAAACACATAATAAATGTTCTGGCAGGTCACATTTTTGCCTTCAAACAATGAGTCTGGAAAAGTTACTTTGAAGAGGAATGAACATGATCACACAATGAACTCATCTATAACTCACTAGTGATAAGATACTGCCCTGGGTTCAATGGTAATAGTAGGAAAATGTCCAGGATAGCTTTAGCATGCATTATTTGCATTACTCTCTTTAGAAGGCATTATATACATTCCCCTCAAAAGTAAGGTGAAAACATGCGCAGCAACTTTGTGAACCCTTTTTTTAAACCTGTTACCTTTCATCTTTACAGAATAAGAAAAATATAGATCAGCATGTCAAAATAAATATTAGCTACTTCTTGGCTCTAAGGCCTGAAACACACGGGATGAAAGAAGTGGCTTCCAGCTGTGTTGGAGGTACACTGTTTATATGATGCATGTCTTCAATGAACCCACATTAAGGCCACATTCTGGTCCTTTAGATTGGAGCAAAAAGGAGCTGGGATAATTCAGGTCCTGGAAGCTTGGCTTGGCTTGGGCCCAGCAGTGATGGCCCACTTTCAGAGTGGGACATGTAAAAAAGTGCCTTGAGCCACAATTTCCCAGCCATCTGCTTCACCCCTAAGAATTAGATTCACCTGAAACATCCATGAACATTACTATAAGAAGATCAACAAACTTAAACAAAACCTATTTTGAAGATTCCCTTCATATCACTGATGACAACATCAAGAGAGCAATCATCATTTCAAGATAAAATCTCCATAGTAGCGAACAACGCATTCTGTTCATGGTAGATTTCCATCCACCAAACTGCAATAAGATAATTAGAGAAAGTTACCTATTGTTAGAAAAAATTGAACATCTTTCTAGAGCTATTAGCAAACCACCTGCTATAGCTTTCTGCCTGCCACCTAATCTATGGAGACTGCTGGGGGAGGGGGGAACGAGCTGTCCTTTAAAAAGTGGACAAAAATCCTGGATCTCATCCTTGTGATTCTAAATATTTCATTACTTGTATCTATCTTAAGAAGACAGTCACTTTTAGAAGCATGATTTTTGCTAGAGTCTACTGTATTAGATAAAATATGACCACTGCACCCCCCCCCCCACACACACATATATGTTGTTTCTGCTTTGTGCAATGCTAGAAATTTGAAGACTAAAAGAAAATTTCATTTGGAGGCAGAATTCTTATTTCAGGACCAATTATCTCATCCCTCCCCCTACATGCCTCTACTATCTTCACAGCACTACCTGATTCTGACCTTCTATCAGGGTCAAACCTGTTCTGAATCAGGACTGTCTAGCCAATCAACTAATTTTGGAAATAGTTTTTGGAACTGCTCACATAAAAGCTAAGAACATAACTTAAATATTGTAGGGGGGTGGAAATCTGTCTTCCACAGGTAACCATTTACACAGCAGTCTCTGTTCAAGACACAATACATTAGCATATTTAATTTTTTACCTCAAGTAAATATAATTTCTTTACAACATGCAGTATTACCCCTACTGATCCCTACTGATTTTTACCCATGGCTTGGTAGGACTGCTCCTTAGAATTTGACCATTTTGAAACTACCATTTTGGTATGTCACAAAATTATATACTGTATTAAATCTCTAAACCTATTGGAACTGCTATGTCCACCTTCAACAGCGCAATCTATGGTAAAAATAACAACATTATGGAGATGAATTGGGGTTTTAGAACATAATTATGTTTAATGTGTTATACATTTTTACAGAAATGAATTATGATTAACAAAATATGAATCTTCCTTTATAAACTGCCTATTATATAGCATCATGCCAATTATATTTGAATGCTAATTATATTTTTTTTGGGTCAAATTTTTTCAAAAATAATTTGACTCTGGCTAGATGACCCTGCATGACACAACTGACCAGATCATGAGTTTGATTTCTGCTGCAGTGCCAACTCTTCAGAACTGTTTTTCATTTGGCTCTTGAGGATTGTTTCATGGCTTTCTTTCAGCATACATTTAGCTGAAGAATATTCATCCTGCTGTTGTAAATGTAATCTATGGTTAATCCCGGATAAGATTACCATTTGCTACTTGTGAACACCTTGATGTGTTTACAGTCATGTCTTATATGCAGGATTAAATTTAAATGTGAGATTGTTGAATAACTCTTGTTGTAGTGATACCTGGATTCCAGCTAAGCCTGTTTTCCTGTTCTAGTCAAACAGAGCTTCATTGACTGTGCTTTGTTTAATTAAGTCTAAGCCTCCATTTTTGTATTAGCTAATCATAAAAGTATTAAAGCAAGAAGAGCAAGGAAGCATAATGTGGTTTAGAACAGCAAACAGAGAAAATCTTTTAAGCAACTAATTTTTGGATTACTTTTATACACTAGATTTATTACTGTGAGAGTCAGAAAATACTATTGACTTGCTAGTTTGCTATAAGAAACAGATTACTAAATAATGTCTTGAAGATGATACATTTTTCTTCTTGCACTTTAATAGATTAATATGTTGAGTTTTGCTACTGAATGCCATTCAAATCAAAGTTAAAATCACCACATTATTCACAGCTAGATATGCAAGTATTCTTCAAATGAGTGTGGCAAGTATGATCTATATTATGCTTTTCTCTATAAATAATGTTTTATTTTATCTATTATGTTTTAATGCTAGCTTAGTTGGTGTATCTGTATGTTTGTGATGGTGGTGGTTGGGAGACAGTGGAAAGGAGGGTGAGATTACCAAGTACACTTATACTCATTATTATGAAAACTAAGGAGCGAAACATACAGGCAGGAAAAAGTGTCTTGAAGTTGCTTTTTCCGAAACCACCAGCTGGAATGCACATGTCATGACCATATGGCACAACATTAAGCCACACTGCTAAGTACTTTCTTTTTACTGTCTCCACCACCATCCCTGTGCATCTTCACAGGAGTGAACTGCTGGCGACTGCCATCCCATTGCATTGCCATCCCTTTGAATTTGCACACATTCAAATGTGCAGCACTTCACTGGAACAGGACATCAGAGCAGAGGTGTGCCCATGCAGATGCCAGCAAAGTACAATCATGCCTCCCTTCAACCCCCACTCACCCTATGCCAACTCTTTGACCATCTGTTTTGTGCATGTTGTAAAAGCAAAGCAAAAGCAGCTTGATTTATATACCGCTTCATACGACTCTATGCAGTGTATAAGCAGTTTACAACTGTTGTACTCATCTCCATGAAAGGTTCCATGGTTTCTCTTTTGGGCATTGCCATCCTCCACCACATGTGTACAGCAGCTCTGTTCCTTTTAAATGCACTTCTGCATTTACATGCACAATTAGGGTTATGGTTTGGCGAGAACACCCCTTAGACCTGCACTGGTGTTGGTGCATTTGCATCGGCACAAAGGACAAGAGACACCTCTTTGGGGTTTAAACAGGCCACAACTTTTATTCGGCTGTACAGGGTCTATTTATAATTATTTACAAACAATTCAATTAAATAAACCATTTAATTGTCACATGTGTATATGAAGGTGTAACTAACCTGGGTGGGTGGTCACATCATGTGACAAAGCACGTAAATAAACAACAAACAAATTTAACCCCTCCCAACCGGAAATGGTATCATATTACATTATATGAAGTCACTAACTTAATGACGTCATGCACTTAGCTGCTTATGTCACTTCTGTTAACAATTCAATTAATTCAATTAACTTCTGTTAACAATTCAATTCTGTTAACAATTCAATTAGCCAATTAATATCCCTGTGGGGTGGGGTAAGCCCTGTGGGGTAAGCTCAAAATAGCCTCTGATTTAGACCCTGGATCCCAAAGTTGTGACAGAGCTATCAATGAAAAATTGCCAAAATGAAGAACTATAACAAGCATGGTAAAAATACAACATTTTGTTCTATGACCCATACCCCATAATCTAATACACATTCTTCTCAGGGAGGGTGAAAAACCCAGGATAACAATCCTGGGGAAAAATTCTCTCCTGGCCCCCAAAGGCAACCAGCTTAAGCCTGAGAGTAACATAACATTAAATCTTAAATTAGGGTGGGTGGGTTGGGTCGTTCAGCTCCAGTTCTAAAATGGCTGCCATCATGTGGCAGCGCAGGGCTATATAGCTCAAACTTTCGCAGGAAATCTCATGATAGCATAGGTACTGTGAGATTTCCCAGAGTGCTTATTTCAACATATACAACACTTGATTGGCCAAGCATGCAGGAATTAGGTGGGAATTCCTGTGCGCTTTAGCGAATCAAGGGGGGGGGGTGTCTTTGTATCAGCACAAAGGACAAGAGATGCCTCTTTTGGGTTTAAACAGGCCACAACTTTTATTCAGCTGTGCAAGGTCTATTTACAAACAATTCAATTAAATAAACCATTCTTTGTCACATGTGTATGTGAAGGTGTAACCAACCTGGGTGGGTGATCTTTCACATCATGTGACAAAGCACATAAATAAACAACAAACAAATTTAATCCCTCCCAACTGGAAATGTCATATATTACATCATATGATGTCACTAAGTGTAATGCACTTAGCTGCTTACGTCACTTCCATTAATTAATTTTATCCAAATTTACCCAAATTAAATTTAATTAGCTGATTAATTTTCCTGTGGGGTGGGGGTCATTACCTGCCACAAGAGAGAGCTAGCCTAGCTAGGCATCCCCTCTCCCCACCCCCACAAACTGCTCTCCTAATGTGTTCAGAGAGGGCCTTTACATAAATCTCTGAACCTTCAAAGGAGAGGTGCACTCCATTCCCCCTATACAGCTGAGGCATATCCAACTTAATTCCAGCATGATCAATTATAAAAATGCCCAGTCTTGTTAGCTGTTTACCAACAGAACGATTAAGCCACTGTCAAGCCCCATTAATAGAAGTGTCTTTATGTGATCCAGGCCAGCTACACCTTGGCAGCAGCTTGGTCCATAGCAAAACAGTTCCAGGAATATGCTTCCTTATCTCTTGAAGGTTCTTTACCATCTGTTTCACCAACTGAAGACACAGGACCTTCACCAAATCAATTCTCCTCCAGGTGTATGACTAAAACCTGGGCTGTGGATATGCCTTTGACAGTTCAAATATCATAGGAAGCAAAGCTCCCCAAAGCATGCCCCTACGACCAAACCATTGCAGGCTGCCGATGTTTGCCAGTCCCAGGTTAGGATCGAGCAAATGGCATTCTGCCCAGAAGACTGTTTGCCAGTCCCAGGTTAGGATCTAGCAAATGGCGTTCTGCCCAGGAGACTAAGCTGTGGCCCAGAATCCAAATCTTGCCACAGAAAATGCCTGCTGAAATGTAAATAGTGCTATTAGTATAATTAACCACAATTAGCATTCTTTGAAGGATGTACATAAGACTTAAATGCCTTAGAATGCCACCGGCCAATTCGGTGAATATTGGCATCACTCGCAGCCCCAATGCGAAATGGATGAGAGGAAAACTGAGCAGGAGGCAAGTTGACTCGCCTCAAAGTCTCTTTCAAAACTGCCCTGAATTGGAACTGGGTTAAAGGCATGCCCGACACATGTAGAAACAAATAACCTGACACTTTTGGTCTAATCTTCATATAATCTGCCAGTGCTAGCAGAGGGCAAATCTGTCCAACAGGTGCTTTAGCTAAAGTAATAGACTGACCTCTAGCTAACTGGTCAGTCTTCAAGTGCCTGATGGAAATCTGAATCCCCTGATCCAACAATATGACATCTTAAAGGAGAAGTGCCCTACTAGACTCGTCATTGCAAGAACCAGGGACAATCTCACTAATTCTTAAAGCTGCAAAGAAGGCAATGGCAAATACAGCCTTGAACAAGTCCAATTCCTCATGTGAAAAACAAGTATTGGCTAAGTGTTGCCATAATTTAATCAGGACTGGGCCAGTTATTGGCAAACGCATGTCCTTTACCACAGGTGCTTCTCTAGTCCAACCCTCTAAAGCTCTCCTAATCCTAAAATCAGTGGTAGGATCGAAACATCCTCTAGTCCTGGGGGGCCAACCTGCCCCTAATGGTAACAGGTGACAAACCAGTTTGCCTGAGATACACTATAAAATGCAGCACCAGATCGACCTTAATAGTCCAGACCTCTTCTTCCCCAATTTCCGACAAAAAGTTTCTAAATGCATTCAGAGCTATTTGATAGGACTTGCGTGTGGATGGGGCGATAGAATGTAAGATCGCCCTGTCAATTTCTAGTCTCCAAGGCTCCATAGAAATGCTGGTACCTCCAGTGGGTGTGTCAATGCCTTGGGAGCCAGCTGCCGGAACCTGGAGAACTGAAAACGAGAAAGGGCATCCGCCAAAGGATTAAGCAAACCAGGCACATGGTGAGCTTGGAACCACACATTATACTTCAAACACTGAGTTACCATAGCACATCACCCTAGAGGACTTGGAGGACTGTGAATTTACTACCTGAACCATTGCCTGGTTGTCACACCAAAACCAAATAGTCTTATTTGCAAATTAATTTGCCCAAAGGTGCACTACCACAACGATAGGAAAAAGTTCCAAGAACGTGAGGTCTCTAGTCAGACCACAATCTATCCAAGTAGGAGGCCACGCCTCAGCAGCCCATTGGCCATCCCAATAGACTCCAAAGCCATGGGCACCAGTAGCATTGGAGTGTACCTGAAAATCTGCCCTGAGCAGCATTTCAGATCTCCAAAATGAAACACCGTTGAATTGTTCCGAAAAGGACTCCCAAACCTTAAAGTCCTCATGAATCCCCTTGGTAATCCTAATATGGTAATGTGGAGTTGTTACTCCTGTGGTGGCCCTATATAATCATGCGCAGAATGCTCGTCCAGGAACTACTACCTTACAAGCAAAATTCAATAAGCCTGTAAGAGATTGAAAATCATGCAATGTAGCTTTTTGCTCCCCCAACATCAAACTAATCTGCTCTCTCATTGTCATTTGGTAAGTGTGAAATTCCGTTGATGGTGTCCATCTCAATTCCCAAAAAGGTAAGCCGTGTGTCAGGACTCTCTGTTTTCTCCTCAGCCAAGGGAACTCCCAACTCAGAGATTAATTCCTGGAAATCAGCTAAGGTATCTCTACATTGTGAAGAATTGGGATTTCCAGCAATCAAGAAATAATTTAAATAATGCATGATTACCGTATTACCTGACCTTCTAACTGCACACCAATGAAGAAAGGTGCTAAATGTCTCAAAGGCAGAACAAGAGATCGAGTACCCCATTGGCATGGCTTTATCGAAATAATACTTCCCTTCAAACTGAAAACCCAGGAGGTCAAAATCATCTGGGTGTACAGGGAGCAACCTAAAGGCTGATTTAATATCACACTTTGCTAATAGTGCTCCCTTACCTAGAGCCCTAACCATCCTGGCTGCAGAGTCAAAAGATGCATATTTAACAGATGTAAGCATCTATGGCATCATTAACAGAGTCAGCCTTTGAGTAAGAAAGATTATGAATTAAGCTAAATTCCCCAGGTGCTTTCTTGGGGACAGCACCCAAAGGGGACAAATGAAGGGTGGGAATTGGGAGTTGATCATGAGGTCCTGGAATCCTCCCAGAAACAACCTCTTTTGCCAGCTTGTCCCTTACGATAGCCAACAATTTCTTCATGGAACGAGCATTGGGCACATAACGATACCTCCTAGAACCTGAATAAGGGATACAAAAACCCTTAGGAAAACCATGGAATATATAAGAAGCAGCCCCTTACTGGGGTAAGTCTGCAGCCAGGCTACTGGTGCATCCAAATTAATTTGGGATGATGCTTTTGCCTCCTGGTGATGCTGGCTGGGGTGCACCTCCCACTCCAGACTGCCTACCTCTTCTACAGGAAGTGCTGGGGTGACTCCCCCCACAGGTGTTAAGCTTATGTTCAAACCTGCAGGGCTGCCTCTTGCACTTACCTGTATTAAAGTCCCAGCAAATGCCAAATTGTTTTCTTTCTCCTATACCAGGCCTCACATTCTGCCCTCTCAGCTGTGTAACCATGGGAACAAACCCATTATCACACCTGCTTGAAGGGGAGGTTCCTACCATTACATCTGCCCAGAGCTCAGACTGCACATGTCTCCAGGACAGAGAGCGATCTTGTGCAGCCCTTATTCTAAACTGCTCATCATATTGCAACCACGCTGTGCCCCTGGCATTATGATGGCAGTTGGTGTAAGCTTTTATCATTACCTCCTGATATTTAGAAAAATCAGGAGACCTATGAGGTTCCTTTTCTTCAATAACTTCCCTGTAAATAGTGAAAAACATAATCCAGTTGATAAAAGTGCACTCCAGCTTAGGGCGTTTGAGCACCTAAAAGTCTTTAGGGAGGCTAAACACTATCCCATCCTTTACCATGATTCTTGGTTCAGGATCCCTAAAAGTCAGAGAAAATAAATCAATATAATCACCCTTCCAAATTGTTTCCTTAGTGGAGAGTGGAAGATGTGAGCCAAGGGGTTGTAGACATTCCAGCATATGGATTGCATTCAGTAGATCCATTAACTCCCAAAAGTGTGGGAGCACCCAGAGGTGACACCCTTAATGTGTCATTAGCCAAAGCTGTTGGCTGACCAGCCTGCACCCTAGAGTCAGGCACCTGGGAAACCTGAGGTGCCATCACAGGTGCGCCCAAGTCATAGGGATGGGGCTTTTAACCCCAGAACCCTGTCTCACTTGGCCACCTGGAGCCCATACCAAGGTGGGCCAATTTGCCAGTGAAGGATTAGCAGGAGACAAACCTGATGTTGAAGCTTGCTGGGAAGCATCACCAGCTGACTGCAATGGTCCCCCGGAGTGTGGCTCCACAACAGCTTGGGTGTTAGGCTGAGATGCAGCAGCACCTGCCTGTTCTCTCTTCTCCACCTCAGAGGTTTGCTCTGTTGCGCCAGCACCTGGAAGAACCACTCCTTGCAAGAGGTTATATAAATATGCCACAGTGGGCTGCTCAGAAACGGGCAGCAGCACCCTGAATCCCCACACCAGGAACCTTTTTTAGGAGTTCCCACACATCGGCTATAGTTGGTTGCTCAACTTCCATAGCCGAAACCACATAGGACCACGTGTTGTGTCCATTACCTGAGAGTCAGGTGAAAACTGAGGGGCAGCACTTCTGTGTCCAAAGTAGCAGAAGTGCTGACAGAGGGGCTGGCAGCAGTAGCCTGGAGCTCCTTCTGAGCAAGCTGATTGCAGACTGCAACACAAGCCTGCATCGTCTTGCCCAACGGAGCTAACTGAGCAATAATCTCATCATCTCTGCCGACCATTTTTGAGGGTCTCTTCGGGGCAGAGTGACTAGAGCCTGGCGCAGCCTGAGCTGTGCGCTTTTTGGACTGGGCCTTGCTGTGGGGCATGGCCTGAGCAAGTGTAAAAACACGGGTCCTTAACCACGCCACCTGACCTCAGATGACTACCACCAGACCCAAGGGCCGCCCTTCCTAAGTCTCATCTGAGACGCAAAGAGCCAGGAAGCATCACTGGCAACCACCAAAGGGGAAGGTGTCCACAAGGGTCCTATTCAGGCACCCCACTAGAAGACAATAATTGCTTTCAAACAACCCACTGCTGGGGAGAAGTGTCGAGCCCGAGCGAGCTACGCCTTAGCCCAAGAGCCCCCCCCC
>CM034708.1:44807769-44820072 GCA_020142125.1 Phrynosoma platyrhinos | reverse complement strand
CATTCCAGTTTTCTCTGAAGATGCCAGCCACAGATGCTGGCAAAACGTGAGAAACTGTTCTAGAACATGGCCACACAGCCCGAAAACTCCACAAAAAACTATGGATGCCAGCCATGAAAGCCTACGACTTCACTTAAGAAAATGTTTAATTTTTGTCTATGAGATAGGTGTAAAGTCTGGATACCCTTCCCCACCATAACCATATGGGAACAGGACTCACAGGCTCACATGCTCAGCATGAAGAGTTCATGTATGTGTACACAAAAAACTATCTGAAATATCAGTTGATATGGCCTAGGTCCAGACTATTTGAAAGATTGTGGGGGGTTGCAGACTGCCAGAAATAGTGCAAATTGAATCCACTTTCATGGTTAGGGTTAGTGCTAGGGAATCTTGGAAATTGTTTTTTTCCTCCTGAGACATTGAGCCTTCTCTGTCAGAGAGCTCTGGTGCCACAATAAAATAAGTTCCCATGATTCCCTAGCACTAACCCTAACCCTAAAAGTGGACTCAATTTGCACTATTTCTGGCAGTCTGCAACCCCCCTGTGTCTCCTTGTATGAACCTGCTAGAAGATCCTCAGGAGAGGGGTTTCTTTTGGCCCTGCCCTAATCACAGGCCTGTCTGCAGGGGACTCAAGAGATGGCATTCCTAGTCTGTGGAACTGTCTTCAGTGGGGTGCAGACAGATGGCTCTGGGCTGCCCTGGGAAGTGGCAGATCGGGGCCACGGCTACCCCATGCTGCACCCCTGATCCTCCCTTTTGCTGCTCCTTTCAGGGAGGGCAAAAGGGTGCCTTAAGAGCTGGTGCATGGCTCTTCTTAGCCTGTTCTGGCACAGCACATCAAAACGCTGCACCAGGAGGGCGTCCTGACGCCATGCACCATGTGTAACGGTGCATGGCATCAGGACGGTGTCAGTGTGGGGTTAGGGCAGCCAGCGTGTGGCTGCCCTGCCCCATCTCTGCCTTCAGGCAGGCCCTTTGGGCCAGTCTGCAGGGGCCCTTCCATGGGAAACTAGGCTGACACCAGGTGTATCTACATCTACACTATAGACATAATGCATTTTGACACAACTTTAACTGCCATGTCTCCATCCTACAGATTCCTGAGATTTGTAGTTTTGTGAGCACACTTTCACAAAGGAGGCTAAAGACCTTGCAAAACTATAAATTGCAGTATTCCATAAGCTGGAGCTACAGTACTTAAAGTGATATCAACCTGCATTATTTTTACAATTCTTCTCTATTTTCCTTTTGCTGGCAGGCAAATGACTTTGAGTTCAAATAGGCATTCAATGATTAATTGATGGTGGGTGCTCTTTTTATTATGTGTATGTGTGTGCTTTGTTTTTAACTCTAATATTTTTAAATGATTTTACGTTGTTTAAAATTTAATGGTGGTTTAGTATGCTAACTTAAATTGTGTTTAAACTTTTTTTTTATCAGTTTTTTAACTTTATCTTGTCAATCATCTTGAGTCCCAAGCCAGGAAAAGGGTGGGATAAGAATAAAATAAAATAAAAGGAGAGGGGGACACTTGGCTCATCACAACATTTGGACCCAGTGAGTGAGTGAAACATAAGCCTCACAGGATCATTCTTGTTATACAAGTCCTGAGAACTTGGGGCTGGGGGGGTGGGGAACTGATGACTAGTGATAAGCTTCCACAAGCAGAAATGTACCTCAGGGGAAAGTGCCCTTGTGTCATGTGACTTATAGATATGGCAATGATGTGAGAGCAAAACCTAGGAGATTATTGCACAGCAAAGTCACAGCAGGATAGATGTCGAATCTAAAACTTAAAAACAGAGCCTATCACACTGCTCCGTGGCTGGACAGTAGGCAGCCTGTATGCAACCCGGACTTCTCCGGGCTTTTTCTGCAGCTTTTCAAAAACAGGAAAAGCTGGGGGAGAAGCCCGGAGAACCCCAGGTTGCATAGAGGTTGCCAACTGCCTGGCCACAGGGCAGTGTGATAGAATCTGTCTTTGAGTCTTAGATCCCGTGTCTATCCTGGTGGGTCTTCATTGTGTGATAATCTCCCTAGAAGAAATGGCAGGAAATAGTGAAGCTGCTTAGTAGCCTTTGCTGCCTGCCTGGGTGTCCAAAAAATGTTTTGGATTATTTTTGGGGGGGAGGGGGATTTGATTTGATTTTCCATATTACCTGGTTGGTTGGGTTTTATCTTATTCCAGATTGCCAGAACCCCTATTAACATAATCAGCTGACCAAGAAAGTAGTTTTGGCCTACCTGCTAATCCTTGCCTATTCTGTACCTCTGTAATCAAACCCACAATCTATTTGCAGTTTTAAAAAATCATCACCATTGCCTTGAATTCAAAGCAGAAATTAATTGGTAGCCAATAAAACATCTTTAACACTGGTATTATATGTTGTCTTTGTGGTATTATGGTTGGAAATCTTCCTGCTATAATTTACACTACCCATAGAATCTTTCTCTTTATATATATGTGTGTGTGTGTGTGTGTGTGTGTGTGCGTGCGTGTATTTATTAGATTTCCCAAACAGACATTAAAAAAAACCACAAAAACATAAAACACAAAGAACTTAAAGGCAAACATAAAGGCTCTATATCAATCAACAAACATATTTCATACATCAAAACAAATAACTCACCTATACTCATATACTCCTTTCCTTACTTTCCCTTCCACTCTTCATTCTTGTCTTCTTATTAATCTCATCACTCAACTTCCACTACTTCTGTTCCACTTACAAACCAACCCCACTTCTTTAATGCATTGTTCTTCCCCTACCATTCCATTCATTCATCTTGACTTCTTACTTTGTTTTCCTTTGACTATTTCTTATTAATTCTTGGCCTCCTAATACCATCTAATCAGTGGTACTCCAGACCCATATTTTTAAAGATCAGAACTATCCTAATATTCCATTTTATCTTATCCATAAATTTTTCATTGCAATCATCTTCCATTCTCTTTCCCTCTTCATAGACTGGTCAGTTATTATTAGCTAGATCTGTTAAACCAAATTGTTGTTGTTAGTCTTTTAAGCCTATTATTGCCAAAGGACCCTGTTTTTTCTCTAAGTAATCTATTAGTGATTTTCAGGCTATATAAATGTTATTATATGATTTATTTTTCAGTTTTTTTAGAGAATTCCCCCCTCCCCCAATTCTAAGACTTCATATAGTTTATTAAGCCAGCCATCTTCATTTGGGATAATTCTCTTTTTCCATTTTTGGGCAAATACTATTCTTGCAGAAGATACCAAATAGAACAATATTTTACCAAAGTTCCTTTCCAATTCTTTATCAAAAAATCCTAATAAAGACTCATAGAATCTCAATCATTTTCAAGGGCAGCCCCACACAGAATTGGGAATTTAGAGTGCATAGACTTTTATGGCTGGGTAATCCCTTTTCCAGGAAAAGCCATTGCAGGTATACCAACTGAAGATTATTCCCAAGCAATCTGAGTCATGGAGCCTTGGACCTTCAGTGACAGGTATGAACCTTGGGAGTACTCCAAAGATATGTGGCATTCATTCCAGGGGGAGGGTAACACCATCCAGCACAGCTTGTTTAAACAATTCCTGGATTTAAGAATGAGAAATCCATAAAACCTCTGTTTGTTTGTTTGTTTGTTTTGTTTTTTTTGGGGGGGGATTCAGATTCAGTTTATTCTGTCTACCATATTGGAAGGATTTGGCTAAAAGGCAGACTTAACATTTATTTAAATTTAAATAAATTGGCATGGCTGCAGCCACATCCTAGTCCATTTAGGACAAGTGCTGAAATTTTGAGAAAGGTTGATGTTATTACTTACTTGGCAACTATCTGTTTGAAATATGAAAAGCTTTCAGTAATAGCAGAATGATCTGTGAGAGGGAGGGCAGCTATGAAAGAAATAGAAAAGATCCTAAAATGCAAAGACATACAACTCAGCACAAAAGTCGGAATCATACAAGCCATCATATTCCCTATTACCATGTATGGATGTGAGAGCTGGACAGTCAAGAAAGAAGGTAGGAGGAAAATCAATTCATTTGAGATGTGGTGCTGGAGAAGAATGCTGAGAATCCCATGGACAGCCAAAAGGACAAACAAGTGTGTCCTAGAGCAGATCAAGCCAGAAATCTCCCTTGAAGCCAAGATGACAAGACTAAGTTCACAGGAATCAACTTGACTGTACATCTGGGAAATCTAACATATAAAGCAAACTCCACTGTAGGCACCTATAAGCTTGAAGCAAATATTCATTAGAAACCCAAACAATTTAAAACTGCTGCTCTTCAATCATATCCAAAATGTTAGTCTTTATTTCCAAAGGCACAGATATACTTCTTAAGTTTGGTTTAAGGAAAGGTAATTATAATTATGAACAGGGAGTGTAACTACTGAAGTGTAAGTGATTGCATTGCTGTCCCAGGAGGCCTCAAAAGATCACCCATGCACCTTCTCATTTTCTCTTTTTATTTTCTTTTTTCTTCTCCAAATATTCCCAAACACCCTCTAGAGCAGGGGTAGGCAACCTAAGGCCCAGGGGCTGGGTGTGCCCCCCCCCGAGGCCTTTGGACTGGCCCTAGGCCGGTCCTGCCACCGCCGCCACCACTGCCCCCCCCCACCATGATGATATTGATTATTACTTCTTCTTGGGGTTTTCTTGGCAAAATCTCCACAGGGGTTTTGCCATGGCTTTTCTGGGGCTGAGAGAGTGTGCATGCACATTTTTTAATTTTTTTATTTTTATATTTATTTATTTATTTATTTTCGGTGCTTCAGCCCCCCAATTGTCTGAGGGACAGCAACCCAGCCCCCAGCTCAAAAAGGTTGCCTACCCCTGCTCTAGAGGTGTGAACACAATTCCAACATGTTTTAAGGATCAGTTTAGGCCCAGGAGAGACTGTCAACAATGGGGTCACTTTCTATTAGGAAAACAAAAAAAGAAACTTCCTATGAGAAAATAAAGGAAAAGACTGTGAGTGGCATTGTGATATTGCCCACCACATGCCCACAAGGCATGTAAGGGCATTTGGGAGTAATTGGGATTTTTTTTAATACTAGAGGCTCAAAGGAGACACAAAAAATTGCAAAACCTCTTAATTGGCATGATCATGTCAGCTGGGAGCTAAAAAGTAATATTTTAAAACTCTGGTAATACATATTTTGCTTTAATTGCAGTGTGTGAAGGATTATGAATCACTAAGAAGATCTGAAAACAAAAAGTGAAAAGCAAAAATAATTAATTGAATAAAAAATAAAACCAATTATGTGTGAATGAGTTCTTTTAACGCATGTTTGGTTTTAGAACTTTGGTCATATAAGAAAGGTAATTTGATGCTTTCACAGATGGTACTTAAAAGTTTTGCTTAAGTCAATTTGGCATGACAATAAAACACCTAGGCTGATAATTCAGAGTGCAAATGTCTCTTTCTCTTTTTATTCTGGATTAATAACAGTGATATAAATAGTCACACAAAAAGCAGAAAGGCAAAGTAAACTCTCAATTGACAGGACTGCTGGTCTGTCCTGTCCTACTATAACATTTTTGTAATTGTGACATCTGGTGGTTTCATGTAAGATTGCACTAGGAGGTTATTTTAAAGCTCTTTACTTTCAGCTGGTAACTGTCTAGTAGTTTATCATTCTTCCAGCTCCTGACCATCTTCCAACATTATTTGTCTCAAAATTAATAATCATGGCATGCATATTCTGGGCATCTTATCATTCATACATCTAAGCAAGACATTTCTTTAAGATACTGAAAATCACTTGGTATGTTTAAAATATTTGATACACTTCCTCTGTGTTTGTACATACTGCTGTTTGCAAAATGCAAAATAGTGAAGTATAAAGGTAGTCAAGAGCATCAGAAGCCACAGTTAGGGAGCATGTTTATTCTCATATACATGTTTAAGATAGGGAAGATAAACAATCCCCAAGAATCAATTTCATCCTAACAGTCACTTAAGGAAGGACAGCTTGGAGCAGATATTGAATCTTCTTGCCCATGCTGCAGCTGGATGAAAGTAAGTTTTTCTATCATCCATCATTTGGGCAGAAGTCTGGCTTCATGCACTTCTGGTTTTGTTGGGGAACTGCAGAAATATCTGTCCTGGTTTAAAGCAGTAGAGAGGGCCAAAATAATGTGTACTTATGGAGGCAGAATTGAAGCCTAAACTGTGCTGGGGAAAAAACCTCCAGTCTGAAAGGGATGATTTATTTGTGTGGAAGAGTTCTTAATCTACATAAAGACTGCCCACTCATGTAAGTTGTCCTATTTCTCAAGAATTAAATGTTTACCATGTCTAAATGAGTAATTTTAGCAATTTTCCTCCTAACGTCCATGCATACCCAGAAATATTTGCACATACAAGTGTCTGTGTAAAGGTAATCATCTGTATAGATGTCAATTTGTCATGGTATAAGATGATTATGTCCATGTAGCACAGTTATGGTGACCCTAAGGTGAACAGATCACAGTGTTTTGTGGGGATGAGAGTGTGACACACCCAGTGAGTGCTTTGTCATGGCCAAGCATGGAATCAAACCCTGGTTTCCAGAATTGTAGACCAACACTCAAAACACTACATCTCTCTGGCTAAGTACCTTAATTTATTCCCACAAAATATTGGGGAATCATATTTTTGCCATTTTCTCTGAAGGTCAGTCAATTTGGTGACCTAAAGATGTTTTTCTTTTACTTGCCCTTTTTACCATTCTTGTCCTCGGCCAGATTCCAATTTACCAGATGTTACTACAGAATATATGTACTCTATAATTTTGATGGGGATGCTGTGAAAATACTGACAACTTGGCAACCACAAGTATGCCAAGAAAAGGGGGCACTTGGCATGCTTACTATGTGAAAACTACCTGGTGCACTCCAACTCCCTATTCCCACATTGTTTTGATGCCTGTAGAGTACTGTCTTCCTCCTCCTCCTCCTCTGTCACGAAGTCATTATGGTGACCCTAAGGTGAACCTATGATGGGTTTTTTGCTTGGCAAGATTCATTCAGAGATTTGTCTTTCCTTTCCTTTTTAAGGCTGAGAAAGTGTGCCTTGCTTAAGATCACCCACTGGGCTTCCATGGCAAAGCAGAGGTTTGAACCCTGGTGTTTCAGCATCCTAATCCAACACTCAAAGCACCACACCACATTGGCCTTGAATGTTTAATTACAAGAGGTTTTTATGCCTTCAAAGAGCCTTTGAGGGCTCAATTCTTGTGCAGTCCAAATTAGTAGTGTATTTTATCTGAGTGCTAAAATGTAGAAGATTAACAAGAAATTTAAATGTTGTGCAACACTGTTGCTCTATGAAGGCACCCTCAGTTATACTGTATTCAGAGCCATTCTTGTTTACGTGCTTTTGAACAGTGAACAGGTAGCACCAAGAAGTTTAAACATTCCTAAATCTCACAGTGACAACATCATCAGTGTCAACAAGTTTTCTGATTCTAGCAGAATATTACTGATTAAGTGTATCATCACACAGTGATTACACTATGTTGTTTAAGTACATTTAATAGAAGCAAAGATACTCTTTTGGAAGCCATTCAGTTAACAGGAGAAACATCCTTTCTGATTGTTGATTGGGAAGAGTTGGGAATATTCAGTAGGTAGAAAACAAAACTTTAGCCAGAGTCAAAGTAATATCACTGAGCTCAAGGAGAAATGGGTGATCTAAAACAAAACTAAAAACAAGATTAATTGGAAGGCACTTTGATGTGATTGACATTGAAATTCTGCATTGCTCTTGGCTCAGATCTCTTTAAATACTCATTACTTGTTGTGTCTCCAAGGACTTTCTTTTTGCAGTATCCCTCAATTATAGGAGAAGTCATCATTTGAATATATTGACTTTTTTAAGCTTGAAAGGTAGAATAAAAATAATGAAGTAGAAAGAAGTTTCAAGAAAAACGATGATTGTATCCTATTTACTGGGCTAGTCACAACTTTCTAAAACATACCTATTGATAGAAACAATATAGTATCTTGCATTTAAAGACAATAGTTGCTCTGAGTATTCTTTGATATGGAATAAGTACTAAGGGAGTACTGAGACAAACATGTAGATAGGTAATTTGATTTTGGATTTGATTTAACATGCATGGTAAATAAAGATGAAATATAATTTGTTATATGGCAGATGCTATTTTCTCTTCTTTTAGTTCCATAATATACTCAAATTTAAGTGCATAATTAATTCTGAGGAATACAGAGGAAGAGTTGGGCTGCTAAGTGGCTATGCTTTTAATAGCTCCTAGCATGTTTCTGAATATTGTCAAGGTGGGTTCCAGCAATCCTATTACATGGATACATTGAATACAGAGATAAACAGTGGTGCGCACAGTCTGTAGCCCTAACACTACATTCATCCATTGTTTGATTTTTGTGGGACTCTGGAAGGTGGAAGGACTCTGCCCATTATTCCCCACAGTTCACCTGACGAACAAGAATGTAGGAAGAAATATGCTGTGATTGGGCTTCCAAAAACGTTTTTCCACTGCTAGTAGCAAAACAAACAAACAAACAACCATCACTGTTGCAAATTATTGGGAGATGGGAAAGGCTTTCATTTCCACATGGACTCTGTAATCCTTAATCTCAGCAGGAAGATAAGATTAAATCTACTCACACCTGTGTATTGAAATGTGTATTACAGAGAGGCAAGTGTGTATGTGTGTATGTGCATATGCATACCAGTTTGCCCTCAGCCAGTTTGTTGTTGTTAACTGCCCTTGAGTTGATCTTGACCCATGGTGACCCTATGGATGAGACATCTCCAAGACCCTCTGTCCTCCATGGTTCTGCTTAATTCCTGCAACCCCATACCTGTGACCTCCTTAATAGATTCCATCCCCTAGCACATGACCTTCCTCTCTTCCTACTTCCCTCCACCTTTCCCAGCTTTATTGTGTTTTCCAGTGAGTCCTCCCTTCTCATGATGTGTCTGAAGTATGACAGCCTCAGTTTGGTCATCTTGGCTTCCAGGGAGGTTTCCAATTTGATGTGCTCTAGGACCCATTTGTTTGTCTTTTTGGCTGTCCATGGGATCCTCAGCACTCTTCTCCAGCATCACATCTCAAAGGCATTGATTTTCTTCCTATCATCTTTCTTCACTGCCCAACTCTCACATCCATACATGGTAATAGGAAATATGATGGTTTTGTGATTCTAACTTTTGTGCTGAGTTGTATATCTTTGCATTTTAGAATCTTTTCTAGTTTTTCATTGACACTCTCCCCCTTCTTAATCTTCTGATTTCCTGACTGCAGTCCTTGTTTCTATCAATGTTTGATCCCAGGTATGGGAATTCTTTTACTATTTCTATTTCTTCATGGTCTAGGTTGAACTTGTGAAGGTCCTCAGTGGTCATTATTTTGTTTTCTTTATGTTCAACATTAAACCTACCTTTGCACTTTCTTCTTTGATTTTCCTTAGTAGGTGTTCCAGGTCTGTGAGGTTTTCTGCTAGTATTATGGTATCATCTGCATATCTTAGATTGATATTGCTTCCTTCTATTTTCACTTCTCCTTCTTATTTGTCCAAGCTTGCTTTTCTTATAATATGTTCTGCATACAAGTTGAACAGACAGGGTGAAAGGATTCAGACTTATCTGATCCCTTTGCCAATTGGGAACCATTCTGTTTCTCCATGTTCTGTTCTGACAGTAGCCTCTTATCCTGAGTACAGATTCCTCATTAGGACTATGAGATGTGTTGGCACTCCCATATCTTTATGGGCATTCCATAGCCTTTCATGATCTTTGCAGTTAAAGGCTTTGCTATAGTCTATAAAGCACATGCTGATTTTCTTGGTGTGGAGTCCCTGGTGTGCTCTATAAATAATCATATGTTTGCAATATGGTCCCTAGTGCCTCTTCCATTCCTGAACCCTGCTTGGACCTTTGGGATTTCTCTCTCCATGTATGGTTTGAGTCTATGTTTCAGAATTTTAAGCATGATTTTGCTTGCATGGGAGATCAGTGCTATGGTCCTATATTTGCTGCAGTCTCTTGTGTCTCCCTTTTTGTGGATGGGGATGCATATTGATCACTTGCAATCTGTTGACCATTGTTTTCTTTTCCATATCTGTTGACATATGTTGGTTAGCACTAGAGTTGACTCTGTCAATGTGGATTACAGCAGTTCAATTGGAATACCATCTGTTCCTGGTGATTTTTTTCTTGTTATTTCTCTTATTGCAGTTTCAACTTCACTCCAATGTAAAAAAAAAACAAAAAAAAACCTTGCACAACAATAAGTTAGTAAATTATCTACCATTCTCTAAGAAATGTAGGAAAAAAGTAAAAAAAAAAAACACCAATGCTACCACAAATACTATATCAAATATAAACATTTGCATTTCTTTTTTTTCCCTTTTTTTAAAACACATTTTATTTGACAAAGTATGAAAAAGACAGCCAGGGAATGGTGCAAGGTAATATGGGGATGGAATTGACCTTCACAATCTCACTAGTATATTTTGCAAAATTGACAGACTGTTTCCTAGAATATGATTAATGTCAGCTTGATCTTCTCCATCCCTGTCCCCCAAAATTAACTAGAACAAGAGAATGTCAAGAAAATGTTATTGATTTTATGGAAAATCTCTTTGGAGTCTTTGTGATAAACAGTGTTTAACCTGCTGTGAAATGTCATCATAGCCAATATGAAACATCATCTGTGTTGAAACTGAAGTCAATGTAGGATAAAGAGGACACACTCAATCTGAAGTGGAGATGACACATACACACAGAGTTCCAACTGACATTACTTATGATGACCCATTTATATTAATTACCACATTTAATCATTTTATTAAATCTGTTTCCATTTCATGGCATACTTTTGGGATCCAGGTTCTATTTGAAAAAAAGTTCTATTCAGACAGATAAATAGACTGGTAGGTAGTTAAGTAGAGAGAGGTAACATATGTGACTATGGTGTGCTAAACGTTACATCCAATATATAGTAATGAAATTGTGCTGTAGATTTAACAAATTGAAATTTGGCATCGTAGATAACACAAAGTAATGGTGATGCCTGCTAGGACCTTTGATCAATTTACAGCCATAGAGAAGGTTAGGAATTTCTATCTATAGTTGCTGTTTGTTTGATGCTTCTGGTATTTTGTTCAATGTTTGTTTTTTTAAAATCGTTTCATTACCCATTTTCTTAATCTATTTTGCTAATGCTTCTACCAGCCTTCCAAAAATGATATCCATGATCGCTCAAAATGTATGTTCAAATCTATAATCTTGTAAAAATTCTTTCCTGCTCTTCATTTTCAGTGGTCCAAGCTTTATTTCATTTCTCTTTCTCCTCTATCACTAAAACCCAGGAACCTTTCAAATGGCATGAAAAACTGTTCCAGCTATGATACCACTGTTGATGACTTATCATATTGGCATTCACTTTGTCCAAGCAGCCTAACATTTTACCTTCTTTCTTTCACTTTTCCTTTCAGTCTTCTCAACTAGGAGTATGTTAATTTCAGTTAGTGCTTCAAGATTATCTTCATATGGTCTGATAGTTGTCTGATATTTCTGTCTGGAGAATTTTGATATCCTTAAACATGTTAACCCTACCAGGTAAAGTTACTTTCTCAAGAGAAGGTGAAATGGTGGCACACAGCTTAGCTATCTAGTAGCTTGTCTGATTCTGAGGTTCAGGGTCTACATTCAAGGCTTAACTGGGAACAGCAGCATCATCTGTTAAAAAATTGTCAAATGTTCTCTTGATGCTATTGCTAAATGTCAACAGTTTGTCAACACCTCTTATGATGCTATGGAGCTATGAAAATTCAACTTCTTGGAAATAAGGCAGTTCTTAGTTTTTGGTTCAATTGTGGCTGATGAAAGGGAATAATGACTATTTGAAGTTCTAGTGAAACCCTACTCATTGGTGTTGTGTTTTATATCTGAATAAATGTTCTCTAAAAGTGGCATTAATATTTGACTGGAGAATGAAAATGACCTCTCATCCATGTGCTTTATCTCAGCTATAAAGAATCTGTGCTCTCAATTGCTATAGATAGCTTCTAGGTCTCTCTCTAGAGTTCTCACTCATTGTTTTAAATATGAAAAAGGTAAATAAATTTACATGTGTAGCTGCATATGTGTGAGAGAGATTAAAAGCAAGATACATTTTAAAGTTTTTTCACTGCTGTAATTTGAGGGATCTATAAGTAAAATTACCTTCAAGTCCAATAGATCTTTTGTGGAATTTGCTGGTTTACCAAAACATTTGCTGAAAAGATCATGTTACTATTAGGCTTCCATGTGAGGGTGAGATGCTAAAAAAAAAAAAAAAAAA
>CM034708.1:44754872-44807728 GCA_020142125.1 Phrynosoma platyrhinos | reverse complement strand
CCCCCCCCCTTTCCACAGTAAATCTGTGTTGGTAGGAGTTATGCAATGGAGCCATGGCTGACCAGGACAATGGCACCATTTATCATCTCCTCATACTTTCCTGTCCTCTTCCAGTTTAGTTGCAATTCTCTCAAGACTTGAGGAAATGTATGGATTTTCCCAGGAACAATATATTACTGTGATCTATTCCTCTTGTAATGAAAATTTGGGAGTGGCTTTGTCTTCAATGGGGCATTAAGATGATTAGCTTTAAACACACACACACACACAAAACAAACAAATGTTGCTGGTGGAGATGAATGCCAAAACTTGCCGTTGATATAGATCATTATGAATGCTTTTTGGATTCTCCTTGACTGGAATAGCTATGGTGATTGTCATGATGATGAGCACCTGCACTTCATAATTTAGTATGACAACACTCCTTGAAAGAGCCTTCTATTGTGTGTTTTCAATAGAAGTGATGGTGGGAATGATGGTGGGTGCAGACATAAACATTTGAATACCATGGTGCATGACCTGCCTGTGTTAAGCTAAGCCAATTCATCATGGATGTTCAAAGGCTGGACTGAAGATGTGCTGAATAGTTTGAAGGCTTTTTTGTGAAAAGAGAAATATGATACTATATAAATAAAAGTACAGCTTTAGAGGTTTAGTAAAGGGCTTAGGAAAATCAACAGGCTACCTTATAGCATAATTGCAGGATGCTGGTATTTAATATGCATCCCAGTGTATATCAACTTACTGCAGGAATGCATTATGGGGCAAATCAGTTCCATATTTACTCTGCATATACTCTGATTAAGTCAGTAGATGGAACACTCTGCTACAAGTTGTACTGGCAAGTGGGAGAGTCAAAATGGAAATGTTATTGTGTAATCATGCTGGAACTCAAATTCTTAGCACTGAAAATCATTCACAGCTAACCCTCTTATATTTGCTATGCTCACATTTTTGAGGAATGGATCCTGGGGAAAATGTCCAGATGTGGGACAAAGGTGACAGGGTTACCTTGTGTCATGAAGCAGCCATGATGAGCCAATTGGGCTGAGATGAATCACAGGGGGCTGATGTAGCACTAGGCAGAGTGTTGCGTCAGAGACCTTAAATTCTGCTGTGTCACATCAATCAGGTGACTAAAACTGGGTGATTGAAACAGGAGGGGATACTGTATATAAGGAAGGAGCTTCATTGTACAGTGTGGCTTTTGTTGGTGTGTGGTGTTATGTGAGTAGCTTTGTCAGTCAGAACAAGCTTGTACACAGAGGAACAAAAAGTAAAATGCCTCCTTGAGAGATATCTGCCTGTTGTCTCATTTGTCTGCTTCTGGAGGGAGAGAGTGAGAGTGAGAGTGAGAGAGTTTTCCAGACTGCACAGAGCTCCATGTCACTTCTTTGTTGGCCATCCAAGTGCACAGCTTCAGAGTGGCACAACGCAGTTCACACAATCATGCACATCTCCTTGATAACTGTGCCTGACTCTTTTCTTCAGATGACTAAACTGCATTTCTAAATATTCAGTTGAATTTCTAAGTTACTTCAATACAAGATATTCATTTGGAGGGCATATTTTTTATTCGGAGGTGCAAAGCCCTCATTTTTCCCACCCCATGCCCCGTCACACCTGAATAGCCCTGCACTCATTCTTTCCCCTCCACCTGATCAAAGGTGATGATCTATTTTGCTTTTAGGCAGATGAAAGGGAGGTAGAAGTTTTGTTGAAGTGTCTGCCCTTTGAACACCTTTTTCAGGTGACAGGAAGCCAATATTAATCTGCACAGATATTTTCAGTTTTCTAATATTGTACTCATTTGCCCTTTTGGTCCAATATCCCGACTAGGGATGTAACTCTTTGACAATGGCATCCTTGCCATAACTTTAGTTGATTTAAAACAGTTTAGGATTCCAGCCAAAATGAATTGTATCACTTCAAACACATTTACAGCTTATATTTGCATTTTGTGGTTTCTTCAGAATAGTAGAATTGGGTTTTGAAGACAGCATCATACCCTTGCAATTATTTGGGACTATCCATCTTCTACTTCTAACAGAAACCCATCAAGGGTTGGTGCACACTGATCTTTGGCTGTATTGAGGTCCAGGCTAGTCAGGTAAAAATACTTTTATCTTTCTTATTGTTGCACCTTTTAAAATCCTTTCCCTCATGTTTTGCTTGGCCCCTTTTTCATAGCTATATTGCAAAACCATTAGTCAAGTATCTGTATTTAGTTTTGTACTAGTAATATTAGTTTAAGAAATGCCATTTGGGTGAAATGTTCTGAATCCTGTGGAGCCAGAAAAATGGGGCCACAAAATGGCCCTGGGGGCCACACTTTGCCCATCTCTGATTTATATCTTCTCTTTTTTTCTTACACACCTTCCTCCTTGACAGTGGGATCCTTAGGAGGACATGGGGTGTGCGCCAGATTGAGTGACACCATCAGAAGGGATGACACTTCCAGGGAGGTGGTGGCAACAGCGCACCTGTCACCCTGAGAAATCCTGATCCTGATTGTTGGGGGTGGTAGAAGCAGGGGTGGTGGGAATAGCAGAAGTAGAGGTGGGGATCTGTGCTGGCCTCCACTGGTTTTGCCCAGCTGGCTCCCACTGTAGCTGTTGTTGTTCAAAAGGAGGAGGAAGAGAAATAGAATCTGCCACACTTTTCTTCCTTGACTTGGCCAAGCTGGCCATTTATCCCCAAGGGCAGACCCAGTGAGTAGCAAAGCTCCAGCAGGCCAAGAATGTGGAGGAGGGGATTTGTTGGGGAGGGGACTCTCTGACACTTGCCATGCTCTTTCACATGAAGAAGCCAAGCATCAGTGGTGGGGTTGTATGGAATTGCATGCATATATGTGGGCTCCCCGAGTAACTTCCCCACCATGGAGGAGGTCCATGGTAATGGCAGCAACCCTACTGATGCCACTGCCCATTGATCTTCCTATTTACCTTGTTTTCTCTCATAAATCCCTTCTAAAATTGATTTGGTTTCTGTTATTTAACCAGCAAACTGATGACACTGTAAGTCTGAGAAACCTTCAGTCACCATGGGCACAAACTGAGTCTGATTTTTCAATTTGTTGCCAATGTTAACCAATCTATGATGATTAAAAAAAAAGCAACTGAATCTTTTAAAATAATCTCAGTGTAATGCCCTGTGCCACATGCCACACAGTGGCTAACATACTGTTAGTGACATATACAAACATAGCTCCACATTACACCTGTCTATGTCTATGGTTTTGTTTTTGTCAACACAGAAGTTGTATTTTCTACCATCCACCACAATGATGAAAAACTCATCTCACTTACAAGTATACTTTTGTAATTGAAAGAGACCCCTTCTAAATGTCCATTCTGTAATGAGTGGAGACTGCAGGGATTTGGAGAAGTGTCTGATTATGGCCCATAGCCAGATACACACCAATGGCATCATCTTCCAAGATCCCAGAGAATCTCAGAAGATGCCATTGCTTTGCATAGCAGGATACTTCTCCAAATCCCCACAGTCATAAGTCTTAAGACGTTATCACACGGGGGCAAATCTGCTGGTTAATCCACACCAAACCCAAACAGAAACTGGATTAGTGCCCTGTGTTTTCACATGACATCACACAGAAATTGGACAGAAAGTGGACAGAAACTGGTGTTAACTGAGATCTTTTGAAATTCGGTTGTTTGGAGGAAATGCAAATGCGCAATTAAGGTAATTTCACATTTACCATAATGTGATAGCCAAATGCACATTTGGGAGCATTTCCCTGCTTTTCCCATTGTTCCAGCGAGCATTCCTCTATCTGCACATGTGCAAGAAGCTCATTTCTAGTACATTTATGGGATTTTCTTGTTTGTGTGTGAACGTTAAATGCACTTACTTTAATTTCACAATTAAGGTAATTCCATTTGCAGAATCAAGGTTTATTTTCAGTTTATTTTCGGAATGCCTCATTTCCACTTTATTATAGCTTTCTGGCCCACGTGTGATAACGTCCTTAGAGGAATTGAGTCTTGGAGATGTTTTGTGGTAGCAGTGGCTTCAGAATTGAAATCCAATAAATTTGTAGGGCTGAAATTCTCAACTTGTAATTTATACAGAGCTTTTAAAATTCCACTTAGCATAACAGAGCAGAATACTTCAAAACAATATTTTTGCTTTCCTAGTGCCAAACCCATACTTTCTATTGCAAAAAAGGCTATACCTCTCAAATAACTGAAGAGAAAGAATGTTAATGTCTACCCGATCATTTAAATGATATTACAATAATCTTCTTTCCCTTCCTCTCTCTCTCTCTCCCTCTCTCCCCCTCCTCCTCCTTTTCTTTTGGTACTTCAGTTTGGAAAAAGGATGCATCCTGGGCAAGGGGAGGAGGCAGACAGGTATCTACCCAATATATGTATCCTAGAAATAAATATGACCTTTCTATTATGATTTTATTAGGTATACCAGTTTTTACATTCCCTTCCATAGCAGCCTCACAACAAAACTAAAAGGAGCGAGTGCTGAAAGCAGGAACAGCAACTGAGAATTGGCTTCTTTGTCAAGCACCTGTCACTTTAGCTGCCTTTGACAGCGTTTAAAATATGGCTTCCTTGAACTGATTCAAACAAGAGAAGAAACTGGAAGTAAGCCTGTGTGATGGAAGAAAGCTAACTCTGTAGAAGTGGATGAAATCAAGGAGGTGTGTTCCAGAAAAAGGTTAGAGGAGATACTCTAGAATTTCATGAAAAGATTCACATCTGCACCCATTTTTATTTTTCACTTTTACACAGTCAGAATGTTTCATTTTGCTTTTAAGGTATGATTTCTTCAAAGCAAGTGGGTCCAATGTGCCAGCTCAGTGGTTAATTTAAATGATTTTGATGCTCATTTAATGTGTGCAATTAAGGCTAGGCATTCAGAAAGCTCTGCCAAATCATTTCAGTCCTGACCTGCAACACCCTCACTATTCCAGTCCTGGCCCTTCTGTGAATAGCATCCGCCAATCATGCTACACTCTGCCAATGTGTATGGTGGTTGAATTATTTCCATGGATTGTAGAAAAGAGCTTTCATTCAGAACAAGATGTAGCACTTTTGAACACTGGTTTCTAAATACTTGCATATCACTTGTAAGTTGAAAAATACATTACCTTGTTCCCCCCCATCACCATAACTTGAATTAATTATCACTCTTGTGGCATAGCTCCTCATTTGCTTTATGATTATTCCTCATATGTCTAGTGTCTAATTTAGCTTTTGACATAATCATGATGGCAGAGGGCCAATGTTCAATTAAGACTCATCTCCTGTAACTAATGGTTTGATTCTGCATCTTGTATCGGGCTTTAACAGGGTTTAGATTGTGTGTCTGTTTGGCTTAGGTCCAGTTGGTACAGCTGCTGTTATTACATCTCCTCTGTTTTGAGAAGGAATTTTTGGGGGACAGTGTCTACTTTCTTTAATTTCAACAACACTTCTATTCCGTTGCATCGAAGGAAAGCAAAATTCTGAATTCAAAGGTGTCTTTGGACCAGAAGTCTAAGCATTTAGCATTATGTATCCATAAAATCATCTTCTGTATTATGATGTTACATATAGACAATTTTAATCTTCTGAGATAGGAAAATTACTTTAAAAAGTGATTTAGTTGTTATTTGCCATCAAGTCCACTTTGAACATGCCTTAGCAACAGCCAATAGAATGCGAGCTGGCGGCAGCCAATCAAATGGTAGGCTGGAAGTGTTAAACAAGAGCATTGCTGACAGCTGAAGTCAGACCAGTTCTGGAAGTATAGCAATCAAGAAGAAAGGGACTGTGAGGGCTAAATTTCAGAAGGGAGGGACTTAGCTCTGGGACAATTTCTGGGATTCAGGACCGATACAAATTGCCTGAAAGGGGCAGCACAGGGCCACCTGTGGGAGTGGCAGATTAGTGCCGCGGCAACCATACACCATGGCCTGAATCCTCCTTTTTACCGCCCCCAAAAGAGCAGCAAAATGCTGTTCTTTTTTGGGGGGGGTAAAAGCCTGCCCTTTCAGCTGTGGTGGTGACTTTTTTGTGCCCTTTGGGTGCTTTCACGCAGCATGTGCACACACTGAGCCAAGAGGGCATTCTGACACCACATGCCATGCAGATGGGTGCATGGCATCAGGACAGCATCAGGGTGGAGTCAGGGCAGCTGGCGTGTGGTTGCCCCATTCGAACTCCACCCCCAGACCATCCCTTTTTGTTGGTCTACAAAGCCCCTTAGTTAGCATGAGGGCTAGTGTAGAAATAAGATTGGAAAGACCATAGTAAATAAGGACAGTGTGAGGGTCCTAAAATTGAATATCTGGTGTTTTCTAAAGTTAAAGCATGTGTAACAAAGTATAACAAGAACAAGTTAATGCAACATTGTAACAAATGAAACATTGTTAACCATCATCCAAATAAAGTTTTATTGTTATTTTATTACAAGCTTGTCTGAATCTGGATTGAATTTCTACACTACTAAGGAATAAAGAAACCAAATTTGGGGAAATAAACCCATAGATATAAATAAAAGTAGTCTGATACACCACATGTTGGGGCAGAGGTGGGATCACAATACCCATAGGGTTGCCATCTAAAGAAATAAAGATAGGTGAAGGAGTGGCTCTTCACATAAATTGGTGGCAGCATTGGGATGAAAAGGGCCCATGCTGCTGTCACAATAGGAAAATAATTAGGTAGGTGGGACTCATCATGACACCTAGCTGCATCCACACTGCAGAAATAATCTAGTTTGACACCACTTCAATTACCATGGTTCAATGACTGTATGGAATTCTGGGGATTGTAATTTTGTGAAACATTTAGTCATCTCTGTCAAAGAGCTCTGGGACCATGACAAACTACAATCCCTATAATTCCATAACATTCATCCATGACAACTAAACTGATGTCAAACTGGATTATTTCTGTAGTGTGGATGCAGTCCTAGTGAATAAGAGACCTTGTTAGTAACATGCCTGCTCAGGTTGCACAAAGTCAAAGCTGTGACTTCCTTGACTGACCACCTGTAATGTGTTCTTCTTTTCCTACTGCCTTCCACTTTGCTGGACATTACATTTTTTTTAATCAGTCATGTTGTCTTATGATATGTTCAAATACTGGCAAAGAAGATGGGCAAAATGGAGTGATCTGCAGCCACTGGACTGCTCCTGAAGAAGGCCATTTCCAGTGGTTTCAATCTGCCACTGGCAGGAGCTGTCCCCCCCTTCCTTTTCCAGCTGGTTTTGGGCTGCCTTAGGTGGCCTCAGTGTGCCTTCTGTCTGCTTCAGGGGTATGCATCATCTAAACGTCACACTCTTGAAGTGGACAGAAGCTGATTTATTTGGCTTGTCTGCTTTGGCCTATAGTCTCAGTTTAGTCATTTTTACTTCTAGGGGGAATTCAAGTTTTAATTATTTATAGTAATTATAAAGTCCCAAAATAACTAAATACTTATTTTAGTTACTTGGAAGACAACATCTCCGTGTGACAAACCACTGTTTTGTGCAATAAAGCATACTTTTCTCATTTCCACCATATCATAGCTTAAATATTTATAAGAAAACAAGTTTTTTATAATAAATTTTTATTGAATAAAAACAACAACCTTAACATACAAATATACACTCACATTAACTTGTTAACATGACATATTATAACATCCACAAAAATTGTCATACATATAACACATATATGCGTATCAACATACTAACCTACATTCACATACATACCTAATATTCCTAAGTAATATTTCATACATCTTCCAATAACACAACCTTCATCTCATTAATTCCTTTATAAGACTTCCTGAATCCTTACCAAGTCATAGTATTCCCCAAATTATTGGGGCAAATAAAGATAATAAAAAAATTCCTTTCTTCTCTTAAAAAATTAAGACTGGAATTGTAAATTATTTGAGATTTATATTCTAAGGGCCTTTGCAGACTGCCAGAAATATTGCACATTAAATTGAGGCACTGCCCTGGCTCAGTGCTAAGGAATCATGAGAACTGTAATGTATTGTGGCACTAGAGCTCTCTGACAGAGAAGGCTCAATGTCTCAGAAAAAAAATACAATTCCCATGATTCCCTAGCAATGAGCCAGGGCAGTGCCTCAATTTAATGTGCACTATTTCTGGCAGTCTGCAAAGGCCCTAAGTTAATCAAAAGCATGCCTATGTCTTAATACTCATGTAATAATTCTACTTTACATTATTGCCTTTATAGTTTTCCTTACATATATAGTCAGACAGCGGTTTCCATTTTGTTTCAAGTCTTGCATCCATGTCACCATTTGTTCTTTAACTGTTTCTTCCTCTAACTCCATTTCCATCAACCATCTATAGAATAAAGTTATTTTATGTTGTCTGATAACATATTTTCTCCAAACTATGGGCCTTTGCAGACTGCTAGAAATAATGCAGTTTGAGGCCACTTTAACTGCCCTGGCTCAGTGCTAGGGAATCATGGGATTTGTATTTTTTTCTGAGACATTGAGCCTTCTTTGTCAGAGAGCTCTGGTGCCACAATAAACTACAGTTCCCATGATTTCCTAGCACTCAGTCAGGGCAGTTAAAGTGGCCTCAATTTGCACTATTTCTGGCAGTCTGCAAAGGCCCTTAGTCTTTCCTGTTCTTATCCCAATAGTTTTGACATCAACTGAGAATCTCTCTCTTAATTGTCTATAATAGCCAACCCAGGGAGTATCCCTCTTCTTTAAGCGCTTCTATTTTTTTGAATTCCATCTTGTGTTTCAACTGAGGTGTTATTAATAACTCTTTGTACATAATCCAATTCTCCTGTGCTATTGTTTCTCGAAGAAAACAAGTTTTACAGTGGATTAGAGAAGGAGATGGATTTGAAATGTGTTCTCTCTTTTCCCTTCTCAATTCCCCCACTACTCATTTTCCTATCCCATCTTTTCTCAGGATGGTATGTGATGCCACTTCCCTCTGCCCTTCCCAAACACCCACATTTTTCCTTGTCCAGTTTTGTTTTAACTGCTTGATCCAAGTTTTTAAATACTTAGCACATAATCCAGACTCATGTCCAGACTATTTGAAGAGCATATCTTCCTATTTGAACTTGCCAGAATGCTAAGATCTTCAGGGGAATGCTTTTGCTCAGTCATGCAACCATCATACACTTGTTTGGTGAGGACATAAGAGAGAGCCTTCTCAGCTGCTGCTCCCATTCTTTGCAACTCCCTTCCTTAGTAGGTCAGGTTGGCCCCTCATTGATCTCTTCTCAAAGGGAGGCAAAAACTTT
This sequence comes from Phrynosoma platyrhinos, assembly GCA_020142125.1. Lineage (NCBI taxonomy): Eukaryota > Metazoa > Chordata > Lepidosauria > Squamata > Phrynosomatidae > Phrynosoma > Phrynosoma platyrhinos. Next base: position 44,798,474 of record CM034708.1, on the reverse strand, counting down.
GCTTTTCAGAGAGGCTTTTAAAACATAGCCATGTGCAGGGAGGCTTATTGGGGTGTTAGCTTTGTTATGTTTTTTAATGGTGTTATATAAGGTTATTCAAAAGAATGGAGCAAAACCAAAGGCTTGCAGTGAGATTGTTAACAACAGTAATCAAGCAATTTATTTTTAACTTGGCATTTTATAGGATTTTACATTTCTGACTTGTTATATTAATATGTTTTAATTGTGTATCAAAATTGTACTGTTTTCTTGTTGTTTTCAGGATCTTTTGTGAACCACCTTGGGTCCAGTTTGGGAAAAAGGTGGCACATAAATAAATAAATAAATAAATAGTAATTCCTGTTCATCTTTCTGGTTTTGTACTTTCTTGATGGTCCATTTTTTTTTATTTTACACTCCATGCAGGTAGCAACTTATTTTTTTAAAAAAAATCTGTTAACTTAATGCTGATGTCTATGGATGATACAAAACTGGGAGGGGTAGCTAATACATTGGAAGATAGGAATAAAATTTAAAAGGAACTTGATAGAATAGATATTGGAATAATTATGCATTGCATTCTCCTATCCATCATTATATAGATAGGGACTCCCTCCTCTCTCTCATTCTATCATGTGACTTTGTCACTGACTCTTGGAGACAGTTTAACAGCTCTCTCCAAAGATTCTAAACTGCTTGTAACAGTCAATAGTAGTTTCTTCCTGCTATCTAAAGATGGTAAAGATTACTCAAACCATCTCCTGTTAAATTAGAGTTTAGTTATTTTATGTAAAAAAAAATATTAAAGCCATTATTGTTTGTTTTTAAATGACAAACTGCATGTTTGTTGTTTTTCTGATTAAGTCTTTAGGAGGGCAGATTGAGAATAAATAGTCTGACCCACACTTTTGCTGTTTCTGCTAATGAAAGCTGAACTCTAATGTTTAACTTTCATACTTGCATATTTTTGTTTCCCTTTAAAATGGTCAACACCCTGGGAAACTCAAATTGCACCCCACAATAGAAAACTGGGCTAAAATTATTAAACTGAAATTCAGCAGAGACAAATGCAAAATTCTACATTTAGGCCAGAAGAACCAAACCCAAGGTATAAGTGGGGGATTCTTGGCTTACCAGTACTACATATGAAAAGGACCTTAGGATTATGGTTAATCATAGGTTGAACATGAATCAGCAGTGTGCTGCTTCAGCAAAAAAGGCAAATGCTATCTTCAACTGAATCTACACTGTAGAAATAATGCAGTTTGACACCACTTTAACTGCCATGGCTCCATTCAACAGAATCCTGGGATTTGTAATTTTTTGAGGCACTAGCATGCTTTGGCAAAGAAGGCTAAAAAACCTTGCAAAACTACAGACCCCAAGATTCCATAGTCTGGAGCTACAGCACTTAAAGTCTTGTCAAACTACGGTGTAGGTGTACTCTTAGCTTTCATTAATAGATCATAGTTTCCAAGTCTAGGGAAATAAGACACCAATCTATTCTATACTTGCCAGAACTCAATTGGAGTATTGTATTCAGTTCCAGGTGCCACATTTTAAGAAGGGCTAGTTTTAGACAATTGGAGCAAGTTCAGGGAAGGGCAACAAAGATGATAAGAAGCATGGTGAACAAAGCATGTGAGGAAAGGTTGAAGGAACTGGACATGTTCAACCTGGTGAAGAGAAAACAAGGGTACCAAGAGCATACTATTTTAATACCTCAGTGACTGCCACTAAGAGACGGGTGCAGGCTTCTTCTCTGCTGCCTCAAAGGGTAGAAATAGGTTTAATGCTTTTAAGTTACAAGAGGCTAGATTTTGATTGAACATTGGCAGTGATGCTCTACCTGGACAACCTGAATTAAGCAGAAGGTTGGACTCAGTGGCCCATAGGACTCCTTCCAACTCTAAGAACCTATGGAAATCTGAGACAGTACAGCACAAGAAAGCTTGTAAACTTGTGATATTCTTCCACCACCACCATTTAGTGATACCACACCCTTATAGAAAAGTAACTCAGATGTCATAATTACCTTACAAAAGGAATATTATCTCTTGTTAAGTTACATATACAGTAACTTGGGGAAATAGCTAATCACAAAGACACCCCCCCCAACAAGTCGGGAGGGGCCTTCTGTTGCTCTGGCCCAAAAAAGGACATTGACGCGGGATTGGCTAAGCAAACTGGAAGGCCCGCTCTCACTGGTCTGCTTGGCCAATTAGAGGGAGGTCTCGCTCCTTGATCTTGTGAGAGTTCAAATCTCGTGAGACTAAGAGCGAGATTTTTGGGGCTATTTAGCCCCGCGCTGCCACGTGTCGGCAGCCATTTTATTTCCAGATGAGCAACCCATCCCTCCCACCCTTAATTAATTGGTAAACATGTTATGTACACTCAGGCTTCGGCTGGTCGCCTTCGGGGGCCAGGAGGGAATTTTCCCAGAGTCTCAAATTGGATTTTTCGCCCTCCCTGAGAATAGTAGCATTACCAATTATAAGTTGGATCAAAAGTTTTACGAATATGCTGGTTTAAGAGTTATTAGGAATGGAGACATAGGGCCTCGGCAGACGGCTTATTGAGCCATCTTGGAGGCAAGGAAGAGGAGGAGCAGCCGCACGCGCGGCGCCCCTTCCTCTTCCTGAGGTTGCCCTCGGAGTTGCCAGCCCTCCGCACGGCCGGCGTGCCGAGGGCAACCTCCCGCCGCAGCGTCCTCACATGCTGCGGAGGAAAAGACAGGGAAAGTGCACCCTACACGTTTAGGGCGCACTTTCCCTGTCTTCTAAAAGGAGTGCCAATTTGGAGCTCCTTTTAGGATTGCTGCAGGAGCGCCGTGGTGCGGAGGCTGCAGTCCCGTGGCGCTCCAGACCAGAGTGTCTCTGACGCCCTGGTCTGCATCCCCCCATAATGAATTATTTGTATTGTATCTGGTAAGAAGTTCAATTAGGTAATGTATAATTTTGTCACAACTGGAGGTTATGGGTCTAATAGGTTATTGTCATAGTAAAAATTGTTGGCGGGCAGGGACCCTCCCCCCTTTAGGGAATTATTAGGTTAATTGAAAATTACTAATTGGGATAAAAATAATTAAAATTTGTTATATGTCATTAGACAAATTTCTATGATGTCATCTTAAACTCAATGATGTCATAATGTTATGATGTCATAAAATGCTTTTGGCATCATATCCGTTTGGGGGAGGGATTAGTTATTGTTATTGTATATTGCAAGTTAAAGGATTTGACGCATGCCATGTTAGAAGTAATTATTCAATAGTGCTTGCGCTTAAATACATGAATGCATGCATCAAGATCAAATTCTTGTTTAAGAAAATGGTTATTTAAATTGTTATTTAAATGTTTAATTGATTGATATGAAGACCCTGTACAAAATAAAAGTTGTGGCCAATGTTTGACCCAAAAATTAATCGCATTGGTGTCCTTTGTGCTGATGCAAATTACTGATTATTTGTAACTAGTTATTTCCAATCTCTGATAATGCTGTATTAGACTCTAAATTAACTAGAATGGGGGGGGGGGAGTAAATTCATTTCACCTTTCAAATATACATCAGTTATGTAGTGAATTTTCTTTAAATTGTAGTTCCTTATCAATCAAAACTCTATATTCCCATGTGACAGAATTTGCATCATGTTCCACAATACCTGGGCATTCCAGAGGTCAAGGGTAAAGAAAGATGAATATCCTTAGAGGATGTGATCCTGCCTTGAATGTCTTTTCTCAGCCATTGTGGATTCATCAATATTACCTACTCTCATACTCTAAGGTTGTTCATTCCCCCTTCAGATTTCCCTATTGCAAGATGTAAATATTTAATTTTAAGAGTAGAAAGCTGGGGATGTGATGTATACCAGAATACAGTAAAATAGATAAATAATAATCATTGCTTTATTAAGTTGCATGACCTTTTTTGCCAATTGAACTGGAAAATCTTTTCCAATCTTAAATCAATACCTTGGGTTAAATATCAAGAGTCCATTTATTACTCTCTTCACTGCCTGCAGGAGTCATTTGTGCTGCATTTAAAGCTTAGACTTATGAACCAGACAGGAAAAAAATATTTCATATCATTAGGTGCCAGCATGGGGTTCCTGGTTTATCAGTTTAGTGATGCCCCCTCAACAACATTTTTAAAATCCAGATGGTCTGTTTTGGTTTTGTTTTTTTTCCCTTTTTCTTTTCCTTTTTTGACAATGCCATTTACTCAATTGGAATCTGTTCCATATTGCACAGGGATGCTGCATTCCTTTGTGTTTTTCTGACATTCTTTAAATAACCTTGGATTAGAAAGCCAAACATCTTTATTTGGAACAATACCTCTTCCATCTGTGAAACAAAGCAGGAACAGAAAGAATTAGTATCATTATATGGAGGAGAAAGTCCTATAATTACAATATGACTAAACAAAAGTTCAGTGAGTATGAGATATATATAAAGATCAGTCTTAATTAGAGTGTTTTTGAGATCAGTAGAAGTGTTACTTTAACACACATAAAAGCATGTACACAAGAATAGCAGAGGGCTATCATTACCTTGTTAAACTGAGTTGGTGGAATTCTCAAACTTTGCAGCACTGCTTGTCAATTTGTGAGTCTCTGAGCCAGCACCAGAGGCCTCAAGACATACTGTGTGTCATTGAGGTCTTCTGTTTCTTATAAATCTATAAACTGAATCTTGCTTTTCCTTAAAAAAAAGTTCAATGATTTGTGGCCCCGTCCAAGACATGAGGCAATCTGTAAAACAGCAACTATGTCAAACAGAATGTGGTGGATGTCAATATTAGCATTAAATGGAGGCTTGCCACCTGTGGCAGCAGCTCTATAAGATACTCTCTATGAAGAGGCCTTTTATAACATGACACTGTACACTTCCAGAAATCAAGCAATGAGCTGTCTGCTTCAGAAAGACATGAGCTAAGTTAATGCTGTTATGGTTATTTTGGATTTTGCTGTGCTGTGAATTTTGTTTAGATGCTTCTATTATGGACAGGATCCAGTGCTGAGCTTATACCAGTGGACTACAAAAAAAGAAAGAGGCCAATTGGCTAAGGAGTCAGGCAAGGCTGCTTTCTATGACCCTACTTATTCAATATGTATGCAGAAAATATAATATGCAGAGCAGGCTTAGATTCAGAGGCAGAAGGAGTAAAAAATCAGAGGAAGAAACATTAACAACCTAAGATGCACAGATGGCACCATACTACTAACAGAAAACAACAAAGACCTGAAACAATTACTAAAGGAAATCAAAGAAGAAAGTGCTAAGGTAGGCTTAATGATGAATATTAAGAAAACAAAAATAATGATCACGAAGAAGTACATAAATTCATCCAGCTCAAACCTGAGTACAGGTTATGTATCAAGAGAATCAACTGAAGCAGCACACGCATTGCTCTAAGAGCCAGCCATAACTTATCATGATTTATGCAGTTTAATTTTTTGCTGTAGTCAAAGCACATGCCAATTTAATTCTGGATTCTCCCTGGAAGCCAGGATGTCTAAATTGAGGTTGTCATACTTTGGACACACCATGAGAAGAAAAAAGTCATTAGAAAAGGCAATGCCAGGAAGAAGGGAAGTTAGCAAAAAGATAGGAAGATCACAAGCCAGATGGCTAGACATAACCAGTGAAAACAGACCTGAACCTGCAGGACCTGAGCAGAGCAATAGAGGATAGGAGTCTTGGAAATGTGTTTTCCACAGGGTCACCATGGGTCAAGGTTGACTTGATGGCAGCTAACAAGAACAACTATGTTAAAGCACTGAAATTGATCAATAGCTTGTGTATAGTTTTTATCCTGAAATATGGGTTATTATGGTTATTATTGCCATATTGAAGAAGAAACAGAGACCAAGTGCTTTCCTTGCCAGATTTGACCAAGTATATACTAGTTCACTTCCTGCAACTGTACAAAACTAGTTATTTAAATTTTTCTTATTACCTTACAAGTTATTCTTTTAATTCATGAGCATTCCAAGTTGGCAGTCCTTTGGCTTTAAGAGAAGGTAAAAACAGCACTCTCTTCATCCAAGCCACATAGACCAGAGGGTTAGATGACGGAGGGGGGGGGAGTTTGGCTGGAAGCACTCCTTCATGCTAAATGCACTATGGTGAATTTGCATGCCAAGTTTGTCTTAATTATCAGAACAATTAGCATACAATGTAGGCTGAAATGAAAAACAATCATAATTACAAATGACATTACGTGGTGATTTTTTCTTCCAATGCCGTTTTTTAGGATTCAGCATTGTATTTCATCTTATTGGATTTTTGTGTGTTTTAATCTATTATTATTGCTGCATGCAATATTGTATTTTGCACACATTCCCTGCTGTGGAATTAGATGTGCATCCATTGTAGCATAATGAATATGCTTCTTAACAATGGAAATCCTTTAAAAACACAATAACGTTTTGAATTTCATCATTATGAAAGATTAGGAATGTACATTTTAATTCCCCTGATGTTAGTACAAGCGTGTTGTGAGTTGAAATATTTAGATTTTCGGTGCCAGTTTAATTAAAAATATTCATTGTCTTGCATCAAAAATATGATTTGCACTGAGTTCACGTATTTCAGAATTAGATTTGCACTGAATCACATTGGAGAGCATCACTGAGAATGCCTCGAGATAATGTGAAATTTTAGTTGTTAAAACCATTGGGATCTAAATAGAGGCTGTGTTACTGCAGAACTGTTAATTGTGTAGCAACCAAATTCAAATGGGGCATGCCTTTTCAGATCTCTCATTCTACACCAATATGCACTTTCCTCACCCTGTACTGAACAATGCATCACTACTTTTAAGGAAGAGGAAGTTGCCCTCTTCCCTAAAGATGCAATTGACATCTCTGTTTCTTTTTATTTCCATACTTTCCCTGCATAGGTGCCTGTAGTCTATGAGTAATATTGGTCCAAAACTCATTTCAGAAATAATTCAGTTTGAGACCACTTTAACAATCCTGGCTCAGTGCAAGGGAATTCTGGGAACTGTATTTTTGTGCGACATGTAGCCTTCTCTGTCAGAGAACTCTGGTGCTACAATAAACTGCAATTCCCAGGATTCCCTAGCACTGAGTCAGGGCAGTTAAAGTGATGTGAGATTGGATTATTTCTTCAGTGTGTTTTAGACCATTGTTGCTGTACCAAGTTTTATTTGCTATTTTATGGAGATTCTTAGATTATGGCTCCTTCAAATAAAAAGCTGGAAAATATGACAGCAAAGTTGACTAGTCTCTTCCAACTCTATAATTCTATGTTTCTATGTGCAACAGCTGCTCTGGGATGGGAATAGAATCTAGGTAATGTGGGGAGGTCAAGGATTCTCCAGGCTTCCCCCAGAGTATCCTTGCCAGTGCAGACAAAGCCTCTTTTCTCTGCTCCCCTCTGCTTGATCATTTAGAATGCTAAGGATTTTTAAGGATACTTGATCAACATTTTGGTTCATATTTGCTAAAACATTTCAGGGGAGCCCAGACAACCCCAGACTACTCTTAAGAGAACTTCAAGCCCTCCACTCAGCTCCTCTGCTTCAGGGGTCTTGGGTGCATATTGTTTGTATTACGGAGAAGCTAAAAAAGGTGGATTTGGGTGAGTAAATGTGTTCGAATTCACATATGGGTTCACCAGATATAGGTATGATATGTTCATGATGAAACAAAACAAATGCCTCTGTGTACATATCTACATCTTCCACCCATTTAGCAGGAAGTAAACACTGTTCTTAAATATACAAACTTGCTGGTTCATTGCAACATTGTACTGCTTGTCAGGGGTGGCAGATAGTGAGTAGTGGTGGCATACACTTTAATTTCAGTCATCTTTCTCAAAAAGAGAGAGGGGGGAGGGGGAGAGGGAAGAGAGAGAGAGACAGAGACAGAGAGACCAGGGCAAATTATTATTTTTTCCTTGTCTGCTGCCACTGTATCAGCACAGTCCTGTCTGTCAAAGCTGGTGAGTCCATCAATAGTTCTTAAGTTTCATTTTTTGAAATGAAGTCTCTAGAGGTGAAGGCTTAATATGTTCACCCACTGTGCCATCTAGTGACTAAATCTCTGGCAAGTAGCTTTATTCAACTCTCAAAATTTCCAAGAATTCAAGAGAAATGGTTATTGAAAGCAACCGTTTCATTAATTATGCACATCTTCCAGGATGCACCTGAAATAGTACAACCATGTCTCCACTGACATAATAATCCTGTGATGCAAATAAGAAAAGGGAAAAGGAAAATGGAGTTGTCTTTGTGATATTTTTTAAACCAGGACCAATCAATCTCTGTTCAGCTGTACATTGCTTCTGCAGTTTTCCATAAACATCATGTTGTATCTGACTCCTATACACCCAATGAAGAATAAAACTCTAAATATAATACTCCAACATGTCATTTGGATGAGGGTAGCTGACATTTTGGTTTTTTCCTGTATTTAGCTTTTTTTTTAAAGAATCATTTCCACTTCTTCCAATGACAAATGAGAAATTTGTTACATTTTGTAATTTGTTTTACACACACACACACACACACAATTGTTGCACATTTATATCCATCAACATTCAGTGATCATAGTTGTTTTTAGCATAAATTGGAACATTTTGTAACTGCTTTCAGTGCAGCTGTTGAAAATGTGAAGTCTGTCAGATAAGGAAGGTGACAATCCTAACATGGCAATACAGATATGCCTGAATAGAGCTGTAATTAAAACCAGCCTTTTAAAAAATCCTCACTCTATAGATGAGCAATGTTGTCAGTTTGTGCTATGAATGTAATTCTTCACTAATATTGTTCTTGAAGGGAGCAATTCATAATTTGGACAATTTGCTTCCTACTATGAGCAAATCTTTTTTTTTTTTTTTAATAGCAATTAGCTGTGAAAAGGTGTTTGGAAGCCATGGAGCTTATTTTGCACAAAATTTGCATGGGATAAGGCTGTACAGAAAAAAGAATTTTCAGTGCAGAAATACTATTTTCTGAAGAGAAAGTTTAGTTTCCTACACATAAATTTCTGTTTCCTGCACATAAATTTCTATTTTCAGTGCAAAATTACAACATGATAATTTTGTGCAGAATATGTCCTGAACTACAAAGATTGTTGTCAGAATTCTTCTCATCAAGGATTCCCGAAAACCAAGAAACATAAATTCAGCCTTTTGGGGGGTGGGGTGGGGGTGGGTGGGTGCAGGGGCACTTTTGAATTTTTTTCATCCCTAGTTTTAATTTCTCATATTCATTCTTTTTAAAAAAAACACTCATGATTATTTTCATCCCAATTTTGAAGAAATCTGTGAATAATAATGAACTATTTCTAATATGAGCATTGACATGAAAATAAAGTTTAGTTTCATCTAAGATGAAAGTTTAATTCTTAATCTTGTTTATAATACATGATCAAGTCCTATTAAAAAAGACCCCAGAAGTTACTAAATAGTTATGGGAGTGTTTCTATAGATCTGCAGAGTTCCTTTTCCTTGCTGCCAATGAACTACATCTTCAGCTGGATTAAAGTGTTTAGCTCCTAAAGTGTCCTTCTTTCCATTTTTTAAAACGTGCTTTGTGTAAGCTGTCAAAACAATAGAAAGTTCAATTAAGATAAAATAATTGCCATTATATTTCAAACTGTCTTTATTCTGGATCTTTAAATGATATTTCCAATCATTTAAAGTATCCTTTGTGTTAGGTAGTTCCTCCTGGTCTCCTTTAAAAAACAAAACAAAAAAACCCTAGGGATAATGAAGCAAAGCATTGTAAAGGATTTTTTAATGCAAATTTTCATGTGAACAGTACATATTTGTTATTAATGTAAAACAACATACTGGATGAAAGCAACTTCAGCCTCTCCTCTGAGAAAAATGAAGCAGTTGGAATGTTTAGAACAAGATTACGTGATATATTTCCAAGACACTCAGGCTATTGCCAATTCCAAATTCACATAGGCTATGTTTGTAGACTACAAATTGTCCTTTGAAGATCAGAGTGGCTACCAGCCATGTCAATCTATGTGAAACTGTGCTTCATGCAGGGTGATTCCTGGCTTCCTCATACTGCTGTATAATTTTGTTTCCCTGTGATATATTATGAAACACCTGAACAATGAGATCAGAGGCATTCATGCCTGGAATTCTTACTGAGCTTTCTGTGGATGAAGTATGTATATGAATTATTTTTCCTCCCTTCCAGTGTGTCACATCTTTATTATAATCATTCTAACTCATAATTCACCTAGCAAAACAAAAACTCTTTATTTTGAAATGCAATATTTTGTCTGAGAATAACCAATATATATATTTGGGTATCTAAAAAAATAGAAATAGAAATTATTTTGATCAAAAAGTGATATGAGATATCTTATGCTTCATCACTAGGTGGCAGCATGGTTCTTTTGCTGGGTTTTTAAATGTCCTTTTGGATGAAAACCATGAAAAGTGCTGTGCATCACTGATAAATGTCTAATCTACTCTCCGTGCTTTCTTTTATCATTTCACACACACATGAAAATGTTACACAACTTATGTGAGATTTGTTACACTGCTGCTGCTTGTTAAGGGTAATAATGACGCATGTGGCAGTCATCCATCTCCATAAGACAAACTTTGTAGCATCCCTTTGCTTGGATGAATTATAATTATATTTGTTTTAGTTAGATGAAGAAAGCAATTCTTGACTGATGAGAAGTGCTACATGTGTCTCTTCTCTGGCATTTTACTTCTTATTTTTCTGCTCTGAAACCATGGGTGCCATTTTTCTCCATCTTTTTGTGCCAGCCAATCATCTGAGATCACTTCTCCCACAGATTGCCTGCTTTCCAATTTGGTGATACCAAAGTCTCTGAAGTCATATTTATAGATATGCTTATAGTAGAATTGTGGATAACCTTTGCATTTCCTTGCATCTCACCTATATCTCTCCATAAAAACTGCTTGGTATGCAACCATTTGGTGTCTTGAGTATATGTCCCAGTCAAAGGAACTATTTCTATTTAAGTAAGTTGGCTGAAGTAAAGGTATCTGTCATGATCTTCCATTGCCAAGAATGAAGTGTATGCAAACAATGAAACTGGAAACTGTTGTACAGTCAGCCCTCAACTGTACAACATCTACAGTATGGATTCTACATCCATGGCCTATCACAAGCTTGTCCCCAAACTATATATTTCTAAACCAAAACAAAAAGCTTTTTCTCTAGCTGCTTAAGTATACACATATCCTAAACAACATATTTGAAAAATATCATAATGGTATTTTTGAAAAATAATTTTACAATAGATGAATATTTAAGGATGGGTTTTCAGGACTCACAGAATGTAAACATCAACAAATTCATTTAATTGACTCTGGTAATAAAAGTTCAGAAGCAGAAACAGTCTTGCTGAAGATTTCATATAACTTTATATTTAAAATGGAACATGAGTTACTGAAAAGAATTAATAAGAATTCATTGCAGCCTGTGCATTTTAAGCATTCTTGCCAAGTTATCACAGTTTTGATACTGGATCCATAACTCTGTAGTCTCTAAGCTCTTTAGATAAATTAAACTCTTCTTCATGAAAACTTGTATTCTGTGCAAACTTTTTTCTTAAAAGAAATCCTGAAATGCAAAGAAAAGAAGAATAAAGTTCTCATAGGGATGGAACAGATGTGCAGGAAAAAGCAGCTTGAACCTGCTTTTTCCAAAAGAGTTCAAAACCCTGCTGTTTGCACTGGCCACTCTCAAGGTGACCTGAATGCATATGACCCAATTGCATGGCACAGCATCATTTTTTTTTTGGTCACTTCCCCACAGTCCATGTGCACCATTGCACAAACACACTGGTGCTGACTACCTGCTGCCTAGATGTCATCTCATGGAATGTCCATCCTTTTGATCAGCCACACAGTTTCACCTCCACACACACACACATATGTCCTCTTCATCCTGCTTCACCCCATGCCCCCTCTTGGACTGTCTGGTTTGTATATGTTGTAATTAGATCCATTGGAGGTGTCACCCTTTCACTTTTTGCATTGCTACCCTGATTTCTTGGGTATAGCAACTCTATTCTTTTTTAAGGCACACCCACACCAGTGCATTTATATGCAGCTTTAGGGTTAGGGTTAAGGTTAGGATGAATTGGTCCTTCAGAACCATTCTGGCATGGGGTGGTTATATGAAGGCGCAAAGGTGTACATTTTCCAGGAGTAGGAATATCCTAAGTTCTTTTTGCTTCTCTTTTAACCCTGCAGCATGGCTTCAATCTGGTTTCTGCCCATTTGGAGGCATGTGTCATCGAAATGTGCCACCTTCAAAGTAGGTTGAAATTCCTTATGTGTTTCACCCCATAAATTTACTATCTTGGAGATGTCTCATCCATAGGATTTTCATGATTCAGTGTCAACTCAAGAGCAGTTAACAACCACAATAACAAAATCTTAGTGAACTGGGAAAAAAATCCTGAAATTATCCATACATGCTTGCAGGAGCAAAGTAAGCAAAGATTGATAAACCTTCTAAAAGACCGAGAGTCTCACTTGCACAATTAGGATGTATTTCAGAATTCAGCTCTGGACTTGAATGCTCAAGTTTTGTCAGTTGGCAGGACTGAATTTTTGTATGGATAAAGCTAGTTCTTGGAAATATCAGATCTGGTCATAGGAACATGGTTATTACATCCTACTTGGACAAATGTAACATGCTTTTCATGTGACATCCAAGTAAACTAGAGGTTGATATTCATAATCCAGCTTTTTAATGACTTCTTATCATATTTTCTGAAAAATTCTATTTTCCCATACATTTCTGCCCAGGTTTTAAGATTGTTTTTTTAAAAAAGTGTCTTTTTATGTTCTATCAATATATGAAGTACCTTTCCTGGAAGCTTGAGAGAGAACTTTCTCAAATGTTTGTTGGAAAATCTGGATTTCCTTGCCAAGTGGACTCTAAGTCTATTTGAGATGGCCTTCCACTGGCAGGAAAACAACAATAACAATAACAACAGCTTTTAAATACAGACATTGGCTGCTATGACAACTGTGGATACTGTTGCAGTTTGGTCAATAGGCTGGTGATTTTTAAATGTTTTATTGATGTTTTATCCAATCAGAATGATGATGATGATGATGATGATGATGATGATGATGATGATGATGATGATTGTTTTGAGATCAGCTACAGTTTGGTAGCCTTTATGGGTCCTATAGATAGTGCCAACTACAATTTTAAAAAAGGGATTACCTATTGACTAGGTTGTCAAGTCATGTTTGACCATACAGGGGAGGTGCTCATCTCCATTACTAAGTCAAAGAGCTAGCATTGTCAGAGACTACTCTGTGATCATGTCACCAGTTACCACCTTCTCACCAAAGTGGTAACTATTTATCTACTTTCAAACTGCTAGGTTGGCAGAAGCTGGGACTAATTATCGGAGCTCAGTATACCTGGGCCTCAAACTGCCAACCTGCCAATCTTGTAATCAACAGTCAGCATCTTAACCAAGCCACCACATCCCCTACCAACTGCAATAGACCTATTAAATAAATGTTGAATTTTCACTCAATATTTATGTCAAATACATTGATTCCATGGACTGCTCTCATTGAGACAACCAACAGGATCCAAACCTTTGTCTCATTGCAAAGGTGAAAAGGGAAAATTCAGACATTTAGATCAGGATGAATACTGTTTCAATGACCATTGAAATGGCTCTTATTTAAAGTTATATTTTAGTATTTTATGGTTTTAAACTTGGTTTGGTTTACTGTGCTTATTTTGTGAACTGCTTTGAAATTTTTGCAAATAAATGTTCTTCAATAAATAAAATTTACTTAGATGAGTTTTTTGATTTACTGTTTGATTAGGCGTTTAAAGATTGCTTTTTGCCCTTTCTGAAATCCATTTTATTTATTTTCCCATGAACAATATGGTTGACTTCAATCCTCCCCATCTGCAATGCACTTTGAAAATGATCAGGTGCTTTGCCCTCCCTCCTCCGTATGACTGACACAGGGCCTTTACAGACTGCCAGAAATAATGAAGATTTAGGCCACTTTTACTGGCCTGGCTCAGTGCTAAGGAATCATGGGAACTGTAGTTTATTGTGGCACCAGAGCTCTCTGATAGAGAAGGCTCAATGTCCGAGAAAAAAAATACAATTCCCATGATTCCCTAACACTGAGCCAGGACAGTTAAAGTAACCTCAATCTGCATTATTTCTGGCAGTCTGTAAAGGCCCTAAGGCTACCTAGACATAAAATTCCACATGACAACCCATTTGCTAGTTGCACCTTTTTGTCCACTGATAGAGACTCTACAGAGACACCAGATATACTGAAAAAAAGTCATTCTCCTCCTCAGCTGAGCTGGAGTATATCCATGTTGCCTATGTCACCTCCTTTTTTTCCTGTGCCAAGTAAGCTTGGTGGGTTATTTGGGACAAAGGACGGGAGTGTGGCCCTTCAGTGTTTTCTGTGTAGCTGCTTATAGTATGCACACACATATGCACACAACCCCCCAAAAACAAACAACAACAAAACCCCATGCAAATAATTTGGCATTAGCACAGATGTCTTTGTTCAGACTCACTGATGACACTAAAAACAGATCTCAAGAAAAAAAAACCTCAAGTTGTTAAATCAGTGTAGTATTTTCCTTTGTGTGAGTGGTCATATTTCTCTAAAATGTGGCAGTAGCTAAAATGGATTAACTTGCTTGCCTAATGATATTTACTCCAGATCTTATCATTTGGACTTATCTTGTTTAGCCCATAAGCAGTTTATTGCAAAGGATGTTCAAAGTGGCTGTAGGTAAAACATGGCTATTCAGCATCTTTTTAAAATTAGAAGAGTGCTCTGAGTGTGTAGCATAATTGTGCTGCCCTATAAAAATGCTTTTTAATAATAATGATCATCTTAGGATTGTGTGGAGTGTTTTCAATTAAGGGTTCTGGATACTAAACTAAACAGTGGAATAGCAAAGTGGTCTTAAGGCTTCATTTGCTTGTGAATGTTGCTGAAAGTTTAAATTGTTATCAGAAAGAACCTCTTGGGATGAAATTCTTTATGGCTATAAACCTCAGCCTGATTTTCCCTGCTGAAAAAGTTTTGTTGACTACTTAAGATTCCTTAAAAATAAAAGGTCTTAAATGGCAAGCAGATCAATTCAAAATCTGCTATGTCAAGATATTGAATGCGCCAATGAATTTATGCTATATAGAAGCCATCTTGACAGTTCCTAGTGAGATGTTTATGCAGGTAGAGATGGCAAACAAACAGAGGAAGATCTGTTATAGAGCTTTCCATAGTTATAGACAATGCAGTCACATCAGTGACATATTGAACAATATAATTAAAAGAATTGTTGCCATCTGCATTTTTCCCTATCAGTAGCTGATTATTATTATTTTTAAAAAATCCAAAATAGAAATTAACATAAAGATTTGCAAATGTTTAAAAAGCAAACTATCATTAACTTTTGGGTAGAATGGGAAAAACATTGTCTCTTACACTCCTTACACACACACACACACACACACACACACACATATATAAATTTTAATCCTATTTATTTTCACTCTACTATCAAGAAACTACAGTACTCAAAAACTTTACATGAGCCTTTACTATAGCATTCAGCTTCTTTGTTCTAGACTGTTTTAGATGTGTGCAGCTACCACAAGAATTAGTTCTCACCTAAATTCTGTGAGTGGGAAAACAGCCTAGTTTAGCTTGGTCTGCTTTGGTAGCCAGCTGATTTGACTTGGGAATCACTCAAATTCTTGCTATAAATGTCCAAAGCTTCATTCATCCCCACTGGCTATCAGTGAACAAATAGCTTTACAGATTTCTATTTCATTTTTTAAAAAGAATTTTAGTGCATTAAAACATATATTGCAACATATAAAACATACAAAACATGACATATATAAAATACATAACATAACATATAAAACATAGATATGTACATTTTATGAAATCTTTATCTTTCAAATGACTTCCTTGGCACGTTATAGTCTTCTTTTTTTTCTGCATTTCTCTATTTCCTCTAATGTTGTTACTCATAATCAGTTGATCTCTAAGCATATTTGTTTCTAGAAACTTAATGTTTAACTATATATATTTTGTTACTTTA
The DNA here is from genome assembly GCA_020142125.1 of Phrynosoma platyrhinos. NCBI lineage: Eukaryota > Metazoa > Chordata > Lepidosauria > Squamata > Phrynosomatidae > Phrynosoma > Phrynosoma platyrhinos. The sequence goes on along the minus strand of CM034708.1, from coordinate 44,782,385 downwards.
TTATTTTCCTTTTTCTGTTATTCTTTCTCTTTCATGCTACTTCCCATTTCATTTATTTTTGTAAAGAGATTCTAAATATAATTGCTAAACCAATATGATCAAAACTAACATATTAAACACTTTTGTTATTTCCACTGTTCCATGTCTCTATGACATTCTCCCACTCTTCTTCAGATTTTCCCTTAGGTTTCCCTTTTAAGCTTGCTGACATTATATCCATGTCCACTGCTTCTCTTAAATTTGAATTCCATTCTTCTATTACTGGTGTGGTATTCTTCTTCCAGTATTTAGAGTATAATATCCTTGCAATGGTTACCATGTATCACCCGTATACATTTTTTCTCTTTTATCTCATGTATCATGTTGAAAAGAAACAATTGTAGAGTGAAAGGTATCTCTATTTTTAATATTTTTGACATCCTTTCATATATTTTTTTCCAGTATATTTTTGCTTTTTCACATTTCCACCAAATATGGGAAAATGTTCCCATGAGTCTTGACATTTCCAGCAGTTTGTTCTACCAGATTTATATATCATATTGAGTTTGACTGTGATAGATACTATCAATACATCATTTTGATGAAGTTCTCTATAATTTTGGCACAGAGTGTACTTATTTGTTATTCTCGAAGCTATTTGCCAATGATCCCATTGTATATTTTTTCCAATGTCCTGTGCCCATTTTACCATAACATACTTAACATTTTCTTGTTCCAAATGTCTTTCTTTTAGTATTTTATAATATTTTGATATTCAGGCTCTTTCTTTCTCTCACACTGTTTTGTCTATACTGGTTTTTTTCTTCTATGATTCCTATATTTTTTTATATCTAGTTTAAATTTTTCCATGAATTCTATGTATAGGAACCATTTATTATTTATATTATCATCTTTTAATTGTTCCCTTGTTTTCATTTTAAAATGTTTATCTTTATCTATAATTAGTAGATCACTATATCTAATCCAAGAATCTTTTTCTCGACTTCTACTAAAGAAGGGCTCTTGTGTTGAGACCCATGTTGGTAGTCCTCTATAAAACTTTTCCTTTATCTTAAGCCATACTTTTAACAGTGCTCTTCTAATAATATGGTGGTCAAATTCCCTATTATCTTTTAATTTGCTGTACCACATAAAGCCGTGCCATCCATGTTTAATGTTGTCTCTCTCCAAGTTCAATGTTCTTTCATCTTTAAGTTTTATCCAATCCTCTATCCATTCTAATGCACAGGCTCAGTAGTACAATTTGATATTTGGTAGGACACATCCTCCTTTTTCTTTTTCATCTGTTAGGATTTTCCAGTTTATTCTAGCTTTTTTTGCTTTCCCATAAAAATTTCACTAATTCTTTTTGCCATCTGTCAATATTTTTTCATCTGAGATAATAGGTACATTTTGGAACAAAAATGTAAGTCTAGGCAAGATATTCATTTTTATGATAGAAATTTTCCCCAAAAAAAGAGATGTGATATTTCAACCAATTTATCATATCTTCCTTGATTTCTTTCCACACTTTCTCATAATTGTTCTGAAATAAATCTAAGTTTCTTTTTGTCAGATTAATCCCAAGGTATCTTACTTTTTAAAAATCTATTTTGAATTTAGAGATTTTTTTCAATTCTTCTTCCTCTTCTTTTGACAAGTTCTTCATTATCATTGCTGTCTTTTCCTAGTTGATCTTAAAACCAGCTACCATACCATATTCTTGAAGTATTTGTGTTAGCTTTTCTATACTTTGGAAAGGATCTTGAAGAAAACATATGGGATCATCCACATATGCTTTTATTTTATAGGAATATCCTTTAAATGTTACCCTTTTATATCCGGGTCTTTTCTTATTTTATTGTTAAGCACTTCCATTACCATTATAAACAGTAATGGTGACAGGGGACAACCCTTTCTTGTTTCTTTCATGATCTTTATATTGTCCATTTTTTCCCCATTTATCAATAATTGGGCTCTCTGTTGTCTGTAGATTTCTTCTATCCATTTCTCATTTTTTTCACCAACATTCATTTTCTTTATTACTTCTTTCATAAATGACCAGTTTACCCAGTCAAAAGCTTTTTCTGCATCAAGGAATATCATGGCAAGTTTTTTCTCATTATGTTTTCCAAAATGTTCTAGTATATTTAACATATTCCTTATGTTGTTGTTTTTATGCCTATTTGGTAAGAAATTGTTCTGATCCTCATGAATCCATTTTTTAAGATTTTTTTAAAATCTTTCTGCCAGAATAGATACAAATATGTTATAATTGAAATTTGTAAGAGAAATAGGTCTATAATTTCTTTTTTCCATTTTGTCTGTTTTCTTTTGGGATCATGCTTATGTATGCTTACTTCCATGTCTCTGGTATACCCTTCTCCCAAATATCATTTAGAATATTTTTCAAAGGCATTAGAAGTACTTCTTCCATTTTCTTGTAATATATAGATGGGAATCCATCTGCACCCAGGGCTTTACCAACTTTGATTCTTTTAATTGTTTCTAAAATTTCTGTGATAGATATCTGTTTGTTTAGCACTTTTTTTGTTCATCACTTATTTTTATGATGTTTTGTCTCTCTATGTAGGATTGTCTTTTTTCTGTCTCTCTGTTAGTTTCTGTTTTGTTGCTATACAGATTTTTGAAAAAATCTTAAAAGATTATATATATATTTTCTTGATCTAATAGTCTTTTATCACCATTTTTAATTTCTGTAATTATTTTTCTTTCTTTCTTTCTCTTTTCTCAGCTTGTTTGCTAGTAATCTTCCAGCTTTGTTCCTGTATTCAAAGTTCTTTTGTCTAACCATTCTAATTTATTTCCCAATTCTATCATTGTTAGAGATTTTAATTGTTGTTGAAGAGTCTTTACTTTTATCAATAACTTTTTATCTCCACTTTTTCCATTCTTCCTCCTTTCTTTTTAATTCTTCTTTTTTTCTGTTCTTTTTTCTTTTCTTCTCTTTGTATTTTTATTAGAGTACCCCTAATAACTGCTTTACTAGCATCTCAGATTACTTTATTTTTTATATCTTTTGTTCTATTTCCTTTAAAGTATCTTTCCAATGTTTCTTTCACTTTGTTTGTGATCTTCTCATCATTTAATGTGTTATCATTCAGTTTCCAATTGTAATCTAATGCTATTTGTTTTATTTTTATTTCAATCGGGTTATGATCTGGTATAATTTCCTGTAGTATATCCATAGTTTTGATCTGTGGTAATTTAGGACCCCCAATGAGTTCGTCCTTTCCCCTCTCTCATCAGAGAGGGTTAGAAGTTAGTTTCAGTTCTTTTAGCTTCACTAAATCCCAAATTACCTGGGTTGATGCTAGAGCATAGACATAGAAGTCCATTTCTATTTCATTTTTTAAAATGAAAGAGAAGACATGAGCAAGCATGGTTTTCCCCTTAGAACAGATGAATTGTGCTAAATTTGAGACAGCTATATATCAGTATTTTTATGCTAAAGGAGGTTTTGCTGTCTAGAGTTTTCTGAAAGCAAAGGGGTTACAGGCTTAGATTGCTTGAAGTAATCTATGACAATGGGGATGTATTTATTTATTTAATATCCCACTTTTCTCCCAATGTGGAATCCAAGGGGGTACACAACATTTTAAAAATATAATACATTTTTTTTTTAAAAAAACCCACCAAACTGAACCAAACAGTTAATACAAAAATTAATACGCAATTAAACTAAATTTCTATTTTAAAAATACAAGTTCAAAACTGGTAAAAGCAGCATTAAAAAAATCTAAAATAGTTTTGAGAGATGATTAAAATATATTAAAAACAGTACAACCCCCATAAAAAGCTTTATATGCATCATGAACTAAAAACCAAAGGTTTTCCATAAAAGGGTTTTACTTGCTTGCAAAAAGACAGCAGGGAATGTGGCAATTGGACCTCCCAGAATTCCACAACTTGGGAGCAGCCACTGAGAAGGCTGTCTCTCACTAGATATATCTGAGATGCTGGTGGGACTCAGATGGGACATTCCTCTGCAAATCTTAGAACCACAGACAGGATCATATATAGAGAAGTAGGCCCAAAAAAGATGGGTCAAGAGGTCTGCCATTGGGCTGTGGTAGGGAAATAGCATTTAGACACCACATGCTGCTAATGCAGCCAAAAGGTGCCCTGATACCAACAAACCTGGAAGAGCAGGCCTGAAAAGAAGTGGAGGGGGGGGAACCTGCTCCTTTTCAGTGGCTAGTTGGAAACAGCAGAGATTGGCCAGATTGGGGCTGCATACGTGTGGTTACCAAGGCAGCCCCAATCTTCCCTTTTTGGTCAGTTTGTTTAACCCCATAATGTTTCAAATAGTCTGGATCCAATCCATGTATGACTTTAAAAGTCATATCCAGCACTTGGAATTCTGTCCAGAAACAAATTGGCAGCCAGGGGAGTTGTTTTAGTAAGGAGGTTATATGATCCCTATATCCTTCCCTGGTATGCAACCTGGCTGCAACATTTTGAACCTGAGTTTCTGAAAAGTTTCTAAAGGCAACTCCATGTAGACTGTGTTAAAGGTAAAAGGTAAAGGTATTCCCCATTGACAAGGTTGTCAAGTCATGTCCGACCAAAGGGGGCAGTGCTCATCTCTGTTACTAAGCCGAAGAGCCAGTGTTATCAGAGAGTACTCTGAGGTCATGTGGCCAGCATGATTGCACAAAACACGGTTTACCTTCCCACCAAAGTGGTACCTATTTATCTACTTATATTTACATGCTTTTAAACTGCAAGATTGGCAGAAGCTAGGACTAGTGACAGGAGCTCACCCCATCATGCAGCACCTGGGCCTCGAACTGCTGATCTTGCAATCAACAGAGTCAGCATCTTAACCACTTGAGCCACTGCATCCTAGATGTAGACTATGCTATGGTAATCCAAATGATATGCAATCAATAGCCAGATCTCATGTCTCAAGGAATGGGTGCAGTTGGCATACAAGTTTTGGCTGTGCAAATGCACACCTGGACACAGCTAAAACCTAGCCATCTAGGCTCATATCTGAGTCCAGGAGCACATTCAAGCTGTGAACTTGAGATTTCAGAGGGAGTGTAACCCCACCCAACACAGGCTCAATCCCTAGTTCCTGATACACCTTTTAACTCATTAGGAGCACCTCTGTCTTGTTTGGATTAAGTTTACATTTGTTTATCCTCACCCAGTCCACTACTAGCAGCAGACACAGAAATATTTGTAGAGGACAATATATATATGTAATTTCAGAGAAATAACTTTGGGGTGAGTATGGGCTACACCAGGTGGCACCCTAAAGGGTGTGTGACACCACTGCTCCCTGAACATCTGCCTTTTGGAAGGAATTAGTTGTGGCATTTGCCTGAATCACCTTAAAAGCTGAAGAGATGGTGTGAGTGGGGAAGAATCTGTGGGAAGAGAAAGGAGAGGCCCCAGTCTTTTAAACAAATTAATGTTACATTTTAATTTAAAAATATTTTAAACATCAATTTTTTATTCTTTTAAAATTTTCTTTAAAAACATCACATCTTACCAAATTTTCCACATTAATCACATTAAACAATGTGCATGTATATCTATTTAGACTGTGCATATGATAATTTAAAGGTAGCATTTTCATTTGCTAGTTGTTTACATTACAACTATTGCCATTACATTCAGTGATATATGGGAATAACAATTTATATGCAACATTAGTACTAAGAAACCCCACAAACATTATTAAGGATTCTGTATGGTGAGGTATGGGAGGAGGTCAATGAAGAGAGGGGGTGACAACATGAATTACTGCACTGGATAACACCAGCCCTAGTGACATTACTGTGTATAGAGGGAGTTCCTTTAGACATATTTTACTGCTACTAAAGGTAGACATCCTTCTTTCCCCCTATGCTTTTGCATGCAATTTCTATGCATGCATCATTGAAATACCATTAAATAAGAAACCAACAGAATTTCAGAAGGATATATTCCATTTCAGACTTGTGATAGATAAAAACATTTTTAGGGTTTTGTTTGCATTGCTTTCTCTTTAGCTGACAGCATTAAAGTCACAGAAATATTAAAAGGTTCATTCTTGATGCTGTGGACAGATGCATCACAGTTTATTGGGGTAAAAATTGAAAAGGTATCCTGTAGGGAACACCATATACTACAAGGAGCACATTTAAAGTATGGGTTGTTTAGAAATGAATTGCTATAGGCTCACATAGAACAAATATGTCAGAAAGTTGTGTTGTTTGTTGCTGTTCTTGGTTTTGTTTCAATGTATTTTTTTTAAAAAATCCAAACAATATATCTGTGTCTTGGGCTATTTTCTGGTAAGTTCCTGAACCACCTGCAACATTTTATTCCCATCAGTGAGTGGAATTCTCTCTTTTTTTCATCCAAAATGTATCAGAACAAAACAAATCTGTTGTTTCTTTCACATTCTCTCTCTCTCTCCCCCCCTCCCAGATTTATAATGCATCAGTGGGTCAGTGAAATGACACTTTTGCATTATAGCCTTATAACTTTATGGGTGGAGATAGGAGAAAATTTGTTTTCCAAATCATAGGACCACCCCAGCAAACTACATCCTCTTGTCTTGTCTTGTTTTTTTTTAAAGATAATCCTTTGGAAGAACCCTAGTACAGATCTAAGAAATCACTACTAACAGCCCCCTAAAATAATCAAAAGGGGAGACATGGAGGAGACAACAACTGGGAAAACCCAGCAAAATCCAGGGAGGACATGTTTCATTAGATGAATCTGGAAGAGGCCTATATCCAGCTGTTGGGGCTAGCCCTAACTAAGGGGGGGATGCAGACAGGCGGCCCTGGGCCACCCTGGGAAGTGGCGGATTGAGGCCACTGCTACCACATGCAGCAGCCCAGATCCTCAGTTTTGCTGGCCCTTTGGAGCGGTCTTTTCAGAGCCAGGAAAAGGGCACCCAAAGGGCCAGTGCATAGCTCTTCTGCACCCTTTGGTGCAGCGCGTTAAGACCCTGCGCCGTAAGGACGTTCTGATGGCGCATGCTGTGCATAATGGCATTTGCCATCAGAGTGTCTTTGGGGAAGGTTTGGGGCAGCCAGTGTGCAGCTGCCCCTCCTCTTCCCTGCCTCCAAGACAGTGCAAAGGGCCATCTGTAGATGCCATAAGCGGCATGGATTCCTTCCCTTTCAGAAATCACTAAACACATATTTCTGGTTTTTTAGGGGAAGGGGGCAGTATTTTTCTCCCCTCCCCCATGAACAGTGAAAGATGGGAGCTTCAACATCTTTAAAAAGTGATTTGCCTCTCCTGGAGATATGTAGAAGATGCAATTTATGGCTGATTTATTTTTGGCCAGAATCAAGTCAATCTAAGAAGTTTGAAGAGGTCTGCAAAATATGCTTGGAGGCCACATGACCACATACTGCCCACTGCTTGTTTAAGGACTGAGAGAAGTTGCAACATAACTGGCAAGATCATTGCCCATTAATAGAGATACCTGGCTGCCTAAAGGCTTTATGTTACACTTTTTTTCAGATGCTGGATAATACTATCTTCACTATCGGGAAGTTGATAGCATTCTCTGCCTCAGCTCATAATTCTGAGGGGAAATAATGCTTTTTTAAAGACTTGGTGGAATGCCACATTCCTGCTTGAGTAGCTTTTGTCACCAACAGTCACTACTGGACAGTAAGTACAGGATACATGCTTCTTCCAATTGGTGTCAGTTCTTAAGTAAAGCCATTCCTGGAACCCCAGGGCACTGCTGCTGCATCTCTTGTCACAAAGAGATAGTCGGAAAATACAGTGGAAACACAGCATGTACCCCTGATAAATTCCTTCTACATCCTCACAAACCCTCTATGATTAGAATTAAATAGGAGAGCTCTGGTAACACCCCCCCCCAGTTGAAGCTACAGCTATCAGTTGTACACAAAACAATATCCTTTCTTTTCCCTCTGCTGAATGTATCCTTATAGAAAGCTAGCTTGAAATGCATCAACATTTGGATCAATATATGACCTGACTCTGTCAATGTCCAAATCTCTTCACTTCAGAGGAATCCCAAATTGTTCTGAATCTGCCTGATTCAGCTCAGGCTTCATCTAAATACGATGTATTTCTGCTTTATGTTATTTTGAATTGGGCTGCTGTTTTTCTGGAACCATCTGTTAATTTTTAAGGTTAAGATATAACTGAGCTATTCCAATCATAGAGCACATTCAAAAATAATAATTAGAGCTGAACAAAACATCAAAATATGGATCTGTTTGTGAATCATGTCAAAATAAGGTATATATTCCAAAAGATGGGCAAGTGAGGCTTCATTATCTTGGTTCATGGACACTGTTCTTGCTTCCTGGGCTGCATGAGTACAGATTGTCATTTCAATGGTCTTCCAAGGGCTTCATCTCAATTCCTGAGGCCTTCTTTCAATGCCTCCATTCAGCCATCCACACACCAAGGCACTATTCAAAAATTTGATCCATCCATTCCAGAATTTTTTCTCAAACTTTTACCACCCTTATCCAAATTTGCTGGACATATTGGTATACACTTTCTATACCAGTATACAACCTGCCACAAGGTTTGGGACATTGGTTCCTCCTCTTCATGGCTATTGATGCCATCCTGATCCTGAAGTTTGTTACCTTGCCAACTCCAGCATAAGATTCAAAGACTTGAATTTGCTATTTTATGTTTCTTTGCTGTCTTGAATTTCTGAACATTGGTCCATAGACTTTCTTATTTTGATATGCCTTTTGCATGCATAGATAGTGATTCATACATACTCATGCATGCTTATACATTTTAATGCCTATATTTGTGTTGATGTTCACAATTGGTGCTCATTAGCCTATTGCTGTAATTGTTTTGTGTCATACATTTCCAGGATGCTATTTGTGCTATTGACAGGTCTTTTATACAGACAATGTATACACATTCACATTAAAGTTATGCCTGTTCATTAATAACATGGATTAGTTTTGTCTCTTCCGGAAGACCAAACATTCATTAGTCTTGATCAATGGACTTTGCTGATTACTGTTTCTGGACATTATTTCATTTCAACCTTGGACTTCACATTGGCTATTGCAGCCAACCCAAAAACAAACACTATAGAATTTATCTGACATTTATATCATTTTGTACTTATTGATTGATAAGTTTTCTCCTGTTTGCTACAAAATTCCAAGTCCTACAAATGGGTTTCACTCATGAAAATGGTCCCCTGGATACTAGGTTAAGCTTTCCCAAATTGAAACCTCCAAAATTTCATGGCAAAGATAATTGTCAAAGTGGAAGTGATCACCTGTCCAGTTGCACTTGAACAGGTATATAATTTCCAAGGGGGGGGGTGTTATAAACATTGCTTTAATATAAAACTCCCTTATGCGGGTTTCCTGTCGTGGCCCTAAACTGGAAAAGCTGAACTACCATGGATCCAAGGCAAGGACCTCATGTAGGCACCTGAATGGTCACATCTGCCTCTACAATGAATTAAAGGCCAGATCAAAAGGTCACGGGTAGGAACTGCAAAGCAGGATAGTCACACCCTCTGAATTCCAGAGGCACAGAGATTTACAACCAGGATGTGTCCGCCTAAGAATGAGATAACATCAACACCTCAACACCCCTCTTCGGAAATTATCTACTTCAAAGACAACCTATTCAGAATCCTTTGATATACAATAATAAATCTTCACCCTAGGCTATTTTTCAGCCTATATTAAGACCTCCAAAATCTGAGAGCTGATTTTTGGAAGGGAAGGGGGATCTCATGCCCTCCCTGAAATTCCTAACTAGTTTCCCTTGGCTGCCTCATCACAACTTCACTCCAGAAGCTACTGAGTCCATCTTCACTACAGGAGTGAAGAGTTTCTAGGTAACTATTCCATGAGTGAAACCTTTCTTACAGATTCTATGTATCCTCTATGTGTATGTGTGTGCTTGCTTGTTGATTTATTTCCCCCCATTAATAAAAGTATCATTCTTTGGAAGAATGCTGCATCTGTGAAGGCTCTCTACCCTCCTCTTCCCTGTTTACATTGTGTTATGATCCTGCTTACTAATTTTGAGCTAATTAAAAATTCCCCAAGGTAAAGTTCTCATTACATTGCATTCCTTCAAGTTGTTTTCCTTCAAGGAAAATCTATCATGGGGTTTTCTTGGCAAGATTTATTCAGAGGGGGTTTGACTGCCTTTGTCTGACGCTGAGAGGATATGGCTTGCCCAAGATCACCCAGAGCTTTTCCATGGCTGAGCAGGATTTGAATCCTGGTCTCCAGAGTCTTGGTCCAATATTCAAACCACTACACCACACAGGTTCTCACAATAAATCTTAGTGAGCTGCCATTGCAGAGAATACAAATAATAGTGTTAAGTGATCTAGTCATACATCTGCAGTTTATCCTGTAGTTTTGTCCTTTGATGTATCTGGATAGCAAAAGTAAGGCCTACAATCCTATGCTGCAATATTCACAAATCTGTAGTCTCGCATTTACAAAGTGCAGAGTTTATGTAGTTTCTGTTGACTACTCCTGAATTTCCTTTTCTCTTTGCATTCCCATCTTTTGCCAAGCATAATGCCTTTCCTTCAGAGTTCAGCTCAAACTGCTTATTTATATTTAAATGATAGATTCTAGTGCTCCAGTAATCACTGGGATTATCTTCAGTTTAGTTTTGCATAATTGTTCCACTTCATGGCAAAGTAGAACAAAGTCATTTAGATTTTTTGTTACCTTTTACAGTTTTACTTCTTTTTCTTTTTTGGTGTTTCTCTCTTTAAGCATAACAGATTATTATTACTGATCTCTCTCTAGTGCAATAAGTATTCAGTTTGTGTCTTGCTACTAGATCTCACCCATTTCTATTTTATCATTTGTTCCATTTGGTAAGTTTCTGTTCGACACTCAGCATATCTGTTTGGCTCTCTGAATACTTCAGAATACTTTCTGAAAAACGTATATGTTATTTCTAGTGCATATATGCAAACAAAAAAGGGGGAGGCAAGGAGGGTTGGTTTATATATACATTACAGCAACTTAACTTTTGTAGCTCAGATATGTCCAGAGACTACTGAAAACTGTAATTTTCTGTTATAACAACTTTTAGAAACAAAATATAGGACATGTACTAAGTTAATGATGGGTGCTTGTTTCTATGATAGTTTTATAATCTACATCAAAGTAAGATGTGTATGAAATATATTCTAATTTTTATAAAGGGTTGTGAGATTGTTGTTTTTGAGCAAGTCCTGTACATGCATGTCTCTCTCTCTCTCTCTCTCTCTCTAGAACAATCCTGTGCATATCTAAATTTATTTATTTATTTATTTATTTATTCTATTTACATTTAATTTAACTCAGTAACATAGGGCTGGGCTAAGTGTGGTCCACAGGTTACAAATTCTATTTATATTCAATTTTATCCCCACAACCTCTTTTTGTGGCCCCTCGCAAATCATGTGAAGCCAACACCTCCTCCTCCATTTTTTTCAGGTAAATCTTCATAAAATCCATTTAAAAAAAAATAACAGTTTGTGTTGTTGCTATTTGCCTTCAAATCATTTCTGACTTATGAGGACCCTAAGGCAAACCTATCATGGGGTTTTCTTGGCAAATTTTGTTTGGAGGGGTTTTTTCATTTGCCTTCCTCTAATGCTGAGAGTATCTTACCCACCCAAGTTCACACAGTTGGTTTCCATGGGTGAGTGGGGATTTCAACCCTGTTCTCCAGAAGCCTCAAGGTGTTTTCCAGAGTCACAATCTAATGCTCAAGTCAGTATACCACACTGGTTCTAATTTAACATTATTGCTTCCTAAAACATCATGGGGGAAAAGGAAGAAAGTCATCAAAAAAGGTACAGCTAAATCAAAATCACAAATGGGAAAATAAAGATAAATTAAAATTGATATAGTCCACTGTGGAGGTATGTGGCAAAAATTGGCACCTACCCTGGAACAATTATTCTCCTTGTATAAACTAAACTTCTCTGGGCACACTGTTCAAAATATAAAATATTTCAACATTCCACAATAAAATAATTAAAGACTATGTACTTCCTTGGAGTTTGATGGAATGTAATCCCAACCACCAGCATTTAATAACAGCATTTCAAAGACATAAGTGAATAAAAAACTACTGTCTTAGAAAACCTTTTATTCTCTTCACACACCTTAGTTAACCATAAGTTAATTACTCTTCTGTTTTTGTACCAAGTAGAGACTTCTTTGGTATCAGGTATCCTAGTAACCACACAAGATGATAATGATTCTTTATCCAAGTAATTTCCCCATTTTTATTAAATTCTATAGTGCATTCATAAAAAAAGAGAACTTTGATCACAGGAAACAATAAAATAAGTAAACATCTATATCATTATAACCAGCCTATGTCCATAACACAATTCTTTTTCTGCACCACTGTAAGTAATTTTTTTTCAGAGTTCTTTCAAGGTTTTTGCCTAAGCTGACTATCATGGGAATTGTATTTTTTTCTGAGACAGGAAAGGAAAGTGAAGGAGAAGAGATTACAATATTATGAGGAAAGATAAGTGATGCTTATAGCATGAGTAGATAGTTAAATGGCTGGTATTTTGGTCACTTGGTTTATAGGAAGGAAGAAGAGATTGGCAGCCTTCAAACCTCTATTAAAATGAGCTTGTGCTCCTAAACCCAACAACATAAACAGGAAATAGTTCCAAGCCCTGTCCAATGATGTAAGAAAGGACTGAGACTGTCATCTTGCAGAGTGTCCCACTCAAAGGTTTTTCCTAAGGAAAACATTGTCAATAGGAAAAAGACTTCTCAGACATCCCAATCATGGTAGTGGTTAGGAAACAAGTATGAAATGAAGATCAGTGTATGGTGCTCCAGACATTTTGGACCACAGTTTTTATGGTCCTTCACTATTGGTCATTCTGACCAATGACTTGTTAAACCAATAAATTTGGAGAACCAAACATTCCTTACGCCAGGATTGATCATATGAATCCAGAGCACTGACATTCTATGTTTTGCAACAATGGTAATAACTTATACAATGAAAATGAGACAGCTGTAAACATTGTTTCATGAAGGCTGAATATAGCAACAGTCATTATTCAAGGATTTTAGAAAAAATTGTACTTACAAGCATATTGTTATTTACCCACATCCAGTTCACTATAATTAACTCATTTTGTCATCTGGCTCATTAATTAAATTGATGGTAGTTGAGGTATCATTTCATTGGGGAAATCATGAAGCTATGCTTCACAGATTGCCCATTGCATCCCCAAAATGTTTTTGTGACTCTGGACTCCTATGGAGTGGCAGTTTTTGCTCTGAACAGGTTGTAAGGTCTCCCCACCTCTTCTCACTGAAAAATGATTGACCAAATAAAAAAAGTGAGCATCCAGCCACTTCTTGATGATGATGATTCTATTTTTAAAACAATTCCCAAAGTTTAAATTTTGTAGATAAAGATTCTTTGAAGAAGCAAATAAACCAGGAAAATGGTTAGCACAAAGATTAAAAAAAAGAAAAAGAAAAAAGGTTGATAACAGAAATAAGATATAAAGGGAAAACACATAAAGATCAAGATTCATTAAAATATATTTAATGAATATTACAAAAAGTTGTATAACAAGGAAAAAACAGGTAGAAAACAACAAGAAAAAATAGAAAATATTTGGAAAAACAAAAACTAAAACCTCTAACAAAAGTATAACAGGAAAGATTGAATGCCCCTACAACAATAGAAGAGATCAGAGAGAGAATAACCCTAATCATTACGTTAGGAGAGGATTGCTGAAAATATGGTTAAAGTGCAGAAGAAAGTTTTATAACAAAATACCACTCTGGACTTCCCCACAAGAAGGTTTTTTTTTTTGTGTGTGTGGGGGGGGGGTTGTTTTTTTTGTTTTTGTTTTTGTTTTTGTTTTTGTTTTTGTAGATATAAATAATTAGGAGAGCAGTGGATAAGCTATGAGCAATTAGTAAAGAAAGATAATAAAACAATTTTCAGGATAAAATCTAGAGAAGAATTGGAGAAAGATGGAATAAACATTGATTAGTTTTCCCATTGGTTTCTTGGAGGAAAGACTAAAAATGGATCTCAAACTTGAAGGAATAGAAAAGAACAAAATGAATTGGACAAAATAATTTTGGAAAAAGGAAAGAAAAAGATTGTGAAATTCTATGAAATATTATTAAAAAGAGAATTGGAACAAGAAAGTATAAAGGAGACAATGATTAAATATAGTCAGTTTTTCTAGTATAACATTGTGTTAGAAGAATGGGAAAAATCATGGTATAAAACTAATAAATTTACTCTAGCAAAAAACATGAAGGAGAATTCCTATAAAATGCTGTATATGTGGCATTTCACACCTGTGAAACTATCTAAAATGTACAAGAAAGTAAATACAATATGTTGGAAGTGTAAAAAAAGGATGGATCATATTATCATATGTGGTGGAACTGTAAAAAGGCTAGATACTATTGGAAGAAGATCCACATAGTAATAATGGAAATATTGGGTACGCACTTTCAGATAGAACCAGAATTGTATTTAAAGAATATGACATACATGTTGAAGAAAGGAATAGAAAGGAAATATTTAAAATTAGTGTTATATATGGTAACGACGGCAAGATTATTATACACACAATTGAAGGTTTTGTCAAAGCTCAACAATAGATAAATGGTTAAAAAAAATAATGGATATGAGAGATTCAGATAGATTGTCAAGAAAAATAAGAGGAAAGAGGAAAATAAAAGAGGAAAATGATATTGTGATAGAAGATGATTGGAATTTAGTAGTGAAGTAATGGAAAGGAAAAATAGAGAAAGAAATGAGTAAGGAAGAAGGTAGTGATGAGTAAGAAAAGCAAAAAGAAGTTTAGCATGAAAGAGAATGACTAAATGAAGAAATGAATAAATAAAACAAAATAAAATAAAGAGAAAAGTAAGGGCTTTTACAGACTGCCAGAAATAATGCAACTTGAGGCCACTTTAACTGTCCCGGCTCAGTGCTAAGGAAGCATGGGAACTGTAGTTTATTGTGGCACCAGAGCTCTCTGACAGAGAAGGCTCAATGTCCCAGAAAAAAAATACAATTCCTATGATTCCTTAGCACTGAGCCAGGACAGTTAAAGTGGCCTCAAGCTGCAATATTTCTGGCAGTCTGTAAAGGCTCTAAATTAAGAAGCAAAGAAAATCCAGAGTACAATGACATGGGTGTAAAGAGATAATGTCACTATCCAAGGAAAAAAATAATAGATTGGAAGACTGAATGTGTGCAAGATGAAATGGATTGTGTTGCTCATTTTATTGTATATGTTATTGTATTTGTTGGAAATATGGATGTATGAATGTGATTGTTTTTTATTGGAAATAAAGTTTATTTTTTTTAAAAAAATCCCAGACTGATGCTGTCTGCAGTGAGTATAAGGGCAAAACTTTGAATTCCTACCTCACCAAAATTGTCCACTCTTATACTGGGAGATGGATGAAAGTAGAATAACCAAAAAATATCTTTATTCAGCAGTATGGGTGATCTGGAAATAGCTGCATGCTTTGGTTTTCAAGTGCAAAATTAGATAATTGCTTCAAAAATAAAGTGAGATAGCTTATGGTTTTATTCCACCAACTCTTTGTTAAATACATTTCAGGTTTACCTCTCATTGTATTATATAACTGTTCCACAAGATCCTGTATTATACTTCATATTTGGCAGGAAGATTTCATCCTTCATCTAATTAAAAATAAAAGAAATGAAATGAAATCTTCTCTGTGTAGAAGATGTTACCTCAGGGATTCTCTCTCTGTAACAATACCTCACCAGATCTATATCAGTTATGATACATTTATTTTTTGTATTTTGTGAAAGTATGTAGAAGACATGGAGGATACATTTACCTGTCATCAAATCTTTTAGCAAATTAGTCTTTTAATCTGATGGAGGAGTAGTTACAAGAATTAAATGATCATGGTTTTCCTACAAATCACTTCAAGGTCAAAGGCCACTAATGGGGTTGACTTAATCTGAGTGAGCTGTGCCAAAGCACAATATTAATAGTAAACAAGTGTTATTAAATAGCAGATTATTTGTATACTTCACTATATATAGGAAACAAAGGGGAAATACAAATTATGCTGCAGAAGTGAAGTACAGGGTCACAGAGTGTTGTGTGTTGTGACTGACACAGTCAACACCTCCCTAATCAATGTTTATGTTAGTTATAGAAGTAAATCCATCTTAACTCACTGGAATTTACCTCAGTGGTGTATGCAGGGGTTAGTTAAGACACCTATGGCTAAAGACACAAATTAAGACTTTATTGCAAGAGCATTAAAGAAAGGCAATATCTCTCATATGCTTAGCCAACACTCAACTAAGCTAGTTTCACTTTTGGTAAAAGTTAAAGAATGAGAGACAGGGAGATGGATGCCATGGAATTCTAGGATCTGTAGTTTTGTGAGCTATTTATCCTTCTCTGTAAATGATCTTGTGTCACAACAAATTACAAATCTTAGAATCTCATAGCATGAGCCATGGCAGTTAAAGTGGTGCCAAACTACATTATTTGTGCAGAAGAAGAAAAAGTGGTTTTGCTGGACTAAGTGAAGTCTACAAAAAACCTCTACCAGAGCAAGGGGCCATTCCCACTACAATTTACAGTGAATTGCGATTCTCTCTATATGTGCCCTGTTCTCACTGTGAATGGTTTCAGAAGTGACCCCAATCATTCAGAGTAGCTTTGAACTGCCACAAATAAAAAAAAACTGTACTTTTTGAAGAGTAGTTTTTTGATAGTCTTTTTGAAATAAATAAATTCAGAACTGTGTTCAAGAAGTGTGAATGACGGACCTGAATCACATTTTTGATTTTACTGGAGGGGCCACTCAGCTGCTCATCCTCGTCCTTGTCCTCCACCTTCTCCTCCTCCTTCTTCAGAGAGAAGAGCTCTAGATGCTTTTTATTGCTAGTGAAAGGAAGAGAGAGAGAGAGCAGGTGGATGAGAGAACAAGGGAGCGGGGAGGCAGGCAGGTGAGCGAGCGGGTGAGCAAACAAGCGAGAGTGCAAGCAGGTGTGCCAGTGGGTGGTAAAGCCCAGCTGCTCAGCCTCCATTGCCCCTGCCACCTAGAGGGGCCTGGATTGGGTCTCTCACATCCCAGAGCTGGCCCTCCCCCAGAAACATTGCAAATGGCACTAGTAGAAACATTGCTGCAATTCAGTTCCATGGTGGGAACTGTACCTTGGCCTCAATCACTTCAGTGACCCAGTGTCAACACGATTCATTAATCAATTTAAATGTAAATGGGAATGGCCCCAAGTTTCTCACACTTCCCTATTGGTGAGACTAAGGGGGGGAAGCAGATGGCTTAAAGGGCCGTCTTGGGGGCAGGGAAGGGGAAGGGCAGCTGCATGATTGGTGCCCCAACCCCTTCCCCAGGTCGTCCTTGGAGCAGCTGGCCCTCTGCACAGCAAGCGCTCCGAGGAGGACCTCCCGCCACAGCATTCACACATGCTGCGGCAGAAGACTTGCCGAAGATGCACCACAGCCTTTTCTGGCGCACCTTTGGCGACTTGTGAAAGGAGCTCCAATTTAGCGCTCCTTTCAGGGGCAGCGAAGCTGCACCACAGGGTTGAGGTGTGGGGATACCTCGACCCCGCAGCGCAGCTTCCCAGGGCGTCCCATGGCCGCCCATCTGCTTCCCCCCTCAATCTGCCTGTTCCTATACTGTATACTTCTTAATACTGGATGCTAGAAGAAATAGTGGCACAGGTCTACGGCTTTTTTTTTTTTTTTTTTTGCCATGCTTGAGAGCTCCCTGGGGCCTAAATCTAATTGCTAATCCTAACCAGAGTAGAGCTACTGAATCTATTTTTGAAAGGTAACTCAGCACATATGAACAATAAATCCTAATGACTCAATACGTAAATAAAGCTGAGACTGTTTGATTTAGGTCTAAACATTTGGCTGTTGGAAATTTGTTGGAAGTTTGGTTCTTCTTACATCCTTATGTCAGCTGCTCACCCCCCACCCCCATAATCTCTGGCATACTTTGGATGCTTTGGACTACAGCATTACTGATTATTGGTATTCGAGACTGAAAGAGTTTAAATCCAAAACATCTAAGAGGCACCAGGTTGGAGAAGGGTGTGGTTATGTTTGTATGACAATGAATTGTACTGATAAAATCATCATTAGCATAAGTATGAGAGGGTGTTTGTTCAGTAATTACTTTTAATAGACTCCTATTCCTGTTATTTGAAAAATCTGAATTTTGTTTTATGGAACATACAGTTTTATAATGGAGCAACCCACTGGTTTTCCTCATTTACATGTTGAGCATACATCAATTGAACAGGCAAGGAAACTTGACAACTTAATTCTGTCTTAGGCGAATGTTTGCAGAAATAATCCTATTCACTGGTGGATAAGGATGCCCTTCTAGTCACTTGGTCTATAAAACTATTAGCTTTAATTTTTATGCTGGCATCATGATCTTCTTAAATTGTAAACCAGCTTTTTCTCAGCAGTTTATTGGCAAAAGTAGGTAACTTCTCCATAAATCTTCCTAGCCCATGCCCCATTGCATTTCAAGAATATATCCATCACTAGTAACATAGTTCAGCTATAAAGAGTAATATTGTTTTCATTAGTTCCTCTAGGTGATTGGTCAAGCCACTGAAATAATCATCAGCTTGGCACTACTAACTTGATTGGAAAATTAATTATTTTAATAGAGAAACAAAATTCTACCCTATCACACCAGTAAATAAAATAGAATAAAGATAAGAGGATGGTTGTGGGGTTCTGTTTTTAAAATGGAGATTGCAATTTTCAATCTCTTCCTTGATATTTGCATACTGTGTGTTCACTGTTAAAATACAGTGTCAACAGTTAATATCATAGCTGTAGTTTTCACTGAATCTGTGACACTGGCAGCTGTAGTTCATGCTGTTGGTTGTGCTCTCCCTTCCCTCTCCTCACTTCTAACACGTTTACATTTGACATGATAAATTGCAATTTATCCAGAATTAATCTTCTTCAGTATCTTAGCAAATGCTAAATCCCCCTCCCTCTTAATCCTGAGAGTGGGTAAAAACGTAATAAATTGTAGCTGGCTGACTGACTGTTTTACATTTGACATAGCTCAAGCTTAACTAACTTTTCTGGTTAACCTTTTGAAGTTATATATGAAGTTGGTAGATCTAATAAATCATAAGAGAAGGGTTATGGTGCATTCTTATTCTAATTTGTTTAAGAGGTTATTTCAAATAATGTTGAGCTGTGGGGAGAGGGATATTTCATAAAGGAAAGTAACTTCTGTAAACCATGTCCTTTTTGGTTTTCTTGATCAGGTAAGGAAGAATTGCAAATTAGGGCAAGAATATACTGATTTGTCTAGGAAAGACACTTCAAGGGTTATCTAGTGCAGGGGTAGGCAACCTTTCCCCTTTAAGGGCTGAAGGACTTCAGCTCCCAGAAGCCTCAGCCATGTTGGCCAATAGTCCCAAGTTGGCCAATAGCTCCTGGGTTTCTGGGAGCTGAAGTCCCTCGGCCCTTAAAGGGGAAAGGTTGCCTACCCCTGATCTAGTGTGACCTTTTACAGGTATAGAAATCCTCAGCAAAGCTTCTTTGAGGTGGTCATTAGACCCCTGTTTAAAAATCTCAATTGAAGGAAACTCTGCACCTTTTGAAGTAGTCCATTCCACTGTCAAACAGCTCTTACCATCAATAAGTGCTTTGTAATGTTTACTCATAATCTACTTTCTTGTAATTTTAATCTATTGACTCAGGTCCCTTCCTCTGGAATGCCAAAAAAAAAAAAAAAAACTTGTCTCAATGTATTCATAAATGTGAAGGTGACTATCATATTACTTCTCAATCATCTTTCCATCAAGCTAAATATGCATGTGCTCAAATTTTCCTCACAGATCTTGATTTCTAGACCCTTTACTATCTTGCTTTCCCTCTCTGGGCAATCAACCTGTTAATATTCTTCTTACAATGTAATGATGAGATCAGTTGTCCCGGTGAAGTCTGACCAAGACAGAACTGAGTGATATTATTGTTTCACTTGATATGGATATTATATTTCTGTTGATGTAGCCTAGAATTGTAATAGGCTTTTCTTTTTGTGGAGCACATTATACTCATGTTTAACTCATGCTTTAGCAAGACCTCTAGATTCTTTTCACAAATACTATTGTCAAGCCAGGTGTCTTTTCTCCTGCCCAAATGCAGAAACTCACATTTTCCCCTATTGAAATTAATTTTGTCCAAGTTCTCTAAATTCTTCTTTCAAATAACAACTATTTGACTATAAAAACCTGGCTCATCCCTACTGTCCAATGATCTGTCACAGTCTGAACAGATTTCAAGTTTACTTAAAAACTGAATATCATCCCAATTTGTAAAACATCTGTGCTAAGTAGCCTTTAGTTTGCTTATACCAATCCTGATAACTGTGCAATGAACTCAACATGTATCATGAAAACTATAAGATGAAAATATGAATATGTTAAGACAAGTTGAAAGAACATTTTGTTTCCATTTTTTACAGCTAGGATGATTTCTTTATAGAGTGAGAGAAATCATCACACATCAAAGTGAATGTTTCAAATATTCTCACAGGGAGGATTTGTAAGCAAGATGGCTCTTGGGATGTCAGTCATCCAAGCACAGGATAATTAGCACTATCTGAGAGTGTGTTAAGCTGAGTAATAAAGGCTCAACTGGGAAAACTGAAGGGAAGCAGATGGTTCTTTCAGTTGGCTAGTCATGGAAGGCAAACCAGAGACTTTGTCTGGGAGTTGGATAACTGTCACTAGTGATAGCTAGTTTTTGTAGTGAAAAAAGTAGCTATAATTCCTGGGCCAGACTATTGGTTACTAGCATTGTTTGTATCTTCAAAAAGGAATTACCCTTTTAAAATCAGATAAATGCATTACACTTGCATATACTACTGTTTATTTATTTTAATGTACTGTTTTGAATCTTTGTAAAGATACGGCAAACCCCTCTGAACAAACCTTACTGGAAGATCCCCTTGACTGATTTGCCTTAGAGTTATTATATTTCAGAAACAACTTGGGGGCACAGAACAGCAACAAAGGAATAGATCAGACACATGAGTCCATTTTTGTGAAGCCATACCCTTCCAAAAATGTGGAGACACAAGGGAACAGGAATAAGACTTGTGCTTTGGGCAAAGGTCTTTATGTCCTCCTCTCCTCTAAAGAGGAGTTCTAAAGAGTTTTCTTTTTCATATCTCAAAATAACTTGGCTACCTTTTAATACTTGGTACCTTGGTGGACATGGACACCCAAAGATGTGCTGTCTTCTACTACACCAGAGAGAGCAAAATATCTTCAGGCAGCCCTGCTTTTAACAAATGTATCTAGCTATCCATCAATCCATCTTCTATTTAATTGACAACCTACCTTGCTCTCAACATGGGACCCAAGAGAACTCACAGCATAGATTGAAATAAAGTATGAATAAAGCAGAATACTATATTTCAAGAAGAAATCAACAGGACAGTCGAGATATTTTACTCATTTGAGGAGTATGGAGCTTGAGAACAGAACTTTTGTTATTAATTTCCAGTTAATTGATGGAGTCCCACGTTTTTGTAAAAAATGAAGCTCCTGCAGAACTCAGTCAGTCTAAACTGATTTGTTATATAGACATGAATAGAAATGGAAAAAATGGTATTTTATTAGTGTTGTTATGGATATAATAAATATATGAAACCATAACACAAAAATGCATACAGAAATAAGGAATGTCTTAATATGCTCCTAATATGCCACAAGATTAGCATGTGTCCCTCTTCCTATGAATTTGCTTTATAGGATCATATAAAATTAATAGAGTATTTTGTAAGTTTTCCTAAATAATGCTGGTAGGTTTACATCATCCTGAATTGTTTTGTATATGTTTAGAGCTATCAGACTGTAACATCTGCAATAATAAGAAAATCAATCAAAGTGAATGTGATCTAATCTCATAATGAGATTAGATCACATTCACTTTGATTGATTAGATCATCATGATTTTATATGTTTCCCTGTTGTGTGTTTTGTGATATAATTCAGGAAAGGCTCTAATGAAGGGGAAAGCATTAAAGTCTGAGGGACAGTAGGGATAATGCTGGAAGAAAGGTACAAATTGTTTTCAGTATGGAAAAGTGATAAAGACCACAGAACTCTGAAGATGAAAACATTGAAATAAAATCTATGTTATAATATTTTCTGGCTTTGTGATTTCATATTTTTGCTACTCATTCCCATGCATCCATAGAGAGATATATAGCCAAGAGAGTTATTGCTAGCTGCTATATGCTTTCCATAACAAGATAATGAAGAACTTTGCGGTCTTTTGATTGTTCTCCCCTTACAGAAGCTACATATGCACTAATTGATTGGTCCTTCAGGTCATTGCACAACAGTAGAATGCTATCTCAGTTTTTCGATATATTCAGGGAAGCTGTGGGAAATGGAAATGAAGATGCCATTCTTCCACTTATTTCTTATGAAGAGACAGGTTATTTGTTAGGGCTGTACTGGAAACAGAACATCTGCAGAAGGTTTTTGCTATGGATGGGAAAATATTTCTTTTTTTAAAAAATGGTTGAAAAACGTGTTTCTTGAGAAATCCTGATGAAAAGAATTATGGAATAATAAGAATATTTGCAGTTCAGGACTTATTTTGTGGAAAATTGACATGATGTTTTGCACAGAAAATCCCTTTTTTCCCCTGCAGAAAAAAAATAGCTGTTTCTGCACAAAAATAATAGTGCTTGATAGAACTATAATTTTCTACACAGAAAAGGATTTTTCCTGAGAAGGAAACAGGATTTTCTGCATAAATCAATCATGTGTGAATTTTGCATAGAATAAGTCCTGAATCATAAATAGTCTTCAAAAAATGCATTTTTGAAGAATTACTTTCTCAGGAAGAAGATTACTAAAAATTACTTGTTGAAAGGTAATGAATAATTACATGCCTAGTTTGGTTAATGTCGTAAAGATACATGTAGTTTCTATAATTAGTATTTGCTGAACATTTGAAACAGGTAATAGATTCCATACTCATTCTTCTCATTCTTATTTGGTATTCCTTTTCTAACCTAAAAATGTGTCTAAGTACATACCACTTTACTTTTATCCCTTTTTGTGTATTATACCTCCACTTAAATATATTGTGCGTATAGTTTTCTACTACCACACTTACAGCGCTAGTTATTGTGCTGAAAGTAGCTTACTGAGGCTGCATCTGCACTGCAGAAATAATGCAGTTTGACACTGCTTTAACTGTCATGGCTCAATTCTATGGTTTTCTGGGATTTGTAGTTTTGTGAGATATTTAGCATTCTCTACCAAAGAACTCTGGTGCCACAACAAACTACAATCCCCAGAATTCCACTCGATGGAGCCATGACAGCAAAAGTGGTGGCAAACTGCATTATTTCTGCAGTGCAGATGCAGCCTCAGTGAACTACTTACAAACAGCTAGAGAACAAGCATGTTAATATCAGAAAGTTGGAATAGATTCAGGAAGACCTGGATTCCACTCGTGGATGACCTTTGATGATACACCATATATATACTGTTTCAGGCATTGAGCAAGGAGGTATCCAACTTCTTCTTTTCTTGGCTGCACAACTATGCCCAAATGACAACAACAACAACAACAACAACATGTGTGTATGCTGTATTCAATCTGTTACTGTTTGCCTTGATCCATAGTCAGAGGAAGGATAATAATAATAATAATAATAATAATAATAATAATAATGCAAGCTAAACAGCACCAGAATAAAATACAACATATAACATGAAATAAAAACACATAACAATCGTTTAAACACAAACACCAATTCAAATACATACAATCATTTTTTGAAAAAAATGACACTATTAGTCCATATTTTAAAATTCATAATTTAAATATCATCTGGGTAGGCCTGCCAAAAAATATTGTTCTTTAATGCTTTTTTAAATTCAGACAGCATATTTAATCTTTTTGTGCAATTCTGCTCCCAGTAACTGATTAACTATTGGACCTAGGATCCATTCAATTGCTGTTGCCTAACTAAAGAATAAGGAAACAACTATTGCTTTTCAGATCTCCAGTGTAAATATGCTTGCAGAACTGTATTGTCTTCTATACATATAAAAAAAGACCCTGGCTGATATACACTACCTTGAGCTTCCTTGGGGGCAAGCTGGGGTGTAAAAATGGGAAAACCAATAACAAAGAAATAACTTCCTTTGAGGAAATCTAAATGTTTGAATTCAAATGCCAGAAGGGTATTTAAAGATTTTTTCATTCCAGTGGCTCTATAATCTTGAGCTCCTGGATGCACACAGTCACACACTACATTATTCGTACATTGTACAAATAAAATTGGGTTTTAAAAGCAAAGGATTGTATCATTCAAAAACTATGATACACACACACATATACATACATACATATAAAGTTTGGATTGTGCATCAAAATTGGCCAAATAACCAAATGATGAAATGTGTAGGCTGGATCTGGATCAATCTGCATCAGTTTTCAAATCAGAATGGGATGCCCTGACTTGATTCTGGAGTAAAATGGGTACAGTCTTCAGCACATTGGACTGAGATCTGAACATTGAAACTAAGTACTACAAACCTGGTCAGTGTGCCTTCAACAGGATCATAAAAGGAAGAAACCAAGGTGATGTGATGCAGAGGGGAAAATGGGAGCTGGGCTTTGACAGCTGTATCAAGCAATCTAGGGCCAGAATCTCACTAATGCTGTCCAATCACAATATTTATTATATAAAAATAAGAGAGGTCATTTTTGTTATATAATGAATAATTTCATCATGACATTTATTAATTCTGTTGGAAATAATGAAATAGCTATCATGTGGGGAGGATTTTTAAAAACTTATCTTTGTTTTGTTGACTAATATAACTTAATCTTCTCTTTGCCTTATCTGTTTGTCTTTTTAATAAATCTCTCTGTGTTTTAGGTGGTGAAACTAATTCTTCCTTCATGCTCAAATTGTCTATAGTTGTTGCTGTTATTTTGATATTAGATATAATATAAGCTTTCTGAGCCATGACAAAAAGGCAGAGCATTGCCTGAGGCCACTTTGAGGAAGGACAAGATCCATAACTGCTACCTGCCTTCACTGTCAGCAGCAAATGAGCTCACCTCAAATCACCTCAGAGCATCAGCAGTTTGCTCTGACATCTTAAGAAAAGCTAGGCAAATTAGGAAAACTATTGCCAGCATAGAAAGACCATGTGGCAGCTGCCAGCCATACAAATGTTAACATATACAGAAGATCTACAAAAAAGAATTGGCAATTACAATTTAGCAATACCAAAAGTGAATCCACAAGGACTGAAATCCACTGTTTTAAGGGTCAAACACTCAAAGTCATTGCATAGCAATAATCAGTTAATATTGTTTTTATTTCCTAGATTCCATTTTTAAAATTTCAAGTTTTGTACACCTTGACTATGAAGAAATTGATGAATTTAATAAATTTATATCAAAAATAACCTCAATCAAAATTCTTACACCTTTTTACTAAGTAGTCTGTGCAATGGCACATGACATTCTTTGGCAACTGTGTGGTCCCAACACTTCAGTGTGCTTTTTTTTTTTTTACCTTGTGCTAAAGATTTTTCACTGTTCATGTGATGAAGTATTTAAATACTGTAGCACTCTACTGTCTGTTGAAAGCATCGGCAGTTGGTTATGGCAAGACATAGAGTAGATTATAGGGTTTAAAAGCTTTGGGTGAAAGTGTGGTATGTTATGCTATGATGGCATTATGATTTTCTTGTCAAAAGTAATTAGAAGAATATAAGAACAGGTCAGCAGTCAGGTTTGCCTGTCAGTCACTAGTCATCTGAAAATAGCCTACAGGATGCAGACATCACTTACTATGACTCAGTTTGAAAGACAAATATAGGCAGACTATTTGCAACTGCATCATTTCAAACATGTCTTCACTGGAGTAATGCTAGCCAAAGTTTAATTCTCACACTATAGTCAGCATGTGGAGTCTGTTTAAAACTGTCTTTGGGTGGTGGCTGTTCTATTTGGCAAGTCATTTTGTTTTCACTGGCAAGCTCTCTGGAGACTAATGTTCAATACATAGCTTGTTTCTTGCTATTATAACTTGTCATTGGGATTTTAGCAGCATTTTCACATGTGAGATAGGGCAGACATATTTGTGGGTAGCCAGGACATTTAATTCCACCAGCCAGCCTGAAATATGCACAGCAATTCTGTCTACATGGAAGGTGCACCATAATAGCTTCTCAGAATTAAACACTAGCCAGCATTACCTTATTGAAGGCATATTCAAAACTGCAGCTGGAAGCATATCCCCATTGCTGTGGTATTCCCAACCTTATGTCTATACTGCAGCATCTAACTTTCAAGTTCCTGCACAGACTATAATTTCTGAGTCATACAGCAAACTCAGTGTCATACCACATCAACTAAATGATCATTATAGACATTTGATCATTATGATCATTAATCCTTGGGAGTTGTGTTTTGTGTAGTAATAAGTGCTCTTGCTTAGTACAAAAACTCTCACTCCGTTTTCTCTGTTTTCTCTGTTTTCCCAACAAGTTTATAACTGAGAATATTTAAGGATGATTTCTCTTCTACTCATCCATACTGGACAGAGAGAAAGAAAGAAAGTCTCATATTCTTTTCTTTTAAAAAAAAATCAGTTTTGATGTGTATTGGTTGCAACTGTGCAAATAATCTTCATGCAACTCCATGCAACATATTCTGCATAAAGAAGCCTTTGAAGTTAAGCACATAGGTCACACTTTGTCATACATTATAAAGGGTCTGAATCTAGGCTGAATTTGATGTGCCAGTTTTAACTTATAAGATCCTAAATGATGGACCCTGGAACTAAAGGCCAGGAAGCTGAAGTCTCCAACATTAAGAAAGGGCATGGTGAATCTTCTACTGATGTGATCAGGCAAAGTTGGACACCAAGATCACCTGAGAAGGATATTCCTGATCCTCCTCAGGGATTATCAACCAGAAATGTACAACACAATCAAACACTATACATGCTCAGCTGCTGCAGTTGAGCCCCTTCAAGGAATGGCAAAGGCAACATGCCATTTATCTTATGCATACTTGTAAGTTAGCTATGTTGAACACACAAAGAAGATTTATTAATACCCAATGTAATTGTAAGATTATTCATATCTAAAGATGATTGAAAGATAACAAAAGGAGAAGTAACTTGACCTCTCTCTGACTGCACTCTCTGGCACTATGATAGCTATTGTGATTGGACATTTCATATCATAGCAGGGACTAGACTGTCATGCTCTTAGGAAAGAACTGGCCTTTTTTGTTGTTTCACTCAGCCAAAGCTGGGCTTTCCTCCTGGTGCAAGAGAATGGGGTATGGGAGTTTGCAACACTTTTTTTTTTTTTTTACTTTGGGTACTAGCAGAACGATGGCCAACAGATTGGAAGTGATCTAAAATAATAAGAAGAGCCCTCCCTCCATTACCATCCGATGTCATC
>CM034708.1:44738653-44752783 GCA_020142125.1 Phrynosoma platyrhinos | reverse complement strand
GGCCCGATGGAGATGGGCCTGCATCTCTCCCTCAGATGACGTTGGATGTAGTGGAGGGAGGGCTCTTCTAATAGCTATTAATAGCTATTAAACCTGTTATTTATTTATTTATTTATTTATTTATCATTATTATTTATCATTTATTTTTATTTATTAACCCCTGTTAATTGCCAATCTGTCTGGGAGGGAGACCACTGACCTAGATGCTGGCCGTGGTGAGTCATTTGGAGTAGTGTGGGGCAAAGGGAGATATAGCGTTAACAAAGTGGGGAAGAAATATAAGGGAAGACGAGATCAATATTTGAAATCTATTCCATCTTCCTCTCACCCTGTTAGCTCAAAAGAACCAAGGGTCATCTCTTACCTTGCTCCTCTGCAATGCCAATTCAGTGAAAAACAAATCCCATATTATCCATTATTTGTTAGAAGAAGAAGATGCTGACCTGCCTTGTTTTATGGAAACCTGGCTGGGAGAAGATAGCAGTGTGATGTGGGTTAAGGCCCTCCCAGCCGGGTATACGGTCAAGGAACAGGTTAGGGAAAGTGGGTGAGGGGGGCGAGTTGCCTTGGTCCATAAAAATGCTATCACTTTGACCAGGAGACCTATCTGGAAAATGAATCATATCGAGTGTATCTATTTGACCCTGAAAGCAAGGGACAGCATGGGGATTCTGTTGGTTTACCATCCACCCCTTTACTTAACAGACTCACTGGCTGAGTTGACACAGCTGATCTCAGAGTTGGTGTTGGAGCCTCCCAGGCTTCTTGTTCTGGGGGACCTCAATATCCCCTTCAAGTCAGGCTCATTAGATCTAAAAAGTGCAACTCGGGAGTTCATGACTTCCATGACAGCCATGGTCCTGTCCCAATTAGTCACGGGTCCAAAATATTGTGCTGGTAATACACTTGATGTGGTCTTTAGTACAGATCAGGAATATCAATGGGCTGAGGTAATCCAGACTTCCTCCCTGTCTTGGATGGATCATTTCCTAGCCAATGTAGTGCTGAAGGCTACTACCCATATTCCTCTTGGGTATGGAGGACCTATTAAAATGGTCTGCCCTCGAAGGCTGATGGAACCCAAAAGGTTCCAGGAAGCCTTAGAGGGTTTTATGGTTGGGAATGACAGCGATTCTGTGGAAGCCTTGGTTGATACTTGGAATAACGACCTTACCAGGGCTATAGACATTATTGCTCCCAAGTGTCCTTTTCAACCTGCTTCAAACAAAAAACCTTGGTACACAGAAAATCTTTGCCAATAGAAGCGGGCTGTACAATGACTAGAGTGCCACTGGTGGAACCATCAATGTTTATCTGACATGACATGTCATAGGAACATGTTGGATTCCTATCAAGTGGCAATAGATGCAGCAAAGAATTCTTTCTATGCTACATGTATTGCATCTGCAAAGTCTCATCCAACAGAGCTGTTCAGGGTGATTAAAGAATTAACTCAATTACCTCCCACCCTGAACCCATTATTGGAACCAACTAAAGCCTACTGTGATGCTTTTAATGACTTTTTTTGTAGATAAAATCTCTCAGATAAGGGCCAATTTGAATGCGGGCATTATAACAAAACCAATAAGAGAGATTTCCAGAGACTCTGTGGACTGTGTTACACTGGATCATTTTGAGTTTGTTAATACTGATGAAGTGGACAAACTTCTTGGAAGTGTAAGGAAGACAACATGCCCTTTTGATCCTTGCCCATCATGGCTGACAGTCCAGGGAGGTGATGCAGTAAAAATATTATTACAACTCATCATTAATACATCTCTCAGAGAAGAGAAATTTCCATCTAATTTTTAACTAGCAGTGGTTAAACCACTCATGAAAAAACTCTCCTTTGATGCACTGGTGAAAAATAATTGCAGGCCGTTCTCTTTTTTACCATTCTTGAGCAAGGTGATTGAGAGGGCAGTTGTTTTTCAACTCCAGGCTGTCATGGAAGAAGCCAACTATCTGGAACCATTTCAAACTGGCTTCAGGGCGGGATATGGAGTTGAGATTGCCATGGTCGCTTTAGTCGATGATCTCCATCTGGGCATCGACAGGGGAAGTTTGACCCTGTTTGTGCTCTTGGACATCTCAGCGGAATTTGATACCATAGACCAGGGGTAGGCAACCTTTCCCCTTTAAGGGCTGAGGGACTTCAGCTCCCAGAAGCTTCAGCCATGTTGGCCAATAGTCCCATATTGGCCAATAGCTCCTGGGATTCTGGGAGCTGAAGTCCCTCGGCCCTTAAAGGGGAAAGGTTGCCTACCCCTGCCCTAGACCATTGCATCCTTCTGGAACGCCTGAGGGAGTTAGGTATTGAGGGAACTGCTCTTCAGTGGTTCCAGTCCTACCTCTCGGGCAGATTCCAGATGGTGATGCTGGATGATAGTAGCTCTTCAAAAAGAGAGCTGACATCTGGTGTCCCTCAAGGCACCATTCTATCTCCCATGCTGTTTAACATTTACATGAAGCTGCTGCATGAGATCATCTGGAGACATGAGGCGTAGTGTTACCAGTACGCTGATAACACCCAACTCTACTTCTCTATGTCTCCAACTGTTGCAGTGACTAAGGATGGCATTGCTCCTCTTGATGCCTGTCTTGAGTCAGTAATGGGTTGGATGAAGGAAAACAAACTCAAGCTAAATCCAGAGAAAACAGAGGTACTCTCGATAGGTATCCTTGGTCTGGGAAGGGAGTTTCACCAACCAGTCCTCGACAGGGTCACACTTCCCCTAAAGGATAAAGTATGCAGTTTGGGAGTACTCCTGGATTCATCTATACAGTTGTCATCTCAAGTGGATGCAATGGCCAGGAGTGCTTGGTATCAACTTTGGTTGATCCGCCAACTGCATCCCTACCGAGACCAAAAGGACCTTGAAGTAATAGTACTTGCCCTGGTAATCTTTTGTTTGGATTTCTGTAATGTGCTCTACATGGGGCTACCTCTGTACCAAGTTCGGAAGCTTCACTTGGTTCAAAATTCAGCAGCCAGATTGGTCATCAGAATATCTAGGTCAGACCATATAACACCTGTTTTGAAATCTCTTCACTTGCTGACGATTAGCTTCCGGGCACAGTACAAAGTGTTGGTTATTACCTTTAAAGCCCTACATGGCTTGGTCCTGAGTTTCTTTAAGGAACGCCTGTCCCGACATATTCCACTCCACACTCTCAGAACATCTGGGAAGTATTTATTAGATCATGACAAAACCAGATCAAACTCTGCTTCCCATAGATCGTTCATGGCCACAGCCCCCAAATTATGGAACAGCTTGCTGGAACAGATCCATCTTATCACTACGCTAGATGCCTTTAAGAAGGCACTTAAGACTGAGCTCTTCTGGTGGGCCTATCCATCTGATCTTCTGGATTTCTAGACTCTGATGACAATTGGCTATTTTATTTTATTTTATTTTATTATATTTTCTTATAATTTATTATTGTTGTTTTGATTTTACTATTTTATTGCTTGTATTTTATACATTGTACTCATTCTATTCTGTAATCCTGCCTCCATCCATAGGGAGAAGCAGGAAATATAAATAATAATAATAATAATAATAATAATAATAATAATAATAATAATAATAATAATAATAATGTTTTCTGTCATAATTTTTTTTCACTCTGCTTCTATTTTGAGATGTCTGTCAATACTCTGTTACATTGACCATGCATTTCTCAGTTGTAGAATTATACAATTGAATGTATCCTGCACTAATTCTAGTAATCTAGTCCAGCCCTTTGTCAGTGCAAGAATCCACAACTAAAGCACCCTCTGCTGTAGAAATATTCAATAGATGTGAGTCCATCATTCTCCATGGCAGCTTTTTGAGTCACCTTTGGTTCATAAAATAGTCAGAAGAAAGTTTTATTGCATATTAACAGGCCTACATCAACTCTTGTTATCTCTAAAATTTAAAATTCACATTTTGTTCCATAGTTACAGGGATAGCATGCTCAGAAGCAGTGCTGAGCCAGGACAAATCCCTAGCAACAGCAGTAAGAGAGAACCAAAAGGGTTGAGGGAAAATTCTGAACAACAGAGAGGTTTTATATTAATAAGGAACCCAACTATAAGGATGCCTTTTCCCTTCTCTTTTCAGCCTAACAGATTTTTCTTTTCAATTAGGATATGCCAGACATCTCCCAAAGAGGAAGGAGAAGTCTTTCTTATGCTACTTTTTTTTAATACTAGGAACAACCTACCCCCAGCTCTTCTCAAAGGTGTGTTTCTGCACAAATTATACTTTTTTCTATATTTTAATTTTTGACATAATTTCAATTATTCTTCTAGAACTGTACATAAATTCTTTCACTTTAAATTCTTAAATTCTCTCACATTTAAGAACAACCATGCTGAATTAGACTAAACATCTGTCTAGTATAACATTCTATTTATACCACAGCCACCAACAAGGGCAATCATGGAACTACTCCCTCCATCTCTCCATCTTGCATTGGCCAATAACTAGTACACATAGCATATTGCTTCTGATACCAGAGATGACACACAGCCATCCTAGTAGCCACTGATGGGTCTATCTTCCACAACTTTATCCAGTTCCCTTTTAAAACCATCCAAATTTACAGTCTTCACTACATCTTGTGGAAAAGTTCAAAACTTTAATGATGCTTTGTGTGCATACATTTATCTGTCCTGAATCTTCTAATATTCAGTAGCAGTAGATGACCTTGGATTATGACAGGTGCATTTCTATATCTTCTCTTCCTTGCCTTTTTCCTAAGCTAAATAGCCCCAGATGATGCAGTCTCACCTCTCTCTGACATTACCATGTCCTTTCTTAAATGGAAGTACAAGAACTGTATCTTATACTCAAGATGTAATCAATCCATGGATTTCTATAAGGGCAGTATGATATTAAAAACTCATTTCTAATTCCTTTTCCAACTGTACCCAATTTGGAATTTACCTTTATATATATATATAGCTGCCATACACTGGGTTGACCTTTGTCTGCAGATATTAAATATGGTGCCCAGATCTCTTGATCAGTTGCTGCCAACTCACATCCCATCAGTATAAATATGAAGATTGAATTTTTGGCACTGCTACAATCACTTTACACTTGTTTTCACTAAATTACCTCTACCCTGTTGAAGCCCATTCTCCTACTTTAGAAGATATTTTGGGACCTTTTTGCAAGTTTTTTTATTCTTGCCACTCTAAGTGGTATCACTCTATAGTGACCACTCCACTATAAATCCCTTATTCCAGGTTTTGCTTAGAAGATTATCTTCTCTTCAGGCTTCATAGGTATTCTTGTTCTGCATTTTATTTGGGGGTATTTTTTCTGCATTGCTGTATCTTCTAATAAATCATCACAACTTTTATTCTTAAAGTAGTGTAGAGAGGGGCTGGAAGTTAGGGGATATTATAGGTGTTTTTTCAGTCATTTATTAAGGTGTTACATATTTTCACCTTTGCTCAGTATAGTAATTGTTGTTTTTAACTTAGGGCCTGTACAGACCGGCCAAAAGGACCGGCCTGGGGCTGGAGTCAGGGTGTGTCAACTGTACATCAGCCTACCCAACTCTGCTCCCCCATTGTCCTTACACTGCCCAAGCAACTGCATGATGGGCAGCAAAAGGGCACATATTTGCACTATGCTGAAGAAGCGGTGAAAAGTCACTGCCACTGCAGGTAGGGTACCCTTTCTGTAGTCCAAAATGGAGCTGCTTTTTGCAGCTTCTTTTTGCACTGTGGAAAGGTCAGATCAGGGTCACAGCATGTGGTTGTCATGGCCCTGATCTGGCAAGAAAAGGGGTTACGTCCTGACTCCCCTTAGGGGCCATCTGTACAGCCATTCACTTGATTTTCTAAGATTTCATTTATTATTTTTCCATTGCTTCCAAGTTGTTATTTGCTTCATTTGGATGATGATTTTAATGCAATGCTGTCCAAGTCTTCATTGTTTAATAAAAATTATATCTGGTACATAGTCATAATTACTAATGGTTTGCCTGCCAATGTTCAGCCCTTTCCCCACCTTTAAAAATAGTTCTAGAGTCTCTGTCCTACATAGCTCGAGATTAAGAGACTTTAAAGAAGGTAAGTATCCTCTGGGGCACCCCAGAAAAAAAAAAAGTTTCCCCCCCCCAGGAAAGTTTTGCTTTAGCTGAGCCCTCTGTTTAATGTCTTCTCTTTCTTACACCATATCCTCTTACCTTCACTACAGTGCCTTAATTTATTAGCCCTGATTCATGAGTTGACATTATTGTGCATATATATGCACAATATATATCTCCATCGGGCCTAGCCTAAGTGGGAGTGAAAATATTTTATGTTACATGCTGATGTTTATATTGTAAACCGCCCGGATTGGACTACCAATGGGCGGTATAAAAATAAAATTTATTATTATTATTATTATTATTATTATTATTATTATTATTATTATTATTATTATATATAGAGAGAGGTAAAGGTATTGCCCATTGGCAAGGTTGTCAAGTCATGTCCGGCGATGGGGCAGTGCTCATCTTCATTACTAAGCCAAAGAGCCAGCATTGTCAGAGACTACTCTGTGATCATGTGGCCAGCATGATTGCACAGAACGCTGTTTACCTTCCCACTGAGAAGTAGTACCTGTTTATCTACTTGCATTTGCATGCTTTCAAACTGCTAGGTTGGCAGAAGCTGGAACTAGTGACAGGAACTCACATCATGCAACATCCAGGCCTTGAACTACCAACCTGCTGATCTTGCAATTAACAGAGTCAGCATCTTAACCACTTGAGCCATTGCATATATAATATTTTGTGTGTCTGTTATTATTATCTGATATTAGTGACTGTCCTTTGAGGAGTGGAGTGAGGGAAGTCAAATATAAATATGACTACTGTGTGACTTCATGCCTGGCCAGAAAGCCTCAGTTGACTTTTCCATTCACTACAATGGAAAAAATTTAATAAACATTCCAGGAAAAGAGATTCCACCTTAACATTAGGGGGAACTTCCTGACAGTAAGGGTGATTCGACAGTGGAACACACTCCCTCAGAGAGTAGTGGAGTCTCCTTCCTTGGAGGTCTTTAAGCAGAGGCTGGATGGCCATCTGTCGGGGGATGCTTTGATTTTGAGTTCCTGCATGGCAGGGGGCTGGACTGGATGGCCCTTGTGGTCTCTTTCAACTCTATGATTCTATGATTCTATGATTCCTTCTCTCTTCCTCTAATTCTCCCACACAAGTATCTCTATTTGAAAATATTGTCTTCCTGAAGAGACAAAGCCTGTCATATTCTGGGAAAGTAGATGTAGAGAATAATGTACTATATATTTTTAAAAGTTTACATTGAAAAAAAAAAAAGCAGCTGATGGATTCTCGGTGGTTTCATGAGCAATTGGCATGAACATGGCATGCAAACAAGATTCCCCATAGGTATGTTCCTTATAAGTCTTTGCAAGGACATCCAAAGTACATGGGCATTTTTGAACTGGGGGAAAATGGTATTTGAGGCTGCAATTAAATCCCTGTTCAATGGTGCTGGATACTGGGAGCTGCAATTCAGCAACATCTGGAGGGATACATGATTT
Organism: Phrynosoma platyrhinos; assembly: GCA_020142125.1. NCBI lineage: Eukaryota > Metazoa > Chordata > Lepidosauria > Squamata > Phrynosomatidae > Phrynosoma > Phrynosoma platyrhinos. Next base: position 44,745,224 of record CM034708.1, on the reverse strand, counting down.
TCACCCATTCCAAAGGAATATCAGTCTTCTTGTTCTGGATTAAGCACACTCATCTAATGGTTATATCAATTCATAATGCTGGCCAAAAGAGGGTGGGAACTGTAGCCATTATTCAGAATTTGAATTAAAGAAGAAAGTGGTTATGTCAAGGTGGGAAATTGGGTCATTTAAAAAAGTTTTAGTGGACTCACAAATTACAGTGCTGAGCTAAGCTCCTTAACAGTTTCTGGATGAGAACATGTTTAAACTGTCAAGCAAGATTAAACATTTTCCAACTGTAGACTGAAATCTGCAGATTTACTTATTAATTCTTTTAATCAGGCTGAATAAGAAACTAAAAAGGCCAGAACAGATATGGCTTAACCAGATGGATGTAACAAAATAAGAGGAACAGGGCAGGAGAATAAAAATTGTGGACGTACTAAACAAATGCTAGGTACACATGTCAATTTGAAATCATGCATCCGAGACCAAAATCATTAAATAGTACTAACTGTACTTAACTGCTCAATCCTATGTTGATATATAGGCACAGCTGTATGTCTTAAGCATCCAATGGAAGGTATTCCAAAGTACATCGGCCAAAGAATCTATGGAAAATAATTGCCTCCAGTGTGTGTGTGTGTGTGTATTGACAAACTCCACCATAAGAAATTCCCTTCTAAAAAGAAAGGAGGGTTATCGTGTAAATTTTAGAAAAAAGTTTAATGAGTTGATATAATAGTTTTTCTCCCCTGCATGCATTGTGTTGGTAAAGCATCCTAATATTCTGTCAGGAAGCTGGAAAATCAGAATGTGTGTACATAGAAAGAGAAACAACATGTTGCACTTGTTGACTTGCTAGCTTCTCATATTTCATTATTCTTGTGATAATTATACTGGCACAGAAATTTTGTTATTGTAAATATTGAATTTTTATTCTACTCCACTCTAGAAATTAGAAGTTCAACAAGCTTGTAATAGTTGGATAAACTGAGTTTTATAAACAGCAAGTAAACAGGCTTCATTGGGAATCAGTTAAGTTTATTTTCTTTTCATACTTTTCTTTCTTTTTTCATAAAATTGCTCTTTAAGTGGCATAGTCCATTAAAGTCCATTAAAGTCAATGGACTCTTGCCATATAAGACAAGCACACCCAATACAATTACTCTGGGCCTCGGCAGACAACTAATAAAGTCGTCTCCGAGGCAGGGAAGAGGAGGGGCAGCCGCACGAGCGGCGCCCCTTCCTCCTCCCGAGGTTGTCCTCGGAGCTGCCGGCCCTCCGCACGGCCGGCGCTCCGAGGGCAACCTCCCGCCGCAACCTCCACACACGTTGCGGCAGAAAAGTCAGGGAAAGTGTGCCCTACGCGTTTAGGGCGCACTTTCCCTGACTTCTGAAAGGAGCGCTAGTTTTGCGCTCCTTTCAGAGGTGCCGACAGTGTGCCTCGGTGCGGCTGCCGCGGTCCCGCGGCGCACCGTCCCAGGGCGTCCTGGACGCCCTGGTCTGCTTAGGGGGTCTGTCAGCAGTCTGACAGTGAGGGAGGAGTATCAGGAAACTGCCAACTATTAGAATAGTGAGGTAATTTTGAAGGTGAGACAACATTTTGCCTGTCAAATCACTGAGGAAGGGAGGGAATTTTTTTTTTACTTGAATCCTCTATAGGCTTTCTTAAAAGTCATCATTTTTAAATAAAGAGCAACATATACTTCTGGTTACTAATATCACACAATTTAAGGGCAGTTGATTCAAAAACCAATATAGGGTCAGCCTATTTGCACTATGGAGATTGCTGCACATGGCTATTACACCATGAATACACTGGGAAGAAAGCGGCTTTGGCAAAAATCATCACACATCGCCACCTCCGTCCTGTAGCTGCACTATCTCCCACCCTTTTTTCATTCACAGGGGAAACCTGTGATGAACTGGTAATCATGCAAGTCTACAGTTTTGAATATTGCACCTGAGACAGTTGTGCGATTACCAGAAACATGGTGCCAATGTCCCCTCCCCTCCCCCCTTGCTATTTCAGAGCACCCTAATTAATGAGACATAAGTCAAGAGCATGCATTGCATGAAGGAAGGTTCAATTTAATGTGCCCTATAGACCCTATTGTAGATGCACCATCCTAACCCTAACCTAATAAGCAACTTTGGGATGCTTGAAGTGTTGCTGCTAGATGTTGTGGCTGGAGAAAGTGATAAGTGTGAGTTTAACTTCTAAGCTGGACCCCCATGCACATTCCAGCTCCATTTTCCCAGTGGTTCTGTGCAGCTGTGCAGCTCTTCAGCTGTGCTTCATCGATGCTCATCTTCTACACTGGGCAGAATGGCAAAATGGCATACATATGCCCCTAGACTCTGGAATGGCCTGCCAGACGAGATCCGTCAGCTAACATTTTTGGACAGCTTTAAAAAAGCTGTCAAGATGGATCACTTCTGGCAGGCCTTCCCAGATTAACATGGTGCCAATGTCCCCTCCCCTCCCTTCTTGCTATTTCAGAGCACCCTAATTACCATTTAAAATTCTTTCTTTCTTTCTTTCTTTCTTTCTTTCTTTCTTTCTTTCTTTCTTTCAAAAAAAAAAAAACATTTTAAGAGCTATTTTGGGGCTCCAGAACTGTACAGGAGGGTGAGGGGAACAAAACAAAACAAAAATTCCTAAAGGCATGCTGGGTAGGGCATAGCAATAGCAATAGTAATAGTAAGTACATTTCTATACCACTTATCAATGAAATAGCACTCCATAGGTGGTTTACAATGTGTAAGCCAATTTTCCCGAACAAGTTGGGCACTCACTTTACTGACCTACAAAGGATAGAAGGCTGAATGGACCTTGAAGCCCTCCTCTAGGATCAAACTTACAACATTGTGGCCATAGTGCTAATATTTAACTACTGTGCCATCAGGGCTGCTTAGACAGGGAGGTGGGTAAGGAAGAGTTCAGGAGGAGAGTATGATGGAGGCAGCAGCCCCAGTTCCACAACTGCAAGAGGTGCAGTGATGGCTGCCTAAAATTGGTAATTTCCCATTTTTAATAAACAGTGTGATGGCTGCGAGAACAGGGCCATGTGCAATAATGTCCCACATAAGAGTTTATCACACGGGGGGAAGTCAAGTGTTTAAACAGTGATTACCCCATGAAAATTACATGATCACAATTAAGATTTTCACATGATGACATGATTAAAGAGTCATTATTCCAGGAATAAACAGGGAATAAACAGCAACAAATCATTCACGGGGTTTCCCTATGAATGATTTGTTGCTGACTATTCCCTGGTTATTCCCAGGATAATGACTTTTTAATTGTGACATTGTATGAAAATCTTAATCACGATTATTCAATTTTCAAGGGATAATCACTGTTTAAACCCCTGATTTTCTCTGTGTGAATAAGTCCCTAGTTAAAGTGATATTATTCCACTTTGACTGCCACATTTCCATCCTACAGAATCCTAGGATTAATAGTTTAAGAAGGGACATTCCTAGGCAGTGTGATTCAGTGCCTCATAAAACTGCAACCAGGATTCCATAGGATGGACCATGACAATTAAAGAGGAATAATAGCACTATCATTGTGTAATGAATGGGTCCCAGGTCAACAGTGTTAGGCACTCCATCCTTCCATCTGGCTTTCCATCTAAAAGGTCACAGAGACATTTAGATGCATGCAAAGTATATTATAAGTAAGCATAACACAGTAGAGACTTGGGAAGAGACTCAGGATCTGGGTGGTGAGCCTCCTTCCCTGCCCCCTCCTCCCTCGGAACACCTGGCCTCATGGGAGCCTTCAAAGTCTCTGCAAGCCCAGACCACCAGCCACAGCAGAGACTTGGGAAGAGACTCAGGAGCTGGGCAGTGAGCCTCCTCTCCCGCCCCCTCCTCCCTCGGAACACCTGGCCTCATGGGAGCGGATGCAAGGACGGGATCGGAGGATGTAGCAGTAGAGCCCCAGCTTTAGCCTTTAAGACTCTTGGGGGCATGGCCCTGATGCTCAGCGGGAGGCTATCTCTATTTTTTTTCTTTATTCAGAATGCCTTTGTTTATTGTATAGCTGTGCATTGTGAGAAGCTAATTTTAATCTGTCTTTTAATTTGTTTTGTTTGATTTGTTTTGGGGTGGGTGGGAATGAAGGATAGGATTTGAATTGTTTTTATTTGTTTTGATGCTTTGAATATTGTACGCCGCCTCGATTGCCTGGCAGAGGGGTGGGATATAAATAAAAATTATTATTATTATTATTATTATTATTATTATTATTATTATTATTATTATTATTATTATTATTATTATTATAAGCTGTGGTGCTACACATCCTTACTGTTCATGACTCACACAGAGAATCTTAAGGCATTAACCTTAGCTTCTAGTTCCCTGGCTTTGAGAGATTTAAGCCAAGGGTTTTGGGTGGCTTTTTAAAAACTAAATAGAATATTTAATTAGTGAGTAAAGACAGATTTCCAAGCAAGTTACATTTTTAAACCTTCCTTGTGCTAAAATGATGAGGGGGTTAATGGTGTGGGGGGGGGAGGTTGTGGTGCTGCTATAATTCTGGGCTTGAGGGGTTTTTTTATACCTACAATAGCTGAGGTTTTTAATGATTAACTCTGTTCATCAGATCTGTTCATTCCTTCTAATGTATCATAAAGATGTCCTGCTGTTCCCAGCAGTGCCATACTAATTCAGTGCACTAGCAAAATTAGCAGCAGGAAACAACTCTTTGAAATTTTCTCCATTTATGAACAGCATTGTTCATTCAGAAAAGAATAGCTGTTCCTGCTGTAATTGTTCCTGTGTTAAGAAGGCTGAGAGTTTATTTTCATTCCATCCACTTTTTTAAAAAAATCAATAGAAATAAATACACATACAATTAAATATTGGATTAAACAGCCAACTGAGAAACCAAGTTTCTTTCACTTTTAAACTCTTCTGGTTTCGTCTCCAAGGGAAGACTATTGTGCTGAAATTCCTTAGCAGGCACTCGATAATGCAAAAACCCTTTGAAGTTTCCATTGGAGAAAATTGAACAGATGCAGCATTGAATAAATGCATAGTGCTGTCTTTTGAATGTTAAGAAAAGCCACTGTTCCTGGCAAAAAAGTTAATATTTAATATTATTTGCATATCAAAGTATGTGGTTTGTGAGTTGAGCTGAGAAGACCAAAACCATCCTGTGTTGCAGCCAGATGTATAAAATTCCTTTTTTTCATAGTTTGCATGCAGTACAACAAATGTGACAAGTCTTGTTCAGCACTGGTCTGGAAGGTGATGGACATCATTGGCTGCATTAACTGAATTTTTTAACAAAACTTGCAGCACAACTAGTAGAAACCCTGGATTTCTCCATAAGACAATGCATAGTATTAGGAAATTCTGCATGACAGATGGAATAGTGTCAACAGATGTCTACAGCATTTGGGGGTTGCAGCTCTTTTGTTCACATTTCAATTACATAGTCACTTTGAAGCATTGACTGTTTTGTTTGTGTTGTGTATTTTACTATTTCTTGTTACTGTTCTGCAGTCTGGCAAACAGAATATGACAATTTTCTCAATGTCAGGCTTTAATTTCCACTGCCAACCATTTCTGAAAAGCACTCCAACTTCATCAGGTTTGAAAGCCAGCACACAATCACAGCAGCAATCTCATCAATGGTAGGGGAATATCGTATCCTAACCATGTTGAATGCATATCAGTCAGATGTGCTGATTGTCACAGGTCAGTGTAAAAGCTGATCCTGGCATGTTTTGATTCAGCAGTGATACATCTTGCTGTCTAGTATCCATGGGAAATAGAAATGCAAACTATACAGTAAACAAATCAATGTGGCTGACAAATCTTTAAGCAATGTTGTTGTTGTTAACTACCCTTGAGTCAATCCCGACTCTTGCCAACCCTGTAGATAAGACATCTCCAAGCCCCTCTGTCCTGCACTGCTCTGCTCAGGTCCTGTAAATTCATACATGTGACTTCCCTAATTGAGTCAATGGGATGTTTCTCTCTTTCTACTGCCTTCCACTCTTCCTAGCATTATTGTTTTTTTCCAATGAATGATGACTTTTTATGATGTGGCCAAGTTTGATAATCTTAACTTTCAGTGAGATTTCAGGCTCAGTCTTTTCGAAAGCCATTTGTTCATCTTTTTGGCTGTCCACAATATCCTCAGCATTCTTCTCCAGCACCACATCACAAATGAATTAATATTCTTCTTGCTTCCTTTCTTCACTGTCCAGCTCTTACATCTGTACATGATGATGGGGAATGCAATTTGATTAAAAAGCAATATGGAAGGACAAATGTCTTAGAAGACTTCCTCTGTTAGCTGATGTTACCTCCATCCCATGTAGATGCACCTGTAGAGAGAAAACTCTTACCAACTAACCAGTTAGATTGACCAGAACTTTGCATAATTTGTAAATCAAGAGTTATATTTGTCTAAGATTCATAATACCCTGGAATATACACATAACATTGGGATTATTAAAATATTGTTGCATACAGCCAGGGAAAAACAACAAAGAAATGTCATTTGGGAATAATGGAGAAAGGAGCCACCCCGACCTGTCGGGAGGGGCTCTGTGTTGCG
>CM034708.1:44712199-44727296 GCA_020142125.1 Phrynosoma platyrhinos | reverse complement strand
TTGTTTTTGACCGACCTGGCATTGCAAAGGAGCAGATTGAGGGTCAGTAGAATGGTTGGGATGCTCTCCAAGTTATCCTGGGAAACAGAGCCAACTGAAGGAGGGATAGATATCAAGCATCGATCCCTCCTTCTTTTGTAACATCTGTTGGCTCTGTAACCACCATACCTCCCTCTCCCCCACACCACCTGAATATCCACTCCCAGACTATGGTCAGCTCCAGTATGTAGAAGGGGAGGCGGATACCCAGCTGACTCCAGTCTTTAGTTTCCACCACAGCTGCATGAAGGCCCACGCAATTATCAATAAGAGGCAGTTCCTCAAGGCCATCTAATGGCTAAAGCAAGACCAGCAATGTTGGAGTCAAGGGCAGGCCCAGGTGGCAAGTCTCGCTGCCGCTGGGGGGGGGAGAAGAAAGGCTTGATGGGGCATTTTGTAGGCCCAGGTGGTCCCGCCCTCCTCCTCCTCCTCGCGCCGCTCACCACAAACCGGGCGTGTTGGGGCCAGAACGGGCCCAGGTGGCAAGTCCCGCTGCCGCTGCGACAGTTCCCTGGCCACAGCTGATCTTAATTGGGCTGGACTCAGCCTTCCTGCCTTCCTGCAGCCCAAGGTGCTGGCAATGCCACGTGTAGCTGAGGGGGGAGAGATGGTCCTGGGAGGGTTTTTAAGCCCACCAGTGATCCTCCCTCAGTCTCGCTGCCACTGCGACAGTCCTCTGGCCACAGCTGATCTTAATTGGGCTGGACTCAGCCTTCCAGCCTTCCTGCAGCCCAAGGTGCTGCCGATGCCGCGTGTAGCTGAGGGGGGAGAGATGGTCCTGGGAGGGTTTTTAAGCCCACCGGTGATCCTCCCTCAGTCCCGCTGTGCTGCAACAGTCCCCTGGCCACAGCTGATCTTAATTGGGCTGGACTCGGCCCTCCTGCAGCCCAAGGTGCAAGTCTAGGTGACTCCAGCAACAACTCCGAGACAAGCTGTGTCAGCTCACATAGGGAGTTTGTTAGGCAACGGGGTGGTTGGTATATCAACCGAGTCCCTATACCAGGGGCCAGCAACCTACGGCCCCTGGGCCAGAACCGTGCTTACCAGCCCAGGCGGACCCCTACCACCACCACCGCCACCGCCTGCAACCACTGCCTGCAACTGCCGCCACGCGTTTTGGTCGCCGTGTAGGTGCGCATGCCACGGCCACAATTTTGTTTTACAAAATGTCAGCCGCAATGCATTTGTGCATGCGCAGGAGTACTGTGCATGCGCAAACACATTGCGGCTGCCATTTTGGAGAACAAAATGGCGGCTGCAACATACGCAGAGGCGCTGCAGCAGCACATGCAGCGGCGGCGGCAACGGTGGTGGCAGTGTGCACAGCGGGGTTGTGCGCTGCAGTGGGGGTCACGCGTGCACACATGTCGCCATCCCCCTCAGGCCTGTTGGAAAGTTGGACTTTGGGGGATCAGCCCCCAGCTCAAAAAGGTTGCCTACCCCTGCCCTATACTATCCCTGGTCTTCCTGCTCAAGTAGATACTCTCAAAATGGTCTGTTTTCCAGATAGGTATCCTGGTCAAGGAAAGGTTGTTTTTGTGAACCAGAGCCATGCCTCCCCCCCCTTTCCCTCACCTGATCAAACACAGAATACCCAGCTGGGAGAGCCTGATTCCAGGTGATGACACTATCCTCCCCCAGCCAGGTTTCTGTAAAACATGCCAGGTAGGCTTCCTCATCCATGAGAAAATCATGGATGATATGAGTTTTATTTTTCACTGACCTGGCATTACAGAAGATCGGGGTAAGGTTCTGTGGCAAGGTTGGCAAGCTCCCCAACTTACTTTGGGCAACAGGGTGAAGTGAAAGTGGGATTGCTTTTAAACATCGATCCCACCTTCTTTTGCAACATAATTCTACCCTATTATCGCCATATCTACTTTTGCCCCGTACTACCTCCATAGGCATTCCCACAGTTCCCCTTTTTAACTCTCCCCCAACCCTCTCCATTCTAGTTGGTTATCTGTAACCCACAGAGTATCCAGTGTTGTTGTTGCTGCTTCTCCAAGCACACAAATTGGGCTTGGCTTTATAGACGCTCCCACCCTCGCTCACCACTGCGCTGCCAGTGGAAAGTTGGAATTGGGCTGGGCAAGAAACATGCCCAGAACCTTCCCACCATTGTCGTTGTAGCATGGGAAGGAGAGATGGAAGCCTCTTAAAGTCTCCGCTGGCATTGGGAGCCAGCCCTTTGCTGCCCGGGTGGTGGTGGGATAGCAAGGAGGACAGGCTCTTAAAGGGGACTGTATCTTATGTTGTTCATGCTGCTGAGAAAATGTACATAAATTATGTTGGAAGTTTATGAAATGGCTTTAGAATGCTACTAATTATCCTTATCTACTGTATGGAGAGAGGAAGAACAATAGCCACTTTCAGAATTCGAACTTCAGTAAACACAACTCTTTGGTGCCCTCTGTCACAATCATAATGTACATTTGGAAGGTACCCATTCACCTCTTACATCAAGATGGCAAGGTAGGGTTAGATGCCTCTTGCAGCCCCATCTGAATCTCTAAGCTTTTATGATTCTATGAAGATGTAACCTGAGAGCTTCCTGCAGCCTCTAGGGCCTCACAGAGATCAACATTCTTTTGATTTTTTTTCCAGAATGAATGGCCCTCAAATGTTCTCTAGCTGGCATGGGGACATTTTCTCATGTTTTTATCCCCTAGGCATTTTCTGGACCTAAAATGGCCTAGTGCCCACCCCTCAGTTCTGGCAAAAATGTGCCCTAGACCATGCATGGGGGCATTCTGGGATAAAAATTGAATTTCTTCATAAGGTCTGTAGCCCTGCAAATGTTAGGCAGCCCCTCCTAGCTTCAGTTGTCCATTCCTGTCTTGCAGTGTATACTTTACAGGATGCCTGAGTACCTAGGTGTGTGTGTGTGTGTGTGTGTGTGTGTGTGTGTGTGTGTGTGTGTGTGTAAATATATGGACTGATATATGTAACAGAATTCACAGAGGACAGGAATGAATACTGCTGGTCTCTGTCCTAAGTCACAGCAACATTGACTGGTATAAATGAATCCTTGAAACCCAATCTCATTTTTCTAACTGAGAGGCAAAGACTTCAGGAATTGGCCACACTAATCTCAAAAGCTTGCATGAGTTTCACACAAATAGGTTTTAATTATACAGTAAACAAATTGTTGTTATGGGCCATCAAATCATTTCTGACTTATGACAATCCTAAGGTGAACCTATCATGAAGTTTTTGGGGACTGAGAGTGTGTGACTCACTCAAGGTCGCCCAGTGGTTTTCCATAGACAAGAAATGAATTGAACCCTGGTCTACAGAGTTGTAGTTCAATGCTCAAACCACTACACCACTCTGGCTCCCTATAAACATAGTAAACATAATCATACTATAAAATATAACTTGAAAAGTATGGAGAAGATGATAATTAAGTATGTATGTGCATGTGTCCATGTCCATATGCTGTAAATTAAATTAATTGGAGGTTGTTCTTATTTTTGATCATAATAATCAATGTTATGGGAGGGGAGATAAAAAGGCTTGCACATTTTGAAAGGTAAGTGACATTGCCTTGAAATTAAAAATATTCTGATTATGTGGAGGGGCAAATGTTAGTTTCTATTTATGTCATATATGCATATAACCACACATAATCATTTCCCATTCATATCATCAATTCTAATGTATTAGGATTCTTTCCAAAGCTGCCATTGTGGCTCTCCCTTGAATATCTATATTCATGTATATAGTGTTTTCTGTCTACTGGAGCACAGCACAAATGAAGCAAATAGAAAATTTTATTTTATTTTCTCGGTTCATCCTTTTAGTCTAATTAGAAATAATTCAACTGTCATTTTTAATATATGCATGAATCCTGCATTAACATTCTTGTAACCTATTTGGCATTTCACACAAAAAGTTTTATTGCAATTCTTATAATTAACCAGTCACACAAGATCTACCTTTTGAATGTATGTGGCTTTTAAATGACAGGACGATTCTCCTTAGCTCTCCCTGCCTTCCCCCTGCCCTTCTTTTTGAAAAATATGTGTTCTAAGCATGTAAAATGTATTAGAGGAAGTAATATCATTCAAGGAGGGCTTTGCATTCATAAATTGCATCTTGGATTGGAATTTGTAGAGACAAATATTCAAGAAGGGATATCTTTTCCAGCTTACTCTCTAACAGAAAAATAATTCATATAATGCACATGAAGAAAGAATAAAGTCATTGCATAGCACAAAATGTTAGGGCACAGACACTAATCAGAACTAGCAAATCTTATAGTCAGCATTTAGCTATGATGGGTAACATAATATATCTTTCATTAGACTGGATCTGTACAACATGTGTGTCAGCAAAGTAAATACACTTTATTACCCATTTATAAAACACCACTATGCTTCATATTAGTCTTGTGTTCAGGACTGCCCTTATCATTAATCAGAGTGTGATTGCCCCTTCAATTGACAAATGCTGAGAGCAGCCAGAGATTTGTGAGATTACATACCTTTCTGTGCCAAATAAATGTAAGGGTATGTCCAAATGGGCCAAATTAACCCTCCCCCTGCCCTCACCGCAACCTGTCTTCATGATGCAGGGCCAATGCTCCAGTTTGACTATGGACTATATTATTTATTTATTTATTTATTTATTTATTTACTTATTTATTTCCCACCCTTCTCCCATGACTGGGACTCAGGGCAGCTTAGAACATTAAAAACAATACAATTAAAAACATGCAAAATACATTAAAACAGAATTAAACAAATACAATAAAATAAAAAAGATAAATATGTTTAAAATACATTCAAAACAATATAGCATCCCAGGCCATTCTTCAAAAGTTTTCTGTTTTGAATGTCGGAAAAGGAAGAATTTCACCTATTGGTGGAAGACCTTCAAGGAAGGGGCCATTCTGGTCTCTCTGGGAAGGGAGTTCCAGAGTCTAGGGGCATCCACTACACCAGGACAGCCTCCTTGGATTGGGGTAAAATGAGTAGTAGAGTCAAGTGTCATCGACATATTGATGATACTGCATCCCAAAATTCTGGACAGCTTCTCCCAGCAGTTTCATGTATATGTTAAATAGCATAGGGGACAACACAGAACCCTAAGGGACCCCACAAGCCAATGATCAGGGCCTTCTTCACAGTGGGCCTCTGAGTGGTCTGCATTTTCTACATATCTTCATGATATGAGGCCAATTCTGCATCAAATCTGGGCCATTCCTGCCTTAAACTGCATTAAAACATTTACTTTTGGCAACTCCAGCAGTGCCTACATGATCTCACATTTAGGGGATTATGGCTGCCATCTTCCAAGGGTCAGGCTGGGGTCATAGGGAACTGCACATGCTTCTAAAATGAAATATTTACCAACAAAAATGAAGCATATTCACTAACAGTCCCCCCCCCCCCCGAAAGCATTGAGACCAATGCACGGGTGCGTTGGGATCAATGTCTTTTGAATTAGCCTTTGTCATAGAATTTCAGGGTGACAATTTGGATGGAGTAGTAGTGTTCGGGTGGAGGTATATCTCTCTTAGGAAAAGAGGGGTTGGAATCCCTAATCACACATCGGGAACCCATTCATACTTTACCAATAACAGAAAATCAATGACAACAAACAGATAAGCAATGGAAGCAATAGAAAAGCAATAGCAACATGTCAATGGCAATAATGATGGTAGCAAACAAACAGCAATAGCAATATGAATGCGGGCATGGACAATGCAATGTGAGTCCAAGGGTGGGCAATAGGGAGTGAAAGTCCATTCTTAAATATGGACAAAAGTCTAAGGGGCAACGGGTCCAAGGGGGCAAAGGGAATGGAAGTCCATTCTTCAATACGGGCAAAAGTCCAAGGGGCAGTGTCGTGTCTGGCTTGGGCAACACTGTCTGTAATTGGCGCTCGTGCGGTGGCTTGGTTAGAAGCCTTGGAATAGGCGGGGCAGCTGCGAAGGAGGGATCCGCTCATCTGCAATAGGAGCGATGCAGGCACCATCTGGGCTGGACTTGGTGGTGCAGTGATCTGGCTGGTGGTCCACACCAGAGCTGCATTCAGGGGCTGAAGCGATGTGGGCAGGTCCTATCTGCAAGCAGGAAGGCTTCATTGGCGTCTGGATTTCCTGTTGGAGGCTTACTTTCCTCTTAAAAGTTTGTAGATGAAAACAATAGAAAGCATGCTTTGGAGATGAAGATTCACCCTCCCCCCCCCCCATGTCTCTGGAGAGACATGACTAAACGGTTAAGCAACATTGCCATAGGTTGACACAGAAGTCAGAGGCAGAGTAACCAAGAAAGAAAGGGACTTTCCCACCTGCAATGAAATCCATCACCGAAAGGGAGCGTATAGCACCAAACACATAGACACATCAACTATTATCATGCAACAAATCTACTTGGGGCTTAAGGCCCATCTCCTTCAACTCAACAACTACTCCAAGGCTGAGAAACTGTAGCGGTTACACTGTCTCGGAGCCTGTTGGCGGTTGCAAATTATCAGTGAACTTGAGTCCTGTACCATAGCGCTCTTTTACATGGGGGTGCACAGATAGGCTGAAACTAGTCAGGCGGGTCGCAGGGGTGATCCCAGTTCAAACTGTGGGCACTTGGTCTGGGTGAAGCGGGGGTCACCATCTTAGAGTGGGGGTCAGGAATGTTGGGAAAAACATGAAGATTAGGGTGCCATTTTGAACTAGACAGGCTTATTGCAATGGAACCGGGGCATTCCTGGGCTTATAAAAGTTATGGCTGGATGTGGTTTGGAGCGGGGATTTAGATCCATTGCTCTGAACGTGTTGGTCATAATGACTTGAAAGGAGGTGGATGGGTCTATGGTTGTGGTGTTTTCTGTGGCTGGGTTGCCCTAAGTGGGGACTCCATGAGGGGGCCCTGCTACTGGCTGATAGGGAAGGCCAACTTTGGGGCTAGTCCCCCATCTTCCTATTGAGTGAAAAAGACAGAGCAAAATTCTTCCTCCCCCCCCCCCAATACTGAAAGGGCGGGGCACAGGCAGAAGCTATGGATGGGCGAATGGCTATGTTTTATCCAAGGGGGCTCTCTTCCCCACCTTTGTCTTCTGGAGGACAGAGGCAATCAGAAAATGAGCTGGGCTGGTGGAAGTGGTTATAATGCCTAATGGTTGTGGAAGATCTAGCCTGTGTCTAAGGGCACGAAACTCGGCCCCTTGCTTTCTGATCCAACACATGAGACTAATAGCTCCCCTGACAGTGATAACCTGTATCACCATGATTATTGCAATGGGATTGGTTACCATTTTTAGAATTGCCTGTCCAGTGGCAGACCAGTCCCACCTTCCAAACCAAGTATTCTTTGCTGCATGTTTAATTTCCTGAGTGACTTCAATAATCTGCTGGGCTTTGAGGTTTACAGAAATCTTAATTCTGGCTTCAGTCTGCTTGATTTGTTTGGTGGCCTGACTCAAGTTAGTGAGTAGGCACAACCATTTTGAGATTTGTAGTTCATCCTCTAAATGAAATCCTTCTAGCAATTGTGGGTTTACAAAATATGGTGCTTAACTCGTATATTCTCTAACCATTTCATAAAGATAAAATTCCTTTTCAAAACAATCCTTAACATACACTTGACAAAAACATGGGTTTCCTAGTGATCTATCAATGTCTAGAATACATTCAAATAGCAATAAAACAACATGATCACAAGGGGTCCAGAGGCAAAAGCAATCATGGTTAAGTTGTTCAAGGATGGATGACTGAACTGGGACTATAACATGGTTCTGTATCTCTTGTATGGGGGTTCCTATTAGGCCACTGTAACAATGGGTCCGTTGCTGTGTCTTTACACACCCAGACTAATCATACAAGTGGGTGCCATTAGTCCAATGTAGGGCTTGTTGGCAACATAGTAGTATTGCTCTCTGCTAAGGGAAGACCTATGTGGGAAGTGGGATACTTAAGGATCCCATATCTTTTCATGGTAAATGCCAATATAGAGCACCATGTCTTGCCACTGTGCTCCAGTTATCTTAACTAAATCTGTGGGGTGTTGGAAGGGATCCAGATATCTTTTCTTAAACAAAACCATGACTTCTGGGTGAATGAGTCTCATCAAGGAGGCTTGAATTAGCTGGTATGCGAATGCTATAAGGCTGCTATCAGATTTAAGGGAGTTTCCAATATCTATAATGATTTCTTTTTCTATGCCTACCCATTGAGGTAGGCGATGACCAATTATGTTTATGCCTTGGGCTATGTTTGTTAGACCTGAGGCAATGGATACACTCTAACTCTTTAGTTCAAGATCCAACCAATCCCAATTTGTTAGCTACTACTTCTGTGTCTATCACATTTAAAATTCCTACTCCTGTTCCGAATCCTCCCAGCACTGTGCCTAAAAGATCCCGCTTGCCTCTGAAAAGCGGGTGTGTTGCACTGTGCCACTTCTCTTCCAATTGTCCCCACTGTGCCCCATGCGGCTTTCAAATACGGGCTACAAGCAGGGATAGTACGTCCTACATTCACAGTGGTCAAATTCAACTTTAGGTTGGTGACTATGAGTTGGATCTCTATATGCATAAAGGGATATATCTTTTCTAATTACTACATTGACAATGTACATGGATGGCTCTTGGATCATAGCAGGAACCTCTGTGGGGATGTCTGGGCACATCATGCGTCGGTAGTTTAGGGGTGTGAATGAAATCGTGACACATGAACAGTCTGGTTTTCCAAGCCCATGTATGGTGGCACAGATAGTCCATGGTGAGGGTGGTGTAGAAAGAGGTAGGGTTTTTGCTATATGGGGAGTCAAAGCGGTGCCTTCTCCAAATTTCTGCTTGAAGGTAGAGGGGCCCTGCCTCTGCCTCCACCCAAGTGAGTTCTTTGGGTCCAAACATATAAACTCATGAGGCTAGGGTGTTTCTTTTGGTAACATAAACTCTAGTCTTAAGTAAAATGAGAAGTCCCTTATCATACCATGTCCTTGCATTGCTCATAGAATCTATTACCTCCATCATTCCTGGATACGGGGTGGCCCAATGACATTTGGCCTCTATATTGTACTGCTAATCTGTGGTGAACTGGGTTGGATAAATGCTAGCACAAACCTTAGCTGACATTCATAACAGTATCCAGAGGGTCCATGCACTCAGTGCCATCTCTTGTCCCTGTAGGGAAGCAGAGAGGTGTCTCACTAACTGATTATGTGGGGAAGAGACTCACAAACGTCTCAGATAGGTCTATGGTAGGCACTGGGTCGGGTTCCAATCAAACTGGCTTTACAGGCATCGCGTCTCCCCTCCATTCTTTCAATTGTGACACATGAAAGTATTTCAGTCTAGTTCCATGGTGGCTAGGGATTTGAATTTGGTACATGGCTGGGGACACTCTCTCAACTATTTCTACAGGTCCTAGCCACTTTGCTGTGAGATTATGTCCTTGCTTAAAGAAATTTCTATACATAACTTACTTTACAGGGTCCCACTGCTGAGGGTTGCGCACCCAACCTAATATTCTATCCATAACTCTCATGTTTTGACCTAGGAGGTTATCACACATGGGCCAGAAAGCAATAATAAAGTAGAAATGAGGCATTCTGAAAATAAACTGAAAATAAACCTTGATTCCGCAAATGGAATTACCTTAATTGCGAAATTAAAGTAAGCGCATTTAACATTTCCACACAAGCAAGAAAAGCCTGTAAATGTACTAGAAATGAGCTTCTTGCACATGCGCAGATTGAGGAATGCTCCCTGGAACAATGGGAAAAGCAGGGAAATGCTCCCAAATGCATGTTTGGCGATCACCTTACGGTAAATGCGAAATTACCTTAATTGCGCATTTGCATTTCCTCCAAATAACTGAATTTCAAAAGATCGTGGTTAACACCAGTTCCTGTCCACTTTCTGTCCAGTTTCTGTGCGACGTCGTGTGAAAACACAGGGCACTAATCCAGTTTCTGTTTGGGTTTTGTGTGGATTAACCAGCAGATTTGCCCCCGTGTGATAACGTCCCTAGTTTCTCTGCTACTTGTCTGTCGGTCTGCTGGATGCTCTCTAAGAGAGTTTTCATCCATTCATGGCTTCATAATCCTATACCACAATTGATGAGGACAAGACAAGAAGCCAATTTCCTAGCTATTAAATTTGAACAATGCAGATCAAACAACCAAAAACTGGTTCCAAACTCCAAATGGAGGACTGGAAAGCTGGTGTTGTGCCTAGAAAAGACAGGGTGTGTGCTGGGCAGCAGGATTAGTCTCTGAGCATGTAAAGAGAGCCAAAGCAGAGGTCTTGTATTCATTGGTGGGAAAGAAAGGAGTAGCCTCTGAGCACAAGCAGAGTACAGACCATGAGTTTTTGCTAAAGTTAGAGGAACACAAGGTATCTTAAAACATGCTTAACTACACAAAACTATGACAAAAAATAAAATAAAATAACAGAATACATGAGGGGGAATGGGCTTGAGATTCAGGGCCTTTGCAAACTGCCAGAAATAGTGCAAATCGAGTCGACTTTAAGGGTTAGGGTTAGGGTTAGGGAATCATGGGAACTGTATTTTATTGTGGCACTAGAGCTCTCTGACAGAGAAGGCTCAATGTCTCAGAAAAAAAATCCCATGATTCCCTAGCACTAACCCTAACCTTTAAAGTGGACTCAATTTGCACTATTTCTGGCAGTCTGCAAAGGCCCACAGTGAACTTTAAAGTAGTTGAAAGGGTTGGCAACACTCCATAGAAACCTAGGGGGCACTGCAACCAATCTGAGATTGCAGCTCTGAAGTTTGTGTTATTCATGGCATCTGAGCACATGCAGAGTGCCAACAACAAAAAATAGTAAGCCATTTTGCAAAGCAGAGAAAGAAGGGGAGGTCTATCGCTCCCAAACTTTTCTGGGCTATCTACTGTACTCAATTTGGAAATTCCTACTAAATGATTTTATCCACTTGCCTTATGGGCACAAAGGACAAGAGAAGAATGCAAAAACACAAACTACTGAATAAGGGCACAACAGTGGTGAGAAAAGGCAACCTCAACACCCAATTTCTCAATCTAAGGGGTTCAAGGAGTTTAGGACACAGCTCTTTATTCCCAATCCTAAAGCATGGGGTCATAAACTTTGTAGAGATGGAAAGGAAATCCATTTTCTCCCCTATTAACAACTTCTAAAATCACACCAAGGTATACGCCATCAAAGGAAAACAAGAACAGTTTATACAGCATTTGCAACCTTTATCTGCCCATCTGCCCATGAATCAGGGTGTCTATAGAGGGCAGTTTCTAAAAGTCCCTTTTGAGGGCTATCAGTTATAGTGAGAACTGGGGAAGCTGGGGTTGAGACAGTGTGCCTCACCTCCAGGACTGGGGAAAATGAAACTGAGACAGTGTTACTCATCTCCACTGTATCTTCTAAGGAGTTGGGCCTTGGCCTTCTACAACTACCGGTTCCATTCCAATTTTTTTTCACAGGGATGGGAGCCTATATCTGTCTCCCTTGTCTTATCTTTCCAGGTGCTGTGGGATTGGGAAGGATGACCTCTTGGTGTCCCTTTTTCTGGCATGGCTGGCTTGCAAATATCTCCCTGTTTGTGGACTGTAGTCCAAACAGTAGCAGAAGAAAAGGGGAAATTTTTCTTTGGACTTTATGACTTTCAGCCTTTCTGAGATGTGTAAGACCTCTGTTAGTATATGTTACTTGGGAATGAGGGGAGTGAGGTCTCTTGAGGGTTTCACTATGAAGAGTGGATTCCTCTGATGCTTCCATCTCCCTTTGGGGAGTGGGGGAAGGCTGAGTGGGGTTTTTATTTAGTGGGCTTTTTTTAACTTGTCTTTTGCACTCTAGGGTCTTTTCTTGTCTCCATGCTAAGACCTTGCAGAAACTATCAGAGATTCCCTTCAGCAGTTGGGAAAGGACTTTCCAGAAGTTTGGGAAGCATGGCACTCCCTCACATTGCAAGCACTTTTGGGTCTGGGAGTAAAATCCTAGTATAATTTCCCAAAAAATGCCTCATTGTCCCACACAACCTGTCCTTGGGCATCAGGTATTATTTCACCTGAAAAAATAGATAGGAACATTTTCCTGGCAATATATTTTTCTGGGATTTCATTTTTGGATTCTCTCTCTCTATAGTATATCTCCCTGAGAGTAACTCCTGATCTTAAAAGGGAAACAATTTCTCTCATCCAGGAATAACTGTCTTTAGATAGGAGGTCCCGAACCATTACAGCTGACTCCAAAATTTGTCTGTCCTCAGGGCACATACACATTCTAGTGATTTGAGTGAGATCTGGACCCCTAGCACTGGGCAACAGTTTGATACATTCATTAGCCATGTCAAATAGGTTTGTGAATTTAAAGGTCCCACTAGCTGTGCTATGCAAGAAGCCTCATTAATAGAAAATTTGGGTTTTGCCTCCAATTTCTGGATTCTGTTTAGTGCAGCTTTGAGAGTGGTTGTGAGAATGGAATTTTCTGCTTTATGGAGGTTAATTTGGCTTGCCAAGTTTCCAATCTCCATTTTATTGGGGAGAATCCTTGAGAGTTCCTTTGGGTCTTAATCTCTGGTGGGAGGGTAATGGGAAAACTGGGAAAATTTACTGTTTTCTTTCTTTTGAGGATTGTCCTCTAAGTCTGTTGTAGAGCTGCAAAGCTCCCCAACAGCTTCAAATGGTGGGCTCAGGGTTTAGACCCAGTTCAGCTGAGTTGGCGATCTTAAAAGGTTTCTCTAGTGGAGAGCCTGGTTTAAAACCATTGGCTCTTGGAGTTTTCTCTACCTCTCAACTGAGGGGAAAGTTCGAAGCCAGGCAATCTCTAGGGTTCTGACTTAAGGGTTTCCTTTTTCTTGGAGGACTGTCCTCCAACCTGCTATCGCTCTTAGTTACTGTTAGGCAGACTGGGGTTATAAACTAGACAGCCAGATTGGAGTTCCTTAACAGGCACATCAGCAATGGAAAGCTTGGGGTTTAGACCCACCTGGCTGGATGGGCTTGTTAGGTTTTGATGGGACATATAGTCAATGTTAAAATGTTGAAATGTAAAGATGTGTGTCTGTATTTTTCCTTGCTGAGAAAATTTGTTTTCTGAGGCCAGATTCACAATTATCAGCCCAGGTGTGTTTTAGTCTAAACAGGGCAGTTAACAAGCTACAGTTCTGTGAGAAAGAGGTTTGTTTACAAAAGGGGTTTCATAAATAAGGGAATATTTTGGGAACTGCAGTCACATGATCTCATATGGTAATTAAAGGCCGGGCTAACACACATCATGTATCATCAACCAATCAGTCTGTAAGGGCAACACCCAAAGGGGTGGAGAAATGGGGGCTGAAAGTTGTGATTCTAAAAAGTCTTTCACTTGTTCTTTAACCTTTAAGCTAAAATGGACTAATTAAAATATTTCCTGATGCTGCAGCTTAACTAACTTTGAACCATGTAGTAGCTAAGCTTTGTTCCTGTTTAGCCATTCTGGCTAAAGTGAAGATGCTATTATTGTTATTATTATTTGTTTTTGCTTATGCTGATTTTACAATAAAAGAAGCTTGCTGAAGCTGCCAGAGTTTTGGTGATTGGCTTCATGGAACGTTTGCTATACATCCATCAACACAATTCAACAGGGCTGTGACCTTTAAAGGTATGCCTGTGAGGGAAGCTAGGAGTTAACACTCACTGGCTTAACATGCCAAGACCTTAAAAAGTTCCTTAGCTTACTGAAAAAGTTCTGGGAGCATCTCCTCCCTGCTCTTTTCAGCTCCTTACCTTTTGGAATCTCTCTCTAACTATGCTGGCTGTACTAGAGCTACCTCATTCCTACCAGCTCAAACTTTCTCTTTTTAAATGACTGGCTGCTCTAGGACATTCCCATCCCTCACCAATCTTTTTTTTCCTTGACAGTGCTGGTCCCCAATAGAGCATTCCCGCCCTTACCAGCTGGGATTCTAATTGTGTCGGCTACTCTAGAGCTATCTCGCCCTTCACCAGCTTCCTCTTCTAAACCACTGGCTGCTCTAGGGTTCTCCCGCCCCTCACGAGGATTCGGTTAGCTGCTCTAGGCTTCCTCACCCTCGCTAACCTTTGCCGACCTTGCGCCTGGGTAGCTTCAGATGAGGATGTCTCCTCAATTTGTCTACCTTAGCTCATCCAAGGTGGTTTTGGGGACTGTCTACGTTTGGATAGTGGAGAGGAAAAAACTGAATGGGGGAATCTGGCTCTTCTCTACTAACCTGCAATAAAAAAATAAGAAAAGGGATGGCCAACCCAAGATTTCCAGTCATGTACAAACACAATTACAGCTTCCTAACCCTCACGTCAGCATCTCCTTTGCCTAGATCCTTATTTCTCCTACGTGCCGAGATTTAAATAGCTCAAGTGATCAGTTTGGAGTGCCTAAATTTCGGGGATGCCCCACATTCTCCACCAATCTGTTGGGAAACAAGTCTAATTTTGGGAAATTTATAATTAGCTCAAATGTGCGAGAGTGAAATGCCCAACTTCGCTTTGTGAGACCTATCCAGATGTATACCAGAGACTTAAGGATTCTGGCAGGGAATGATGCTAAGATGGACCAAACTCTAATTAAAGTCTAAAATATTTATTAACACAATAAGCAAACATCCAAATAAGGTACACACACACACACACACACACACTAGAAGGATAAGCAGAAGAGAGCAGGGGAAAGCAGAGAGGGAGACCACGGCAAGAGGGATATACTTAGAGAGACTCCTCCAGACTTCTGGCTGCGAATGCAGATGGATTCAGTGGAAGGGCATGACCGGCAAGAGGGGGGGTCACAGGAATCATCTCAGATTGCAGACCAACAGAGATTCAGCATGCACTTCTAAGGTAGCACACGGACTGCCAAATTCCAGGGGGTTTTAAGGGCAATTCCTGCCTCCTAGCTATGAGCCTGACAATAGGTGGACAAAGGCGTGATGGGTTTACCATTGTTTACCTAAGCATGAGCATAGCCTAAACAATGCATTTGGTTTCAAAACTATCAAGGAAGGGAAGCCAGAGAAAGCAGTGCAATCAAATCTGATCACTGTCCTATTAAGTGTGAGACTTAGGGCCTTTGCAGACTGCCAGAAATAGTGCAAATTGAG
>CM034708.1:44682285-44692439 GCA_020142125.1 Phrynosoma platyrhinos | reverse complement strand
GAGGCTGAAATGACGCTGCTTTAGGGCCAGTGTGGTAACGTCCTTTGTTTAACACCCAGTTTTGCTGTGTGCCTTCTTACTCACTATTCATATTGCTGCCTCTGGCAACTCTCTTCAAGTCATGTGCAATTTTTGAACAACAGTGACATGCAACTGAAAAATCAGAGGCTATATCCTGGAGAAATGACTATAGTGTCACTGTCTAGTTACTACACTGAAGCTTGTACAGAGTTTCTGAGGCTCATTTGTAGATTTCTCCCTCTTTTGATAGTTGTCCTCCTCACTTTGGTGTCTCTTCTTTCTCAGGGATTGTCCACACTGGCAAAAGAAAACAGCTTCAAAATAACTTGAAGCCAAGCTGTTTAGACAATGTGCAATGCAAAACTGAGTGGAAACTGATATGAAGCCATGATCCAGTGTTAAAAACCAGAGCAAAGAGAAGCTCTGATATGCTATCTCAATGCAGAAAATGTGTATCATCACACATGCATATAAACAGCACATATGATATTAATATACAGTAAAGTAATTTTTTTAATAGATGTAAATCAATTTCAGAGCAGAAATGATTAAAGCAAAGGAGGAGGAGGAGGGGGAGGAGGAGGAGGGGGAGGAGGAGGAGGAGGAGGAGTCATGGGTATTGTAATGACCATGCAATGACTTTGGTATCAATTATAGGAAGGGTTCATAAAAACACAGAATCATAGAGTTGGAAGGGCCATCCAGTCCAACCCCCTGCCATGCAGGAACTCAAAATCAAACCAGGGGACTCAAAATCAAATCAGTTAACTTTGAGGAAATGGTTCATGCTGATCAGTGGGAGGTGTAGAAGTGGAGAGACCTGACTGTCTCTGCCATTCACAGGATTCTGTTAACCAGCCAATAGAAAGTGAAAAGAGGGACAGTCCTGTTTGGCCCTTATTCTCACTTGGATTATGTTGCCAGGAGAGACTTCTGGGGGTTTAGAAGGAGAGGAAGATTTGTGGTGTAAACAGGTTCTAACTGCTCTTGTCTAAGCAAGGGGAAGAAATTCTGAGAAAGATAATAGGAAGCCAGGGACCATCCAAGTTGATGGGTTAGGTTCCCAGGTCTTTGGAAAGGAGTTTGGACACATATGAACTGAATTCAGCATGTGAAGGACACTTATGCTGGAACAGATGCCAAAGATTAGTCTTCACTGTGAAGTTCTATATAAATGCTGTTCTGCAAATGCTGCAAGGGAAAAAAAACTCCCACTCTGGCAGCTGGTGGACTCTCTCTTGTTTCATGAAGAAGTTCTCTATTATTCTGTTACAGACTATGTACAGACTAACAAAGTGCTCCATCAGTATCTCTATATACAATCACCCACACATGAGTATCCAACTCACCCACTTATATACAGTATCCCCTCCTGGGATATTAGTCCAACCCACTTCTTGGATGTCACCCAGTTTCCTGTCACCTAACTGATGTGACACTGCAGAATTGAAGTTTTCTGACTCAACCTCTGCCTAGTGTTGCATCAGCCCCCTGTGACTCAGGACTGTTTAAATGTTGAGTCATCATGGCTTCCAACTGTACAAAGGTAATCTTCTCACCTTTGTCCCAGTTTCTTTGCCCCAGTCACATCTATGGCATTTTCTCTTCAGAGTGCATTTACTCTGACAGTTGGCAACAAATGGAATGGAAGAGCAGTGGATATATATATAGGTAGTCCCTTGACATTAATGTCTAGTCATAACCAATTTTAGGGGGCAGTGCTCATCTCCATTACACATGGACATCCCTTGACTTTTCGCCATAGGTATAATAATACAAGAAAAGAAAATATATCATATAGGTTTGTTATTATGCATATTATGTTGTTATGTAGGTCTGAGGAGAGTACATCGTTCCCATTCCACAAGTGATGAACTGGAGATTTCAAGAGTTCTATATTGTTCTATACCAGGGGTAGGCAACCTAAGGCCCGGGGGACCGGATGCGGCCCAGCAAGGCCTTTGGACCAGCCCCAAACCGGTCCTGCCGCCGCCGCCCCCCCACCGCTGCCGCCCCCCCCATGATGATATTGATTACTGTTGTTATTACTTGTTCTTGGGGTTTTCTTGGCAAAATCTTCACAGGGGTTTTGCCATGGCTTTTCTGGGGCTGAGAGAGTGTGGATGCATTTTTAAAATTTTTTTAATTCTTTTTTTATTTTAATTTTTATTTATTTATTTATTTATTTATTTTTGGTGCTTCGGCCCGTCAATTGTCTGAGGGACAGCAACCCGGCCCCCGGCTCAAAAAGGTTGCCTACCCCTGTTCTATACTGTCATAGTTTCTCTTTATCAAAACAATCTTTTGATATTTTTACCCAGACAGAATATTGGGTCATTGTTGACCAATAAGCTGAATCTCTTCAATAAAGAGGAAGCAGAGGGGCTCACTGAGGTATCCTTTCCAGCTTAGAAGAAGCAGATGGGAAGAAACATGGAAGAGAGCAGGGAGCAGGGAGACCATGAGCAAGCCACAATAATGACAAGCAGCTGCTTAGTGACTCAAACACCATCACTTTCTAAAAACATTTTTGAATCAGCCTTCTGTGGGAGTTATCTATGTCAGGAAATTACTTATCTCCACTGTAGCAGCTATACAAGACTGGAAGGAGAAACAGACATAAAAACAAAAGTTCAGAAGAGCAAGGAGATTGCAAATAGCTCAGAAGGGAAACTTGACTTTTATTTTAACCTTGTTTCTTCACTCTTGTGTTTTTTTCTGGATCTGGCCGCTCTTCTGATATCTGAGCTGGAGTAACCATGAGCTGTAGAGCCCAGTTTAGACTGCACAAAAAGGATCTGTGAACCCCATTACTCAGAAGATGAACTGAAGCATCTAAACAACCACCCAAAGGGATGGTATTTTTACCATAATCAAAGGAGTCACAGACAAAATAGGGAAACTGATGAGGAAACACAAGCTCCAAATGATCTACAGACCAACCAAAAAAATCCAGGAAATGTTGCACTCAGCGAAGGATAGGAGAGACCCTCTGACAGTTGCAGGAGTTTACCACATACTGTGCAATTGTGGACAAATCTAGCACCACAAAATGCAGTGTTCAAATGAGAATCAGGAACACGAGAAACACTGCAGATTAGGACAGCTTGAAAAATCAGCAGTAGCAGAACATGTTATAAATCAACCTGGGCACAAAATGCTATTTGAAAATACTGAAATTCTAGACCATGCCAACAACTATCGGGTCAGAATGCACAGGGAAGCCACTGAAATCCACAAACACCTGGACAATTTCAACAAGAAAGAAAAAACCTTAAAAGTAAACAAAGGGCCTCTGCAGACCAGCACAAAGGGCTGGCCTGGAGGTAGAGTTGGGGTGGGGCAGCTGCATGCTGGCTGCCCCAACCCCATGCTGATGCTGTCCTGATGGTGTGCACCATTATGCATGGTACATGGCATCAGGATGCCCTCCTGGCGCATGCCAGTATTCATGGTGTGCAGCATCAGGATGCCCTCCCAGCGCAGCATTCTAACACGCTGTGCCAAAAACAGTGAGGAAGAGCTGCACGCCAGCTCTTAGAGTGGCCTTTTGCCACCCCTAAAAGGAGTGGCATTTTGCTGCTCTTTTCAGGGTGTCAAAAGGGAGGATTGGGGCTGCTGTGTGGGGTTGTCACAGCCCCAATCCACTGCTTCCTGAGGCGGCCCAGACCCGCCCGTCTGCAGAGGCCCAAAGTTTGGCTACCAGTCCTCAAAAACACCAAAGTCAGGACTCAGCAAATGCAAATGAACTTTACCCAGGGTCAGTGGGTTTCCCAGCAAACAATGGCCCATTAATTAAATAGAAACTAATCCTCTTTACATATCCTCCCACCCTGAGGCCTTACCTCAACAGAACAATACACAGATTTACATGCTAATTTACATGCTAATTTTCTGCATTCCTCCTTAACAATGGTTACATGTTGTGTAATAAAAGACTACGCATCTACACTATTAAGTAGCATAATTGGGAAGTATTTTTCAAATTTTCCAGTGAATTGGCAATGTAACATCTGTCTTCAAAGCCTTGTTCAGACATCAATCGAGCTTCAAACTCTTCCTGTTACTAGAAGGTGATAGTTAAGTTGGAATCATTCAACAATTTATTGAAGCAGTCAAAAAGGCTTCATTACATATACTCTGGAGTAATTAAATTTGAAGATTGGGATTATATTCCTTATTCTTCATGGCATCCAATATTCCTCTTTTTTTTAAAAAAAAATAAATTGAGTTTACCCCCATTAGTCACCTTTCCCCCTTTTAAAAATATATTGCCATAGTTTTATGATTCCCTTTCCATTTTTCTGAAGTGCCATTGTGTCAGAATTATTACATCCAGTGACTGGCCTAATCAGAGATTACTGCTGAGGTTCTTGGCATTTGCAGAAATATTTTGAGGATATGAATTTTAAAAGGGTAGGATATGGCTTTAGGGCAATGAATTTAGGTGACCCAAGAGCAAAGTTCTAAAACCACAGCTTTCAAGGTCAAATGGCACTAAAATGTGGATTTAAAATAGATTCTAGAGAGATAGCCTTTATCAGTAAGCACTTGGTTGAAAGTACCCTTGGAGGCATTAGTGCAGCCCATAAAACTCTGAACATATGATTTACTAAATTGACTTGAAAAGCTCTATATCCAAAAAGGTTGCCAATATTTTCCTTGGATCCATTTTAGGATAATTCATTATGATCTGAGGTATCATTTTGTTTGGAAATTAAGGCTGTAAACTATATACATATATACTCAGAGAGTGCCTCTTAGGGCCTCGGCAGATGGCTAATTGCGCCGTCCTCAAGGCAAGGAAGTGGAGGGGCAGCCACACGCTCGGTGCCCCTTCCTCCTCCCGAGGGTGCCCTCAGAGCTGCCGGCCCTCCGCACTGCCGGCGCTCCGAGGGCAACCTCCCGCCGCAGTGTCCACATACGCTGCGGCGGATAAGTCAGTGAAAGTGTGCCCTATGCTTTTACAGCGCACTTTCACTGACTTCTGAAAGGAGCGCTGATTTTGCGCTCCTTTCAGTTGCACCGATGGTGCGCCGCGGTGCGGATGCCGTGTTTCCGTGGTGCACCGTCCCACGGCGTCCTGGAAGCTCTCGTCTGCTTCCCCCCTTACTGATATCAGTGAGACTTTATTTATTTTAAAGAATATTTTAGTACCTTTTTATTGTACAAGGAGCCTCAAACACTGGAAATTTTAAGTGTGGTCAATGTAGGGGCCTAACTACCCTAAAGGCACCAGAATATTTAGTACTTTTATTTTTTATAATAAAAATCTTAAAGCACTTTAAACCATGCAAAATCAAATAAAATCAGTTAAAAATTAATGGCTGCAATCTTATGGGTGACATATATTGGTGAAACTGGTTATATGGACACTGGAAAGATGTATCTGGTACCTCCTTGCACAGCGATTCTGGTTGGCTTTACAATGGCAATTGGACAATCATGGTAACTCCTTCTGTTTATACAAATGACCACTGGTTGGACAGAGACATGCTTGGAGACTTCATTTTTTGCTATTACATGGTTGGCAGTTGTCACTCTCTCAGATCTCCATGCATGTATACGGGTGGAGCATTGCACTCTTTTCACATTATGTAAAATCTTGGCCACTATCAACTTCCAAGATGCTATGAAGGATATAAATAATATTCAGAACTGTTCTCTTCCTCAATGAGGAACATGTCAAGACATCTCATCCTCTCGTCAACTGCTGTGAAATATTCTTTTTCTTTTACCAATAGTGAAATGTCAAGCACCCTTTTTGTTTTGCATTCTTACTATGGATTTTAGAATTAACTTTTATTAAAAATAATAATAACAATGACTTTACTTAAGCACAAAAAGTCAGATTTTGCTTAAAAAGATATTATTTTACATACAAAGCATTTTTCTTGCAAACAAAATTTTCTCAGAAACAATCAAAAAGTGAAAAAATAATTGAAAAATGTGCACAAAGTCTTGTAATCTTACTCAGCAGTGAGGTAACTTTTATATTTTTTCTTCCTCTAATTAGAGAACAACAATAAAGAAAAGATTTAGATTTCTTGTAGATATGCATAGCATTGGGCTGTTAGTACAGACATTTCTCATATGAAATCTATTATTTTGAACTGAGCACAGTCATATTTTTCTCCATATATACCAATGCCACAGTACAGGAAACTGATAGAGTATGCATTCGAAACAGATTCATTTTAATTATGAATACTGTCTAATTCTTTTGTCATTGTTATTATTTATATATTTGTCATAAAGTTTGATAAGAAAACTACTAAAATTTCTTTCCTTTCTCCATGCTTTAATGTGCTTCCCTTCACTCTTCTCTCTCTCAAGTGTGCCAGTGAACTAGATGTTATGATAATCCATTAATAGGGACTTACTGTAGCATTAAACTAATTTCTCTCTTAAATTGGTTTGAAGCAGAATTCATACTACTTGACAGGTGAAAAAAATATTGCTAAACAAAAACTTCTGTGTTGTGAATAAATAAAATGTAGGTTTTTTTTTAAAAAAATAATTTGACAAACATGTGAAATACTAATTTTGTAGCCAATGGATGTAAATGTTGTATGCAATAGTCTTAAGAGATGTTTAGTCATCAAGTTAGTATTTTATATAATGTCTTTTAAGATTTGCCCATAAAAGGTCTCCCATTCAGTTCCCGTGTCTTCCAGTAACATATGTCTCAGTTACATAACTTGGAAGGAACACTGCCTCAAACACTGGAAATTTTAAGTATGGTCTATGGAGGAGCCTAACTACCCTAAGACACAAGATCCTTTCTTATCTTGGAAGCTAAAGAGAGTCATCCCTGGTTAGTACTTGGATGGTAGACCATCAATGAATACCAAGTGCTGTAGGCTATATTCCAGAGGAAGAAACTGGCAAAACCACTTCTGAATATTCCTTGCCTAAGAAAACCCTATGAAATTCATGGGGTCATCATACATCAATAGGTGATTTAAAAGCGCACACACACACACAAACACAATTGTAGTCAATATTGGGCAATATGGACCATCTATATAATGTGGCTATTTGCCTAACAGCTAACCTAACTATTGAAATTTTAATTGAAAAAGCCTCTGTTTACAAATGAATCCCTTGATTATCAGAAATCCTTCAAAAGTTTGGAATAGATACTGAGCTGCCATCAAAAACCACAGAAAATGTAGTTCCAGGAGCTTTGGTATATCACCCTCCATCAGTTCTCATTGCATCCCCTTTTCCAAAATTTACCATGGTAAAGGAAAGA
Organism: Phrynosoma platyrhinos; assembly: GCA_020142125.1. Classification (NCBI taxonomy): domain Eukaryota; kingdom Metazoa; phylum Chordata; class Lepidosauria; order Squamata; family Phrynosomatidae; genus Phrynosoma; species Phrynosoma platyrhinos. The sequence goes on along the minus strand of CM034708.1, from coordinate 44,685,160 downwards.
ATGGTAAGCATATGCCCCTTCTAGTGATAAACACCTCAGATTTATGAACTGAATGCTCTTCCACATGTGAAAATAAAACCTGTGGTGATTGACTATGGGCTAATGCAGATGTCCCATTTGGAGTGGCTCTGGGCTGACCCTAGGAGCAGTGGATTGGGGTTGTGGCAACCACATGCCATGGCTCCAATCCTCCTTTTTACCGTTCCCAAAAGAGCAGCAAAATGCTGGTCCTTTTGAGGGTGACAAAAAGCTGTCCTTGGAGCCACCACTGCAGTTCTTTGGTGACTTTTGGCACAGCATGTGCGCATGCTGCACCAAGAGGGTACCCTAATGCCATGCACCATGTAGACTGGTGCGCAGCATCGGGGTGGAGCCAGGTCAAGTTGGGTGGCTGGCATGTGGTCGCCTTGCCCCAACTCCTCTCCCAGGCCAGGCTAAAATGCAGGTCCTTTCTGAACTAGCTCAGTAAGTGCTAGATGTGAGAACTCTAGTGTGATTATTTACAGCTCTATCCATTCATAATGTCTGCATCTTATTTTCTGTCTCTGGATCTTAGATTTAGTTCTGCTATGCATTTGGAAATTTCAGGACATGAGATTTTCTTAATTTTTAAAAAAGTGTATGTTGCTTTAGAAAATAGGATGCAAAGTTTATAGGAAGAAGGTTGGTAAAAGTTCCATATTTTAAAATTTACATTGAATTGGTTTAATTTTCCATGTGAACCTATTGATTCTGTCAACAATCAGATTTTGTGTATATGTAAAACTTAAAATTACTTTTGATATTTTTAAAATAAACTTCTATTGTAGGATTTGCATAAATGTTAATATACAGTAAAGTTACTTTAATCAACAGATGCAAATCAATTTCAGTGCAGAACAAATTATAGATAACAACAATAATAAAAACAGTTCTGTGTATGATAATACAAGAAAATATAAGATATGATATGGGGGGTTGTGTTAAATATAGTATCAAGGATTCAGAGGTTCTGAGGAAAGTACAACATTACAGTTCCACAAGTGATGGGCTGGAGGTGTTAAAAGTTGTATATTGCTGGGATGCAGTGGCTGAAGTGGTTAAGATGCTGACTCTGTTGATTGCAAGATCAGCAGGTTGGCAGTTCAAGGCCCAAGTGCTGCATGATGAGGTGAGCTCCTGTCACTAGTCCCAGGTTCTGCCAATTTAGCAAAATACCTGCAATAATATGTGGATGCTGCCCGAATTAAGATTGAAGTCAGAAGAGGTAAGAAGGTTTACTTTAGCAGTGCAATAAGCTCCTATATCCATCAGAAGTACAGGAATGCTGTGACAGTCAGATTTAAGCTATATTCTGTCAAATTCATGAATGGGTTGACTTAATGTTTGTCAGACCTCCCCTGTTTTTTGCTAGACCTTCCTGTCATAGCCCACCAGTGAGAGCCAATGGGTGTAAATAGCATCCCCTCAGAATGAGAGAACAAGTTACTTACAAATACTTTTTGACCCCAGCACTTTTTTTTTCAGAACCAGAACTCAACTAAGCACTCAGCGCTTTCATATAAATGCTCACTTTTGATTACATGAATCTCTTTTTCATTCTAGCTTTCTTCTTACAATTCAGCTTTTTCCCCTTCCTCTGAAATGTATTTCCTTCCTTAAGTAATCAGTTTAATACATGATAATAATCAGTGTATTCATCCACATATTCCACATTTATTCCTCCAATTTCCTTCCTTTACACCATGAAAGTGGATCAAAATATGGATGATTATACCAATTTTTAGATACTATTTGGGGAAATAGTATTACAGTCAGCCCTTTCTATCCATGGATTCAACAGCAATAAAATAATCATCCATTTTGAAAATATGACTTGAAAATATTTTTTTAAATTATGGAAAGTTTGTTTTTTTTAAAAAAAAAATATGAATGCTTAATATGTGACCTACTTTGTGATGGTGAATATATTAAGCAGACTAATGAGAGCATTATCTGGAGATTAAAAATGGTAATACATTCAAGAGATGTATGTTCTGCTGAATTTCCAAAATATACAAAATTAATAACCAAATATTTGGAAAGATGAATTATCTCCTGATTCTGTCTCTTGATGGTTGGGTAGCTATAGGATTTCCCAAATTTCCATTATGTCTATTTTTCAAACAATGTTTTCTATAGAATAAAATGTGTAATGATAGAAATGTAAAACTTGTTGATACGGAGATTTAACAATAGTCTTTGGGAACAAAGAGAAGAGGAAATTCACCACATTCTTTCTGGTTCCCATACTACATTCCAATACTCCCACTTATTCATGTGGTTACCTACTCACCTTGTCTTTAAGCCATATCTTTGCTCCTACCTTTGTCCCACAATGGCCATCATTAAAACCTTAACACTTCTTCTCTATATCCACGTTTTGCATTTCTATTACCATTCTCACATCCAGCTTGCTTATATAGGTCTGTGCCTAGACCCTCCACTCCACGCATCTGAGGAAGTAGATTCAAGTCTACAAAAGGTCACAATACCAGCTTCTTTCTTTCAGTTAGGTCCAAAACACACTGCAAAAATAATCCAGTTTGAGACCAATTTAACTACCGTGGTTGAATGCTAGGGAATTCTGGGATCTATAGTTCTGTGAGACATTTAGCCTTCTCTGTCAGAGAGCTCTGGTGTCACAATAAACTACAATTCCCAGGATTCTCTAGTACTGAAATAGGGCAGTTAAAGCGGTCTCAAACTGGATTATTTCTGCAGTGTGTTTTGGACCTTAGTCTCAAAGATGCTACAAGATTCCTTTGCATACTGATTTTGTAGACTAACATGTCTATGGACGTTATCGCACGTGGGCCAAAAAGTGATAATAAAGTGGAAATGAGGCATTCTGAAA
>CM034708.1:44656514-44682185 GCA_020142125.1 Phrynosoma platyrhinos | reverse complement strand
GGATTAACCAGCAGATTTGCCCCCATGTGATAACGTCCTATGTCTTTGAATTCTATACAAATCTGTTTTGTGTTCTCTCTTTTGCCAGTTCATAAGTGATCAACTCTTCTGTTGTGTCCGAAACCCAGGAGCTTATTGCACAGACAAGTAACCTAACTGTTTCCCAACAGGATACAGTCAGATTGTGGGATGTAGACGGATATTATCACATGAAAGTTGCCACTGATTCTGCCAGGCAAGTGCAACCCGGCTGCATCCCAGGTTCCAGGCATACTTCAGAGGCTGCTTTCACAGTTGGGAGCTTGCTATCTTTGAAAAACAGCCTCCAAAGCGGATGCGGCCAGATTGCTCTTGCCCAGTGGAATTGGCAGCAACTTTGATGCAATAATACCCACCTGCATCCCGTAACCTGACTGTATCTCATTGGGAAGCAGTCGGATGATTTGTCCATGTGATAAGCTTCCTTGAGTCATTAAACTGCATTGTGGATCATAAATGACAGATGCCACATAAAATGATGGAGAATATTGGAACAACATTCTAAAAAATAAAAAGGAGAGAGTTCAGAATTAACTTATATATATGGAATAAGTTCAAACACGCCAAAACATCTTTAGCCTCCAGAGATCTTTTTCCACTGGAATCATATCTGGGAAAGTGGTACTGTATTCTCTTCCTGTCTGAGGTAAATATGCATGTATTTTATCTCAAATTTTATACCTATGTGTCTCTTAAAAAGAATGTCACCACAATTTCTAATCTGAATCTGTTACTAAAGGCCTTTGCAGACTGCCAGAAATAGTGCACATTAAATTGAGGCACTGCCCTGGCTCAGTGCTAGGGAATCATGGGAACTGTATTTTATTGTGGCACCAGAACTCTCTGACAGAGAAGGCTCAATGTCTCAGAAAAAACTACAGTTCCCATGACTCCTTAGCACTGAGCCAGGGCAGTGCCTCAATTTAATATGCACTATTTCTGGCAGTCTGCAAAGGCCCTCAGTTATGAATTCCTACTGGTTTTAGTAACATGTAATTGTATGCCATCAAACACATGTTTTACAGCTGAAAAACTACTGAAAACATATTCAGGTAGTATATATATTGTGATTTTCCTCAAACACACACATTTCTTGGATGAAAGAAAATTGATAGAGCAACATTATTATTAAATAAAAGTTCATTTTTAAGCCTTCCTGTAAAGGTAATGATTCTGTGGGGCTGAACCACAAGAGCAGTCTGCAACCCCCCACAGTGACTCTTACATTTCATTATAACCTTATGTAGGGCTTTGTAAATTAACTCTTAAATGCTCATCTCATTCTCCTGATTGCTCCCACCTGGAGTCATAAACCTTGGCATGATAGGATGATAATTACTACAGCACTTGGAGACATGCTGATATTGTTATAATAAGAGAACTGCAGTGGACCAAATATACAAAGGAAATCTCTTATGTATTCTATAGACTGTAATAATGTTGCTAATGATGCTGATAATTTTATTTAGTGTGCTTCGTACACTGGAGCAATAAATAATTAAAAATAAATAAAAATTAATCAACTTGTAATGCCCTTTAAGTATGGATGACCTCTGGAGAAAGCCAAATTTCTGGAATTTCCTAGCTTATACAGCTTTATGCTGTCAACTAAAACCTTGAGGGCTAGGCCTACTAGCAAGAGTACTTGTAGATGTGAAGTCAATATGTAAATTAAAAGCCTAAAGGTATATTATGAAAAGCAGTTGAAAGGACAGGTCTTAATCTAGGTAATGGTGATATGCATACAGAAATAAGCTCCCATTCCAAGGAAGCTGGGCAGGACAGGTGCTGCAGGATTTTGGAAAGCTTGCAAAGTTGACTTCCAAAAAAATTATATTTCAATGCCCCAAAATCTTATTGATCACTACTGTAATTAGACTTGTCAAACAGTAACTTATAAACACAACACCTGAATTCTGTCAGATACTGGTGTCTGATCGCATACTTTCCTTCTCTTCACTTTATCGTTAGCATAACAAGAACAAGTATATTTCTATACTGCTTACCAATGTACTACGTGGTTTACAAAGTGTAAGCTAATTGCCCCCAACAAGCTGGGTGACCTCAGAAGGATTCCAGGCTGAGTCGAACCTGAGCCCATGGCTGACATTGAACTCACAACCTTGTGGTTAGTGAGTGAGTGGCTGCAGTACAGGCATTTAACCACTGTACTACCAGGCCTCCATATGTTATCTCGGTACCCATAACACTGCATGAGGCAGAAGCATGACTTCATGACTGTGAACCAGCTGGTGAACTATATGATTCTTATTCTCCATAATCCAGTGAGGAGACTCCTTTGTAACTAAATCTGTAACTCAAAAATGTTGTACTTCAAATAGAGTGAAGTTATCCCTTTTAATATTGAAAGCATAATGTCACTTAATTATTTTAAATAGAATTTATATTACTAACAAAAGTTAGAAATTATTATGAATTATATATGATAAATTATAAACTAAAACTATATTATATTATGTTAATTTTGGTATTATATTTTTTAAAAGAAATTACAAGTAGCTAGTCATTTCAAAGTTTTGTTTCTGAATACGTATCCAGAGGTCTTGTGGAAAATATGAGAATAATACTATTCTCTATAATACTTATAGAGAAACTGTCATCTTAGGTCAAAATTCCTTCCAGTATTGTATTTGACCTCAGTGGTTGAAGAAATTCTCCATATCCAATTTCATGCTGATAGGCAAAACTGAATAAATTGTGTAAGAAACAGATCAAGCTTTATAAGAGGAGAATGTTGAAAATCCAGTTTTCCTTGACACTAAACCCCTGCTGTGGCTTGGTAATTATGAGGAAGATAACAGAAACTGATACAGAGCAATACAGCATTGTCTCCCTCCCTTTTGTATTTTTCCATAGAGAATGGATTAGTACTGTTCATAAATGGCATCTTGAAATCCTAACCTGTTTCTGGGTAGAAATCTCAAAGCATGGTACCAATAAAGCATATAGCATGGTACCCAATAAAGATATCACTGTTTTGTGGATTTTGGATGTTATTGGACTTTGCTATATGGCCAACATCACTATCCTTGGATATGTTTTTTAGATGGGAAGATACCATATTTTAGCTGCAACACGGGGATTCTAAAGAGAAAGACAAAGGACTGGGACTTTATTATTTGAGGTTTCTATCTACAACAAAGGTAAAACATTTTTTCTTTTAAAGTGGGATTGCATTTACAATGCTTTAACTTAACAACACCTAAAGTTTTTCCTAGTGCAAAAACATAGGGCCTTCCTGAGAAATTCAGTGTTCTCTTCCTAACAAAATGACTTGTTACCTCACAAAGGATTCAAGACAAACTGGATATCAAAGGCAGTAGCTTTTTGTCTTGCTAATAGAATCTCCCCGTATCCAGAAGGGCAGAAGAAGGCCTGCTTACATGAATACCCTTCCATATCATCTGAACTGAGGACAACCACCACCACATCTTGACACAATGCAGGCCTATGACTAATATTGTCACCTCCTACCCCTTTCTTCTGTATGATTTTTAAACACCATTTGCTTGATAAAAAAAAGCCAGTGGAGCGTTGAAAGCTTGTAACATGTATATTGTGCATTTTGGTGGGCCCAATAAAGGTATCACTGTTTTGCAGATTTTGGGATGTTGTTGTACTTAAGAGACAGCTCTCATAAGTAAGAAGCAGTGAACATTTGGCCCATATATGCCCTCTTCTCACAGCTGTCTTATCAATGGAACATTTGCAGAGCTTTTGTCTTAAGCAGGGGTAGGCAACCTTTCCCCTTTAAGGGCCGAGAGACTTCAGCTCCCAGAATCCCAGGAGCAGTTGGCCAGCATGGGACTATTGGCCAACATGGCTGAGACTTCTGGGAGCTGAAGTCCCTCGGCCCTTAAAGGGGAAAGGTTGCCTACCCCTGGGCTTAAGCAACCACTTGTTGCCAGAAAGGCATTGATCCTTTCGCCTCCATGATCTGATAACTGGGAAGCAGCCCTTACTGAAAAGCCCTGAGAAGCCACTATCAAGAGCTCTAAGCTCTCATGATCATCTGGTAAACCAGGGATGAATAAGATATCAGACAGTTGTGACTGATGGCTTCTGTTAGTGTGGAGATAGATCAGTACTCAAATTTAATCTGAATTCTAAAGGAACTATCCAGTGTGTTGAACTCTAGCCACCAGATGGGTTTAGTGTTTATGTGGATCCTGAAAATCCAGAGTCGATTCATCACTATGCTCGCATGGAAGCCACTAGATGTTGTAGGCCACATACTGGTAGCATGCAGCCCTGGAGCCAGCAGGATCAGAGGCAAAAGTAGGAGACCCACTCCCTTTGGAGAGTTACTTGTAAAATGTAATGTGTTCCACTACTAATCAGAATGTTTGGAAAATTACCCATTGCCATTACACTGAAGAAAACTGAAAAAATAATTCATTTTATGTGTTGCATTGCTGGTTACTTAGTAGTTCCTTTTCTGAGTGAGAAAAATCTTAGAATTGATAAGGAAATGGAATAAACCTTGAAAAATACCTTTCAAAATGCCTGTAGAAATGCCCGTAAAAGGTAATGTTTAGATGTAAAAAAACCCCTGTTAATTATCACACCGGCAAATAACTACCCTCTACCTTGTTCTGTTGCTTCTGAAATGTTAGTTTCTTCTATTCTTTTTTTTAAAAAAGCATAATCAGTTACAGGCATAGTTACTATGTGTATGTGTTGTTGTTTTTTGTAATTCATTACATCCCCTTTCTTTCTGCCACCAACTTTTCACTGTCCTTTTTTCACTTCCTTCTCTGTCACATGCTCTCTCCTTTCGTCCTATTTTCTGGTGCAAAGGAATAGAGTGCTTTTGCAAGGGTGGAAATAATTGCTACCTCCTGGAAATTATTTTGCATGTGCTGCCAGGATCCTACTCTGCCAACTATTGTGGCTATTGTGAAGCACACTTTTTCTTTTCTTTCATGTTTGGCCACACTACGGACCCTTTTCACCCCACAGTTGCCACCATCTTATGCAAGAGCCACTCCTTCAGAAACCTCCTCTTCTAAAACTCTTTGGTGTAACCTATCTTGTATAAGGTTTAGTGGTGTGGATATTCATTCACACTGTAGAAAAGTATAAAGTAACAACAAAACTTTATTTACAGTACAAGTAACAATGTTTCACTTGGTCTTGCTGCACTTGTTAGAATTGGTTACAGCTACAAATAATAATATTCTAAAACATTCCTTTCCTTGGAAAACTTTCAATTACCCCCACAGGACACTCTTAGCTCTTCTTTGGGTATCTTTACCACTATTTCTTAACTAGCTTCTATGGCTATCAATACCCCTTGGGATAATCTGTTTATTAACTCCCTCACTGGAAGTTTAGTATGGGTATCAGGCGCCTCTCTTCTGGACCTTAACCCTGTTCCACTCTGGAACCTTCACCACCAGACCCTCACTGTCTGGAATCCAAACCCTATCTGACTTCCAACTGTTCCTAATTGAATTTTCCCCTTACAGCCCAACATTCTATTGGCTGTCACCAGCTCAGTCCTGATTGGTTGTCACCAGGGCTGCCTCTAACCTGCCTTCTCTCCACAGCTAGTGCTCTGTGTTTTCAGATTGCTGGATAACTAATCCTTCAAGGAACACATTGAGACTCCTCTGGTTATCCACTGTTTCTCTCATTCATTACCTTTCATGATATATGAGAAAAGTGAGGTCAAGAGGAATAGACAGACTCCATTTATCTGTGAAAAGAGGGGGAAAAAGCAGCTTGTGATCAAGGGGGAGAGTGTCTTTTCCTACAATGTCCTCTCACTGTTTGTTGAGGGGTAGGTGGAGAGGATCAGAGTGAAAGGAGAAACTAACAAATTACTGAGATATAGTATGTTAACTAAATACAATATATCCCAAACAAATGAAACCACCCCTTAAACGTGATATTAAATTATATTTTACAATGACAAAAGGTAGCTAACAGTGAAAACCACCAAATACCCATACAAAATGCTAAAGAGTTTTTCAGTTAAAGTCCAATTGTTATCCTAAGTCCTTCTGGCCTATGCAGAATACAGGTAGTTGTAAATGGAGGCTGCTGGAATAAATTTCACATTAACCTGGCAGAGGATCAGAGTGAAACATCCTCTCTCCATGCCTCACTATGCTGCTGTGGGTATGAATATGTGCTCATGAATGGTGTGGGAGTATCTGATACGTGAAAAGTGAGGAGGCTCCCATGTGCATTAAGCATTGTCCATTTCCATGTTGGAGGTCTTCTGACATTTATTCACCACATAGGTCAAAAGAGCTTCCCCAATCCTCTTATAAAGGAAAGTCTTCTGTAGTCCAGTATTTTGTTCCCATATTTTAACCAAACACATACCTAGGGAAAGTCCTCAGTACAATGTGAGTATAAAGCAACATCTTACTAATGTTCCACAGCAGCTGTGCCTCTCTGTCATAGAGATAAGATATAGAACAGCTATCTATAGCATTATCTTTCATGATTTCATAATTTTTCCTTAGGAATTGTTGTCAACCTGGCTACTGTCTTGCATCCTTCATAATGGTCTGGATCTAGGGCACAGTAGGAAAAAAAATGGTAATCATGGTATGGAGGAGAAATTTGTGGAGAAATTTCAGTGAACAGTCTGTAGGAAAGAAAAATCTTAGATTTTCCTCCTCAGAACTGTATTCTTGTCCATTCTTACTTGCTGTAATGCTAAGTGTAAGAAATGTCAGATCATGAAATAAACTATCACTTTATAACAAGCTGTATGAAATATAAGTTGCTGTGTACCTCAGCATGTCAGCCAGACTGTTGACAATAACCATGAAGATGAATATAATTAGATTATATTGTTACACTGAGAAATGCATATAATTAGATTATATTGTTACACTGATAAAAGTGGGAAACTCATGACCCTTTAATAATATCCAAACAACGATACCGTTCTTGGTCCAACCAAAAATGCACAATTACATGTTGCAAGCTTTTGAAGTCACACTGGCTTCTTCATCAGGCAAATAGGAGAAAAAAATTGAAGATGTTAGCCTTGGGCCTGCATTTTCTGTTTTTGATCTTAATTCAGATGTTAGGGGAGGACTATCTGAAGGGTGGCTCATCCCTCTTTGGCCATGAGGTCTGTGGAAAATTTTACAAGCCAAGGAAATTTAAATAATAATAATAATAATAATAATAATAATAATAATAATAATAATAATAATAATAAATTTTATTTATCCTACCCCTCTGTCAGACAATCGAGGCGGCTTCCATCATTAAAACTCAGTACAATGTAAAATAGAATCCCAAACCCATAAACCCTCCTACCCCTTAAAACAGAATTAAACAATGATAGAATTAAAGCATAATACTTAAAAACAATTCAATTATATAGCAACCTAATTGGCGATAAAGGACTAAACAGAGAAAGCAGGCCAAGTAGCGATAATAGGACTCTGGAGGCCGGGAGATCTAATCAGGAAAGGCCTGATGGAAAAGATCCATCTTCACAGCTGTTTTAAAGCTGTTTAAGTTGGTAATCTGACGGATCTTGTCTGGCAGGCCATTCCATAATCTGGTAGCGGTAGCCGAAAAAGTCCTCTGGGAGGTTATCGACAGCCTAGTTTTTATTGACTGCAACAGATTCCTCCCAGAGGATCAGAGTGTGCGGGGAGGATTATATTGGAGGAGGCGGTCCCGGAGATAGGTTGGACCCAAGCCATTTAGGGCTTTAAAGGTCATTACCAACACCTTATACCGGGTCCAGAAACTAATAGGCAGCCAGTGAAGTGACGTCAATACCGGTGTTATGTGGTCTCTCCTAGATGTCCCAGAGATCACTCTGGCTGCCATGTTCTGTACCAACTGGAGTTTCCGAACTAAGTATGAGGGTAGCCCCATGTAGAGCTCATTACAGAAATCCAGGCGCAAGGTTGTCCATTTGCAATCCAAAAAAGATGTTTCCTTGAAATCCAGCATGTCTCTTTCCTTTGTGAAACCTCGGGCTCTTATGCAGGTAAAGAGCACTGAATTTCTCAAGGAGTCTTCATGTTTTGCATCAGGAAAACTTTAGGTGATGTAGGGGTAAAGCATGCCAGTCAGTCTCAATATTAAAAAAAAAAAATTGCTTTACCTTTGTTGGAGGCAGAAGACACTGATAACAAGGTTCCAGTGCACTGGCTCTCTCTTTAGGATTTGCATAGGATGACCCTCTAGTTAGAGTTCCCATTGCTACTAGACTGCCTATAGTCGCATGTTTTGGAACATGTTGATTAAAAAGCTAGAAGAATAGACTTGAATCCATTTTTGATTCATCAGTGAAGGCCTTGGATGTTTTGAGGCACTGCATCTAAAGCTCCAGAAGTAATGTTTCATTCAGTATTGCAGCTGAAAATTAAATTGACTGGCAGATTGTATTTATCAAGCTTTGTAAAACTTTGAGGCTATCTTTTTATATTGATATTTTAACATTTAGGAAACAAAGCATAAACAAAAAACTGAGTTCAAAGCAGCAACCCTCCATTAATTTGCATCTCAAATAAATATCATTTTGATGACTCACATTACTGTGTGTATTATTGAATAAGATTATACACTCCAACTGGCCTATTTTTCTAAGATAAATGTACACCCTTGTAATATACTCTAATTTAATAAAAAATTATGAGCTATGAAAAGTGGAAGGCTGTGAAAGGACAGAAATAATGGTCAACACCATCTGGGTCATTTATGGCCTAATTTTGTTTTAGACAGAGATTTCTTCCAATATTTGGTCTTATGGAGAGAATCCATAGGGTCTCTTCTTCATGGGAGAGAAGTCCACCATTTTCTGCTATCTTTGTTTTCCATGATGAGTGACAAAGAAGGGGAACAGGAACAGAAGGAGGTGGAGGAAGGGGAACCGTTACTACTACTACTGGTATTAATCCACCCTTTTCCCCATTTGAGACTCAAGGTGACTTAGAATAAGCATCAGTAAAAATCATAGCATACAAAACTTAAAAAGTAATTAAGCTATCAATAATTAAAACCATTTAAAACAGGTATGTACTTAGTGTACACTAAGGGCCTTTGCAGACTGACAGAAATAGTGCAAATTGAGGCTACTATAACTGCCCTGACTCAGGGGGGTTGCAGACTGCCAGAAATAATGCAAACTGAGTCCACTTTTAGGGTTAGGGTTAGTGCTAGGGAATCATAGGGACTGTAGTTTATTGTGGCATCAGAGCTCTCTGATAAAGAAGGTTTAATGTCTCAGAAAAAAAATACAATCCCCATGATTCCCTAGCACTGAGCCAGAGCAGTTAAAGTGGACTCAATTTGCAGTATTTCTAGCAGTCTGCAAAGGCCCTAAGTGTGTACTGATCACCCAAAATGTTGTTTAGGACTTTATAATTGATTGGCATGCACATTTAAATTTACAGTCTTTCTCTTTCAGCCTTCAAGATGTATGTGTTGTTTATATCTAAATCTAATTGCTAGTCCCAAAAGGAATATAGACTGATTGAATAAATAGGATTTACTTAAGCATTGACTTTACTTAAGAATTGAATTAATGGGTCCACTACATTTGGGGCTAATAGTTGAATTTCGACCATAATATCCTTTTCAAAAATATTTATTAAGCATGTTCTACTTCCCATCAGGAACATTAATTTTATCCCTTTAATATATTTCTATCATATTTAATATATTTAATATATTTCAAATATGGGGGGGGGCAAAACACCAACTCCACCCATTCTCCACCTCCCAGCTGTGAAGGAAGACAAAGAGGACCATCAGAGAAGCAGAAAAGAGGGGGCAAAACATCAACTTTGCCCATTCTCCACTCCCAGATGAGCCTGAGAACAGAGCATTGCCAGAGGACCAGGCAAGGGGTGGAAGGAAGAGAATGACCAGCCATCTCTGACCTCCCCCAAGCATGGAGAAAGAAGTTAAGAAACTAAAGGAGGGAGAGGGTTGGGATGAGAATGGACTAAAGAAGAGAGTACACAAGGGAAGGGAAGGCAGGAAACCCAGGAAGGCATAAGGGTAGAAAAGCAAACAAACAACAATTAGAGGAATAATATAGGGAGACAAACAGCTACTGGGCAGCAGCAGTAGTGGTAAGTGTCACTGGTAGGAGGGAATTGTTGCACCATAGCTAACATTGGTTGGCACTGTGCAGAGGGAGGTGTAGGTGGCCTTCCTTCTGTAACCCCATCACCTATCATCACCCTATGATGATACACTCCAAGTTAGACACAGACAGGATCAATGTATTAACAGAAAGAGGAGGAGGGAGAAATAAAGGGATATCACATTGGCAAGATTAGCCAATGGCAAAAGAAAGATACCAAGGCAAATAGCCAACACCCTTAGGAAGGCAAATTGCATCCAAAGCAGCATTAAACATAAAATAGGAATGTGGAATGTGACAGTACTGGAGGTGAGTGAGTTAAAATGGTCAGGAATGGGCCACTGTGAATCAGACAACCATACAGTGTTCTACTCAGGCAATGAAAAGACAAGAAGAAACGAGGTGGCTTTCATACTAAGAAAAGATGTGGCCAAATGAGTCAAAGGATAAAATACAAAATCAGACTGAATCATTTCAATAAGTCTGCATGAATATCATCATAATTCAAACCTATGAATATCATTATAATTCAAGTATATGCACCAACCACAAAGGCAGAACAGGAAGAAATTGATTGATTTTATGAAGGAGTACAGGAAGAAATTGTTAGCATACCATCACAGGATGTCAAACTAATCAATTGGGATTGGAATGCAAAAGTTGAAAGTAAAGAAGACTGTTAAAAGCAGTAGACAGATTTGGATTAGGCAAAAGAAATGAAGCAGGTGAGTGTCTGATAGATTTTTGTGAAGTCAAACAACCTATTCATTGCAAACACATTTTTCATACAACCAGAAAGAAGTCTATACACATGGACATCACCAGAGGGTCAACACAAAAATCAAATAGATTATATAATTGGAAGTAAAAGATGGCAGAACTCTATACTGGTGGTCAAAACTTGACCAGGCACTGAATGTGGCATAGATCATGAGTTACTCATATCAACAATAAGAATAAAACCAATGATTATGCCAATATAAGATCTAAATAATATATCAACAGAATTTACTGACAACATAAGCAACAGATTTGCACTACTAAGCATAATAGACCAAGAACAAGAAGAACTATGGTCTGAAGCTAGAGACATAATAAAAGAAGAATGCAGACAGACACTTTCAATAAACAAAAAAGAGAGAAAAAACAATGGATGACAGAAGAGACACTACAAGCAATAAAGAAATGAAGATAAGAAAAAAAGGAGATAGGAACAAACTAAGAATTATAAATGCAACAGTACAGCATCTTGTGCAGAAAGATAAAGAAAATTACTACAATGACAAATGTAGAGAAATAGAAGCCAACAACAAAAAGGGAAGAACAATACATCTATTTCACAAGATCCAGGAAATCAAAGGAGAATTCAAACCAAGGACTGGGACTATCTATGACAATAAAAATAACATAATTCAAGACCAGGAAGGAATAAAAAGATATTGGATATAATACACAGAAGAATTATACAAACAGAGATGACAAAATGAAGGACAAATGGAAAAAAGAGCCATATGAAGATGAACCCCAAATCCTAAAAAGTGAGGTGGAAACTGCAATAAGAGGAATAGAAAAAAACAAATCATCAGGAACAGATGATATTCCAACTGAACTGCTGTAATTCACATTGACAGAGTCAACTGTAGTGCTAACCAACATATGTCAACAGACATGGAAAACAAAACAATGGCCAACAGATTGGATGTGATCAATATACATCATCCACAAAAAGGGAGACTCAAAGAGACTGCAGCAACTACAGGACCATGGCACTGATCTCCCATGCAGGCAAAATCATGCTCAAAATTCTGCAACATAGACTCCAACTATACATGGAGAGAGAAATCCCAGAGACTCAAGTGGGGTTCAGGAAAGGAAGAGGCACTAGGGACCACATTACAAACATGTGATGGCTAATGGAGCAAACCAGGGAATTCTAAAAGAAAATCAGCATGTGCTTTATAGACTATAACCTTTCTCTTCATAGATCATGAAATGCTATGGAATGCCCTTAAAGACATGGGAGTACCAAGACATCTGATAGTCCTGATGAGGAATTTGTACTCAGAACAATAGGCTACTGTCAGAACAGAACACAGAGAAACAGAATGGTTTCTGATTAGCAAAGGAGTCAGACAAGGCTGTATCCTTTCACCCTATCTGTTCAACTTGTATGTAGAATATATTATAAGAAAAGCAGGCTTGGACACAGAAGAAGGAGGAGTGAAATGGGATGAAGGAACATCAACAATCTAAGATATGCAGATTACACCATAGTACAGGGGTCCCTGGACTTTTTGATCTGGGGCCTGATTCGCTGCCCCCCCAGATCTTCTGGGAGGCCAGAGGCGCACATGCACATGTGCATGCGCATGACTCCAGATGCCATTTTGGAAGACAAAATGGCATCCAGCGGCAGGTGCGAGCGGCGGCAGGTGTGAGCGGCAGTGGCAGCGGCAGCAGCAGCGGCAGCGGCAGCGGTGGCAGGACCAGCCACGGGCCAGTAGGAAGGCCTCAATGGGCTGGTCCAGCCCATGGGCCATAGTTTGGGGACCCCTGCCATAGTACTAGCAGAATGGAACACCTACCAAGGAAGATCAAAAAGAAAAGTGCAAAGATAGATGTAACATTGAACATAAGGAAAACAAAAATTATGACCACCAAGGACTTTCACAAGTTCAACCTAGACAGTGAAGAAATAGAAATAGTAAAAGAATTCCCATACATGGGATAGAAATGGGGACTGCAGTCAGGAAATCAAAAGAAGATTAAGAATAGGGAGGCTATGAAAGAACGAGAAAAGATTCTAAAATGCAAAGATATACAACTTAGCACAAAAGTTAGAATCATACAATCAATTGCATTCCCTATTACCATGTATGCCTGTGAGATCTGGACAGTTAAGAAAGATGATTCATTTGAGATGTAGTGCTGGAAAAGAGTGTTGAGGATCCTGTGGACAGCCAAAATGGGCCCTAGAGAATATCAAGTTGGAAACCTCCCTGGAAGCCAAGATGACCAAACTTTAGCCTGTAGTACTTCGGACACATCATGAGAAGGGAGGACTCATTGGAAAAAACAATAATGCTGGAAAGGTGGAGGGAAGTAGGAAGAGAGGAAGGCCACATGCCAGATGGATGGACTCTATTAAGGGGGCCACGGGTATGGGATTGCAGGAATTAAGCAGAGCAGTGGAGGACAGAAGGTCTTGGAGATGTCTCATCCGTGGGGTTGTCATGAGTCGAGATCAACTCGAGGGCAGTTAACAACAAAATATATTTCACACCAGTTAATTTACAATCCACTGCTTTTTCAAATTAATGGGATATTGGTACTATTAGTACTATATCCCCAAATGAACCTTGACTTTTAACAACAGAATATCCAATGTGCTTTTGGGTAGCACTGCCCAAAGTGTTTTCTAGCAGCACTTGAAGTGATCCTGCTGTTTTTGGATAAAAGAAGGTGATGACTCCCACAACTCTCAGCTGGTGGCTTTGGAGCCATCAGTAACAAATTATTTACAGTCGCCTCCAGCTGTTGTCATTGAGGTGCAAATGACTCCAACTTCAAATCTCTACCTTCTTGATAGCTCATCCAGGATTGCTTTTATTCTTGCTATTCATTACTCAGGCTCCTTCATATTGCCTCAAAGACTTTCAGTCTTGCTGAAATTGCTTTGAAGATGTTTGCTGTTTTCCTCTTGTTTGGAATAAACCACAACAGCAACCACCCTATGTATGAGTGTTTGATTTGTTTCTCGTATTTGTACACAAGTTTGCACTTTGCATAGGATGCAAGACATCCATTGCAAACATTGGATTAAAGGAAAAGTTGCCAGAAACCTTTTACTACTAAATTAAGCTAACTAGTGGACTTTTACTACCATAATTAAGCTAACAGTGGTGGCTGGTAGCTTGATATCAGTGAGGTTGTAGATCCATTCTGGGGGTTAGCATTAATATTAAAGGAACTATGGAACATACTGAAACCTATCTCCAAAATAGGTTCAAGACACTGGATAGTTTATTTAAAGTTCACACTAAAATCACACTACTGGCATTAGAGTTATCAGCTATTATTATTCTTAATAAGTTTTGAATACTGGAGGAACACAGTTTTTAGCAGATTGCTATGATTTTACTAGCAACTTGAACTGCCAGCATTAGCAAAGGAATATTCAGGGAGTGATACCAGTAGTTAGCCTAGTGCCAGAAATGAGGCCAGTAATATATGTGTGTGCCTTGAATTCACATGCCAATTTGTGGCAATAGCATGAGTTCCATATTTCATGTTTGACTCTTAATCCCAGAATTGTTCACAAAATAATTGAAGCCTATGCATTATTTGTCTACCAGATGTAACTTCATGTCCTGTGTTGAGGAGGCCCTGAAGCACCAGATATTAATTATGCTGCTGCTGGTGGTGTTGATGTGGATGATGAGAGTGATATCTGAATGACACAGCCATATTAGTCTGGAAGATCATTAGGCAAATGGATCTTGCAACAACTTTGAGGCTAATTGAAATATAGAACTTGGTAGCATGAACTTGGTAGTGTAAACCTGTGTCATGGGCCAAGAGCTGCAAGACTGGGACCTGGGGAAGAGTCTGATGAGGAGGCTGAGGAAGGGACCCAGGCAAGTCTTCCAGACAGGGAACATCCTACAATTCTCCCTGTTGCAGAGCAGCCACCCCTCCCTGCTGAAGAGCTCCAGCCAGCTCATCCTGTGGAACTGAGGCTCCAGTCAGCAGGACAAGGGCAAGACTCACCTGCTGATGAGACAGAGGAAAGAGCTGGGGTCTTAAGTCCTCAATCAAGGTGGAGGAACAAGAGGATCCAACAAAAGATAGAGCTAAGATGCTCAGCCAGGCTGCAGGCTAAGTAGCATGCAAGCAAGCTCTGATTACAATCGTCCCCATCATTGGACTTTAGCCCAGGACCTGCTGCAATTTCCAGAGTAGTACTAAGCTCTGATTAGAAACAGCTGGTGTCAGGCTATTTAAGAGCTGAGTTTGCCTAAGGAGTTGCTGGAAGCAACTTGTCTTTTGTATTCCTGTTACCTGTTTCTAGACTCCTGCATTCCTACTTCAGACTTTCTGGCTTCTTTGACCTTTGGACTGTGTTGACCTTAATTCCTTTTGCCTCTCTTGTCTTGGATTGCTTGACCCACACCTTTCTCTTAACTGACTCTCACAGGCAGAGATCAGTCAGAGGTTCCCTCCCAGCCAGCCTATGTGGGTGTTTAGTGAACAAGGAGAGTTTGGTTCCAGCCTAATTAACACTTGTTGGCCTGGGAGAAGGAGTGGTGCTTGTCCATGTGTCAGAATAGCTGACCTAGCTGGTGCAAATGCAGAGCTGACACAGAGAGTGGTTGTTCTTACAAATGATCTGCAAGTCTTGCAAGCTCAACAACAAGCCCACTACTCCACTGGAAATGTCCCATAACCTGTCCAGGGAAGTTTCACAGGACTCTGTCAGACCTGCCTACCTTTGTGGGAACAATGTACTTTGTTCATGAGCCTGAGGGCTGAAGACTTTCCCACAGACAGGCATTCTGTGGGGTTTGTTCTTAGTCTGCTAACAGGAGCTGCTGGCTGGTGGGCCACACCTTTGTTGCAGCAGCCACAAAACCCCTTACTGGACAATTTTGCTGCATTCAGCCAACAGCTGCAGGCCATGTACACTGCCCCTTTCAAAGCACAGATGGCAAATCAACAGATCTGGGGTCTGAAACAAGGGGCTCGATCCATGGCATAATATGCCAGTGATTTCAAGCTGCTGGTGAGTTGGAATGAACCAGTGCTTGTAGATCAATTCCAAGAAGGGCTAGCAGATGGTATCCTGGATGAACTGGCTTGCACTGAATGCCCAGGGACCTTGCAAACCCTGATTGAGTTGTGCCTCTGGATCGATGGGCAGTTGCAACAGTGTAAAGCAAGAGGCTGGGACTGCCAGATGGTGGTTTCTCCACGATGTAGCTGTTCCAGAACTCCCTCCTGCTGCTGAACCTATGCAGATTTGGGGTGCATGTCCTCAGCTGACTGAGGCAGAAAAGGCACAATGATGCAGAGAGGGCCTCTATCTCTATTGTGGTGGCCTAGGCCACCTAGCAGCCACATGCCCTGCCAAGAAGGCACTCCCCACCTGTCTGGGAAACTGAGCCCACCTGGTTTAGATGGGGACACTAAACCAGGGACAGGCCTGCACTGCCCATGTCCAAACGCCACATCCCACTCCTTCCCAGAACTTGATGGTCACCATTACACTGACATCATCTGGAAAGACCACCCCTGAAAACATGGGCCATGAAAGACTCCAGAGCTACAGCCAACTTTATGGATATAACCTTTGCAGGCAAGCAGGGTATTCCAAAACACCTTATCCAACTCCCCCCCCCCCCGGTGGTGGAACCTATTGATGGGTGACTTTTGGCTTCTGGCCCTGTAACCTGGGCAATGGATAAGTTGCAGATGCAGATAGGAACTCACAGTGAGGAGGCAGAATTCTACCTGGCCTGAGCTTCCCATTTCCCTGTTGTTTTGGCCTGGAGTGACTAGAAGCCCATGACCCTCAGATTAGTTGGTCTGAAAGAAAGATCATTTTTGGGGCACCACTGCAGTCAGGCAAACACCAGTAATCATTGCAGTGGGACTTGTGGAGGAATCCCTCACAGACCTGTGCAGGAAATATTCAGAGTTTGCAGATGTGTTCAGTGAGACTGAGGCAGACCAGCTGCCACCCTAGCATCCCTATGATTGCCCCATTGATCTAATTCCTGGAACTAAGGTACCTGGGGCCCAAATTTACCCCCTGTCTGAACCAGAATTAACAGTGTTATGGGACTTAATCATCATGAACCTGAAGAGGGGCTTCATGAGTACCTCCTCTTCACCTGTTGCTGCCCCTGTTCTCTTTGTCAAGAAGAAATCAGTGGAGTTCAAGGTATGCATGGACTACCACAAGCTCAACCAGGTGACCATCCCTAACCGGTACCGTCTACCACTCATTGCTGAGATCAGGGAGAGTTGGGGGAGGGAAGGGTTACAGTCTTCATCAGATTGGACTTGCAAGGAGCCTAGAACCTGGTGCGCATCCAAGAAGGGGACAATTGGAAGACAGTGTTCTGCATCTGCTATGGGCATTTAGAGTATCTGGTTATGCCCTTTGGCTTGACCAATGCCCCCGCTGTCTTCCAGCATTTTATTAATGATCTTCTTGACTACTTTGCCATCATTTACTTGGATGACATCTTGATTTACTCCCCAACTATTGGGGGGCAATGAGCTTACAGTTGTAAACCACTTAGACACTCCAGAGTGTGGTATGAAGCGGTATATAAATGAAGCTGCTTTGCTTTGCTTTGTTTAAGATCAAGGGACCCAGGAAGCCTTGGATACCCTTAAGGCTGCATTTCCTCATAACCCATTCTCCAGGGCCCCAATCCAACATGCCCTTTTGTGCTGAAAACTGATGCTTCAGATGTGGCTATAGGAGCAGTGCTGTTGCAGGCTGACTGACAGTCTTATACAAACTTTCCCTGTGGTTATTATTCCCAGAACCTGAAGCCATCTGAGAGGAACTACAGTATCTGGGACAAAGAACTCCTAGCAATTAAAGTGGCTTTTGAGGTCTGGCACCATCTGCTGAAGGGGGCCCAACACCCAGTTGTAGTCTGGACAGATCATCGGAACCTGGAACATCTCCAGACTGCCAAAAAGCTAAGCCAAATATAGGCCAGGTGGTCAGAGTTCTTCTCTCATTTCAATTTTAAGATCACCTATGTCCCCAGCAGTCATAATAAATGGGCTGATGCACTCTCAAGGACTAGATTGATGTCCATTTCATTTAATCTTTGGATTAATGTCCATTTCATTTCTTAAGAAGTTTCTGTTTTGAAAGAGGAACTAAGATTTTATTAATTAAAATGTTTTAATATATAACTTGTTTAATACTTTTTTAAGGGGAGGGTGGATTCTGGGATTCTTAGGTTTTATGTAATATTGTAACATGTTTGTTGGATTTTAATGCTGTAAGCCACCCTGATTGCTTGGCAGAGGGGTGGGATATAAATAAAATTTATTATTATTATTATTATTATTATTATTATTATTATTATTGAAACCAGAGTATGAACGATACCAGGGTGATTCTCAACCAGCTACAGTCCTTCCCCCAGAATGCTTTGCAGCAACCCAGGTTTCACAGATCTCTTGCAGGGCCTACAGGAGCAACAGCAGAGTGATCCCTATGTGCAGGCCCAGTGAAAGGAAATCGAGGATGAACCTGGGAATCGTCCCCATCATTGGATTTTAACCCAGGACCTGGTGCAATTTCAAGACTAGTACTAAGCTTTGATTAGAACCAGCTGGTATCAGGCTGTTTAAGAGCTGAGTTTGCCTAGTTGGTGGAAGCAACTTGTCTGTTTCCTGGCCAGTATTCCTGTTACTTGTTTCTAGAGTTCTGCATTTCTACTTCAGACCTCCTGGCTCCTTTTATCTTTGGACCGTGTTGACGGATTCCTATTGCCTCCCTTGACTTGGACTGCTTGACCCATGCCTTTCTCTTAACAGACTTTCAGTGGCAAGGAGACTTTCTATCTGCTTGTGATTAGCTGCTTCTGCTTGCACTATTGGTCAGAGCTTCCCTCCCAGCCAACCTGTGTGGATGTTTGGTGAACCAGGACAACCTGAGCCTACTTCTTCAGAAGTATTTAGTGGAATGGAAAGCCCAGGGGTAGACCTATATAGTAGTTTATGCGTGAGAATGCAAAACTTTGGGCCTCTACAGATGATGCTTTGTGCCGTCTTGGAGGCAGGGAAGGAGAGGGGTAGCCACACACTGGGTGCCCCGACCCCTTCCGGAGGACATCATCATGCTGTGCGCTGCTACGCACGGTGCACACCACCAGGACATCCTCCTGGTGCAGCATTTTTACACGCTGCACTGGAAGAGGCACAAAAGAGCCTCTCAGGGCCTCGGCAGATGGCTAATAGAGCTGTCCTCGAGGCAGGGAAGAGGAGGGGCAGCTGCATGTTCGTGGGGATGCCTCGGTCCTGCGGCACACCTTCCCAGGGTGGCCCCATGCCGCCAGTCTGCTTCCCTCCTCAGTGGCTCTTCTGGTGCCCTTTTTGCTGCCTGTGAAAGGAGCAGTGTTTTGGTGCTCCTTTCCCAGGTGACAAAAGGGAGGATCGGGGCAGATGCATCTGGCAGCCTCAGCCTCAATCCCCTGTTTCCCAGTGCAGCCCAGGGCCACCTGTCTGCAACCCCCCTTTGTGGATTTGGAGATGAGGTGACAAATTCAGTTTTAATTATGGTTGTTGGGGGACAAGGCAAAGGTGTTGCCTAAAGCCAAGGTTAGCAGATAACTTTATGAATGAGTATTGGGATGTAGTGTGGGAGCCAGAAAAAAAAAAAGATATGATGAACTGGCCAAGAAATCTTCTATGGGGCTAGGGGGTTAGCTACTGTTATTCCATGTGTGGTATGTCAGGAAGCCACTGGGCCTTTGCAGACTTCCAGAAATAGTGCAAATTGAGTCCACTTTAACTGCCCTGACTCAGTGCTAAGGAATCATGGGAACTGTAGTTTATTGTGGCACCAGAGCTCTTTGACAGAGAAGGTTCAGTGTCTCAGAAAAAAATACAGTTCCTATGATTCCCTAGCACTGAGCCAGGACAGTTAAAGTGGACATAATTTGCACTATTTCTAGCAGTCTGCAAAGGCCCATTGTCTCTGTTCAATCCACTGCTGATGGACTGTAGATTATTGATAATTCTGCTGTTTCTCTCTCCAAACTTTCCTTGTAGTATTTTTGTTCAAGGACCACTGTTCTAAGGCCAAGGAAAATTGAAGTATTCTGCAACTGGTTTTTGTTTTTGTATACTCTGATGTCTGATTTATGTCCATTTATCCTTTGGCTCAGGGACTAGCTTGTTATTTCAGTGATGAAACAGGGGCTTTTAGCTTTGAAGGTGGGGCATTTATATGACACACACCTCGAAAGTGGGTGAGAAGCAAAAGCTGCTCTCCAAGACTAAAAACCAGCACAAAATGGAACCAGGATATTCTGCATATAAACTGCCTGGCACCAGTGAGGGCAGTAGCAAAGCAAAAAAGTAAAAGTGTAACAACTCCAATGGATGTAATTACACCATACACAAACCAGACAGTCTGGGGGGTGGTGGTGAAGGGGATAAAGGGGGCATGTATGGGGTGGTCTCTGTGATTGTACTTTGCCAATATATCTCTTGGCACACTGATGCACTGATTTTTTTACTCATGAAGCATCACAATATGAATGTGTGGCTGATTAAAGGGATTGCTATCAATGGGATGGCATCTGAACAGGACATTGGAGGTTCTTGGAGGTTGCAGGCAATGTGTTTGTGTAATGGAGCAAATGCATGGTGGGAAGGTGACAAAACAAATATCAAGTGGCATAGCTTGATGCAGGATCAAGCCACTTTCTTCTGCCCATCTGCTTTGGCCATGTTTCACATTATTTAGATTCTATCCAAGAATCAAGGAATAGTGAAATGTTGTCAGACGATGATGATGAGAATGAGAGTGAGGATGGTGATGAGAATATCTCTTCACGTTGACACATCCTTGAAAAACTGGCAACTTCTATGATGATTCCTTTTCTTTTCTTTTCTTTTTTTGGTTCATATGCAAGAGTGTGATAACCAGTGTTCCCCTACCAGTTAATTTGTGCAAAAAGCTTAAAGAGGAAATGTCATAATATTACCATAAGGCCTAAATGAGGTGGAGCTATGTTGAAGAAAAGTTTGTTTGGATGGAGAAAATGACTTTCTAGTCATTTCAACTTAAGCATTGTTGTTGTTGTTGTTGTTGTGTGCCTTCAAGTTATTTCAGACTTATGGCCTTCAAACCATAAGCCCATTAGTGAAACAAAGCCCTTAGACTGCAGAGCAAAATGAATTGATTCAAAAGATGCAAACAACCCATTCAGTGTGTCTGCTTTTAAATTATCTGTGCAATAAAGCAGCAGCAAATCTAATTTGTACCAAAACAGCTTATGGAATTTGTGTCCAAAAATCTTTCTGCAAAAATGTACAAAAAATGTCTTGCTATTTCACCTATTGAACAAGATGACGTGCGGGTCTTGCTTGTTACTTTTACATTACTTTGTACTCTGTTTTGTTTTGTTTTTAAGAATTAAAGAAAGGCATCAAACATGAAAGAATTATCTGTCAACTTGCTTGTAATAGCTTCCTTAAAAAGTAACTCTTGGAAGTGTGTGATTTATTGCTTCCAGCACCTCTATTACTATTTTTTTAAAATAAATAAAATAAAATAAGGAATTGAGTAGTTGTATTAAATTGCATACTTTTACTGTTTGCGTTGGCAGAGGGTTTTTCTTTTTTATATTTCTGCAGTACAGTTATAAAACATTTTTTATCATCAGAAAAAAAATAGTACAAAGCAAGGAAGGTGCTCATCTATGAAGGGATGGGGGTGGGGAAGAAAGAAAGACACTGATTTCCAGTTCTGAATTTAATCTGCATATTAACAGCTTTCATTGTTGTTTTCATCCAGACTTTTCTGCTTTGCATTTTCAGCAGCCTACAGCTTCTCAAAAATCTCCATTTCCTTCTCTTTAATATTGCATGTGTATGATTGCCTGGAAAACTACAAGGAATGTTTTAAAATTTCAAGCATGAGGCTTTAAAACTTTTATTTTTTTTATTCTGTGCACTTAGATGCTATTAAACATATGCTGAATTATTGGAAAACATTTTGTAGTCTCATGGGCTTGGTAATGAACTCACTAAGTACAGGCAACAGTTTTTAGACCCTTATTAGGAGCAATTGGGCCTGAATACCATGGAAGTATCAGTTCTTGCCTGATCTCAGAAGATAAATAGAGGCTGTAGCCACACTAGCAAAAAACAAACAAAACAAAACCCCAAAATCTGTACCAATGGGTTTTGATTCCAATGGTGTTGGAACACAGAAAATACAACCATTTCCAGAGTGAAAGCACTTAGTCTTTAATGTGGTTTAGAAAAACTAATGTTTTATCCCACAGTTTCCAGGATTTTTTTTTATTGTGAAGTCGTAGGCTTTCATGGCCGGCATCATCATGACCACCTAGCAAGTCTCCCCTCTTTTGGGCATCCTCTTGTGGAAAATGATAGGTGCAGAACAACAAGGGTTTGCCAACCCTACTCCAATCCCCCAAACAGGATCTCCCTTCTGTGTACCCAGTTTGGAATTTGGCTACGACAAAAATTGATGAAGTATTGTCTCATATGTTGCTGTACTTGGCCTGAGGCATTTCACCCTGAAATTGTCCTTATGAGATGACCACTAGGACTAAACTATTTGATGTCAGTGTAAGCGCTTTGCAAGTTTTAGCTTGGATTAACTTCAATAAAGTGAAGCCCATGTTCAAATCCGAGGTTTTTGCCTTGTCTTGTAAGTACAGGTAATGCCACTCTTTGACTGGTACATATAATCTAGGACCACCAAAAACCAAAATGACTAGTAGCTTCTGATGTATGTTTATATGTCTTCAAGCCACCTGTCAACTTATGACAATCCATGGATTTCATAAGTTTCATGGGCTTTGACGTGAGATGAAAACAAGCTTTTGATTTAAATCCATAGGAGAAAGGGGGATGAATTTGTTCTTAGGTGGGCAGGGAGGTCACTATCTTCATGCATGTTCTATATAATATTTTTCAGGTCTGTTGAATGGCCTCCAGCTACTCTTAAAAAAAAAAAAGCCAGACCAAACCATAAA
This sequence comes from Phrynosoma platyrhinos, assembly GCA_020142125.1. NCBI lineage: Eukaryota > Metazoa > Chordata > Lepidosauria > Squamata > Phrynosomatidae > Phrynosoma > Phrynosoma platyrhinos. The sequence continues at coordinate 44,659,271 of CM034708.1, read as the reverse complement.
CTCAAATAATACAAAAGAGGGACCCATGTTAGTTGTGTTTCTGTTGAAATAAATCTTGATTAAAGTTCTTTTTTATTTTAGGGTTTTGGTTTTTGGTTTTGCTTTTTGCTTTCTATGGGCTTTGTTTATTAGCACATATGCACACAATGTGGATCCATTACAAAAGACCAAAAAATGGTGAAATGGTTGCTGGATGGAAATGCTCTGCCCCAAACTACTCTAACCCCAGTGCCATACTGATCCAACAGGACACATGATGCGAAAACATAGCAACAATAAAAAAAATTGTTTCTCTGAAGATGCTAGCCACAGATGCTGGCGAAACGTCAGAAAGAAACTCTTTCAGAACATGGCCACACAGCCCGAAAAAACCCACCTTACCAAGGTGGACAAATCCTTCATCCCATGATACCTGTAGGTTCATCAGGAAGTCCACAGTTGCATACCCATAATGGAGTGTAAGGACCTTTGCAGACTGCCAGAAATAATGCACATTGAATCATTTTAACTGCCCTGACTCAGTGTAGGGAATCATGGGAACTATAGTTTATTGTGGCACCAGAGCTCTCTGACAGAGAAGGCTCAATGTCTCAGAAAAAATACAGTTCCCATGATTCCCTAGCATTGAGTCCGGGCAGTGGACTCAATTTGCACTATTTCTAGGAGTCTGCAAAGGCCAATAAGTTCCAATAAAAGTCCAATGTACAATACTGAGAGATAAAAGTATCCAATGAGTACAAATCCAATAGCCAAATTCAAAACAATAAAATAACTCAGTGTGCCAAATTAAACAGTAGTTGAAACAGACAAATTGATTTTAAAAGAATGTGCCTCTGACAGTAAAAGTTGAAGTAGGTGAAAAAAGGATGCAGTCCCTGGCTAAATTTTATTGTTCCTCAAAAACTTTGTTGTTGTTGTTGTTGTTGTTGTTGTTGTTGTTGTTGTTGTTGTTGTTGTTGTTGTTGTTGTGTGTTTTCAAATCATTTCCAACTTATGGAACCTAGAGTGAGCCGATTATGGTTTGTTTGGTTTTGTTTTTTTTTGGCAAGTTTAAACTCTTATATAGACTCAAATATAGTGACTGCATAAACCTATTTTGAAACCTAAATAGTAGTAGGCACTGTAGAAAAGCTTGGACTGAAATCACACACACACACATACACACAATGAGAGTTGTTATTGAAAAAAATTGCTTCATGCAAGACAGCTCCCTCATTGGCTGACTTCTACAAGAAAGGAAAAGCAGCCAATTGTCTTTATTGTCTCCATTCTGCATTCATTTTACAAACCAAACCCAGTTTATAGTTTAGGCTACGGTAGAAAAGCTTTGGCTCTTCAGAGACTTCAGATTACAACTCCCACAACTTCTTAATATTGGCCATGCTGGTTGGAGTTTATGGAGTTTTAGACAAAAATATCTGGAGAGCCTGAGCTTTTCCAGGGCCCCTGTAGATGAAAGTATAAGCATTCCATACAATGGAACAGTGACTGTAGTCAAGAAATTAGAAGACTAGGATTGGAAAAGTCAGATATGAAAGAACTGGACAACATCCTAAAATGTAAAGATATAACACTGAACATGAGAGTTCAACTTAATGAGAATTTGTATTTTCCATCACCATGTATGGATGTGAGAGCTGGACAGTGAAGAAAGGCAACAGAAAGAAAATCAACTCATTTGAGATGGTGCTGGAGAAGCACACTCTCCCTTGTAAGCCATACTTTGGCCATGTGAATCACTGTAAAAGACAATAATGCTAGGAAAGGTAGAGGGCAATAGAAAGAAAGACCATATGCCAGATGTTGAACCTGCAGGTCATGATAAGGACTGTGGAAGACAGGAGGTCTTGGAGAGGTCTTATCAACAAGGTCATGATAAGTTGAGGTTAACTCAAGGGAGGTTAACAACAACAACAACACTGCAATAAAAGCATATTGCTGATTATCTTTTCTTCAGAACTATCTTTAATGCTTATATCATTAGGGTAAGTAGAATTACATTTATTGCTGCATTTCATAATCACTTAATGGTAGCTCTGACTATAAAGTATCAAATAACTCTCTAAAATTATCAACAGCATATAGTGCTTGCTTCTTAGTTATGTTGGCTTTCAAGAGAAGTCAACAGAAGCCTTTCATCATAAACTTATTTAGTAACATTGCCAACAAAATAATTCAGCCAAAATGACTGCACCAAGCTGTCCCACTCCACTTTGGAAGTCTTATAAGTGAAATTTGTCTTTGAATATATTCCATATTGTTAATCATGGGCTTATCAGGCTTAACACAGTTTGAATTGGTCCTGTTTTCCAAGTAGACTACACAGCTATATAACCTACCTCAAATCAAGGACTGTGTTAAAGCACTAACTTTACTGTATCCCAAATGCCAAAAACAATTTGAGAGGACTTTAGAAAACATAAAAGAATGAATATAATTAACGATAGCGCTACAGAGGGAAAGGGACACATATATTTGAAGAGCTGCTAAGGAAAGACTGTAAATGTCTAGGTTTGATTTTAATATATAGAAGACACAGTAGATTTATGTAAAAGAACACTGAGCTTTTAGCTTAGTATAATACAGGATAGAGATGTAGATCTTCATTATTTTTCTTCTTGAAGGAAGCAATAGGTAATTGTAGCAATTTTCCTGTCATTGAGATGAAGTTTTTAAAAAACACAGTTTTTGATACCTATTTGCAATTTGGGACATTTGCAGACTGCCAGAAATAGTGCAAATTGAGTCCACTTTAAC
>CM034708.1:44600660-44613248 GCA_020142125.1 Phrynosoma platyrhinos | reverse complement strand
GGAAAGGTTGCCTACCCCTGGTCTAAACAATGCATTTGGTTTCAAAACCATCAAGGAAGGGAGGCTAGAGAAAAGTTTACAGTCAAATCTGATCACTGCCCCATTAAGTGTGAGACTCAAGACAAATAAACATCATTTTGTGTCTTTTCCAGTATAATGGTCTTTCTCTTTTGGCAACTCCCAAACCTGTCTGTTAGGGAATCTTCCAGTGGTCTTGGGCAGGTCTCTCAGTGCCTACATGACCTGCCATCTAGGGGATTATGGCTGACATCCCTCAGAGGTCAATCTGGGGTCATAGAGAGAACTCCACGTGAATCCAAAATTTTATGAAAATGCACCATTACCTCTTGCCTCGAGTACAGATAACTTTGAAAATGTTTCTGTCTATCTAGCTGCTTCTGTTAGCAAAACTCAAGTGTTGTTCCACTCTCGGGACACCGTTCACTCTGATAAGAATTCCTGTACTAAAAGCATCCTCCCTGTTCTGTAAATATTTTTCTGTACTGAAAACAATTTTTGTCCAAGTAAGAAGTGCTGAATATTGTGAAACTAGTTACCCAAGGAGGGAGGGGGAAGAAATTCTCTTTGTATATATGTGACCCTATAAAAAGATGTTCAGTTGCTCAGTTTGGGGCTCAGCACTTTTGGAAAGTTATTTCCTGCTGAGCCCACTAGCATTACTTTTTTTATTTTTGAAATAAAACTCACTTTTTTTTTACTCTGAGAGGTCTCTGGTCCCATTTTTCTGCTACATGACTAAAAATATAATGAAAATATATGCATACATGAGAACTATTATCCTTTCCCCCTCCCTCTCCCCCAGTCCCATTGACTTCTTTCACTACTCTTTCTATGAACTAGATACTATAAACTTGAGTAAACTTAGGGAAACACTGGGAGTGATCCCATAGTCAGGAATACTAAAGGAGAAGGGAGTTCAAGATGGATGGGATTTTCTCAAAAGGGAGATACTGAAGGCACGATCTCAAACTGTTCCAAAGAGAAGGAAAGATGGGAGGTTTCTCAAGAAGCTGGGTTGGAGGACAAAAGAACTTTCCACTCAACTACGTTTTAAATGGGAGATGTATAAGAAATGGAAAAGGGGCAAAATCACTAAAGAGGAATTCAGACAAATAGCTAGCACATGTAGGGGTAAAGTCAGGAAAGCCAAAGAATAGAATGAGCTCAGGCTTGCTAGAGGATTAAGAAGAACAAAAAGGGCTTTTTTGGCATATGTCTGTAGCAAAAGAAAGAAGAAGAAAATGGTAGGGCCACTGCGCAGATAAGATGGAGAAATTCTAAAAGGGGACAGAGAAAAGGCAGAACTACTCAACACCTTCTTCTCAGTCTTCTCATAAAAGGAAAAGGGTGCTCAACTTGAGGAAAATGGAGCAGAGGACACAATAAGGGAAATGAAGCACAAAATAAGTAAAGAGATAGTACAGGAATACCTGGTTAAACTAAATGAATTTAAGTCTCCAAGACCAACTGAACTATGTCTATGGATATTAAAATAACTAGCAAATGTAATATCAGAGCCACTGGCAATAATCTTTGAGAACTCTTGGAGAACAGAAGAAGTCTCAGCAAACTGGAGGAGGGCAAACATTGTCCCCATCTTCAAAAAAAGAGAAAAAAGAGGATCCCAACAACTATCACCCATTTAGTCTGACATCAATAAAGGGAATGATTGTAGAGCAGATCATTAAACAGAGAGTCTGTGAACATTTAGATGGCAATGCCATAATCACTAAAAGTCAACATGGGTTTCTCAAAAACAAGTCATACCAGACTAATCTGATCTCTTTTATATATATATAAAATTACCAGCTTGTTAGATGAAGAAAATGTGGTAGATATAGCATATTTTGATTTCAGTAAGGCTTTTGACAAGGCCCCCCATGATATCCTTGCAAACAAGATAGTAAAATGTCAGCTATACAATGCAACTGTTAGGTTGATTAGTAATTGGCAAAATTAGCAAAATTACTCTCCATTTGGGGGTGGCAAAAAGCCGCACTTAGAGTTGCTGCTATGGCTCTTTTGCGCCCTTTTGGTGCAGCGTGTTTACACACTGTGCCAAGAGGGTGTCATTATGCTGTGTGCTGTGTGGACGAGTGCACAGCATCGGGGCAGAGTTGGGGTAGAGTTGGGGTGACTGGCATGCAGCTGCTGTCCCCCAATTCCACCCCCAGGCTGGCCTATAGTGCCGGTCTACATTGGCCCTAACTCTGTGAGTCTTAATCTGTGTTCCATGGACCCCAGGGCATTACAACATTGTCACAGAGGGGCTATAAAGGCTTCAAGGATTCAAAGCTACTCAGATAACCTCTTTCCCACAACAGAGTGGCCACAGTCAGGAGCCAAGGCAAAGACTGGCTGGCTATGTGTTGGCATTCAATCTGCTCCAGGCACAAACTGGTGAGATGAAGCAGGAGAAACATCTTCTCTCCCACTCTGGCTCCTCTGAGGGAAGTTTTAACAGATGGTATAATTACTAATGGTTCAGTGTTCAGATGTGTTGTTGTTGTTATTGTTATTGTTGTTATTGAGTTGAGTTGGGATGAGGAAGGGGGTCTATGGCAACAAAATATATTTAAAGAGGGCCCTTGGTAAAGAAAAGCTTAATAACCACTGCACTAGAATATGAATGGAATTTATAGAAGTATTGACATACAATTTAGAAAGTGATTCAATGGGTCTTCACTGTTTTGAACTAACAATTGGGGTTGGGCCTATGTAAGATGCTCTAAGTCAGTGATTCTCAAACTTTAGTCCTCCAGATGTCTGTGATGTCATCTTCCAGTATTCTTGAGCACTGACCATACAGGCTGGGATTTCGGGGAGTTAATGTCCAAAATGCTTGGAGAACCAAAAGGATAAAGAGAAGACATGGGAAATTGTGAGGACACTCTGAATCAGGAGTGGACAGCTATGCAGGGGGCATGGACAAATAATCAACCCCACTAGTTGCACACTCCAGGAGTGTGCCAGACATTATCTGTTTTTATCAATGTCATTCTCAAAATGGTAACAATATGTGATGCTGGGAATTACTTCTAGTTAGCTTTTTCGAGAAGGATGTGGATGAAAATTGAGGTTTTTAGATAATGGGACATTTTGGAGTTGTGTTTCAGAAGGAGGTTTGGGGGCCTTTGTGCACAGTTTCAGGGCGATACCAGAAAATTATGTTGATTTCTTAAATTTAAAAAAATGGGATTGGATGGTTTTGAAGACTTCTGGTGCTGTAAAAGTTAGGTTCAATGGCTTCATGTGGCTCATAGGACTCTTTCCACATCCCTGCTCTGTATGTCTCTTCCCATAGGGCTACAGGAATGGATGCTGCTTGATAAGGAGGACAAATCTAGAAATGTACTATGCTTCCTAAACAAAGAATTAAACTTCTTTATCTTTATGAAATCCAAGGATTTAGGCTGCTCAAGACAGGCGGGGGTAGTGTCAGGAGGATATCTGGCTGTCACAACAATAGGTATCTTATAATTATTTTATTTTCACCTTACTACCTCATCTTTATTTAAGTACAAAGAATTCCACTACACTTTACCATCCCATGGGTTCTGTTTGTCACATACTTAATAAATAATACAATGGGCTGTACACAGAAGTTATTTTAAAAGCAGTCAAAACAAGTAATTCATTTTTATTATCATCTTTCCCCACCCCCCACAAGTTGGGGTGTAAATATGTGTTTTACAACAAATGCTGTTACTGGTCCTTTTCTAAATATTTCTTGTTTTCTCTTGAAATAATACCATGCTTCTGTGTCTAAGACTTAGAGGGAAATCAAAATCAACACTTACTATGATTGGATGGGAAATGAAATTCTGTTCAAATCATATTCTGCACCAGCATTCCAAACTGATACAAGACCTAAAACAAAAACAAAACACCTGAATGCTATTTCAAAAATTATGTATTCAGTATTAATTTGTGAATAATGATTATTTAGCCAGAAAAAAGGGTATTTCAGGGTCCAAAGATTACTAATAACTCTTTTTTTTAACTCATGAACTTCCTGTTTGACTAGCCCACCAGACTTTCTGAGAAACTACATTGTTATTTCTTGTTTCCATTTGACAATGGCTAATCTAGGAATAACAATGAATGATGAAAGTGACCCCATGTAGTGAAGACTTGGATACATTTCATGCTCACTACACACATTTCCCTTTTTATAATCAAACAGTGTAAGCCTACATATGCTTCGATGAGACCCCTAGAACCAGACCCCAGAATAACCATTGTAATAATTGTATTGTTACAATAACTATAACAATATTGTTGCTGTTATTGTGTGTTTTCAAGATATATCTGACTTATGGTGACCCTAAGGTGAATCCATCATGGGGTTTTCTTGGCAAAATTTGTTCAGGGGGAGTTTTTCTTTGCCATGTTCTGAAGCTGAGAGAGTGTGACTTGCCCAAGGTCACTCAGTGGGTTTCCATGGCTAAGTGAGGTCTCCAGAGACACACAAAGTACTACACCATGATAGGCTTATAACAATCTTATCGGAACAAATTAAGCAAAAATAAATAAACAAATAAATAAATAAACAAATAAATAAATAAAAATTGAACCTTTCACATGACTATATCCATTTTAAATATTTTTACTATCAGTAGCCATGCGTCCATAAGAGCTTCCTTGAGTGAAGAAACAATTAATAATCCTCCCCCAGGTTTCTGCTAATAAAATAGGGACATAGAATAGGGACATAGAATGTGAGAAGCATGAGCCAAGGGAAACTAGACATAGTGAAAATGGAAATGCAATGCATGAACATAGCAGTACTGAGGGTAAGTGAGTTAAAATGGACAGGAATGGGCCACTTTGAATCAGACAACTACACAGTGTTCTACTCAGGGAATGGAAAGATAAGAAGAAATGAGATGGCTTTCATACTAAGAAAACATGTTGCAAAAGCAGTCAGAGGATACAATGCAAAATCAGACTGAATCAACTTAATAAGGCTCCATGGGAAACCTATGAATATCACCATAATTCAAGTATATGCACCATCCACTTGGATATAATAAAAGAATGCATAAAGACACTTCCAACTGAGGCAGAACAAGAAGAAACTGATAGATTTTATGAAGGAGTACAGGAAGACATTGACAACACACTAACACAGGATGTCAAGCTGATCATTGGAGATTGGAACGCAAAGGTTGGAAGTAAAGAAGAATCAAAAACAGTAGGCAGATTTGGACTAGGCAAAAGGAATGAAGCAGGTGAGCATCTGATAGAGTTTTGTGAAGCCAACAACCTATTCATTGCAAACACATTTTTCATACAACCAGAGAAAAGGTTATACACATGGACATCACCAGATGGTTAACACAAAAACCAAATAGATCATATAACTGGAAGTAAATGATGGTGAAGCTCCAGACCAGGTGCAGATTGTGGCACAGATCACAAACTACTCATTTCAAAATAAAAGTAAAACTCAAGAAGAGAATAAAACCAGTGATCATACCAAAATATGATTTAAATAACATTCCCACAGAATTTATTGACAATACAAGGAACAGATTTGCAGTACTAAGTATAATAGATTGTGAACTGGAAGAGCTTTGGTGTGAAGCCCGGGATATGATAAAAGAATGCATGAAGACACTTCCAACTGACAAAAGGAAAGCGAAGAAACCATGGGTGGCAGATAAAATGCTACAAGCAATAAAGGAAAGAAGAGAAACAAAACGAAATGGAGATAGGAATAAACTAAGAACCATGAATGCAACAGTACAACGGCTAGTGTACAAAGATAAGGAAAATTATTGCAATAACAAATGTAGAGAAATAGAAGACAACAACAAAAAAGAGAAGAATGAGAGACCTATTGTACAAGAACCCAACAGTACAACATCTAGTGCACAAAGATAAGAAAAATTATTACAATGACAAATGTAGAGAAATAGAAGACAACAATAAAAGGGAAGATCACAAAATCAAGAGAAAGTTTAAACCAAGGACCAGAACACTCTATAACAATAAAAATAACATAATTCAAGACCAGGAAGGGATAAAAAGGCATTGGATGCAACACAGAAAAAAACTATACAAAAGAGATGACAATATGGACACATAGAGCCAAGAGCCATATGAAGATGAACCCCAGATTTAAAAAAACTGAGGTGGAAACTGCAGTAAAAGAAATGGCAAAAAACAAGGCTCCAGGAACATATAATATACCAATAGAACAGTTGCAATCCACTCTGATAGACTCAACTCTAGTGCTAATCAACATATATCAACAGATATGAAAAACAAAACAATGGGCAACAGATTGGAAGTGATCAATATATATCCTAATCCACCAAAAAGGAGACACAAGAGACTACAACAACTATAGAACCATAGCAGTAATCTCCCCTGCAAGCAAAATTTTGTTCAAAATACTGCAACATATGGATAGAGAAATCCCAGAGGTCCAAGCAGGGTTCAGGAAAGGAAGAGCATGAGGGATCACATTGCAAATATATGATGGCTAATGGAGCATAGCAGGAAGTTCTTAAAGAAAATCAGCATGTGCTTTATAGACTACAGCAAAGCCTTTAACAGCATAGATCATGAAAGGCTATAGAACACCCTTAAAAACATGGGAATGCCAACACATCTGATAGTCCTGATGAGGAATCTGTACTCAAGATAAGAGGCTACTGTCAAAACAGAACATGGAGAAACAGAATGGTTCCCGATTGGCAAAAGGATCAGACAAGTTTGAATCCTTTCACCCTATCTGTTCAACCTGTATGCAGAATATATTATAAGAAAAGCAGGCTTGGACATGGAAAATGGAGGAGTGAAAATAGGAGGAAGAAATATCAACAATCTGAGATATGCTGACAACACTATAATAGTAGCAGAAAACCTCCCAGACCTGGAACACCTACTAAGGAAGATCAAAGAAGAAAGTGTAGAGGCAGGCTTATTGTTGAACATAAAGAAAACAAAAATAATGACCAGAGAGCCTACATACATTCAAACTAGACAATGAAGAAACAGAAATAGAAAAAAAAAGAGTGCTCGTATCTGGGATCAAATATTGATTGGAACAGGGACTGAAGCCAGGAAATCAGGAGAAATTAAGAATGGGGAGGGTGGCTATGAAAGAACTAGAAAAGATCCTAAAATGCAAAGACATACAACTCAGCACAAAAGTCAGAATCATACAAGCCATTGTATTCTCTATTACCATGTATAGATGTGAGAGCTGGACAGTCAAGAAAGAAGATAGAAGGAAAATCAACACATTTGAGATGTAGTGCTGGATAAGAGTGCTGAGGATTCCATGGACAGACAAAAGGGCACACAAATAAGTCCTAGAGCAGATCAAGCCAGAGGTATCCCTAGAAGCCTGTTAGGAAGGAGTCCCAGGAGAAAATGTACAATGTGAGTAATAGCAGTATTCATGATGACACAGCATTTGATCACTGCTGAGTCATGTTGACTCATGCTGTATCATAGAAAGTGACATCATGGGGATGGCCACCTGGTGCTGCAAAGCACAGAGAACTTCTGTAAAACTGCAGAGTCACTCGTAATAATAATAATAATAAAATGTATTTCTATTCCACCCCTCTATCGAGCAATCAGGGTGGCTTACAGCAAAGAAAATTCCATACAAAAACCCAGAATAAACATCACAACCCCCCCTTAAAAAAGTGTTAAACCAGGCATCTGTTAAAATACATAAAACAACACAATAAAAATAAAATAACTGGAGAGACCATAGACGAGTCAGAGCAGTGACAAGAACAAAAGGTGGAAGAGGTAGATCCAGATAAGCTCCTGATATGTGACTGACAGGTGTCCATCAGGAAGAGACAGGGCCAGAAGACCATGTGGAGCCCTAGCTATAAAAGGCATAAGCCTTTGGACACACATGTGGGTTGCTGTGGATTGTGGTTGTGGATCATGTTGGATGATTGCTGTAAATAGCCTTGTACATAGAGAAACTAAAATTAAAGCCTTATCTGAGAGACATCTGTCTGTGGAGTCTCTTCACTCTGTCTGGAAGGAAAGAGGTGCTTCTCCAGCTGACACACTACTGTCTGCATCTGAGAAGGTCATGTTCCTGGTGCTGCACATTACCGTGAATCTTCACGCACTGCATAAGCATGCTCACAAAGGTTATGGGCACAGTCTGTGCCAGCAGTTCTGACTAGATGACAGTGTGAGCAGCTGTGTGTGTCAGTTATCCAGGAGAGAAGTGTTTTTGTTGTCTGAGTGCCAGAAGGCAGAGAGTTAAGAAGCCGAGCTGTTCAGCCATGCTCCTTAACTCCAGAAGATAGTGAAAGCTGGGAAGGCTGCCAACGCTGTGCATTTGTCTTGTTTATTGCCAGCATGGAATTCGCAAAGTTCCCAAGGCTGAATGATAAGAACTACTCACAGTGGGAATTGTATGCCAAGGCAATTCTAGTGAGGGAAGGTTTCTGGGATGTAATTGAAGAAGGGCCCTCAGCCAGGAATTCTGAGCTTGATAGGAAAGCATGTGTGACTATCTGTCTCTCCTTGGACCCAGGCCAGCTGGATCATGTACGAGATAAAAGATCTTCCAAGGAAGTCGGTTTGCTTTGAAAAATGTGCACCAGCCTGACTCTGCAGTCAAAAATGCTTTGGAGCAAAAGGCTGTATGCCTACAAGATGCAGAAAGGACAGTCCCCAGAAGAGCATCTTGCCACGATGAAGCTTTTGTTCCTGGAGGTGGAATCCAGAGAAATAACTCTCCAAAGAGAACAAAAGGCTTACATCCTATTGGGCAGTTTGTAAGCAGCTTCATTTTTTTATATACTGCTTCATATCGCACTATGGGATGTCTAAGCAGTTTACAACTGTAAGCTCTTTGCCCCCCAACAGTTGGGTACTCATTTTAGCGACTTCAGAAGGATGCAGGCCTGAGTCAAGCCTGAGCCCTGGCTAGTATTGAACTCGCAACCTTGTGGTCTATGAGTGAGTGGCTGCAGTACAGGAATTAACCACTGTGCCACCAGGGTTTGTCCAGTGACTTTGATCACATATTGTATAGCCTGCAGGGGTTGCCAGAGAGTCAGCTCACAATGGACTTGGAGAAATGCCAGAGATGGCATTTTGAGACTAGCATTTAGAGACAGCAACAAGCCAAACCAACAACAAACACACCACCAGAGGCAGTTCTAAGGACTGAGAGTTTCTGCCCCAGGGAGACAACACACCTCCGGGACATCATGTCAGGCCCACAAACCACTGCTTCTGTACTCCTCAACAAGGAGTCCACCACCACCACCACCACCACCACATGACTTCTCTGAGGCTTAGCAGTGGCTGTTCCCCATGGTGGTAGTCTTAGGGTCCCCTGCACTATCTCTGAGGACTGTCCCTGCTGCTCTTGATCTTCATCCTTGATAAGGAAAAGAGCTTCAAATCGATTCTGTAGCTGCAAGCTCTCAGAATGATCCCTGATTTCCCTACTTCTGTGTATGACATTTCTCCTGCTGTCTATCTCTTGTGTGCATGAAGTGGCCTTCTCTTCAACAACTTCCTCTGTGTGGTCCCCATCTAAGACTGTTCATTCTGATCTGTCCAGGAAAACCTCTTGCTCCCTAATATACTAAAGTGTAGCTACCTGGGCCTCCAGCTGCTGTACTTTCTCTTCCAGGTGGGCCACAAACTTGCACTTGGTGCAGGTGAAGTTCCTCACATCTCTTGGCAAGAAGACAAACATCCCACAAGTGTTGCAGTTGAAAGGTTGAAAAAGATCTTGAATAAAGTAATACATGAAGACCAAACAGGTTTCCTCCCATCAAGGCACATGAAAGTTGACTGTAGCAACTCCCTCAGTGCCCATATTGAGAAATCTTAAGCAAGCACTGAAACAGGACTGTGGGCTTCTCCCTCAAAGAGTCTCCTGGTAAAGAACCACATAAAACCCCGTGTTCTCTTGGCCTTTTCACTAGGTTCTGTCAGCGAGCTCAATCAACTGGGTTTCTAACTCTACAGAGAACTCCTGGATGCTACCTTATTCTGGAGGCAAGTATCTGACTCTCCCTCTAAGCAAAACAAAACAAAACAAAACAAAACAAAACAAAACAAAACAAAACAAAACAAAACAAAAACCCACTCAAAATGGCTGCCCAGAAACTACTTTCCTTCTCCTTCCTGGAAGAATAGAGACTATTAAGACGATGGTACTCCCTAAAATGAATTTCTTGTTCCAAAACATACCAATAATCATTACTGAACATTTATTTCAAACATGGGAAAGGGACCTTGATAAAATTCATTTGGGCAGGCAAAAAACCCAAAATCAAATGGAAGACCCTAATTGATAAAAAAGAGAATGGTAGATGTAACCTTCCTGATTTAAAAATATATTATCATTGTAATGTATTAACATGGATAGTGGAGTAGATCAATTTGGATAAAGAAAAAACTTTGGGTTTAGAAGGATTCAGTTTAAGATACAGGTGGCATACCTATAGGTGGTACAGAAAAATAGATGTACATAAAGATTTTGAAAATCATTATATCAGAAGATCACTGCTTAAAATTTAGACCCAATAAAAAGAAAAATTCTACAAGAAGATACCACTATGTATGTCCACACAGGAAGCTTTCTTTGGAAGATGGTGTGATGTACCAGGATGACTTAGATTTCAAGATATTTTGAGGAAACAAAGCAGAGGATAATACGCGATGAAACCCCTAGAAGACCTGAGAGAATTAGATCCAAAAATCCACTGGGTAACATATAAACAACTGACAGACAGATTTAAATTAGATTACAAAGAAGGATTCAAAGAAAATAGAAACGAATTAGATAAAGTGATAAGAAATGATCCAAAATTGATATCAAAGTTTATTGTAGGAAAGAGAATTAGAAGAGAATATTGAAAAAGAAACAATGATTAAGTAGGCAACAGACATTGGGAAAGTCATCAATCTGGAAAGTTGGGAATTAGCCAGAAGAAGAACACAACAATTTACTAGATGCCAGGACTTAAAGGAAAATTATTTTAAAATAGAACACTGCTGGTATCTAACCCCAGTACCATAGCAAAAATTTATAAAACATGTGGAAATAAGTGCTGGAGATGTAAGAGTGCTGTGGGTGGGTGGTAGCACATGTGGTGGAATTGTACTCTAGTTAAATCTCATTGGAGTAACATTCATAGAGTAATATGTAAAATTCTTGAAAATAATTTTAATGCATCACCAGAGTTATATTTATTAAACATGCTCAAAAAGGTACCTGCTTCAATAGCATCACCTGCCAACTCAATTGTGGGGATGCCATATTGGATGGCCCTAGTATGATGGTAAAGTTGATGTGTGTTCTCTTGGGATAACATGTATTGAATTAGCGGAAAGGAAGCCACCCCTGTTTAACATGAACTCAATGAGTGCCTTATATCTCACAGTACAGAATGAATCCCCTACACTCCAGTCCAATGAATGGTAAGATTATTTGGTGTAGATTCTTTTCTCCAGAAAGTACCCCAAGACAGACCTACATCTGAGGAACTGTTGAAGCACGTGTTTGTCACCCAGGAGCGCCCTGAGATGATGTGGATAGGGCTGATACAGAGAACAAAGGATGCTGTCAGAGAACTGGACTATCTTCAATATCGTAAAATGAAGAAGATGCTTTTCCAGGAAGTGCACAATGGACCCACCATTGAAGCCCAGGAAGAAGAGGAGGAGCAAGAGTACGGCATGGGCCAGATGGTGATGGTGAACAATGTCAGGAGTAACCCGTCCATCCCCAGCGTGTCCATCAGTGCCAGCAGCCAAAGTAGGAGTGCAAATATGTAGCAGATTATTAGATTAAAAAACAAACAAAATGTACATAAAATTGAACCGGATTGGGCTCCAATACTACTGTACTGTGAGAAGGAAAATTTAAATTTATCAAGACACTGATTGTATGACTTGAAGTAGAATGATCAAAACAAATTAAGTTAGATATTTTAACATAGAGAAGAACTGATGAAAATTTACTTTTGAAATGAAGACAATAAGATTTAAGTGATAAAGGTTTATACAAACTGGATGAATATGGGAAGACAATTGTAAATAAATATATTTAGAATTTTGATTATTATTTTGAATGCTACCATTTTGTATATTATTCATTATAAAATACATTTTTAAAAAGAATAAGAAAAGCACTTAGAGAACTTAGGGCCGATACGAATTGGGGCTGCAGCAACCACACACTGCAGCCCTGATCCTCCTTTTTGCTGCCCCCAAGAGAGTGGCAAAATGCCACTCCTTTTAGGGGTGGCAAAAGTCTGCCCTTTCAGCCACTGCCACAGCATTAATAATAATAATAATAATAATAATAATAATAATAATAATAATAATAATTTATTTATAGCCCGCCCCTCTGCACTGCAATCGGGGCGGGGTACAACAGTATTAAAACAGAACAAAGTTAAAACATTCCCTCATCCCATAATCCCACCCTCCCATCCCCTTAAAACAGGATTAAACAACAAATCAGTTAAAATACAATATTAAATAAATGAAAATATCCAAATTAGCATAAGGAGTCAGAATAGTGAATTAGGGACTCCTCTC
>CM034708.1:44573347-44594664 GCA_020142125.1 Phrynosoma platyrhinos | reverse complement strand
TGGCCCATGTGGTCTCTTCCAACTCTATGATTCTATGATTCTATGAATGACTTTGTTTTTAAAGGTAAAGGTATTCCCTTGACATGAATGTCTAGTCATAACCAACTGTAGGGGCTGGTGCTCATCTCCGTTACTAAGCTGAAGAGCCAGTGTTGTTCGAAGATGATGCTAATTGTCATGTGGACAGCATGACTGCACAGAATAATGTTACCTTTTCACCGAAGTGGTACCTATTTATCTACTTGTATTTGCATGCTTTCAAACTGCTAGGTTGGCAGAAGCTGGGACTAGTGACAGGCGCTTATCCCATCATGTGGCACTTGGTCCTCAAACTGCCAACTTTCCAACCTTAAAATCATCAGAACTGGTGCCACCACATCTTTTTGAAGGGTTTAGGTACTCAGAAATAAAAGATTAAATACTTGAAATACGTTTGCACCCAACATGCATATTAGCCCAATTATGCAAATTACATGCATTTATTCTTGCTTTCCCCCTCCCATTATGTTTCAAACTTCATACATTTTTTGCAGTTAGTTTTATTCCATCACTCATCTCTCCTATCTCTCCAACTCCATCTCATTCTCTTGACTGTCCTACTCCCTCCCTCACCTCACTTTGTACCCTAGTGGAACATGTTTCACTTGCCTGTTTCATACCACTAGTTGTTTTTCCATCCTCCTTCCCTCTTACATCTCACACGGTGCCCTTGTAGTTCAGCCCTCCCTTCCTTCTTGCACTCTGCTGCTCTCACTGCTCATTTTCACTTCTCTCACACCTGAAATTCCTGGAGAGACTTTCTTGCAGAATAATTAGACAGATGAATATTTCCACATTTTGCCCCACATCTTGGCTTCTACAAGTGTTAGAATCTTACTTTAAAAAAATAAATAAAATCTTGGCATCTGGGCAAAATGATGGTCCAAAAGGGCACTGTGTGTCATGGCTAGAGTTTGGGTACAGACCAGCTGCCCAGGTGATATGGCAATCTTATCTATTGAAGCACCATTTACACAGTTTCAAACCACATATGAAGAGGGGTGTGCCTAGATCAATTCACTGCTCTCCTCACATGGAAAAAGACATCTGAAGAGAAAATCTAATATGGAAAGCCTTCATGCATACAACAATATTGGAAAACTAAAGGGGGATGCAGACGAGGGCGTCGGAGACACCCTGGTCCGGACCGCCGCCGGAGTTCAGCCTCCGGACGGCAGCGCATCCCCGGCGCATCTAAAAGGACCGCCAAAATGGCGATCCTTTTAGATTCTGCCAAAAGTGCGCCCTAACAGGAAGAGGAAGAGCCGCCGAACGTGCGGCGGCTCCTCCTCTTCCGGGCCTCGGAGACGGCACAATTAGCCGTCTGCCGAGGCCCTAAGGTTCTTTTTCATGTATAGACACTTTATCAATGGTATAGTTGTACCTGAACAAGTCATTCAGTATCTACTCAGACAAGGAGCTTAATAGTGTGGTCATGAAAACTCCTTCACCAGACTTCTTTATGTTACATCTCTATTCGTGTTTAGTTAAGGGCCTTTGCAGACTGCCAGAAATAATGCACATTAAATTGAGGCACTGACCTGGCTCAGTGCTAGGGAGTCATGGGAATTGTATTTTTTTCTGAGACATTGAGCCTTCTCTGTCAGAGACCTCTGGTGCCCAATAAATTACAGTTCCCATGATTCCTTAGCACTGAGCAAGGGCAGTGCCTCAATTTAATGTGCACTATTTCTGGCAGTCTGCAAAGGCAGTTAGAAGTACTTCCACTTTGCTCAATGAAGCTTATCTGCTATTTTTAAGTAACTGAAAACATATTTTTTAAAAAGATAAAATATCCACCGTAGCAAAAATGTATGATAGAAGCAAAAACTCTGCAATTAATTTGACATTAAGACTATGAAATCAATTTCAAAAATAGTGCTCATTTTTTGTAAGTTTAATAAAAATAATTATTTTAACACTGGACAATGTTTGATCTTTTCAAATATCTTCTAGTTTCTTAGAAATTTAATCTAGATATGTGTGATATTAATTAACATTGCAGAATGGCTGAGACAGATGGAGAGTTCTAGTATCTCATGGCCTTGGCCCAAAAAATGCAGATATGGTATTTACACAGCCTGTCCTCTATTTTCAATCTGTTTCTTTTCTTTCTTCTTTCCTTCTCTCTCTCTCTTAATCAAGTGAGCATTCTGTGATTGGGATATTTAAAACACCTAGGATGACACTTTGTCAATATTTGCATAGCATCTCAAATTCTAGTAAAGATCTTTGTACACATTATTTAATGATGTTGAATACCTATTGATTTTTGACACATTTATGGTTGCAATCAACTTAAAGTTTATCTCATTCTCAGAAATGAAATCATTTAGGTACAGGAGATGTATATAGAATAACTGGGAAAGGAATAGTTCATGGATATATGTGACATTTTGAATCTCTTTAAAAATGCTGCTATTGTAAGAAAAAAAAAGAAACAGAAGAAATTATTTTCCTATTTCATACTGCTGTGTTATGACGTTAATCTTTTCCCTTCCCCTCCCCATTAGTCTTCATACTTTCAGGGATTGAATCTCAGTGATAATTATTTTGGGATGCACTTCTCTGTAACTAAAGTAGATTGAATGGATTAAATGTTTTTGATTTATAATCAGTTACATTTAACTTCCCTACTTTCAACCCACCAACCTTGATTTCCTTTCCATGTTATACAGAAAGTTGCTAGCTGAGTATTCTTAATATATGAAGTGACATGCAGTTGAGGCAGGAATCCTAAACAGGTGTAGATCACTGTCCTGAAGAAAACCCTGTTCTTTTCAGTAAAAGTTGGTGAGATGTTCTATGATAAATATTTTGGCCACCTTTGTCAGTGAAATTCAACCTTGTACTATCTGTCAGGAAGAGGAAGTCCAAATGATGAATATTTTCTGCAGGCTGAATTCCAATCACATGATTATCAGCACTCCAACTCATAGCAAAATATGCTGGGAGCAGGAAGGCTGCAGCAAAATGTCTCAGAAGTTTGAGGAAGAAAAGCTCAGGAAAAGTTTGCCTAGCAGCCATCAAATTTTCCTTCCTCTCCCATGCGCGAATGCCCTTCCAATCACCTATCCATACAAAGAGTTAGTTTTCTTCTTTACTTTTAATTTGTGAAGGGAGAAAAATAACATAAAATACAGAAGGTCAAGTGAAGAAGTTTCAGCAGAACAATGAGGAGAGAAGTGGGGAATATTTCACAAATAAAAGAGTGAGATGCATTCTGATAGTTTTCTTAGGATTCCTTACAACTGTAAAAGATACTATAAGGGTACAGGTACATGATTTTCATGTGGTGTATCTACCTAAGCAGATAAATGAAGAGCAGATAAATTTAATACTAGCTTTTGTGGAAGTTCTACATGCCATTTGGAATTAGAAACAGTTTTTCAGGAAATTGTAATGACTTTAGAAGGGCTTAGATGGGGGATGCACCAAATTGAAAGGCCTAAGCCCATTCTAAAAGCAGTTCCCTGCCCTTCTACTTCCCTGAAAACTGAATTTTCAGAAATAACAACATGGGGCTGAGGAAAGAGAAGTGGTTGGAACTTAGGTCCTAGCAACCATCAACAAGTGTTTCTCAATGCAAATATCTTTGATAGTTGGTTAAGTTCATGCAGGAGAAGATAGTCATGCCACCATCTTGGCCTTAAACTCTTTTGGCTTTTTTCACTTGGGTTGGACCTTCTTCTTCCCTATTTAGAGCAGAGCTGTACATTATTCTTCTCAGAAGAGCAATACAGAGATATGAATGTTTTAAACTAAGCCTGCTCTAATTTTTCTTAGCTTTGATGAAAAGTTTGTGATTTTGTGATGTTTCAGGGTTTTTCCCCAGCTTTTACACAGAGATGATGGGGAGATTATGTCCCATTAGATATCTAATGGAAAATGTTAGGCCATTAGAATAATGGAGATAACTATTAAAAAGTATTAAATAAATACTTATGATAGTTATCTTTGGCTGCATCCCCACTGCAGAAATAATCCAGTTAGACACCACTTTAACTGCCACAGTACAGCTTTTAAAAGCAAGACTTGAGTCCTACTTGCATGCACATCAGGAGTAAAAGTTATTGAATATAATCAATAAGTGGCTTTTACCCTAGGTTTTGAACAGCAAGCAGGGCATGGTGGCAAAAGAGTGAGGGTGTTGTACTGAAGTATTAGCCAGAATGTGAGCTCTGATTAAGATGGAAGCAAAGCTTCTCTTTTTGGTGACTAGACCCTGTTTTTTCTAAATTCAATATGTCATGCATATTTAAATGCTGCTTTGCACTTCTGTAGCTTCTTTCATGTGGGAATAAATCAAAGTGCTTTTCAAATATTAATTTCACCATCACAAAGCACCTGTTTGCTTCAGTTCATTCCTCTACACTGAGGTTAAGAGATGTGCCAGAGGATAAGGTCAAATCAGTGGCAAGATATATAGAAACTTTTCAGTATGGAGTTTGGTCCTGCTTTGCCAGTACATCTTTAGATTCGACTGATTACATGTATTCTCCTTATTGTCAGACAGTGGGGTCCTAACTCAAAGATCTGCTGCCTGCTGGTGATTCATGTTAGGAATAAGCCTTCTTTGCTAGTGTAACCCTCTTCTGCTGGCTGATCTCAGTGAGAGAAACATCAGCTGAGAAAAGTTTGGAAATGACTGACCAAGTATCAGCTCAGTTCACTGATGTACTCAGTCTTTCAAACTTCATGCCATATCAAGCAATTTGGTTCCCTGATCTGATAATGGAGATAAGAAAGCCTGGAGTTGGTATGCATGCTGTCAACCAAGTGTTAGGAACTGTATAAATATGTAAATGAATAAAAACATAATTTATAATTTATAATGCATAATACATAATAGAATAGAATATAAACATAATTAATATATAATGAGCAAAATATATAAAGTGTACCTGTGTACAAGATCCATCCAGCAGGCTTTTATGAGTCAGAAGACATGGAGTTTATCCAGCCAGTGCCTTGTTTTTTCACTTCTCTCCTTTTCATTCATACTCAAACTCCACCCAATCTGAACATGAAAAGTTACTTTTAAGAAAAGTGAATATGATGACATGCTGAAGTGGTTTATAACAGAATAGATATGAACTACCTTCAGCATGGAAATAGACAGAGTACATTTTTCAGAACTGTAGCTTTCTGAGTCATTCCACCAAATTGCCAAGGGAGGGTTTTTGGAGTAGAAATATTTTGTAAGAAAAAAATGCTTTAATTAACACTGACATACAGCATTAGTAAGAGCCAGTGTGTTGTATGTTGGATTAGAACGCTGAAGACCAGGGTTCAAATCCCCTCTAGTCATGGAAACCCATTTGGAAAACCTGGGCAGATCACACTCTCTCAGCCTCAGAAGGCTAACTCCTTCTTGAACAAATCTTGCCAAAATAACCCTGTGGTAGGTTCACCTTAGAGTTACCATTAGTGAGAAACAATCTGAAGGCATACAAAAACAACAAACAGCATTAGTGAAAGTGTAGTCGTAATGACTTTTTAAAGGATTTTTGTGGTAAATATTTCAATCCAAGAAATATAAAAAATCATTTAAAATATTGTACAAATTGCATTTACCCATATCATATATTTAATGCTTTGTTGTTTTGTTGTTGTTGTATGCCTTCAAGTTGTTTTTGACTTATGGCAACCCTAAGGTGAACCTATCATAGGGTTTTCTGAGGCTGGGTGTGTATGGCTTTCCCAAGGTCACCCAGTAATTTCCATGGTCAAATGGAATCAAACCCTGATCTCCAGAATTGTAGTCCAACACTCAAAACACTATAACACATACTTAGTATGCAACAAATAATCACTTAGAAAATGTACTGGCTCCTGTGTCATTCTGATATCACATAAATGTGCTTTTTAGTCAGGATTTAAAAACATCCATTGTATGAAGTGTATTTGAGTACATGTTGACCAAAGTGACCAACATATGGGTTGTTAGAATATGGATGGGATATACAGTCAAAATTGGAAATGTACAGATGTGTGAAAATCTCTTTTGATAAAAGTTTCTAAGCTGGGAAAGACTCTTCAGCGTGCAGGTGCAGGTTTCTGTAAACACAGAACACAGCAGCAAAGTCACAGTGAGCCTGAGAATGGAGGAAGCTGAAAAGTAAACAATGAGCTCATCTTGTTGTTTGGGAACCAAAATCACATGATATATGACACACAGCATAAAGGCTGGGCTAAAGTTGGTCATCCAATGACTATGCATGTTACCACCCAGAAGGTTGAGTTTTGAGAGATCTTTTTTTTCTAACTTATAACAACACAGTTGTGTTCCGGTGTTCATGTTTTCTACCTGCAAAGACAGATGTATATAGTTTTCTTTTGTTTCTTTTGTTTTACAACTTACAATAAAATCTTACTTTGAACTACTGCCGTGTCTTCAAGCCTGGGAGGATGCATGGAGTTGCTACATTCCTGGGTGGTGAGAAAAATGGCTGTGGAACAGCAGCCAGGCATTTCAGCAAATTAAACTCTGCTACTCATTCACCATAAATCAACATGGGTTATGGGGCACGAGACAAGGTCTCTGCTGTGCAGCGTTTGCAGGAAGAAGGCAGCAAAGAGGTGCATGGAATTCATCAGCTGTAAGTAAAAAGAAACTACTGCTGTTTTTTTTTCTTCAAAGCTGTCTTGCCAGGAGAGGCAGACGTGTTAAGCTCACAAGGACTTAGTTCTGAGCATTAACACTTTAGACAGTGGAAGGAGGGGAGGCTGCCAGGACTCTTTTGAGTGCTAATTGTGTGACAATGGAAACAGACATATTCCCTGAGCTTAATTACTCTAACTACAGCTCCTGGAGCACTTACGCTGAATTTCTTTTGATCCGGAAAGGGCAATAGTCCAAACTGGTCTTGCACAGGCACCTACGGCAGCTGATGTGGAAACAGATGAAAAAGCAAAAACTACCATTCTACTCTCAGTTTGTGAAAATCAAACAAATTATGTAAGAGATAAAACATCAGCTAAAGATGTATGGGATACACTGAAAGACATTCATCAATCTAGTACAGTATTGTCCAAAATGATTTGGTGTAGACACCTCTATGCTCAGAAAATGGGAAAAGGGCAATCTTCCAAATAAATAAATAAATAAATAAATCTTGAAGTGATGCAAGATCTGTTTAATCAAGTATGGATGAGAGGTGTGCAAATCCCACGGAAACAAAAAGCTTATATTTTGTTGGGGAGTCTCTCAAGAGATTTTGATAATATATTATATGGGCTTCAAGGAGCCCCTGAAGCACAATTGACAATGGAAATGGTTGCTTCAAGGTTATTGGAAGAAAGCCAATGCTGCAGGTTTGAGGCAGAACTTCAGAGGCAGCCGCAAACAGTGCTAAAGTCCATGCATGCACCTGAGGTTTCCAGAGAGATGCAACCAGAAAAAGCAGCAGTGACAAAAGAAAAGACATGTTTTTATTGTCATAAGTCTGGTCATTTGGAAAAGGATTGCAGGAAATTTGCAGCAGACAAAAAGAAAAAGCATCAAGATCAACAGACCAAAGACTTTGGGACTAAAAAAAGCACTGTGGCTGTGGCAAAGGGCTATGACAGTATGATGCAACAGGTGGTCAAGCCCAATCCAGACTGGATTCTGGACTCTGCAACCACTGGGCATATGGTATACACTCCTGAGCTTCTCAAAAGTAAGAAACCTTCCAATGTGGCTTCTGTTGCTCTGACTGACAGAGCAGCAAAAGAGATCAAAGACATGGGGACTGTTTTCATCCCAGGGTTTGGTAAAGACTTTGATAATGTATTGTGTGTGCCTAAATTGCAAAACTATTTAGTTAGTGTGTCTGCTTTGACCACTGAGGGATATGCACTAAAGTTTGTGAGGGAGGATTGTGTGATCACCAAGATGATGAGGTTTGTGCAAAAGCTGTAAAAGGAAAAAAATGTATTACATGCTTTATAAGGCAGAATGTACACTAGTCAATAATGTGCCTTTACATTCATACTGTGCTCATTATTTTCACAGGGTGCTGGTAAATACTGGCTTCAATAGTCTTGGAAAACTGGAGCAAGTGTGTCCAGATTTCAAAATGTCTCCTTGTACAAATCACTTGAAATGCTCAGTTTGCAGCAGGATAAAGTTGAAGGCTTTTCCTGTGGTAAAACAAAGCAAACTCATAGCACAAAACCTTTTCAATATATTCACGCAGACCTTGCAGGGCTGATGGGCAAGTCACTGGGAGGCAATAAATATTTCATGGTTATTGTAGATCATTTTACCAGGTATTCTTATGTGATGCTTCTGAAGGAAAAGAGTGAAGCAGCAGAGTGTTTCAAAGATTGGGTTAACATGGTTGAAAGGGAGTTTGAATACAAAATGGGATCTTTGGTCACAGACCACGGGGAAGAATTCTTATCTCACAGTTTGAAAAACTGGTTGAGAAAGAAGGGAATTCCCCACAACACCACCAACCATGCAGTTCTGCAAGAAAATGGTTTGGTGGAGAGGAGAATTGGTTTCCTAAAGCAAATGAAGGATTACATGATGTTAGGCATCTGAACAATTCTGGGATGAGGCAATTCTTACAGCTAACCATTTAGCAAATTGGATCTGGAATTCAGCTGTAAAGAAAACCCCATTTCATAAGCTTTATGGATGACCATCTAGCCTGAAATATCTGAGAGTGTTTGAGCAGTATGCAAATGTGTATGTGCCTGCAAATTTTAGAAAAAAGTGTGAGCCCAAGTGGCGCAGGTTGATGTTTGTGGTATATTCTGGGAATAGTTACAGGTTTCATCTTGGTGGTGGGGAAATCTTGCTATCCAGAAAGTGCCAACTTTGAAAAGCACTCAGGTAGGGAGAGGATGCATTCCAACAAAGAGGTTTTTCTTAAGTTGGGGCAGTTAGAAATGAGTACTAGAAATGGAGGGGTGGTAAAACAAAAATCAACTCCCTCTGACGGTGAGTGTAGTACAGGGGTAGGCAACCTTTCTCCTTTAAGGGCCGAGGGACTTCAGCTCCCAGAAGCCTCAGCCATGTTGGCCAATAGTCCCATGTTGGCCAATAGCTCCTGAGATTTTGGGAGCTGAAGTCCCTCGGACCTTTAAGGGAAAATGTTGCCTACCCCTGGTCTAGTACATCAGATCATTCTACACAGACATGACCAACCACACATAGGATGTCTGAGACAAAAAGACACAGAGATACAGAAGTTCAGACAAGCATTGACAGTGAGGATGAGAGAGGTAGGACAAAGGCATTTCTGCCTCGGAGGACTCAGAGAGTAAAAAAGCCTCCAGATCATTTTGTTGTACAGAGTGCTAGAGCTTGTACAGTGGTGGCTGATGAGCCTGAGAGTTTTAAGGATTTGTAGAGTTTTCCTGATGAGAAAAGGGAGAAGTGGTTTTCTACAATGGATCAGGAGTACATGTCTTTGGTAAACAAGGAAATGTTTGAAATTGTTGAAAGACCTAAGAATCACGAGGTGATAGGTTGCAAGTGGATTTACAGGAGGAAGGAAATGCCAGATGGTAGTCATAGATACAAAGCTAGGCTGGTAGCAAAAGATTTTGCTCAGCAAAAGTTTGAGAACTTTGATAAAACATTTTCTCCTACAGCTAAGCCAAAAAGCCTCAGATTGGTTTTGGCTTCAGCAGAAAGGAGAGGCCAGTTGGTGAAACATTTTTATTTTGAAACTGCATATTTGAATGCTTGTCTTGAGGAAGATGTGTTAATGGAACAACCTTTGGGTTTTGAACAGGACAGTGACCGAAAAGTGTACAAATTGAAAAAGGCTTTGTATGGTTTAAAACAGAGTGCAAGAAGTTGGAATCTTTGTATCCATGAGGAATTAGTGAAATTAGGGTACAAACACAGCATTGCTGCCGTGTGTGTTTACACAAAGGGTGATGTTACATTGTTGATTTATGTTGATGACTTGTGTGTTACAGCAAAATCAGAACAGGAAATTAAAGCAGTGATAAAAGATTTGGCCAAGAAATTTGTGGTTAAAGATCTTGGAATTCTGAAAAGTTATCTAGGGATTGAAGTACAATGGACTGAAGGTGGTAGATGTTTGTTAAGTCAGCAGAAAAAAATAGAGAGATTGATTGAGAAGTGTGTATTATAAAGTGCTAAAATAGTGAAAACCCCAATGTCTCCTGGTTTTACGAGTGGTGAGACAACAAGTGGGTTTGAAAATCTGGAATTGTATAGAAGCATTGTTGGGAGCCTGATGTTTATAGCAAACAACACTAGGCCATATATTGTGTTTAAAGTTGATGTGCTTAGCAGAAAAGCAAATAGTCCAATAGCTGGGGACTGGACAGCAGTGAAACATTTGTTAAGGTACCTAAAAGGTAGTAAAGACAAAAAGCTTGTTATACAGGGAAGTTTGGTTCAGCTTGAATGTTTTGTGGACAGCTTGTATGCTTCAAAACAACATGACCAAAAAATCAGTCCCTGGATTGTTGATCAAGTTTGGATAAAGTCCAATAGTTTGGTGTAGTAGAAAACAGAATTGTGTAACATTGAGTACAAGTGAAGCAGAGTTTTCAGCATTGTCAGAGACAGTTAATGAGATACAGTGGATTAAGCAGCTACTTCAAGATTTAGGTGAGAATTGTTCTGGGCCTATTTTGGTTCATAAAGATTCACAATTGTACATTGTGATGTCAGAGGCTGAGAATTTAAAGTGCAGAACAAAGTACATTGCTGTGAGATATCAGAATGTCAGAGAATTGATTCAGAAGAGAGTTGTGCATCTACAGTACATTGACACACAAAACATTGCAGACATATTTAGAAAAGCTTTAATAATTGAAAGACATGAACAATTGTCACGTCTAATTGGAATGGCACCTTAAGTGCACAATCTTAACTATTGAGCTAGAGAAATTTTTAATATTATACATAACTCACAAACACATCTATGCATTTTGGAGGGGAATGTTGGAATATGGAAGGAATATACAATCAAAACTGGAAATGTACAGATGTTTGAAAATCTCTTCTGAGAAAAGTTTCTAAGCTGGGAAAGACTCTTCAGCTTGCAGGTGCAGTTTTCTGTAAACATACTTACACAGAACACAAGAACAAGGTCACAGTGAGTCTGAGAATGGAGGAAGCTGAAAAGTAAACAATGAGCTCATCTTGTTGCTTGGGAACCAAAATCACATAATATATGACACACAGCATGAAGGCTGGGCTAAAGCTGTTAATCCAATGACTATCCATGTTACCACCCAGAAGGTGGATCTTTGAGAGTTCTTTGTTCTAACTAACAACACAGTTGTGTTCCGGTGTTCATGTTTTCTACCTGCAAAGATGGATGTATATAGTTTTCTTTTGTTTCTTTTGTTTTACAACTTACAGTAAAATCTTACTTTGAACTACTGCTGTGTCTTCAAGCCTGGGAGGATGCATGGAGCTGCTACATTCCTGAGTGGTGAAAAAAAAATGGCTGTGGAACAGCAGCCAGGCATTTCAGCAAATTAAACTCTGCTACTCATTCACCATAAATCAACATGGGTCTGACAAAAAATCAAGCCTGAATTCTCCCTAGAAGCTAAAATTACCAAATACTATTTTACATTGGCCATATCATGAGACAATATGACTCATTAGAAAAGACAATAATTATTGGTAAAGTATGATGAAGTAAAAAAAGAGGAAAAACACATTACAAGTAATTAGACATAATCAAGGAAGCCACAGCTCTGAGTCTGTAAGACATGAATGGGGCTGTTGATGACAGGATGTCTGAGAGGTTTATGAATTTCATTTAAAACAAGCATACTTATTGATCTTAAACATATTAGCACATACATATTTATGTGAAATAACTGCAAAGATAATCATTTTGTCTATATTTTGTTTTCTTTTTATGTGCACCACTAAATGTATAAAATTAAATTGCAGATTCCTGTGTAATCTAGTCCACTTTTTACCATATTCTCCAGATAAAATCCATCATTTATAAAATAACATTAAGTCAATATGTACTAAGCAATCCGACACTAATACTGACCTATTCTTTCAACCTAATCAAGAGAAGACAGAGATGCTTCTAGTAAGTTGAAAGATAGATCAGGAAACAGGAAACAGATGCTGGGTCACATTTTTCACATACTCCTAGCTTCTATAGAGGTAAAAGTAAAGGTAGTCCCTTGACATGAAAGTCTAGTTGTAACCAACTGTAGGGCATGGTGCTCATCTCCATTACTAAGCTGAAGAGCCAGTGTTCTATGAGGACTGCTCTGGTGGTCATGTGGCCAGCATGACTGCACTGAATGCTGTTACCTTCCCACCACAGTGGTGCCTATTTATTTACTTGAATTTGCATGCTTTCAAACTGCTAGGTTGGCAGAAGCTGGGAATAATGACAGGAGCACTTGGGCTTCAAACTGCCAAGCACTCGGGCTTTGAACTGCCAAACTTCCTATCTTCCAGTTGTCAGAATTGCTGTCTTAACCACTAAACCACCACATTTGATGGACCACATTTGATGCACAAATTTCTTCAGTGGCCAAAAATACACGTGCACAGTTAAAATTGATACAGTAGCTTTTGCACAACTTGTATCTATTGTTATGACAACTCCTCTGGCTACTAGTCTGTTTTCTGGCACAATTCAGTGTGTGGGTCATGACCTGTAAATCCCCTGTATGGCTTGATTACAGTGATCTGAAAGACTGTATCTTCCTATATGACCCTCTCTACACTGATAGATTTATACTTACATTAACCAAGGAAGGTCAACATGCTGGAACTGATTGAAAATTTTTCTGAAAGTTGTACCACATAAGCCAGATATTTTGTGCCTCAGAAGTCGATTGGTTTATTTTTGGGTATTAGTCTTCTGGGCATAGATTGCATACAGCCCTCTTGCCCTGCATGTCCTAATACTGTGTACACTGCATATTAATTTCCATGCAAATTGTGTTGTTTTTTTTTTCCTTTTAAGTAATAAGGGGATGTTGGTCTTCTGTGAATATGTCCAAATAATGTGGATATATCTATGAATTAATCTTTAATAAATTCATTAAATAAGTTTACTTTCCACCTTTCTGTAACAGTTAAGGCAACTGAATATCATGTTTGTTCCTCTGTTTTGTGCAGAACATAAGGTAATGCAACTATTAATTTTAAATAATGCAACAGTTTCATCCCATCATTTATAATAATGCACTTTTGAACTGTGCTCTGTTTTAAAGCAACTGGAGGTGTAGGACAGTACTTGAACAATAGCATTTTTTTCCCAGGAGCATAGGGAAAGGATTTCATTTTCAATATAGACATTTTCTTTTATGAGATGTGCTCATCAATAGTCATCTAATTTCTTTTAGACTACTGATTAATCCTCCAAGAGATCAAAATGATCGGCAACTTGGAATAGTTTTTCTCCCAGCGGAACAGAAGAGCTTGATAAAGGCAGTGGGGGAAGAAATGAGATGACTTAACTGTCCTGAGGGATCAGAATACTAAGATTAGAAAAGATACGCTGGAGGAATAGAAATTCACATAAGCCTGTTCAAGAAGGAATGAATGGCATTTTTGCTGTTCCTTATTTTAGCTGTTTAGTGGTGTAGCTTTGAAGAATCTGTACAAATGCCTGTAAATCTGTCATCTGCTTCTCTTTCTGTCTCTCTCTCTCTCTCTCTCTCTCTCACACGCACGTACACACACACACACACACACACACACACACACACACACTTTATTCCACCATTCAGATACCTCACAGGATAAAAAAAATCTTGGGAGACAATTGGTACAAGCACTTTAATCCCTCTATCACCAGTTCTGTCACCTTTCATCAGCTGAAAGGGCAACATTAGCAGTGGGGACACAGTCCTCTTCAAAATATCTTCTAGTGGAATGGAAAACCCTGACTGTGCAGTATTCTAAACCACACAGAGAACTAACACAAGTAGAATAGGCTCTTTGTTACAGCATACAAATGTTCATACTAAAACATCAGAAAAGGGAGAGCACTAGGAATCAGGATGTAAAGGATGGGGTAAAGCTAGCATGCTTGTCCCCATTTTCCAATTGCATGGGAATTTTGAATGCCCAAATGGGCTTTATTCATTGGTGAAAACAATTACCAATGCCCTCTGTGTGCATTTTGACTACATTTATATTTACAGTTGATTATATTTGTGAGTGGATAGGCTGTGGATGGCATGATGTAGTGAGCATTGTCTTTGCAACCAGGCAGATGGGTTTTAGAGTTGTTGTTGTTGTTGTTGTTGAATGGCCCTCATGTCAATCTTGACCCATGGCAACCATGTGGATGAGACATCTCCAAGACTCCATCCTCTGCTGTTCTGCTGAAGTCTGCAAATCCATACCCATGAGCTCCTTGAGTCTTTCCATCCAGCATGAGGCCTTTCTCTCTTTCTACTTCCCTCCACCTTTCCCAACATTATTTTTTTTTCTAATTTGTCCTCTCACCATCTAATATTAACAGCTATCCAATGGCATAGAATGAGTTAATTTGTATTTCGTAGGGCCTGGAAACAGACTGGGGCAAGTAAACCTCCCCATTAGCATTCTATTTGTACAGTTCTTCTTATCTAGTGGTTGGGAGATGGGTTGCACCTGTACTCTTCTATTTCTTTTGTTTGCTTCTGCACTATGTAAAATATACTGGTCCATTTTGCACATCTCACCCAGGCATGTTGGGGGAGACTCACCCCAATCTAGAGAGTCTAATTTGTCAGACATGGGAATATAGAGATTTTGCTCTGAGATAATCTGGGTAGATTTGATTGCTTAAGGGCCCAGCTCTGACATTTGCTGTGAGAAGATACTGGACCCCACCAGTAAAAAGACCAGCTGAACAGTCAGTCCCGAACCTAGGCAGGGGTGAGGGAGAATCTTCCACCTACATTTTGATATATCTGTAGATATATCAAGGAACACCAGGTCATTGTTTTAGAGAAGCAAATTTTCCATGTTCTGTTGAAATTAAATAAAAGGCTGAGAAGGGAAGACTTAATGCAGAAGCCCAATTTGCCCCTCTACTGACAAATTTATTTTGTAGAACTAAAGAGGAGGAAAGGAATGTGAATTCTCCTGTACAAATTCCTACAAGCTCCCACTTACACATGTTATTTTGAAGAAAGCTACAGTGATTCTTGTAATTTAATTCCTGCATTTAGTAATGGGAGTTTGAATATTTGCTTGCCTGTATTCCTAATTCTGTCCTCTCTCTATAAAGTGCAAAATAATTGCTACTTTCAGAAGATAAGCACAGGCCTTAACTCACTTTCTGCATTATGTGAACTGATGTCTAATTTCATTTCTAAGAAATACATGAATTTTACAAAAGGCTTCAGTAAAATGCTAGCCTTACAGAAGAAATTAGGAAATTAGACAACTAGTCCTCAAGACAAATATTAAGGAGTTTGGATTTGCTTCCACAGGAAAAAAATAAAAATAAAAAAAATCCATAATTGAATTAAATGAATGAATTTACCTAAGGAATTCTTCAGCTGACCTGCCCTGAAATCCTAGTTCTGTCACTGTGCACAATGAAATGATCAAAATGGAAAAAAAAACTGTAAATGCATGAGGTGATCTAAAATTGGTATCATGTAGGAAAGCTTTGTTTAGGAAGCTCGTATAATAAACTAAACAGGTGAGGAACTTATAATTATGAGTTTTCATGAATAAAACATTATTATGCTGAGAAACTTCAAAATAGGTTTGTTTATTTTTGTATAATTTCAAATAATCATAGGTATCCATCTTTCATGCATCATGTTTGTCAAAATGGAAATGGCTTGCACAAGCAGTCCATTAAGAAAAAGTACAGTAACATCACAAACAACTGTGCATGTTCAAAGAATGGGGGAATCTGAATACTAATTGTTTTGGAAAGCTGATTTGAATCTATACCAGGTTGTTTATTTTTTCCCCAAACACAATATTTCTTTGAAAAGAGCTGTGGCTAATTTTTGCCCTGCAGTTATAAGCACTGTGGAAATAAATAAAAATATTGAAAACTATGACTCAGTTCAACCCCAAACCAAAGATAATGACCCTCAACCTGTGAAATATCTGAACTTATAAGGTCTAGTTACAGTTGTTGAACATCTCTAGAGACAGCTACATATAGAGAGGAAGAGAACAAAAATGAAAGCTGACAAGTGGCTGTAAGTCATGGCTTGCCTGTACATTGGAGCATCCAGAACATACTGTGTTGGGTGTGATGCCTGATGAGTGTGTATATATGTGGGAAAAAATACAGATAAAAAGTTCAAACCAAACCACTACCAACAACAACAAAACCTTTATAATAAAATCTTAGAAGTATTGATTGCTGTCCGAAGTCCCTTCAGATTGGAATATACTGAGTAGTTCCAAAAATGTGATGCAGGTTTGGCCAAACAATCTGTGGTCCTTTGAAGCACTTTTGCCAAGAGAACAGAGTACTATCTCATATGGTGATCTGAATGCTAGTGCAGACTCATGCAGGGGTAAAGAAAACTTGTTCCCAAATCACTTAGGAGGTTAAGAGGCCAAGCATCATAATAGCAAAAATCTCCTCCTCTATTGCATAGGTGCACACAGATATTATCATTTGAACATTATAAGTGAAAAAATGAAATATTTGCTTAATATAATACATAAGGAATTTTGTATATGTGTAAAGATGTTATAATACTGTATAGGCTTTATGTTTTGCTGAAATTGATAATGAAAGTCGAGATGTATAGTAGTATAGCACAGGTATCACACAAAGATGCCTGCATTATTTTGCCGTACATATGAATTTCAACCTAAAATGAGTGCCAACATGGTTTAGTGGTTTGACTGTTGGACTATGACTCTGGACCCCAGGGTTTGAATCCCTACTTGGCCATGGAAACCCACTAAGTGACATTGGGAAAGTCACACTTTCTCAGCCTCAAAGGAATGCACAGGGAAACCACCTTTGAACAAATCCTGACAAGATAAGCTTGTGATAGGTTCACTTTAGGGACACCATAAGTCAGAAACAACTTGAAGGCAAACAAAAATGCTATTCAGATTTCATTTGGATTATGCATTTTTTCTTCTTCTGCTTTTCTGAATCACATTCCACATTTTAAAAAATAGCCTACTTGAAAACAAGCAAGACAATCTACAGCATTCAAGCTTACCACGTGCCAACTCATTTTTTATCTATATTGGCTTTGCTGCCTTCATTGTCATCTGAAAAGCATACCAAATACACACCCACTTTAATCATAGAAATGAAATCTATAATTTTGCACATTTCAAACTGTCTTATGAAATCTGTATCAGGGAAACAGTGTTCTAAGAGTCTTAAATAAAAGGTTTTGCGCTTAGATTGAATGAAACAGACAGGTGTCACTTTAAGTCATGTATGCAGGAGAATTATATTCATAATTGTCAATGCTAATTAATATCTAACATATTTGGATTTTAACTGAAAACCTCAGGGCAAATCATAACATATAGAAAAATAAAAAAAATATATTTAAATAAAATTGAGGCACTCTGCCTATATTGCAGCCACTTATTCATTCACTCACAAACCACAAGGTTGTAGGTTCAATACCAGCCAGGGGCTCAGGGTCGACTCAGCCTTGCATCCTTCTGTGGTCTCTAAAATGATCATCCAGCTTTATGGGGGCAATTAGCTTCCAGTTGTAAACTGCTTAGACTTAGAGACTGCTTAGAATGGTATAATGTGGTATATAAATGAAACTAGTATTGCTATTGCTAAAATTTAAGACAAAATCTGTCACTAAATAAAAATCTCTTTTCTTCCCAGCTACAGAGTACTTGCCTCATTGTAAAATAGCAACAACATTTGATCTTTTTCTTGCATCACATTTGTAGATACTGGATCCTTGGGGTTTGTCAGGTATCTGAGTCAAATTTAGATATTTAAGGTAGGGTTACGTTGAATGCAGGATGAAAGGAAATAAGGCTCACCCTTTTCTGTTTCTCTCTTCATACTGAAAGCAAAAATCTGAAAAGGAGATCCTCACTTACATGTGGAGGTTCTCCACATGATCTGAAACCCTGAAATAAATCAGGGTTTCTGATTGTCTGGAGAATCAGCACATGCAGAAGATACTGTTCTCATATTATTGTTCTTCATGTAAAGAGAATGACAAAAGATACTGTTCTCATATTATTGTTCTTCATGTAAAGAGAGTGACAATGTAGTGGTGGGGCAAGCATGCTCCTCTTTCCTTAGATCCACATTCAAAAATTGAATACATGGATATGGTTCTTGAAACTGGAATTACTGATATAAGGAGGGAGCTTCTGAGAAAGTCTTTGTGCATGCCTTTCCCATTCCAGTTTGTTGGGTTGCTGTTAGCATAGAGAGTTGTAGTCACTTTCAAGTAACATTACTACTCAGCATGACAAGGTCCAAAGTGAGATGTCAGTGTCAATGCATATATGAGTCTACTCCGATTTGATCTAAGTATGTTGTGGGCTGCATCTGCACTGCATAGTTAATGTAGTTTGACATCATTTTGACTGCTATGGTTCAGTGTTGTGGAATTCTTAGATATGTAGCTTTGTGAGATGTTTAGCCTAGTGCCACAACAAACTACAAATACCAGGGTGCCATAGGATGGACCCATAAGTGTTAGAATGGTATCAAAGTGCATTAATTCTGCAGTGTGGCAGCAGCCTACTAGAACAATTGACACCATCATGGCT
The DNA here is from genome assembly GCA_020142125.1 of Phrynosoma platyrhinos. NCBI lineage: Eukaryota > Metazoa > Chordata > Lepidosauria > Squamata > Phrynosomatidae > Phrynosoma > Phrynosoma platyrhinos. Next base: position 44,575,952 of record CM034708.1, on the reverse strand, counting down.
CAGAGAACTATAGCTCAAAAGTGTGAGGTTTTTTAGCACTTTGGTCTTGATTCTTTTTCGTTTACTTGTTACTTCTACTGTCCTGGAAAGTCAACAGCAGGACATACTAGTTACCAAAGTCCCAAACCAAGTCCTAGTTACCAATCCAAAGGGTTGCTAACTAGGTCCAAAACCAAGTCCTAGTTACCAATCCGAAGGGTTCCAGAGAAGGCAAGAGTCAGGGTTTTGGAAGTCCAAGAGTAGTCAGCGGTCTGGGTAGTCCACAATAAGTCAAGGGTTCAGGCCAAGGAATGAGGAGACACAGAGACTTTCACCAGGAAGCTCAGATAATCTCTGGCACCGAGGCAGCGCTTCCACACCTGCTTAAATCCCCAAGCTGCTGGAGGTCAGCTGGGGCTGATCATCTTTATTACCTCAGTGTTATTTATAAAGCCTCCTTGAGCACTGAAGGCCTGCCCTTTCTATCCAATGTTGACTGAAGGTAGACACAGTCCCTCAATCCTCCTCCATCTCCAATGGTTCTGTCATTGGGAGGCTTGGCTGCGGAGCAACCTCCTGAGATGCAAAGCAGATTTGCTAGGGCCGGTTTGGGGCACCTCCACTGTAGGCTCAGGGCCCGGAGGAAGTTCTGGCTTGTCCTTCTCATCCTCTGAGTCCCTGTCCAGACAGGGCATGACATTTGCCACCTCTTCATTGTTAACAGGACACCATTTCTTGACTGCTGCATTAGTGCCAGATTCAAGCACTTTATCTACTGACATTCACTGCTCCCTCCCTGAAGAGTGAACAAGTTCACTTTTCTGTTTTTCTACATGAAAGACCCCCCCACACACCTTGAAATGTCAAGAGGGGTTGCTAGTTGCACTGGCCATTCTGGGAGGCCAACACTGTGATTGGAGGAAGCCATAAGAAGTCCTGCCCTTCCTGTGGCTCCCAACTAATTGGGGGATCTTGTGAGATCCCCCAGAAACCTCCATAATCCCACAAGACTCTATAGTCATGTGAGATTTGGGGGTGTGGTTTGGGCCTATATAAGGCCCAGCACCATGTCGCTCTGGCCATTGTGAGCCAGGAAGCTGATGAATGATTGATTTATGATGACAGTTTGTGATTTATGGACTTATTAACCAATATGATCAATTACAGGTGATGACATCTGAATGATTTATGACATGATTTATGGCCTGATTTGTGATCTGAATATTGGCATATGATTGATTTATGGGATGATTTATGGCCTAAAATTTATGACATGATTTATGGTTTAATTGGGAGTATGGTTTATGATATGGTTGTATACACATATATGTCAAAATGAATAACAAACAATATGATTGCTTTATAATATAATAATAAATAATAATGCAATTTATTTATACCCCATCCCTCTGCATAGCAATCAGGGTGGCTTCCAACATAAAAATATAATACAATAATACAATATGGCTGTCAAACTCTGATTTATGACCCCTGTACAAATTAATAAAGTTGTGGTCTTTTATTACCCACTAAAGGTGAATGGGCTCCTTTGTGCCAGCGTGATGTCTATTTGAGCTAGTAATTCCATGAAAAAAAGAATGTTAGCATAAAGATGAAGCTGGTCTGAGACTCTGCTTGGATTAAATAGATGGATCTCAATGCTTGCTAGGTAATTAGGAAGAAAAAGAACACAAACAAAGCTAGTGACCACCAGCAATTGATAGGTACAGAAAAAATACTTCTGTGCTATTGTTTAAGACAAGCTCTAAACAAGTTAATTAGCTTATAATGAACAAACACTGTTTCTGACCGTGTCAGTTGGAAACAAATGACTGATAGGCTACCTCTCTGATCCTTATGCATGAACTTATGTCTTATACCAGCCAAATGGCTGATATTTATATCTCTAAACAACTATCTTTCAGCTAATTATTTGACCATATTGGCATGCCGCATCACTGAACTTTAAGACAGATAATTTGTAACTAAAATCCAAAGAGAAAACAATCTACTCAAGCTAGTCTACCATATATTTACCCAAACTGCTTTCATAAGAAGGGCTTTGGAACTCTCTGGAGAAAATAAAATAAATGCAGCAGAATGGCAAGTGAGTTTAAATTGGCCTCACACCCAGCTAAATGGTCTTGCACCTTAAGTGAGACAGAGATTATGGAGAAATTCTTCCTTTGAGTCTTTTTAAAGTGCAATAAGTAGAGAGTTGGATATGGGTTCAGGTGTTCATTCAAACAGAAATCTTTTACACTGATCTTTGTGAAACTGCTGTCCTTGAATTATTTGACAGGTTCACAGTAAAGGATAAAATGGATGGTTATGAATGCTAACCTGTACTCTTGAAGGAAAGCCAGGGAGTGGGGACCAAGGAAAATGACAGATAAAAGAAGGAACAGCTAAGAACACTTTTGCATCCAAAGATATGGAAAATCCCATTGGCTTTACTCCCTAAGCATCACACTGTTAAGCCTTCTAGTTCTTCTTCTAATCTTTGAATGACTCTTCTAGTTCACAACCAACATTTTCTATGGAACTGGTGAATTAGTGATTTAATGATTGCCTTGTGGCTTAATCTAATAATAATAATAATAATAATAATAATAATAATAATAAT
>CM034708.1:44560018-44573247 GCA_020142125.1 Phrynosoma platyrhinos | reverse complement strand
CCGGAAACTAATTGGCAGCTAGTGGAGGGATTTAAGCACAGGTGTAATCTATTAAAAGGCCTCAGCCTTCTAAATTTTCAATGTTTCTCAACAGTCTTGAATAGCAGACCTGATTAGAATACTTCACTGAAGTCAGGACTTGAAATTATAAAGGACACAACTCCGTGCCCAGATTTGAAAGTAAGGTTGGCCTCTTACAATATGTGATTTATTTATTTTTTGTATATTTGTTTATTGGGGCCAGAAATTATACTATATTTTCTAAGGTTGTAGAATCCAAAAACAGACTCATTAGTCTGGAAAATCATTATGCAAAAGGGTCTTGTAGCACCTTTGAGACTAACTGAAACAAAGAAGCATGAGCTTTCATAAACTTTGAGCCTACATTCTTCATGAGGATGTAGTCCAAGTCTAGAGAAGCTCATGCTACCATCTTCTTTGTTTCAGTTAGTTTCAAAGGTGCTACAAGATCCATTTGCATACTATTACTTCTAGAAATATTTGCACTGTATTACAAGTGTTTTATAGTAGCTTCAGGCCTTTGCAGACTGCCAGAAATAGTGCACATTAAATTGAGGCACTGCCCTGGCTCAGTGCTAGGGAATCATGGGAACTGTAATTTATTGTGGCACCAGAGCTCTCTGACAGAGAAGGCTCAATGTCTCAGAAAAAAATATAATTCCCATGACTCCCTAGCACTAAGCCAGGGCAGTGCCTCAATTTAAAGTGCACTATTTCTGGCAGTCTGCAAAGGCCCTTCCTCTCTTCCTATTCAAATTAGATCTTTTTTGTTTTATAATATACCAATCTGGTCAGTTTTTCATGATGATATCACTGTAATAAAAATAAGTTACAGCAAAAACAAAATCACTTCTAAACTAATTGAAATAGTCAAAAGGAACACAATGATGAATGTTAAATTACAGTTCCATTACAGGATTGTGATATATGTAGAAGGACACATAAGGGCTAGATTTGGAAAGCTGATCAAAGAGCATCCTCTGAATATTTTTAAAAAAGAATTGCCTACAAGACATGATGCTTGATGATAAATTGTGTGTTGTGAGTACTGAAGCAGTATTAAGGTGAATGACAGGGCAATGTATTAAGGATGCAGTATTTTCTGAAGAGACAGAAAAAGTCTTATTGCTACATATTTTTTTCATACAAGAAATGAAAACTAGTGCAATCTGTAATATTCTTCAGAGAGGCAAATACATATCCAAAATACATGAACCATTAAAAGGTCATATGTATTAAATGAGGCTTTTGTTCCATGATAAGTGAATAAACTGATATAAACCTGTTTTTTCTTCAATTCAGTTTCTTTTTAATTAGGTCTACCCTATAAATATTGAAGTAACCACATAACAGAGGTGGAAATTCATTGTTAAGCAATTATGGTATCATTAAAGAGGTCCAGTTAATCAAATTGTTTTGCTTCATTTACCAGAGTTACTATCAACTCACAAGGGCAAATGTATTTGTAACAATGCTAATAGAACTATTTTACCTCACATTTTATGCCTTAGTTGTGTGTATTTTGTAGACCATATAAATGTTCTGTTTGAATTTGAATATTGTTACACAAGGAGGGTGACATTTCCAGCCCCTTCCCAGAAGCAGGACCCTGATGCAATTCCCCCATCATAGCCTATCTTGCTGATGGGAATGTGCTGGAAATGTTAACCTCCTTGCTCCCTAATCAGCAGCTGACTATCTGATGTGTCTGCTGGTTTTTTGTGGGGTTTTCGGGCTGGGTTGTTAAGGTGAGCTCGAGGGGCAGCAACACTTTTTTAAAAATTGGTATGTCATCCATGTGAGAAAATACAGCCAGGGAGACTTTTAGACTACCAAATATCTTCACAGTTTGGAATTTAGAGTCTTATCGCACTGACAAATAACCTGACTGCTCCTCAACAAGATACAGTCAGGTTGCTGGATGGAGGCAGGTATTATCACACCAAAGTTGCCACCGATTCCTCTGGGCGAGTGCAACCAAGCTGCATCCTGGGTCCCAGGCATGCTTCAGAAGCCATTTTTCAAAGCCAGGAACTTGCCGGCTTTGAAAAGTAGCCTCTGAAGTATGCCTGGAACCCAAGATGCAGCTGGGTTGCACTCACCCGGCTGAATCAGCAATGACTTTGGTGCAATAATACCTGCTTGCATCCCGCAACCCGACTGTATCCCATTGGGGAGCAGTAGAGTTATTTGTCGGTGCAATAAGCCCCTTATTCTACACAAAATTCACATGTTTTTCTGTACAGGAAATAGCATTTTCAGTGTAGAAAATAGTATTCTTCTGAACAAAACTCTTTACCACATGCAAATTTTGCATGGAATGAATCCTGAAATGTGAATTGTCTTTTAAAAAATAGCAGTTTTTGGAGACATTCTGAAAGTGGAAAAAAAACTGCTAAATTTATTCAGTGGTTCCTTTGTAATTTAAATTAGTGGAGGATAATATCCCTAGACTAGAGATGTAGCTCCAAGCATTCCTATCTTTCCTTATTGCAGAAGTGCTTCTGTACCCTTTTTCATACTTTTTCCAATTTTACAATAGCCTTACTCAGCTGTGGTGACCAGGACTGTATTCCAGGTTGGGTTACACAATAGATTACTATAGCAGCCTTGTGATATTGCCAATTTTATATTCCATTCCTTTCTTAATGATTCCCAACATAGGCACACACTTCTTTAATTCAGCTTTTTACTGCTTTTGTCTGTAAATATCTATAGAATATTATTTGCCTTTCAGGTGCTTGCTATGCCCAGAAATTTCCCAATACCTGTAAATATATGTGTGTTTTTCTAATGTGTTTAATTCCAATGCTGTGCTAATAAATGATATATGAGATAAAATTGACACATCAACTGAAAATGAATGCTGACATGACAATGTGTGGGGTCTTAAGACACAGAAAACTCTCTTATACTTGTAATTAGGTATTGTCTAACGTTAATGTGCAGCAGCTGTCAAGCAGTGGAAACATGAGTCTTTACCTGCCCTACCAGGAGATGCTATGAATTAGACTTGAGACTTTTTGGATGTACTACAGCAATTTCCTTAAAAAGATTCTACAGACTAGTTAGTTCTCAGTATTTTAAGTCTGTTATTTTAAAATGATATGATTAGAAAGTAATTTCTTTTAGCTCAGGAAGAAAACAAAGATTTTGAAAAGGCAGGTAATATTGTTGCTATCATTCAGGCTTAGTTTAAGCTTAGATTAAATTAAAAAGTAAGGGGGGAAGCAGACCAGGGCGTCTGGGACCGCAGCATCCGCACTGTGGCGCACCAGTGGCGTCCCTGAAAGGAGCGCTAAATTGGCGCTCCTTTCAGAAGTCAGGGAAAGTGGACCCTAAATGTGTAGGGTGCACTTTCCCTGACTTTTCCACCGCAGCGTGTGCGGATGCTGCGGCGGGAGGTTGTCCCCGGAGCGCCGGCCGTGCGGAGGGCCAGCAGTTCCGAGGGCAACCTCGGGACGAGGAAGGGGCACCGATCGTGCGGCTGCCCCTCCTCTTCCCTGCCTCGGAGACAAGGCCCTAAAGGTATTCCCCACTGACAAAGTTGTGTCCAACTATAGGGGCAGTGCTCATCTCCATTACTAAGCCAAAGAGCCAGCACTGTCAGAGACTACTCTGTGATCATGTGGCCAGCATGATTGCACAGAATGCTGTTTACCTTCCCACCAAAGTGGTACCTATTTATCTACTTTCATTTGCATGCTTTCAAACTGCTATCAGTAATGAACTGACTGAATGAACCAAAATGATGCCCATTAATCACTCACTTGCTGCTCCCATAGTGTAGGTCCAGCGGTTACCATGCTAAAAATGCTAGGATTTTGGAGATATAAGTTTTAGGGCCTTTGCAGACTGCCAGAAATAATGCAAACTGAGGGGGGATGCAGACCAGGGTGTTTGGAGCGCCCTGGTCCGGAGCGCCGCGGGGCCATGGCAGCCACACCGCGGCGCTCCTGGAGCAACTCTGAAAGGAGCGCCAAATTGGCGCTCCTTTCATAAGTCAGAAAAAGTGTGCCTTAAAAGCGGCGGGCGCACTTTCTCTGACTTATCCTCCGCAGCGCGTCCAGTCGCTGCAGAGGGAGGTCGCTCTGAACGTGCCGGCTGTCCAGTGGCCCGGAAGCGCTCAGGGCGACCTCAGGAAGAGGAAGGAGCGCCGCGCGTGTGGTGGCTCCTCCTCTTCCAGGCCTCCAAGACGACTGTTTTAGTCGTCTGCTTAGACCCACAGTCCACTTTAAAGGTTAGGGTTAGAGTTAGGGAATCATGGGAACTGTTTTTTGTTGTGGCACCAGAACTCTCTGACAGAGAAGGCTCAATGTCTCAGAAAAAAAAAATTCCCATGACTCCCTAGCACTAACCCTAACCCTTAAAGTGGACTCAATTTGCACTATTTCTGGTAGTCTGAAAAGGACCTTAGTAATTCAACTGTGAGGTTCCCTGTATGACCTTGGGCCTAATGCTGCACAGAGTTGTGGTGAGAATAAAAATAAGGAAGAGGCATGTGTAAGTGACCTTGAGCTTCTTGAATATAAATGCAAGAAACATACAAAGAAGCTGTTTATTTCTCACTAATAATAATAATAATAATAATAATATAGTTTATTTATATACCGCCCTAGTGGAGAACCAATCTGGGCGGTGAACAGTAAATTCATAAAATTACAATCATTAAAACAGCAAACAATATCCCTCCTCCCCCCCTTAAAAAATTATTAAATCAATACATTTAAAATAGCTGCAATTAAGCAGCAATTAATCTAAAACAATAATAACCAGTAATCAAACGATGTGCACCAATGCAGCCAGGCAACAGTCCCCTATAGATCTCCTCAAGGGGCATACAATGAGTCCTCAACCAAAGTCCAGAAGGTCCTGGGCTAGTTATCTAGTCTGGAAAGGCCTGCCGGAAGAGATCCGTCTTGACAGGTATGTGTCAGTGCAGGCAGAATGTCACATTGTTAATGTTTTTTTTTTTTTTTAATGAGTAAAATGCGTATATTAAAAACATACTTTTCTGTGAATGTACTGTGGTGTTTTGCCTGCAGGAATTTTTAAAAAGTCATATCAGAAATAACACTTTCTGTTAAAGATAGCAACATTTGCATGTCTATACTTAGCTACACTTAGATAGCAACAATGTGCATGCCACATTGTTTTGCATATGGTGACTTCCTATTTGCTTACTTTATCACATTAACTCTCTTCCTGAATCTCCTCTAATCTGCAGATGTTTCTGTCATCATCATCCTTGTTTCTATCTCTCTGCTCTCCATTAGACCATGTGTTTGATTTTGAACATAATTTGGAAGTGAAGTTACATTTATATGTTTTATAAAGAAGACAGAGAATGTTTTTCTCTGTTAGACCCTTTCTTTGTGTGACTACACAGCTGTATACATGTGCACATGCATGCATGAAACTGTTTGTTGCTCAGCTTCAGCCTCAACAAGTTGGTTACTCTGTTGGAGAGATCTGCTACTGTCTCTCATATTTTCAAAGCCTTCTCCCCATCTACAACATGGAATAGTCATTTCATTCTTCTATATGCATATCCTAAGTCTTACTCATTTGACATGAATGATCTGTATTGACCCAGAGGAACCATTATGCAAAATGGGTGATTAAGAAATACTGCTATCTGCTCATCATATCTATCAGCATGTGACCAAAATCTTCTTTCTCCTTAAAGAAACTTGTAGTTTGACCTCAGGGCAATTGTTCTTTAGAGATTACTTTTTAAAAACCTAAAATTTAGATAATGACACTTACCCATCTGTTTGTCTGATCAGAGGGACTTTTGATGTTGTCTCTGCAGGGATCAGGCAAATGAGATACTTCCATTCTTCAGAAAAGAGTGGAAGTACCTCCACACATTGGAATCCAGCCTGACAAGACATATATTATTGCTCTGCTTCTCAGATGTCCAGAGCATTTCTTACCAAGGTAACTACTGGACCTGTACTATGAGAGCAGCAAGTGAATGATTAATGGGAACTGGGAAGGAGGAGACTCAATATCAGTGTTTAGAAAGTTCCAATTTTGAATCCATGATGATAATCAGACATTGTCTTGGAGTCAAAGTAGCCACTAATCAATGTTTTGTCCTGAATAGGTCCAAACTCTGGGGAAAAGTAGCCAACAGCAATATTGATAAAAGATTTCTTCAGTTTGTCCAAAATAAAAGTGGGTCCAAATGGCCAACCCATAGAAAAAAATTAAGTCTGACAAGTCTGACAAAATAGCATTCTTTCTCTATAACTATTTAATTTTTAATTTTTTATTTTTATAACAGAGTACAGAGATGACATCACTTTCCTTCTTCTCTCTACACCCTTGTATCAAGCAAGGATCTAATTCTGATGTACACAGATGATATAGTTCTTCTGTTCTTTAATCAGATATGTGTGTGACTTATGTTAGGAGCTTATTGCACCGCTAAAAACCCTGGCTTACCTCTCCTGAGTTGAATTTTAATTCGGGAAGCAGCTGGGTTTTGCTGCCAAATTCGCCAGCTGAGTCCAGCCCTACTGCAGTCTGGATCCCAGGAATGCTTCTTCAGCCACTTTTCAAAAGGGCAAAGAAAGCACAAGTGCACTATGGATAACCATATAATAGAGCAATGTAGCTTTTTAAAAATATCTTGGCATCCAATTCAGTGAAAATCTTAATAGGAAAACTCACTATGCAACAGTTAAACTATCAGTTTTTAGAACCTGTCATCATTCTAAAGTTTCACTCTCTCTCAAATGTTCTATAGATCTGACATACGGAGAGGAGGAAATATTGCTCCATTGGATGAACTCCAGAATAGGTTTATGAGAAAAGTACTTACCCTTTCTCCATGAATACCAGCTACTATAGAGAGCTAAGAGAGCCTTGGCCTCCATAGAGGTAATAAAAGGATGATTCAGTATTGGTGCATACAGAACAAGATGGATGACACAAGATCCCCCAAAATATATTGGTACAAACAACTGAGAAGGGAGAGTTGAGCTAAAACATGACAGTGTAGAATGACTACATATACCAGCTATATTACCAACCCAGCTTTAATAAGAAAATAAGAAAATTTAATAAGAAAATCTAATCTATCCCTAAATTATAAATAATATTTGTTCTTCCTGTAGTTTGTTTTTTAAAAAGTCTCCCTTTTTTGGAATTCTCAAGCCATTCAAAATATTTTACAAACATTTTAAAGGAACATTGTTTCAACAATCTCCTCCAAACTATTTTGAATTGGCAAACTTTACAGAACAGAACAAAATCAAATCAAAGACATTTGGTTGCACATGTTGACATTATTGTTCACAACATTTACATAAGCCTGGCAAGCTTTTGCACAGTTAAAACTTGTGCGCCAGCTGTGCCCATTCCTTGAGTCACCGGATCTGGCCATGGTGGTACATGCCTTGGTTACATCTTGTTTGGACTACTGTAACAGACCCTACATGGGGCTGCCTTTAAAGAGTGTTCAGAAACTTGAGCTGGTGCAAAGAGCTGCAGCCAGGCTGTTAACTGGGGCAAGTTACAGAGACCACACAATGCCCCTGTTGAAATTGGCTGCCAGTTTGTTTCCAGGCACAATTCAAAGTGCTGGTTATGAAGCCCTATACGCTGTGCACTATAATGCTGTAACCCACCTCGATTGCTCCGCAGAGGGGCGGGCTATAAATAAAAAATTATGATGATGATGATGATGATGATGATTATTATTATTATTATTATTATTATTATTATTATTATTATTATTATTATTATATGGCTCAGGTCCAAGCCACCCCAATTGTTATACAAAGAGGTGGGATACAAATATTTATTATTATTATTATTATTATTATTATTATTATTATTATTATTATTATTATTATTTGGCAGACTGTATCTCCCTGTATGAACCGACCCAGGCTTTGAGATTCTCTGGAGAGGCCCTTCTTTCAGTCCCACTACCATCACAAGCATGGCTGGTGGGGACGCGAGAGAGGGCCTTCTCAGTGACTGCCACTAGATTCTGGAACTTCCTTCCCAGGGAGACCAGAATGGTTCCCTCTTTGTTGGCCTTCTGCCAGCAGGCTAAAACCTACCTGTTCAGACAGGCTTTTAAAACTGAATGTTTTTAAAGGACCGGCTTGGGATGTTGTTTCATTTTAAATTGTTTTATCTTTGTAAAATGTATTTTATTCTTTTAATAGCTATCTATTTTAACATTGTAATAATTTAATTCCTTTTTAATTCACCTCTCATGTTTTTAATTGTATTTTTTTTTATATTGTGAAGCCACTCTTGAGTCCCAGTTCCAAGAAAAGAGCAGGATACTACTACTAACAACAACAACAGCAACAGCAAGGCAAACATTTCCCCATGCCTCTTTTCTGGCAACACATTTGTGAATATGTCAGCCAAATTTTTCTTTGACTTACAGTACTCTAGTGTCATTACTCCTTCCTGTAACATGTGCTGAACTTTTGTGTACCTTACAGCAATGTGTTTTGTTGGATAATGGTTGCTCTAGCTTTCTGGTCAGCTTGCGAGTCATACTTGACAATTCTGGCTCCCTCAGCTTAGAAACAGAAGTCAGCACTGTCCTCTACAGTTGGAGACAACTTGACAATCTTATAAAAAGGGAAACCTTTACCTTTACCTTTAGGATCAATATAAACTGAGAACAACTTGAAGGCACACCACCACAACAACTCCTAGAATCTCCCACTGGCTGAGCAATTCTGGGAGCAGCAGTTGAGAAAAGTAAAACCTCCAAGATCTGGAATGGTGAGGAAGTTTAGATTCTGTGAAGATAAAAAATGAGAGAGGAGAGAATTACATATTATACTCTGAGCTCCCTTATACTTGATATTAAACTCAAAACCCATTATGCAAACCCTATGTTCCTACATTACTCACAAGCTATAAGAGGCTATTTCAGATTGAAAAACGAAGTGTGTAAATTAAAGAATAAAGTGTGGAAGACCTCTCTTGTTCATCATGGTTCCTGTTCCACACTCTTCATAAGAAATAGTAGCATTGCTCTTCTACATCCTTTCCTGGAAATCCAGTAGTTCTAAGAGACTGCTAAATCCAAAGACTTTCTGTTATTACAATGGCTTATATCCTGAAAAGGACAAATGGAAAATAAGAAATGGTGGAATAGAAATTGGCTTTATACTATGTTATTTGCATAGCAATTTGACAATTTGCTTAAAACTGTACAAGAGTGATTTGGTGGAAGAAAAGGCCAATGTGCTTCAATATGCTTATAACTCTAGGTTTTAGTAGGTCAGCTGAAAAGAGACCCCCATGAACTGACAAGCTGAAAGTAAATTGTAATCTGAAAATGTATGAGTGCTCCTCCACACTATGCATAATTGGAATATGGGGTAAATAATAGTGGGACTGAAGACAACAAAATGCCATTTATATTGAGGAAAATATTTGTATTAGGCTGTCTCAACTGCAGGTAGAAATAACTTCTTCAAGTGAGGAAATATTGGCATGGTTATTTCTAATAGATAATATATGGAAAATATATTTGTTCCATGTTATGCTCTTTTTATACATAACTTAGCATATATATATATATTCTGTATGGATACATGCTGGCATAATAGCATGGTTAGTTCAAATAAAGATTTCTGAAATTCCGACATGGAAAAAATTGTTATTAGCTCACCCAAGCACTGGTCACATACTTATTATCTAAACATTAGAGGACTTTTTATCTAAACATTAGAGGCTTCAGTCAATAAGAACGTCAACTCGCCACTTGATTATTAAGGTATTTCATAGAAGTTTGGAAAATGATTCTTATTGTCTTTTCCATGACATGAAACACAGAGATTTAGGGCCTAAGCAGACTGCCAGAAATAGTGCACATTAAACTGAGGCACTGCCCTGGCTCCGTGCTAGGGAGTCATGGGAATTGTATTTTTTTCTGAGACATTGAGCCTTCTCTGTCAGAGAGCTCTGGTGCCACAATAAATTACAGTTCCCATGATTCCTTAGCACTGAGCCAGGGCAGTGACTCAATTTAATCTGCACTATTTCTGGCAGTCTGCTTAGGTTTATAATCAACTGCTAAAACCTCTATTAGAAAAAGGAAAGAGTTTACTAACTGTCAAACACTGCAGACTATAAGACATAAATCCATATGGCTATGGGTTTTGATGGTTCCCTCAGACTAGAACAGGTTCAGGCAAAGTATGGCCCTGGTGTTCCATACACACACACCAGCTGTTTTTCTAAACTGGACAAACTCCTAAGACTTCTCTTTTCCTAGCCAAAAAAAGTGAAAATGTGTCACCAGAAGCCTCCAGATGTGGTAATTCACCATTTAATTAAGTTGCACAGAACCCCTGTAATATTTAATATTGAAATATGTGAGGTTTGCTACATAGTTACAGTGCTATGATTCCATTTTAACTGTCCTGGTGGCATCCTGTGGAATCTTCGAGGCACTAGACTTTTTTGGCCCAGAATTCTAAATACTCCTCTCTAACCTGTAAATCCCAAAATGCCATAGGATGTTGCCATGGCAGTTAAGTTGGAATGAAAGCACTGTAACAGTGTAATGTGAAAGAGCTAACAGTGTATTCTTATATGGATAACGAACTGTACTTTTAAGCACTTACTGTCCCTAGCGAGCCAGTCTGTGTAGGCCTCAAGGTTATAAGTTGTCTTACCCTAGAGGAGAGATCTCAATGAGATCTCTCATACTAATGGTTAGTTATTCTCTTCAATGCATTTCCTTGGTTTAGGATAAAGAGGATGCAATATTCAACATGCAATACTGATGAATGAAGAACTGAATATGAGGCTACTGCAGTTCTTTCTACATCAAAGCTACCTTTCCCTTGAAGAACTGAACATCTTTGTTTTTAAAAAAGAGAGAGAGGCTCCATCTGTTTGCTCATTGAAAGTCCCACACCTACAAGTGAGCAACAGATTGGTTGGAAGCATTTTATTGGGATAACAATTAGAAAAGTGAAAGAAATGAGTTCTGGGCCCAATCTATAAAGGGCTTAGATGTGGAGCTTAGTCCCTATACTAACATTTGCCAGATAAAAGTTAGAATCTTGGATTGGTGCTCCCTCCTTCCTTTCCATGTCATTTGTCTGTGAGTGTTCAAATGTCTGCATTGGATTCAAAATTTTATTGCTTATAGTCATAAGTCACTGCAACATGCAAAGCAGAATACAATATAGTAAGGTGTCTACATGAGAAATTATATCATATAATTGTTATATAAATATAACATTTATATGTTATATACATATAACATTTATATGTTATATACATATAACATTATGTGTGTGTGTGTATGTGTGTGTGTGTTTAAGAACAAAACAAAAGTTTCAGAACAGATTATATTTGTAAAAATAAACTTCATAAATTTTCCCATATTAAACTTTCCAGGGCATCAAATTTTCTTGTTATCAGATACCAATTGACTCAAGGTTTTCATTCTGATTTTCTTTTCTGCAATTACAAACAATGCAACATGATAAGAAATATACTCCCTCTCACTGGATAATGCAAGAATTGCAATGTTTTGTGTTAGAGACACTACGTTGTGATACAAAGTGTGACAACAGACACTCTTTAGTGGACAACACATCAGGCAACAAACTAAGGGGCTGTACAGACTGGCCAAAAGGGCTAGCCTGGGGGTGGAGTGGGAGCATGGCGACTGCACGCTGGCTGCCCTGACTTCACCCTGATGCTGCCATCAGACCACCCACCCAACCAGATGGTCAAAACAATGAGCTGGAGCAAATGGTCAGGAAAAAGTGGCTTGATCCTGCTTTTTGCAAAAGTGGGTCAAAAACCTCCTGTTCACAGGGCCACTCCCTAGGCAGGCCAAATACCCATGGGCAGACTACATAGTGTGACATCAATCTGCACCACTGGGTATTTTTTTGTTGTCTCCCTGCATCCACGCTATCACATAAACAAACCATCTGTGACCCCCCAAGTAACTCCCACATCTGTCCAGATGCCCCTTTGATGTGCAAACATTTGCATGTGTGATGCTCTGCGGGTAAAGGGCATCGATGCATCAGTATGTAAGTGATACATTGGCAAAGCACAATCATGAAGGCCCTCCATACATACCCTATTCATCCCTTTCACCCAGTGCCCCCCTGTTGCACTGTCTGGTTTTTGTATGTTGTAATTAAAGCCATTAGACTTGTCACGCTTTCATCTTTTTTCTTTGCCACAGCTTCACACTGACACCAGCCTGTTTATATGCACGCATGAAGATGCAAATTTTGTGAGCTAAACTGAAGTATCCTGGCTTCTTTTTGCTCTGGTTTTTAGCCGTGGAACACAGTTTCATTTTGTTTCTATCTGCTTTGGAGGCTTGCTGGAAGCCACTTTATTTTGCCTGTCTGTTTTAACCCTACATAAAATATTTTCATTTCTATACTAGGAACCAAAATGGTTTCAAAAGAAATGGGAAGATGGGTAAGCTTAATATCCTTGGATTATCTTTTGTGTTTGATGTAATGACATACCATACCATGGAGCAAAAACATTCACAGCTTCTGTTTAAAGTACCCTCACTCCAATCATCCTACAGAATATGTAATATGGGGCCCATATGACCATAGCAGTATGCATAAGAACCAACAACATGAATCACTCCCACTGTAAGGGGGAAAGACATATTGTTATGGATGTACCCCAAGTTCCAGTAATATGGGACAATTTGATTGAGGTTCCCACTAGCATGGGTTTCTGATAGGTTTCTCTGCTTTATCAGTTAAACGGCAGACAGGTACAAGACAATCTTCTTCACAATGGGAATTATTTTTATTATAGCAGTACCCATTGAATTCAGCCAGTGCAGACAGTTACACATTTCATTTTGTTCCTTTTTCAAAATAAATAAATTAATAAGAAAATGGAAGAAGTTATCAAAATGTACAAATACCTTCATTTCTTTATATGGAAAAAATCAAATGAAAATAACTTTAAAAAAAAAAGAAAAAGAAAAAATGGCAGATTTGTCTATCCCCAAGGAGGACTATAAGCATGTCTAGAAAAAATAGCAATTGATCCATAAGTAAAACAAAAAAGTATACCACAGACAAAAGCCTAAATGTGAAAAATGTTGTGTGTTCAATGTTTGAAAGCTGCATATTTTAGCAGGTCATGATATATCCCAGGGGTAGGCAACCTTTTTAAGCCAGGGGCCAGGTTGCTGTCCCTCA
>CM034708.1:44548418-44559918 GCA_020142125.1 Phrynosoma platyrhinos | reverse complement strand
TATATATATATATATATATATATATATATATATATATATATCCCTTGTATGACCCAGAAGCTCAGTTGTAAGCAGTAAAATGTGGCTGAGACATAATGTGTTACCAGGTTTGTTATGATTTATGCACTTTTAATGTTCTGACAATTTAATAAGTATATGCCACCTCTCTCCTACTATACCACTGAACAATAACTTCATTTGAAGGTTTAAATTTTCAACATGTTATAAAAAGAAAAGGTATGCCTCCAGGCAGTTTGTAATAATTTTGCTGTCAAAAGCCTCAAACTGTAAGGGACAAAATTGATCTGACACTATTTCTGTTCCTGTGAAATACTAAAAATATAATTTGTAAGGTAGATATAATATAATAGTAAACATTATATGTTTTTAGGATTTACCTCACCCATCCATAAATAGTGATGTGGTTAAATAAAAGTAAGAATACTAATGAAGAAAGAATTGAGGATTGTGATTTTTTTATGTCATTTATTTTTCTGGAACTGAAATCAAGATAACCTCTATGATTTTATTTACCTCTTTTAAGTCTCTGTTTTCCTTTCTGCTTTAAGGTGTATATTTATTTGTTTGTTTTAATGCATATTTAGACCACTTGATAACCTGAATTCTGGTCATTCAGGATGCAAACACTAGGTGGTCACTTATTGATGCCCTTCATTATACCTGTCAATTTGGTGATGGGAAGGATAGAGCAAATTAGACTCTCTTTTGCTTCCTTCAGTGGCCAGAATTGCCACTCAAGCATGCCACAGTCCAGGTCCCTCCTCAGAAACTAAGAAGCTGCTTTAAACAGTAGGGATACATTTCTTTGCTAATGTTCTTGAAGGAAGCAATGAATAAATGTAATAATTTTCTTTCAGCTGCACAGTTTTTAAAGACTATTTGTAATCTGAGATGTATTTCCATGCAGAATGCTATGAAAAGAGCATTTTCTGTGCAGGAAATTGTGTTTTCTGAACAGAAAATAACATTTTATGTTTTCTGCAAATAAAAAGCATGAATTTTGTGTAAACTAAGGGGCTGTACAGATGGCCCCTAAGGGATGGCTCCATGCCACCCTTGGGAGTGCTGGACCAGGGCCACAGCAACTGTACACCACAACCCTGATCCAGCACTTTGCTGCTCTAAAAAGAGCTGGCAAATGCTGCTCTTTTTTAGAGAAGCAAAAAGCTGCCCTTGCCACCACGGCAGCAGCTTTTTGGCACTCCTTTGGTGCAGTGTGTATGAATGCTGCACCAAGAAAGCACCCTGACACTGCCCACCATCTGTTTGCATGGGTGGCATGATGGCAGTATTAGGATGGAGTCAGGGCTTCCAGTGTGCAGTCCTTGGGCACACCTTTGGCTTGGGTCCAACTTATCTTAGGGACCGCCTCTCTCCATATGAGCCCCCCCGTGACCTTCGGTCAGCCGGGAAGAACCTGCTCCAACAATCGAAATTTCCATCACCGCCCCTAAACTATGGAATGGCCTGCCGGATGAGATCCGTCTCATAACAACACTCACGGCTTTCAAGAAAGCAGTTAAGACAGATCTCTTCTGGCAGGCTTTCCCAGATTGACCTTCCTTGGGGAATGAATATTGAACCTTCTCCCCATGCTCTCTGTTGCCCCGCCACCATTATTTTATAATTCTCTTTTTTATAGATTTCTGTTTTAAATTTCTTCTAGTTTAATTCTGTCTTAAGGGGGGGAGGGATGGGTGGAGGGATCGGGATACTTGAATGTATTTTATTCATTGTATGTTAACTGCTGTGAGCCGCCCCGATTGCTTCGCAGAGGGGCTGGATAAAAATAAAATTTATTATTATTATTATTATTATTATTCATTTCAAAGGTCATTTCACAATGTTCCAGAATCACATTGTTGATTCCTGGGAAGACCATCAAGTCTTTGCTATATTGCACCAAGAACCCCTTCAGATTAGTAGCTAAGGTATAAATACCAGTTCTAACCCTATCCCCCTCATGCACACCATGTGTCTTCTGCTCACTGTGTCACCTTCAGACATTGTCTGAGCCACACTCTGCTTTCTGTGGTTTCCTCTTCTGGACAGGTAAATATCATCCTTTTCCAACCCTATCCAATTTCCACTTTGCAATTTCCATACTTTTGTTTCAGTTAGCCCTGAATGAGTTACTATCAAATGTTTGGTTGCACTCTTGCATATTTATAAATAAAAATAGTTATTCTCCATATATATCTTTATATATATGGAAACAATCCTCAGAGTTCTCCAGCCTCTCACAGTCCTCTTTGAGCTAAGCAAATTCCCCCATCATTTAAAAGAGACACTGATACAATTGGTGGGGATGCCTAGTCTCCTCCACTTTTGGGGAAAACACTTTCTACCTGACAAGTGACCACCTATTTAAGACACCATCATTAGCCAGTCATCAAGGTTCCCAAAAAACAATATGGAGTAGGCAAAGTAAATAAATAAACCCTGTGAAAAAGGGGGAGGTGGAATTCCTACTCGATCCCATATTGATCAAGAACACTCACACTGTGATAGAGGTAAAAGGGTATGTTGACTCAAGAAGAAAAATAGAAAGAGGAGAGTGGTGACAAGGCCTTAAATAGTCTCTTCTCTGCACACCCTACCTTTTCTCCATCACAGTATCATATGCCCTGACACATTTACTATCCTGAACTTCCCCAGAGGCTGGCAAATGCACCTCCCTGCTGAATGCTACACTGTGCAAGAGTGATTCCAATTGTGTCTATTGCTGTTACAAGCCAGGTTTCAGATTTCTATGCATTTGTCCATGTTTGTGGTGTCAAAGCAGAATTGTTGTAATCTCTTTCTTTTAGGATCATTAGATTTTAATGTGAATATAGTTCGGAAATGCAATCTACCTATCAGAAGAGCTGCCAGACCCAGAAAAACCCAGAGGACTTAAGACAAGCAGCCACCCAAAGGGAAGGTATTTTTATCATATATCAAAGGAGTCACAGACAGAATTGGGAAAGTAGTGAGGAAACACAACCTCCAAATAGTTTACAAAACAATCAAGAAAATCCAACAAATGCTGCGCTCAGCGAAGGACAGGAGAGACCCTCTCACAGCCGCAGGAGTTTACCGCATACCATGCAGCTGCGGACAAGTCTACATAGGGACCACCAAATGCAGTATCCAAACACGAATCAAGGAGCATGAGAGACACTGCAGACTGGGCCAGCCAGAAAAATCAGCAGTAGCAGAACACATCATAAACCATCCTGGGCATAAAATGCTGTTTGAAAACACTGAAATTCTGGACCATGACAACAACTATCAGGTCAGGATGCATAGGGAAGCCATCGAAATCCACAAACACTTGGACAACTTCAACAGGAAAGAAGAAGCCCTTAAAATCTGCACTCAGCAAATGCAAAGGAAAAACCAGCCAGGGTCAGGGGCTTCCCAGCAGACAACAGCAGACAATCTCCTTGATTTCATATCATCACCTGGAAGCCATGCCATTAACAACAGAACAACACCTATTCAACACAGAACAATACACAGTTTACATGGGAATAGCAGACAATATCCTTGATTGCATAGCCTGAAGCTATGCCATTAACACAGTACAATACCTATTCAACACAGACAACACACAGTTCACCTGGGAACCACTCCTCCCTACCCAGGGTCTCTCAGTATATATATACACACCCAGACTTTTCCATTTCAGTTTTCTCTGAAGATGCTAGCCACAGATGCTGGCGAAACGTCAGAAAGAAACTCTTCCAGAACATGGCCACACAGCCCGAAAAAAAACAAACACAAAAAACCTATAAATCACACATGTTTATGTGTACCATCCCAAATAATTACCTCAAGGGCTTAGTTTTGAACAAGAATTGAGAAACAGTTACTCAGTTCAAGTACAAACAAGGTTGTCACTCTACTGTACAGGGAGTTGATTTTCTACTTGGATAAAAAGATTATTTAGTGGAGATATTCCAGTTTTACCCTGATCTAATTTGTGAACTCTACTTTGGGAATATTTTTTCTTTGTGCTGCTTCCAGTAAAAAGTTCCAGTGTCCTGGGGTGTGGGATGTGAGATTTGAAAGTTGGTCTCTTTGTCTTTTACTCCAAAACATCTGTTTGATAAAGTCCTTTTCTTCCCCAAGGCAAGAATCTAAACATGTTGTGAATCAGTATATATGCATATTTGTGTCTATATGTATATATGCAATCTGCTCAGTTTTGATGTTTTTATAGAAGCTGAATGCTGTCAAGGTATTATTCAGTCAGCCACTTGCTTCCTTTTGGCTAAATCTTGCTTCATTATTTAAGACCATCTAGAGTTCCTTAGCTTACACACATGTATATTTTACATTCAGTGCTATAGCTCAAGTTATTTGTATAAATTATGCAGAAGTGAAGCATAACTGTTTTCTTTAAAACAGATTAATAACATTCAGTCTCATGCTCATTGCTTTGAAAATATGTCAAATATGTTGAGATTCTTTTTAGTTTTTGAATTTATAATTTCCCACACACCAAATATCTGCTTATCCTATACTGAAATATTTCCCTTCAGTAATCAGGAATGAAATATATGAAGAACTTTGGGTGACAGGCCTGAACAGACTGCCAGAAATAATCCAGCTTGAGACTATTTTAACTGTCCTGGCAAAATGCTAGAGAATCAAGGGAATTGCAGTTTTTTTGTGGGGTTTTCGGGCTGTGTGGCCATGTTCTAGAAGAGTTTCTTTCTGACATTTCGCCAGCATCTGTGGCTGGCATCTTGTAGGGTTTTTTTGGGTTTTTTTTTTTTTTTGAGAGGTTGAGCCTTCTCTGTCAAAGAGCTCTGGTGCCACAATAAACTACAGTTCCCATGATACACTAGCACTAAGCCAGGGCAGTTAAAGTGGTCTCAAGATGGATTATTTCTGGCAATCTATTCAGGCCCTGCATCCACAATAGTTTAGTTTGTGCAAAATGTATGTATGTATAGCACTGCTAAAACAAAATTGTTGTGTTGCTTGTCAGTAGTCCAGTTCTGTGTCTCATATCTATTTAGTTTTTAAATCCAAGTTAAACTGAAGTAATAGAAGATAATGATTTTTACAGCATTTTCAATCATGTTATGGTTGGCTTATGGGGGTTCCTGTACTCTATACTGGATCATAGCAATGTAAGAACCTAGTTCTATCAGATCAATGACTTATCTACCTAGTATTCTGTTCCCATAGTAGCAACCAGGTATCTAAATCTCACTTTTTATGAGACATTGAGCCTTCTCTGTCATCAGGACAGCATTGGGGTGGTGATGGGGGTGGGGTGTCCGGCGTCTGGCTGCCACACCCCAACTCTCCCCCCAGGCTGGCCCTTGTTCTAGAAGAGTTCTGTGACAGCCCTTATATAATATAACATTATATCTTTGTTGGAATCGTCTAGCATTCTTAGCTATGCCCTCTCCAGATGTTTCTGCCATGTGCATTTCCCCCTATTGCACTTTGATTTCATTGGCTATTACACTCTCCTGCATGTTTCGGGGTCTCTTTTTACCTTGTCTCCATTTAATAAATCAAAAATACAACCTTACTAGGCAAGGAGTGTTGTTGGTCCACTGCTAGGAAAAGATAATAAGTTCCTCTAAAGTAAGGCCCCATAAGGAGTCCAGCTTAGCAGGTGACATGCAAGACTCATTGTAAGGTAATGGCAGTTGGAGTAACCATACAGCAGTTCATACTGCAGTGGGTCCCTTTAACCCATTATTCTGTTGTTAGGTAGGCCAAATGATAATTGGATCAACCCCGTGCAATGCCAAATCTCTGCTTAAACCAATCAATTTTACATATGCTATAAACAATAAATCTGTGGTCAGTTTTATCCAACATAAGCCAATATTTCATTCTTGTTTATAGTCACGCAAATCCATTTGTTGTAGGACACTTATCCATTTTTTTTTTACATTTACAAGTGAAAATATGGTTTGAACTATGCTGCCAGTCCTCTTAAGATTGTAATCAAACTGTTAATGACTGAAGTATTATCCAAAAGTAGTAATAAAATGGTTGAAGGATAAACAAAGTTGAAGAGTTTGTTACAATTCTATGCCATTTCCTGGCAAGCACATTAGCTATGCCCTATCAGAAATGATAATACTAGTAGCTCTTGTCAGTTAACATATAGTGTATTGTTTGGGAGAGATTCTTGATTGGAGTTTGGATTTATTTCTTCTTCAATTGTTTCTTATATTCGTTCTTCAAGATCTGCCAGAAACACCACATTAGGAAATCAGGTCTAACTCTGAAATTGTTACAGAAGCCCTTAATGAAGATTGTCCCTAATGACGTTCTGATGACACTCTCCTCCTTCAACATAATTGATCTATATGGTGTCTCCAGATATGTTGGAGTGCAACTCCTTGTGTTAAATAGCACTAGACTAGAGAGACAATGTAGAAAAATTGTAGAATGCTGTGTATGGAAAAGCCCTCTGCTGATTTCTAATGAGCATGCATAGTTAATTTGGAGCCTACAACTGCAATGCTAAAGTACCATATGCAAATTATTTGAGAAGGCTAATCTGTCACAAGAACATATGCCTGTGAGAAGAGGCAGCAGAACTGCAAAACCTAGTTTTTGGGCAGGTCATCTGGACTCAAGGATATGAATAGGGTTCATAAACAGAAGAGGCTCACCATCTGTGTGTGCTTGATCCCTACACTTTCTGGCTTATAAAAGAAGGTGGGGGGGTCTGGTATAGTGAGTGGTGAATGTATAAAGTGAGTGGATAATGTTTTTCTGCAACAAATGAGCATTTTAATACTATTATTATTATTATTATTATTATTATTATTATTATTATTATTATTATTATTTTGTATCCCCCCTCTCCCTGTTGAGGATCGAGGCGGGTAACAGCAAAGATTAAAACAATTAAGAACCCCCCACCCCCACCCCTTCGACCGACCCTCCCTTCAATAACAGTGGCAATGTCTAGGGGAGCTAGATCAAATGGGCAGTTAGTTCAGATCAGGACAGAGGTGAGTCTGGGAATGCCTACCAGAAGAGAATCATTTTCATCGCTTTTTTAAAAACGTCAAGGGATGTAATCTGGCGAGTCTCCTCTGGCAGGTCATTCCAAATTTTAGGAGTAGCAGCTGAAAAGGTCCTCTGGGAAGTCACCATCAGTTTAGTTTTCATTGGCTGTAGTAAGGATTATATCCCACATACTCAGAGGACCTGAGTATGTGGGAAGGATTATATGGGAGGAGGTGTTCCTTCAAGTAAGCTGGACCCAAGCCATGAAGGGCTTTATAGGTAATAACCAACACCCTGTACTGTTCCCGGAAGCTAACAGGTAGCCAGTGTAAGGATTTCAAAATAGGTATTATCCGGTCGAACCTAGATTTACCTGCGACCAGTCTGCCTGCGATGTTTTGTATCAGTTGAAGCTTCCAAATGTGGCACAAGGGTTATCCCATGTAGAGCACATTACAGAAGTTGAGACAAGAGGTTACCAGAGCATGTACAACCATTTCTAGGTCCCGTGGCTCCAGGTAGGGTCACAGCTGGCATATCAGCTGAAGCTGATTACAGGCAGTCTTAACTGTCACTTCAGTCTGAGGTGACAGTTGGAGTGATGAATGCAAGAGCACCCCCAAACTGCAAATGCAGTGCTTTAGGGGAAGTGTGACCCCATCCAGGACTGATGAATTTATCCCCATACCTGGATTAGGGTCACCTATCACAAGTACCTCCATTTTGTTTGGATTCAGCTTAAGTTTATTTTCCCTCATCCAATCCATTACTTACCTCAGATAGTCATTCAGAGAGGAGATGCCCTCCTTGGTCACTGAAACAGTCAGAGACATTGAGAAGTAAATTTGGGTGTCATCAGTGTACTGATAACACCCTGGCCCATGTCTCTGGATGATCTCACCCAGAAGCTTCATGTAAATGTTAAACAGCATGGGGGACAGAATGGCACTCTGAGGGCCGCCAGATGTCAGCTCTTTTTTAGAAGAGCAGCTGTCCCCCAGCATCACCATCTGGAATCTACCCGAGAGGTAGGAACAGAGCCACTGCAAAGCAGAGCCCCCAATTCCTAACTCTCTCAGACGTTCCAGAAGGATAGCATGGTCTATGGTATCGAAGGCCACTGAAAGGTCCAAGAGCACCAACAGGGCCACACTTCCCCTGTCGATGCACAGACAAAGATCATCGACCAAGGCGACAAGAGCAGTCTCCACTTCGTATCCTGACCTGAAACCAGTTTGAAATGGATCAAGATAATCGGTTTCATCTAAGACTGCTTGGAGTTGGTTTGCAACCGCCCTCTCAATCACCTTGCCCAAAAAAGGAAGACAAGATACTGGCCAGTAGTTATTTTTATCCAGGGGGTCAAGGAAAGGCTTCTTTAATATATGTACTACTACTGCTAGTTTTAAACTTGTTGGAAAATGGCCTTCCCTGAAGGAGGCATTAATTATAGATTTTAACAGATTTATAGTTGCCTTACCTCCCTGGATGACCAGCCAGGATGGGCAGGGATCGAGAGGGCAAGTCATCTTTTTTACCTTTCCAAGCAGTTTGTCTATGTCATTGGTATTCATAGACTGAAATTGATCCAAAATAACCTCATTAATGGAGCCACTGGACACCTCTCTTATTGTTTCTGTACTAATGCTGGCATCTAAGTCGGCCCTTATCTGAGAGATTTTATCTGCAAAGTAGTTATTTAAAATGCCACAGCCGGCTCTCGTTTTAAAAAAGGATTCAGGGTGGAAAAAATTTGGGTTAACTTCCTAACCACCCTGAAGAGCTCTGCCGGACGAAACTTCACAGATGCAATAGATGCAGAGTAGAAAGATTTCTTTGCTGCACCTATTGCCACTAGATAGGCTTTAAGAAAAGCCCTATAATGTGTATTGTCAGGTAAACACTTAGTTTTTCACCAGTGGTACTCTAATCGTTGTCCAGCCCGCTTCATCCCTTTAAGATCTTTGGTGTACCAAGGATTACGATTTGGGGAGGGCTGGAAAGGATGCTTGGGAGTGATTGTGAAAATAGCCTTGGTGAGATCGTTGTTCCAGGTAGTCACCAAGGCTTCGACAGAGTCACCGTCGTTGCCATCCATAAAACCCTCTAGGGCTTCTTGGAACCTTTTGAGTTCCATCAGCCTTTGAGGGCAGACCATTATAATAGATCCACCACACCAAAGGGGGTTATGGGCAGTGGCCTTCAGTCCAACTTTAACCAGGAAATGGTCCATCCATGACAGAGTGGAAGTGGAAGACACTTCCACCCACAGAAGTTCCTGTTCTGTGCAAAAGACCACATCAAGGGTATGTCCTGCACAATGCATAGGCCCAGAGACTATCTGAGACAGGCCCATGTTAGTCATGACAGACATGAACTCCCAAGCTGCACCTATGAGATTTGAAGAGCTGGTCTCGAAGGGGATGTTGAAGTCTCCCAGAACAAGAAGCCTGGGAGTCTCCAGCACCAACTCCAAGATCAGTTGTGTCAGCTCGGCCAGGGAATCTGTTAGGCAACGGGGTAGTCAGTAAACCAACAGAATCTCCAGACTGTCCCCAGCCTTCAGGCAAAGGTAAATACCCTCGATGCAGTCTAATTGCCGGAAAGGTATACTGGTCAGGGTAAGGTTGTTCTTATGGACTACAGCCACTCCCCCACTCTCCCACTTCCCCTTACCTGCTCACTAACGGCATATCCGGCTGGGAGAGCTTGAGCCCAAGTTACAGTGCTGTCATCTCCCAGCCAGGTTTCCGTAATAACATAAACCTATAGAATGATTGCTGAAGAACTCTTCCTGAAATACACTATATGGGATAATTACTAGCCAGTCTACAATATTCTGTTTTGGAGGAAAGGTCTAGAAGCCCTAGAGGCATTGATCTGGCTTTAAGCTGAGTTATGGACCATATATACTTAGGTCACCTTTGTGGACAACTTACCATGGAAATTGGATGAAGTAGTGTGTTCCTGTTGGTTCTGCTGAAACTTTTAGTAGCTTCCAGTACTACTGAACTTGTATTCTTTGCCATCTTTCTGGTGTGGACTTCAAGGCACTGTTCTCCCATGGTTTCAGTCTGTCTTGAGGGATTGGTTAGAAGGTGGTGCTGGGGAAACTTCTGTTCAACACCTTGGCCATTGTCTGTGGTGTATCTCAGGGCTTGTTCTTCCATGTCATTTAACATTTGCGTGTTACTGTTGGAAGAGGTTTCCAGAGATTGGGGTTTAATGCCACCAATATAATGATAACATTCAACTTTGGGGGTATGCAGACTGGCCCAAAGGGCCGGCCTGGGGGTGGAATTGGGGCAGAGCAGCCGCAAGCCAGCTGTCCTAACCCCAGCCCGATGCCGTCCTGATGCTGTGTGCCCTTATGCACTGCATGCAGCATCAGGATACCCTCTGTTTCAGTGCGCAGACACGCTGTGCCAAAACGGTGTGGAAGAGCTGTGGCGCCGGCTCTTAGGGCAGCTTTTTGCCACCCCAAAAGGAGTGGCATTTTGCCACTCTTTTAGGGGCAGCAAAAGGGAGGATTGGAGCCATGGTGTGTGTTTGCTGTGGCCCCAATCCACCATTCCCCAGGGCTGTGCAGATGGGTGACTCTGGGCTGCCCCTATTAGCCTCAGATCGGGGCTGTGGCAACCACATGCCGAGGCCCCAATCCTCCCTTTTGCTGCCCCTAAATGAGCAGCAAAATGCCCCTAAGAGCTGGCACCATGGCTATTCTGTGCTCTTTTGGTGCAGCATGTCTACACGTCAAGACGGTGTCGGAGTTGGGGAGGCCAGCGTGTGGTTGCCCTGCCCCAACTCCACCCCCAAGCTGGCACTTTAGGCCAGTCTGCAATGCCTCTAAATTTAAGAAGAGCTTTTTAAAATTCTAAACCAGCCCCTGATAACAGTAATGAGCATGAACAAATTAATAAAGAAAAAAATGATGTGCTTCTGTTTAGACAAACAGGCAGTTAAGGGAATGGGGATTCAACCTGTATTGTATGTGGCTGAACAAATAGGGTCTTGAAGATGCAGTATCACAGCTTGGGTGTACTCCTAAGATTCAGCATTTGAGCCTTTTGATTGTCAAGTTTTGCTGCTGGCTGAGACTGCAAACTCAAAGCTAATGTGTCAGCTGTGTCTGTTCCTTTAAGACAACTGATCTGACCATGATGACACATGCCTTAGTTCATTTCAATTAGATTACTGTAACACATAGGCTTTGACCAGCAGGCAAAGACTTTCTTTCCACTAGCAGGCAAAGGCCTTTCTATGTATTGAGGCATGACTTCATCTACTGACTTCCTGATACAGCAAGGACTTTATATGGACATGCAGAGCTTTTTAACATTCTAATACTGTTATAATTTAACTTGTGTTTTTAGTATTATAACTAGTTTAATTCAAAACCTTTATTTGTTAAAAACTATTGCATTGAGTTTTTAATTATTGAGTTTTTAATTATGATGGAAGCTACCTTGAATCCCTGTTCTGGAAGAAAGACAGGATA
>CM034708.1:44535607-44548318 GCA_020142125.1 Phrynosoma platyrhinos | reverse complement strand
TAGAGCTCTCCTGCTTCCCCTCCCTGCCCACCATTGCGCAATGAATACAAAGGGTCCCTTGTACTTCCCCGACAAACCGAATGTCAAAATCTCTCTATTCGTTACGGATTAGCTCCGTGTTCTGTCAAGTTTCGGGGCAGCGTCATGTATAAACACGGGGAAACAATACAGATTAGCTCTGGGTTCTGCTGAGTTCCGGGGCAGTGTCATGTATAAAGACGGGGAAATAATATGTATTAGCTGTGGATACCCTTTGGATTAGCTCTGCTTCAGGCCCCATGTGATAAGGTCCTAATTCACTTAACTTGATAAATTACAACCAAGTTTTTATTCTTTAGATTCTTAGGTATTAGCCACTGTGAAGAGTGGCAAGCAAGCTAAAACTGTGACATGCAGTGAGACTGTTTAACCCATTTCCAGTGTACCATAGACCTAGTCAAAGTTGTCTCTGTTGAAAGCTTCTGTTAAACCACATATTTACAACTACTGTCTGCTGTAGTTGAGGTCTGAAGGGCCTGCTAAGCATCATTCCTTGAGAACCCTAAGAAACAGCTCCAGTCTATAGATCAGATCTATAATAATTTTGCAACATTTTAAACACTACAGAATGAATTATGCACACTATTTGAAGTTAAGCAAATTTGATCAGTGTACTTACTGGATAGGGATTGTGTGTGTGTGTGTGTGTGTGTGTGTAAATTACTGTCTGGATTGCCATTATAGAGAACTGCAATGATCATAGTGAATGCAGAGGGATGGAGGGTAAATGCATATTAATGTGAAGTAATGAAGTAATGAGTGCAAGACTATTAAGAAAGCATATTCATAGCCTTTGTTTTGAGTCATTGCAAGGAAACTGCAATCATCAGATTCTTTTAAGAAAATGTACAAGTAGATATTTATGACAAAACTAATATTTTTATTCCACATACACTTTATTTAATGAGTAAAATGTCTATAAAAAAGCTTCACTAGGAAAAGTGCATACACATTCTTGCACAGCAGAGGTGGGCAAAGTATGCACCATGGGCCATACGCATCCCCCCCCCCCCGTTTTTGTGACACTTGGAGTCTCTCAACAGTCATTAAAAAACCTATTTCAATGCCATTTAGACAATTTTTCCACTTTTTGCCCCTTGAGTCATTTTAAGTGAAGAAGAGTCTTTTTTAAAACAAGGTGACATGGTAGTTACTCTGGGATGAGTTCCTGTTGCAAAAAAAAAAAAAAAAAAAAGGCTTCTTCTGGGCCTGAAACTACCTCAGTAATTTGCCATTGTTATCTTTCATGTGATTTAGCCAACATAAGGGAGAATGATCTGTTTTTACCATAAATTTTCTCCCCCACAACTTGCTTCAGGCCCAGATTATGGCCATATATTCTTTCTCAATAGTGGCCAAATGTTTTTCCCTCAGTAACAACTTTTTACTTAGCAACAATATTAGATGCAATTGACCATCTTTACCTTCTTGGCTTAGTACTGCCCTATTCCTACATTGGAGGCATCAGTAGTTACTATAAAAGTTTTTGAGTAATCTGGAGTCACCAATATGGGTGTAGTAGTCACCAATCGTTTCAATTCATTAAAAGTGTTATTACACCTTTCCGACCATTGAATTTTAACAAGTTTATCCTTCTTTGTCAAATCGGACAAAAGACTTGCAATAGTACTGAAGTTAGAAATAAACTTCCTATAATAACCTGCAAATCCTAAAAATGATCTGACACCCTTCTTCAAAGTCAGAATCGGATAATTAATTATAGCTTCAAATTTTGAAGTTTCAGCCTTGATGTTTCTGCTTCCTATCACATGCCCTAGATACCAGCTTTCTCTTTTTCCAATATGGCATTTGGAATTTTTAACAGTTAAACCACTCTTTTTAAGTCTTTCTAAGACTTCTTCTAGGTGTCCCACATGTTCTTTCCACGAATTACTAAACACCCCAATGTCATCAATATAGGCCACTACCCAATGTTCTAAACCTGGCAATATCTTATCCACTAGGTGTTGGAAACCTGATGGAGCATTCTTTAAACCAAAAGGTAGTATGGTAAATTCAAACAAACCTACATGGGTAATGAAAGCCATTTTTGACTGATTCTGTAGACTCATGGGGATTTACCAATAACCTTTGATCAAATCGAGAGTAGTAATATGCTGAGCCCTACCCATTTTCTCAATTAAATCTTCAGACCTAGGTATGAGATAAGCATCTGTCTGAGTTACTTAAGTTGCCTATAATCTACACAAAATCAGATACTATGACCAGGTTTTTTAACCAAGACTACAGGTGAAGCCCAAGGGCTTTCTGATGGTTTAATTATCCCCATTTTAAGTATTATCTCTATCTCTTTAGCAATGCTATCAGTCAAATGACCAATATGGAGAAGTAGCAATGGGATTAGCACTTCCAGTTTAAATACAAAGGAACACTTCTTGTATGCTACTGAGTAGAGTTGAAAAGATGTTCTTATATTTTTTTTTTATCAGGCCAATTATTTATTCTTTTTGATGAGAAGTTACGGATGGGTTAATAGTAGCCTCTTGTACACTTTCTCCCAAAAATTTCTCAGGTTGTCAATTTGGGATTGGAATTTCCTCTTCCTTTTTCTCTTTAATGGTATATAGCACCAATTTTTCCCTTCTTTGGTAAGATTTTAACATATTAACAGGAACCAATTTATAACCAATTTCATTTCCCAAGTCCACTATATAATTCACATTGTTGATTCTTTCAGAAATCAGAACCAGACCAGTTCATGCATATTGTAGTTATTTCCTTTCACCGGCTGAAGAATCAAAACTTCATCTCCTCGTAGAAAGTCTCTATTTCTTGCCTTTTTATTGTACCAGATCTTTTGTTTATTTTGAACAATCTTTAAATTCTCTCTTGCACACTATAAAGATTCACTTCAAGATGTCATCAAGTTCTGTACATATGTCATTGCATCTTTGGGCTCTTTTCCAACCAGATCCTCCCACTGATATCGGATAACGTCTAAAGGTCCTCTCACTTTGTGACTAAACAAACGTTCAAATGGACTAAAACCAAGGCTCTCTTCAGGTACTTCTCGATAAGCAAATAAAAGATGTTGAAGCTTATATCCCAATCGGTTTTATTCTCTGCTATGTATGTCTTTATCATTCTGACTAGAGTTTCATTAAATCTCTGCTGCAGTCAGATGTTTAATTCCACAAACTTCTCATAGTTTTTGCCTTATCTTGGATGTAAAAGAACTGCCCAAACCTGAAATTATTTCACTCAGGAATCCTAAACTTCAAAAAAATTTTACTAAGGCATTTGCTATTGTAGTTGTTTCCATGTTTTGTAATGCTACTGCTTCTGGATACCTTGTAGCATAATCTATTACTATAAGTATACATTTATTTCCCATCTGTTGCTTGAGGTAATGGTCCTATTATGTTCACGCCTACTCTCTGAAATGGCTGTGATGTCACTGGTTTGGGACAAAGCTCTGCTTTAGTCTTGTCTCTGCCTGTGCCCATTTTCTGGCAAGTATCACAAGACTTACAAAAATGTTTGATATCTTTTCCCATTCTTGGTCAATAGAAATTTTGAGATATTCTTTGTGTAGTTGTCTTGATTCCTAAATGACCTCCGAATGAGCTAGCATGAGCTAATTCCAATATCTTGTTTCTATATTTCATGGGAACAACTAATTGTCTATGGGCCTATGCAGACTGCTAGAAATAGTGCAAATTGAGTCCACTTTAAGGGTTAGGGTTAGGGAATCATGGGAACTGTATTTTATTGTAGCACCAGAGCTCTCTGACAGAGAAGGCTCAATGTCTCAGAAAAAAAAAACAATTCCCATGATTCCCTAGCACTAACCCTTAAAGTGGACTCAATTTGCACTATTTCTGGCAGTCTGCAAAGGCCCTATGTATTTCTTTTTGAATATTATGCTTGTATTTTAAGGTTTCTCTGTATAATTTATGCTGTATGACTTTGAATCTGTGAGGATGTTTCTCACTTAACTCTAAGTCTTCTTTAACTAGAGTGAACAAAAGTTTCAAACTTTCATCATTCTTCTGATCTTGACTAAGGGCCTCTGCAAACTGGCCTAAAGGGCTAGCCTAGAGGCAGAGATGGGGAGGGGCAGCTGCATGCCAGCAACCCCAAACCCAGCCTAATGACTTCCTTTCAGGGGTGGCAAAAGGGAGGATTGGAGCTGTGGCATGGGGTCTCAATCTGTGGCTAGCAGGGGTAGCCCAGAGCTGCCCATCTGCAGCCCCCCCTAAGTTCTGTTAGCTTTTCTGTACCAATCACCTTAGTCAATTCTCCCTCAGTTTCATTAGCCATATTAACATCATCATTCATGATCAAACTTTTTTCTTTTCTCTTTTTCATGTATTAATTTGGCTTGTTCTGAGTAATTTTTCCTTTCTTGTTGACTAGTAGTAAATAAGGCATATCTAAGGTCTCTCTCTAAATCATTCCCAATGAGACAGGGCACTGGAATATCACTGTGGACTGCAAACGTCCATGACATCTTATGTCCTCTGAATGTGATATTTATTTATTTATTTATTTATTTAATAATTTTATTTATTATTATTAAAAAACAAATCCACATATACACATATCAAATGGCATATACTAATGAAGAAGAACAATTTCCACAAACAAAGAAAAACAAACACAAATACACAAATACACAATTTCCACCCCTACTCCCAAACAGGGACTAGACATAAACTAGACTACACCAAAAAGAAAGAAATAGTGTCCTTCCTAAGCTCTGACTAGGTCGATTACTTGACCTCCTATATGCATCTCTGGTGCTTATAAATAAAAGCAAAACAAAAGTCTTACTCAACAACTCCTTTCTCTTATCTTACAGAGTGAGAAACAAAATTGTCACAATTTTATTATACTGTACATAAATGTAGACCTATATGTCTATTTATCAAACCTTCCATACTTTAAAAACTCTGATTCTATCCTATCCTTTACATTATTCGCAGCCAGCAGAAAAACATAAACCAAGAGAACTTTGATTTTGTTACCCAAATTATTATATCAGCTTTATAGATAAGTCTCCACATTCACTAATTTCCAGAAAAGTTATTAATGGCTCCCAATCTTTTTTTGTTTATCCCATAATTCCCCTTTCAAAAGTGAAGTGAGTTTATCTGCCACCACACATTCTCTATTTTTTTCTATTTAGCTGCATAAACTAATCTAGCAGCTGTGGCCATTTAAAACAAAAGTTTACCTTACTTTCTCTCTTGTGCAGGGATAGGGAAACTGTCCTCTTTAAGGGCCGAGGGACTTCAGCTCCCAGAATCCCAGACTACTGGCCAACATCCAGATTATTGGCCAACATGGCTGAGGCTTCTGGGAGCTGAAGTCCCTTGGCCCTTAAAGGGGACAGTTTGCCTACCCCTGCTCTAGTGCTTCATTTGAAAGCATCCCCAAAAGATAAAACTTTGGATACATATATTCACTGAAGGGCATGTTGAATAACTATCTTATGTATGATCTTCTAATACTGTTTAGCATATTTGCAATGCCACCACATATGTATAAAGGTGCCTTTTTCTTCCTGGCATTTCCAACACTTATCACTAACACCTTTTTGCATTTTTGCCAGTTTAGTTGGTGTTAGGTACCATCAATGTTGTATCTTGTGAAAATTCTCCTGGAGATTATAACTTAAAGTATACTTTATTCTATGATTCCAAGATTTTTCCCGCTGATCCAGATGTATAGTTTGTTTAAGATCAATGGCCCATTTTATTATATTCTCTTTAATAATTTCATCCTCCTGCTTGAATTTTAACAATAGGGCATAGAACTGCAATATTTTGGGTTTGCCATTGTTTTCCAAAATCTTTTCAAAATCTATATTTATTTTCCCAATACCTTTCTCTAAGCTGTCTATAGAGGAACCATCCATACTGGTATCCTTTTGTCCTCAATTGTTCTTGTGCCTTGAGTTCTATTTTGTCTATGTTACTTTCTATATTAGTTAAGTCCTCATAAGTTATCCACCTATTCTTATCCAGCCTTTCCCTTCAAAAAAATGCTTCGTTTGTAGAGACCCATAATGGGATATTTCTGCATAAAATCTCTTTATATTTCAACTGAACCTGTATCAATCTGATTTGGAAATTGATAAAATATTCAGAATGAATTCAAAAATTGCGTAGCAAAGAAAGGTTCTGAAAGACATTGTGATAAACTTTGTTAGAAGGTTTGTGAGAGACCAATTATTAAGGTTGCAAAATGACATCCCCTTCATAGTGAATGATATTGTGTTACAGATATTTAAAGATGTTGCTTTGAATGTTGTGAAAAAAAAGAAGGGAATATTCCTTTCTAATAAATCAGCTTAAAAAATTCCAGATAGATTATAGATGGTTAATACCAGAAGGATTAACCTTCTGGTTTAGAAATACTAAGATTGAATTGAAGCAAGAGAATTCTGGAAAAAGTACAGCGGGGATGTCAAGGTAGATGACAGATTTGAAAGTAAAAGAGGCCCAAAAGATGAAGAAAAGGTGCAAGATAAACAGAGAGAGGAGGAAATGGTGGCAAAGAATCTGAAGATTCAAGTAGAGGAGGAAAAAGAAATAG
This sequence comes from Phrynosoma platyrhinos, assembly GCA_020142125.1. Taxonomy (NCBI): domain Eukaryota; kingdom Metazoa; phylum Chordata; class Lepidosauria; order Squamata; family Phrynosomatidae; genus Phrynosoma; species Phrynosoma platyrhinos. Next base: position 44,541,715 of record CM034708.1, on the reverse strand, counting down.
AAGGATAACTGAAGGAGAAAGGATGTTGACACAAGATAGACTGTATTGAGAAGGAAAGTTAAATTGCATGATAATGAAAATATGCTGGAACCAGTGGAAACAAGGAAGGTTATAAATGAGGTGAATAAAGACAATAAAGGGCCTTTGCAGACTGCCAGAAATAGTGCAAATTGAGTCCACTTTAACTGCCCTGACTCAGTACTAGGGAATCATGGGAACTGTAGTTTATTGTGGCACCAGAGCTCTCTGACAGAGAAGGCTCAATGTCTCAGAAAAAATACAATTCCCATGATTCCCTAGCACTGAGCCAGGGCAGTTAAAGCAGACTCAATTTGCACTATTTCTAGCAGTCTGCAAAGGCCCAAAGACTATTTGGACCAACAAAAAGGGGAAACTATAGATGATGTAGAAGAGGAAGTATGTGACAACATAAGGGACTCAAAAAACAATTTGAGGAAGAGGAAGAATATACCTTTGAAAATGAACAGGTATATTAAACTTTTATCCTGGAATGCAAAAGGTCTCAACAGATCAGTTAAAAGAAAACGTGTTTTTCAATATCTGATGAAATTAAAATGTGAGCTGATATGTCTGCAAGAGACTAAAATAAGAGCTGATGAAATGAAATATTTTAAAAAATGACAAACTAGGTAAGGAATTTATAGCTGCTACCAACAAAAGGAAGAGAGAGGTGGTCCTTTATGTTAAAATTAAATATGAGCCAAAAGAAGTGTTAAAGGATCCCAAATGGTTGATACATAGTGGTTGAAGTGTTGTGGCAAAGTACTAAGATAATGGTAATAGGGATACATGCGCTGAATCCCTGCCTCGGGTACTCCCACCCCCAATGATCTTTGCTTGGCCCCATCTACTGATGGATGAAGAACATTGCCATGGGCCAATCTTATGCTTGTAAAGTTTTTGATTTTTTTTAATTGTTCGAATTTGTAGTTTTAAATTTTCATTTGATTTAATAATGTTTTAAGGGGGGAGATTATGTTTTGGGATATATTGTATGGTTTTATTGTTGTAAGCCATCCTGATTGGGTCCCCAAAGGGCAGGATATAAATAAATTTTATTATTATTATTATTATTATTATTATTATTAATGAAAATAAAGGAAAATTTTATAAGGAACTACTGACGGACATCAATGTTGTTAATGGAAGAAATAAGTAGGAAAATGAAATATACCAAACAAAAACCATTTGAAGGGTTAAACAAGCTCGGTAAGTTATTAACACCAATTGAGACAACAGCAAGAAAAGAGAATAATAGGGGAAGAAAAATCACAGAACAGAAAAAACTGAAGCAGATAGTCTGGGAATGTTACCATGACCTTTATAAAAAAAAAGATGACTTAAACATAAGAAATATGGAAAAATATTTTGATAAAAGTAATATTAAAGTTTTTACTGAAGAACAAAAAGCCATTCTAAATAGAAAGGTATCTATACAAGATATAAGTGAAGCAATCAATAAATGTAAATCTGGTAAATCTGTGGGGCCTGATGGTTTCCCAGCTGAATATTATAAAGTTTTTAAAGATCAGTTAATTTTGCCTATGGTGAGAATGATGTATATTATTGGGCAGAAAGAGTGTCCGAGTACATTGTGATAATACCAAAAAAGGGAAAGGATAGAACTGAGATAAGGAATTACTGCCCTATCTCTTTATTCAATGTTGATTATAATTTTTTTGCTTTGATAATGGTCAGCAGACTAAAAAAGGACCTGGTATATTGGATTGCACCTGACCAGAATGATTTTTTTTACCAGGATGATGTATACAAGATAATATAAGACATATCATGAATGTGATAGAACATCATGAGAAAGATATAAATCGTAAATTGGCCATGATTTTTATAGATTTTGAAAAGGCTTTTGACAATGTCAAGTGTGAGTTTTTGTTAAGATGTTTAGGCACAGCAGATATAGGACAAAACTTCATAAATTTAGTAAATTGGATTGATACCATTTATAGAAAGCAAAGTGCAAAAATAATAATCAATGCTGACAAAACGAAGCCATCAGGGATACAGAAAGGTACAAGACAAGGATACCCACTCTCCCCTCTTTTATTCCCAATGATGCTGGAGGTATTAAATAACAACATTAGAGGAAACAAGGAAATAGAAAGAATTAAAATAAAAGGGAGGCAGATGAAATTAAGAGCATATGCTGATGACCTGTCCTAACTCTAACAAATCTGGAAAATCCTAAGAATAATGAAAGAATTGGATCAATTTGGAAGAGCCATGGGGTTAAAACTTAAAGAAAAAACATCAATCCTAGTAATGAATCTCTTTGGAATGGAGAAGGCTGAAATAGAAGAAAGAATGGGGTTTTATATTTTTTTAAAAGAGGTGAAGTATCTGGCAATAATCATTACAACAAAAAATGTGGATTTATTTAAAAATAATTATGGAAAGAAATGGCAGGAGATTTTAAAAAAAGGGATTAGACAGATGGAAAAACCTGAAACTCTCATGGCTAGGGAAAATTCCCATGATTAAAATGAGTATTCACCCAAAGATACTTCTTTTGTTTCAGAATTTACCAATTATAAAAAATGAAATCCCATTCAAAAAGTGGCACCATGGAATGGGAAAAGGCCCAGAGTTAGAATGAAAATTATGCAAGACAAGGTTCAGAGAGGTGATTTGGTTATGCCTAACTTAATAATTTATTTTGAAGCTTGCTGCTTTGTATGGTTACTGGATTTGTTTTACTTAAAAAATAATGACATATTATTATTGGAAGGGGCAGAGTTAAGATATGGTTTTCATGCATATTTGTTTTATGACAAAGTAAAAGTGCACAAGTTGTTTGAGAATCATTATATCCTGAATGTGATATTTAACTGGCCTACTGGAACTGAAAATGCCGGCCCTCCTAAACCCTTCAGAATCATGGTCTCATCTGGGTACATTTATTGATGTTCTACTAAGTGTGGTTTAATTATACACACTTCTGCACCACTTCTGGAGTCTCTATAACCCCAAATACAAGTATCATTTATTTGTATAACTTCTTTGTGTTCTGAGCTAAGTGCCTGGGATTCAGTTGATATCAATAAACAAGCTGTTAGGAGCTGTGAGCTGGCAGAGTCAGTTACTCTCTCAACTGTTGTTTCCATGGCAACTGCTGGCTCAGAACTCTCCTTGTGGCAACAGTCTTTCTCTGTAGGCTGGACTGATTTTATATAATATATAAATATGCTGTTTTTGCACCTGCTTTTATTTCTTTATTGTTTAGTTTAGGACAATTATATTTTAAATGTCCTCAATTGCCACACTCATAAGATGTTCTATAGGTCAGATCTGGGTGACCTTGTCTTCCTGGCCTCAAAGTCACACTCTCTTGACCCAAAACTTTTCCTCTCCATCTCATATGTTTGATCCTATTGCCAGGACTTACATTTTTTCCCATCACCAAATCTGTCAGAACCATACATGTATGCATGGATTCTGTCAGGTTTTCATTTTTGTTGATTTGATTATTGTAATTAGTATATATAGGTTGTAGATGGTAGGGGATTATGGGTGAGTTAGTAGTAATAGCAAATAGGTTAGCTAGTATCGGGGGTTGGGAATAATGGCAGCTGGCTAGGATAGTATTGAGGAAGATGGGATGTGGAGAGTTGGAATGTGTAAGCTGTGGGATGTGGAGAGTTGGTGTCTGGCAGTAACTGAAAGGAGGGATAAAGGGTGGAAATGTCTGTGCTGGAGAGAGATAGAGCTGACGAGAAGTTTGGAAAAGGGGGGGCTGGCTTTATGGGGGAAAGAGACTATGGAAATTGGAGGTGGATGCTAGATTTTGCACCAAGGGTGTGGGGAGGAGTTTAAAGGTTTGGGGGTTTAAAGATATCGTTTGGCTTTGAGAGGATAGCTCTGGCTTAAACGCTGACTGGTGAATTTCTGACTATGTGTTTTCAATAAAGTCTTTTGTTGTTTCAATGCACTGCACTCATTGAAATACAAAAGTTCTGAATTTGCTCAAGTCTGACAGTAAGCCAGAACTCTTCAGTGTCTGGAGCGATGGAAGACCATATGAGTCCAGACAATCCATTAATTGCAATGGAGCAGGAAGAAGAAGCAAGTGGTTTGGCAGGAACTTCTGGCAAAACTTCCAAGTCGGATGGCTTGGGAGCCCATCCTAAAGGGATGGCCTCAACTGGGGAAGACATCTCCGCTCGGTCATTGGAGGTCATGTGGTTCCAGCCATTGGGTTTAATAGTTAATTTAATCTACATCCTAATTGAACATGGGTTTCATTCCCTCTTTTCTTCACACTTGTAAATTACCTCCTAAGATGTTCTGTAGTTAACCCAAATCTCTGTTTTACCATCTCTTTGAACAAGTCATAGTCTTGGGATTCTTCTCCCTCATTTCACCATATATTTCTGATAATCCGGCACAGATTTGTGATCTTAAATAATTCATTCTTTCCTCAGCCTTTATTTTTGATTCTTTGCAAGTTCTCTCAAAGTTTGTGAAGAAGGAGTCAATATTATCTCCTTTATAATATCTTAGAAATCTCTTCATGTCAATTTGAGGCAACCTATTTACCATAGTATTCATTTGTATTTGAAGTTCCCTATCTGTCTATTCTCAACTGACAATCTATATCTTTCTCTCTTAAAATTCTCTAATTTTCAATCTCTGCTTGTCTTAATGCTTGTTCTCTTTCTTCTTTTTCCAGTTTGGCTTATCTTTACTTTATTCTTTCCTTTTCAAGTTCTTGTTCCCTTTCTCTTAAAAGCCTTTTATTTTCAAATTTGGCTAATTCCAATCTCTCTTTTATTTTCAAAATCTCCACACACTCCTGAGATTTGGATATTGCGGTGTCCAAACTCACTTCCAATTCTTTTCCTACCACTTCTGTTTTTATTCCAATGTGTTCTACTTTCTTAGGAGGCATTTTTATAGTATTTCCTTACTATTACTTAAAATTTTACCTCGGAAATATTCTTAACTATTTTTTAATCAGTTGTATTGAGGTAACACTTGAATCCTGATGGCAAACTAGTGATTTCCTACTTTACTGTGGAGGCGGAGGCAGTGTCCGGGGCCATTTGGAGGACTCCTCAAGCCCAATCACCACCACCTGGGCAGCCCTGAGGCAGCCTCAACAGCAGCAGCGGAACTGGGAGAGGATACTGAGGGCATAGAAACCCTCCAGGGACATCTCCCCCCAGCAACCTGTGGAGGCGGAGGCAGTGTCTGGGGCCATTTGGAGGACTTCTCAAGCCCAATCACCACTTTAGCAGCCACAGAGGCAGCACATGGGCCTAATTTTAAGAGGACTCCCCATCCAGTACTTCTATCTGGGCAGCCCTACAGCACCTTAGCAGTGACGAGAGCCGGGAATGTGGGATAATCGACCCTGAAATATCTTCCCTGCCTCCTGCCTCCAACAATTTGGAACATATTGCCCTTCCCAAGGCTGGGAATGACCTAGGGGTGACTATCGGAGTTGTGCTGGGGAAAGGAAGATATGGTTGTAACAGAGGGAACAGATGTTACAAAAGGAGGTGGGATCGCTGCTTGAAAGCTATCCCGCCTTCAGTTCCTGCTGTTTCCCAGAATGGTTTGGAGAGCAGTCCAACCATTCCACAGAACCTCACTCTGCTCCTGTGCAATTCCAGGTTGGTAAAAAACAAGACCCACATCATCCAGGACCTCCTCCTGGATGAGGATGCTGACCTGGTTTGCTTCACAGAAACCTGGCTGGGGGAGGATAGCACCGCTATATGGGTGTAGGCCCTCCCAGCCGGGTATTCTGTTAGTGAGCAGGTGAGGGGAAGTGGGCAGGGGGGTGGAGTGGCTCTAGTTCCTAAGAACACCTTGACCTTGACCAGGATACCTGTCTGGAACACAACCCACTTCGAGTGCATGTACCTTAGCCTGAAGACCAGGGATAGAGTGGGGATTCTGCTAGTCTACTGGCAACCCCATTGTCTAGCAGACTCCTTGACCAAGCTGACACAGCTGGTCTCTGAGCTGTTGTTGGAGACCCCCAGACTTTTAGTCCTCGGGGACTTCAACATTCCACTCGAAACCAGTTTAACAGGTGCGGCTCGGGAGTTCATGGAGACCATG
>CM034708.1:44519288-44535507 GCA_020142125.1 Phrynosoma platyrhinos | reverse complement strand
ATGCAGTCTTCAGTACGGAACAGGAATATCAGTGGGCGGAGGTGGTAAATACCTCCACATTGTCATGGATGGATCATTTCCTAGTCAAGACTGAACTTAAAGCCTACGTCTGCCCCCCTGGGGGTGGTGGACCCATTCGAATGGGCCGCCCTCAAAGGCTGATGGAGCCAATAGGATTCCAGAGAGCCTTAGAGGGTTTAATAGTTGGGAATGCCAGCAATCCTGTCGAAGCTCTGGTCAACACTTGGAACACCGATCTTACCAGGGCTATCGACACGATCGCTCCCAAGCACCCTTGCCATCCTGCTTCAAATCGTAGGCCTTGGTACACGCCAGAGCTGATGAGGATGAAGCGGTTTGGATGATGGCTAGAGCGCAGGTGGTGGAAGACTCGACTCTTATCTGACAGAACTCGCCATAGGACCTTTCTTCATTCCTATCGGGAGGCAAAACGTGCAGCGAAGAGAGTCTTCTCTGCATGTATTGCATCTGCAGAGTCCTGTCCAGCAGTGCTGTTTAGGGTGGTGAGGGAGATGACGCAGGTGCCTCCTGCGCCAAATCCCTTGCTTAACCCGACGACAGCCTGCTGTGATGCATTTAACAACTTCTTCGTAGATAAAATCTCTCAGATAAGAGCCTCCAGTGACTGTGTTCACAGTCTGGGGGTGCTTCTTAACTCCTGATGATGAATCAGGTTAATGCGACAGTCAAGAGCGGCTGTTATCAGCTTTGGCTGATACACCAGCTGTGCCCTTTTCTGGAAGTAAGGGATCTCGAGACCATTGTGCATGCATTGGTAACCTCACGCCTTGACTTCTGTAATGTGCTCTACATGGGGCTACCCCTGTACTTGGTTTGGAAGCTTCAGTTAGTCCAAAACATGGCAGCCAGACTTATCTCTGGAACATCTAGGAAGGACCACATTACTCCTGTTTTGAGGTCCCTCCACTGGCTGCCTATCAGCTTCTTGGCCCACTACAAGGTGTTGGTTATTACCTTTAAAGTCCTAAAATACTTGGGTCCAAGCTATCTCAGGGAACGCCCCCTTCCATATAATCCTCCCCACACTCTCCGGTCCTCTGGGAGGAATTTGCTGCATCCTCAAAAATCTAGGCTGGTGGTGACCTCCCAGAGGGCCTTTTCTATCATTGCCCCCAAACTCTGGAACAACCTGCCAGACAAGATCCGTCAGCTGACATCTTTAGACAGCTTCAAGAAAGCTATCAAGACGGATCTCTTCCAGCAGGCCTTTCTAGATTAATCCTCCTGGCCTTGGGCTCTTTGCTCCCTGCACTCCCCCTGTGGACCCATCAATTGCTGATGGATGGGGAGCGCAGTTGAGTCTAATCAGGGCATTTTTATATTTTTACATTTTTATATTTTTATATTTTCATGTTTGTTTTATTTGTGTTGGAATGTTTATATTCCTGTTTTAATTATCTTGCCATTTAATACTGTTTTAAGGGGGTGGGTTGGGGTATGAATTTTGTTGTATGGGGTTTTAACTGATGTAAGCCGCTTAGATTGTCTTCATTTAAGCAGGGTATAAATAAATTTTATTATTATTATTACTCCAAATTTTTACCTCAGAAGTCACTTTTCTAAGATATTTTCCTTCAGTGTGCTCTGACTTTGGTACTTTTTCAGATATGGAGTGACTTTAGCCACTCTCACTCTGCTGCTTTACCTCTTTTCTTCCACAATCCCCTACAATTACCTCAACAAATTACCTCAGAGACTGGTAATAATACTTTTTCTCCAGCATGGGCAGTTTCCGAATAATCTCTTACAAATTACCTTTCACAAATACCTCAGAGATTGCTCCCCTAACACTAATGCCTTTAGTTTAAACTCAGACCTCTGAACTTTCCTCTCTCAAGTTCAGATCAAATCTTGAGTTTCTGGTTCCTCAAACTCAGACCCTGTAACATCAGTCATCAAGCACACTTCTAAGCACCAGATTTCACGTATCCCAATGCTGGCCACCAATGTATGTGAAGAAGCCCCTCCTTCACCAAACTTTTTTATCTATGGGTTTATTCCCAATCTTGGTTTCTTTATTTCTTAGTAGCATGAATAATACACTTGCAAGTGAATGACAATAAAACTTTATTTGAGTGATAGTTAACAATGTTTCATTTGCTATGATGTTGCATTCTCATGTTCTTGTTATACTTTGTTACATACTATTTAATTCTAAAGAAAACAGATACTATTCTTTATGACTCTCACACCATCCTTATTTACTATGCTCTTTTCAACCTTATTTCTACACAGAAACTCTCTCACTTAGAGTTCTGTCCTAGATCTAAGTCCCTCCTTCTGAACTTTTGCCCTCACAGTCCTTTTCTTCTGAACTGTTACCCATCCAAACCCGGTCTGACTTCAACTGCCAGCAACAGTCTTATGTAACACCTCCAGTCTACTGTTTGATTGGCTACTGCCAGCTAGCATTCTGCTGACTGTTGCTAAGCCATGTTCTATTCTGCCTTCTCTCCACAATGCTCACCACAACTTCTGCAGGGTGTTTATGAGCATAAGCAGTAGCATCACTGAGGGTGTGTGGGGTTGGATGGGCCACACCGGATGACATCCCAGAAGGCTTTTCGGCCCAGCCAGGGGCTGCTCTTTCCTGAGTGAAGGCTTTTGGGCCTAGATGGGGGCTTTTGGGCTGTGGCTACGAGCTGCTTTGCCCCACGCAAAGGCTTTTGGGCCCAGACAAGGGCTTTTTGGGGCCTGGCTAGGGGCTGCTCCACCCAGCACTAAGGTGTGCAAAGACTTTTGGGCCTGGCTGGGGGCTGCTCTGCCCCACACAAAGGCTTTTGGGTCCAGACAAGGGCTTTTGGAGCCTGGCTGGGGGCTCCTCAACACTATGTGGAGGATTTGGGGTCTGGCTGGGGGCTTTTTGGGCCTGGCCAAGGGCTGCCCTGCCCCATGTGGGGGATTTTTGGTCCACACTGGTGCCTCTCAGGGCTGTGCAGATGCTGCTCCAATCCTCGCAGGTGCTCCTGTGTGTGCTCTGTCCCAGAAATCCTGCCAGAAGTCTGGAACCAGAAGCCTCACACACACACACACACCCCGAAACCCCATCCCCACACTGGGTGTCACCTGGTGTGGGAACACTACTGAGCATGAGGAGGATTTTTTTAAATTTTTAGTTTTATTTTATTTGTTTTGCAGGTGGCACCGTGTGGAAGATGCAGACCTTCAAGATCTCCTGAGGGGTGAATGTGGTCACTCAGTCATGACAGTTGCCCATTGTGGTGAATGTCCAGCTGGCCAATCAGGAGGCAGCTGAGGGCCAACCAATAGAATTCAAGCTGGGAGCACTTGAAAATTCCAAGTTGACAGTTGGAGTAGAGTTGGGAATTAGATAGTTGAAAGTTGCTGTCAGAGAGTTAAGCCAGAGAGAGGGCTGGGTTTTGGGGAGTTTCTGAGGGAACTGTAATTTTGTTAGTTAGAGTGCAGACTGGAGGGACTAGGAACACATACAGGACTCTAAAGAAGGGAATTGCTGTAGTGTTCTCTCCTGAGAGATATTGGGGGGATGCAGACATCTTGGAGCCAGGGAAGGGGAGGGGCAGCCAAACGGTGGTCGCCCAAACCCCTTCCTAAGGACGTCATCGGGGCGCATGCCATTCCGCACAGTGAGCGCCCTGATGACATCCTCCCAGCGCAAACTCCGCACTCACTGTGCCAAAGAGATGCAGAAGAGGCACCCTTTCTGGTGCTTCAGGAAGGAGCCTCATTTTGGCACTCCTTTCTCAAGCGCCGAAATGGTGGATTGGGGCTGCTGCATGTGCTAGCAGTGTCTCCAGTCCTCGGCTTCTCGGGGCAGCCCACGGCTGCCCATCTGTAGAGGCCCATTGTTAGCCAGTGTGGCTGAGGTATTAAAACTATAGGGGGAAGCAGACAGGGGACACGGGGCCGTCCTGGGAAGCTGCAGATTGGGGCCAAGGCATCCGTATTCCTCGGCCCTGTGGCGCAGCGTTGCTGCTCCAGGAAGGAGTGGTAAAATAGCTCTCCTTCTGCAAGATGCCGAAGGTGTGCCACAAAAGGCATCCGGCACACCTTCGGCTCCTCTTCCACTGCAGCGTGTGCAGACGCTGCAGTGGAAGTGTGTCGTTGGAGCGCCGGCCATGCGGAGGGCCGGCTGCTCCAACAACGTTTTGGGGAAGGGGTTGGGGCACCCAGTGTGAGGCTGCTCCTCCCCTTTCTGGCCTCGAAGATGGCGCTTTGCGCCATCTGCTTAGGCCCTATAGTGGAAAAAAACATTGTTATATGTAACCAAGCAAGCCTACAGTAACAAGCTTTGATACAAGTTATAGTTATTCCATGATGTTTTAAAATAAACTTTTGTTCTTATTTAAACATCACTTGGCCTATTCCTGCCATATAGAAAGGGGGGTTGCCACCTATTTTGTAACTCAGATAAAAAAAGAATGTTGTTGGGATTCAGGGAAAAGAAGAAGAATTTGTGAGCAAGTTTCACATTCCTGTAACCAACCCTGGGAGGGATACATAAATATGCTTTCAGCTACAGAATGTCAAGCAACTATTCATCTATAGAGAGTTCTCTTTCTTGCCAGTTAAAAACTGTGACAGCAAAAGCAGATAAGAGCAAGAGAGCATTTGCTTAAAGACATCCATGAATCCAAACTGATCTCTGTGTTTGCATTGCATTGCTTAAACAAAATAAAACATAATAAATGGGCATGCTGTTTCTATTTCCTCTAATATGTAATTCCATCTCATTACTTTGGTATGCAAAATTTAACACTTACTCCTGCTTATATAGAGCATGACTTATTTGCACCATTCTTAGCTGACTGGTTTAGAGCATCTTATTATTGCTGACTGGTTTAGAGCATCTTATTATTGCTATCACTGTCTTCCATGGCAGTCTTTCTGATGGACATGAGCCTACAGGTGTAAAGTAATGAATTCAGAAACTTGAGTGCTGAAGAACTGCCTGTGGAAAATATATGGCAAGAAATGACCTTCAAATGTTCTAATATCACCCAAGTCAAAAGTTGAGTGATATTAAAAAAGCATGAACTCCCTCTCTGAACATTCAGCTTGCAGATTTAAAAAAAAGTCTGTAGCTCTATTACTTGCTAAGATACAAGCAACCAGTTTTCACTAAAAAGTAATAAAGTTCAGTTACTTTAAGTGTATTTACATTCTGCCTGATCTACAGTGATTTCTGATTTCTGATTCCCCCCCCCCCTTTTAGGATAAGATGAAATATTTTCTGGTTGTGGACCTGCAACATTGATTAATGCACATGTCTCCAAAAGCCATTCTTACTTGCTAGCGGTCACATTTGTGTTCTTCCACTGTTGTTATGTACGAGTCTAACAGAATCTGTCATAGGTTGTGTGTATTTATTGTACTAATTGTTTATTAATGTAGTAATGTAGGCAGAGTATTTTAGAGTTGTATAACATGTGTATTGTGGACATTGGGAATGATGAAAAAAGTAGTGTTGGAGAAAATCTTGCTGGTGGTCACAGTGAAGATAATTGCTTGATTCAGGAATGCACAGATATTATAGAATGTTGCTTCTCGTGGGAGAAAACATGTAGAAGGAAAATCAAAAGTGTTTAAGGTGGGCTGGGTTATTAGACCAATGAGGCTGGTACATGGAGATATATTGATTTATGGACAAATCATAGTGAAGTTCACAAAGTAGTAGGGCAAGGTATTGTGATTTGTTTTGGGGAACGATAGCGATTCTGTCTGTAAATGTCTTCCTGCTAACAACTACAAGTTACTGGAATAAAGTTCTTGCTGTTTTAAATACAGAAGGCTGATTTACTGAACTGTGGCAGTGAGGGCATTTCTTGACAGGACTGCAGTTATGCTAAAAAGTCATTTATCCAACTGCATCTATAAATCTTAACTTTGAAATTTCTTCTTTCCAAACTACATTGAAATTTGATATGAAACATAGGCTGGAAGGAGCAAGAGTGATGTAGGAGACTAGGACCCTTTAGATCAGGGTTCATATCCCAACTTGGCCATGGAGACCCACTGGGTGACCTTGGGCAAGTCAAACATCTCAGCCAATCTTGTCAAGAAAGCACAATGGAAGGTTTGCCTTAGGTTTGCCATAAGCTGCAAATGGCCTGAAGGCACATAACAACAACATAAGAGAGAATCCTGGTCCCCAACCTGATGGAAAAATTATTCAGTGATGCTCCAATTGCAGCAGAATGAACTTCATTCTGCCCATCAAGCAGGTGCATGGTAAAATAGGTTTGGGGAGAGGGGGCATTAACAATAGTGGTAATAGTAGCACAATCATTACTAGGTAACTAATGATTGTAAATACAAAACAATTGCAGATGGATTTTTCATATATGTGGAGGTTATGCTCAGGGGCCAACTGTGGCGACCTCCTTCATTGTTTCAGTGAATTAATTTTATAAACATGGGTATGTGAATTTAATGGACCTTCAAAGTCTTCTGTTTCCATGTGTGCATGTGCATGTGCATTGCTTTGCATGCTGTATGAAAATTGCCCAGACAGACATTGTTGTTTTGCTGGAATGACAGTGGTGGTTGGGAGCATACTCAGAAGTATATGGGGAATTGCTTATAGTGCCTGTGACACCTCACATACCAAAAACAAAACAAAAAAACCCACACTGGAGTTTGCTTATGGCTTTGCACCCTAGCATTCCTTGGTTCTCCAATAAAGTGCTTTACTAGAAAATGTTGTAATTCTGCATTTGCTGACCAACCTGGGAAATAATGAGACCAGACACAAGATGATGGTTTGAAACTAAACCATTTTTAAACCAAACCATTTAACATCTCTTCTGGACAGCTGCAGCACATGGTCTTTTATCCAAACCTCTTCTGCCACTTCCCCTGGGTGATAATGTTTGAGGCCCAAGGAGAATCCAAAAGCTGGGTTAATCCCCATCAAGCCTGCATCAGGAAGACCAACTAGAAAGTCCCTCCCTCAAGTCATGAGACTTAAAGAGAGGGTTTATTGTTCCAACCAGCCTCAAGGGAAGTCTTTTTCCCCATCTTCCCAATCACAAGACCTAAAGAGGCAGTTCCAGAAACCTCCCTTTCACAAAAAATGGTGCCTTAGGTACTTATTGAACGCCAAAACACCCCCATCTGCTGCACAGATGGCCACCTTTTTAAACACCACCCCAGCCAATCATCCTTGTCCAACTGCAACAGTATGGGAGAGGCAAAAAAAGCACATGGAAAAGGGATAAAATGCCTACTCAGTCCTGAAGCAACCAAGAAGCCTCATATGGTATCAGTGGTAGGAAGGTGGGTTGAGCACCACAGGAAAGAGAAAGAAGCCAGGGGGTTGGCAGGACCATAAATAGCCTCTGCCCCCACCCCTGTCTCTTCCTACCACAGCATAATTGCCTCAGTAAAATTTAAATTGTTCTGGCCTCTGCTTCTTGGGAGGCCAGCAAAATGTGCATCCTCCTAATGGCTCTGCCATGAGGGGGAATGCACATTAAATACACACCCTCATCGTCACCTCTACAAAGCCCATCCATATGATGATCTATGTGTATATATAATCCTATGCTTTCCAGTCTTCCTAGATTAACTTTTATCCCAGGATCTTTGCCAGCACAGTGGTCATTTTTAAGATTCTTTTTCACATTCTTGGTATGACTCATCTATATCATCATGACTGAATTAAGAATATAACCAGCACTTTCTATAGATATTTGGTCTTCCCTACTAAGAAAGAAGTCTGTTGGTGGTCACAAAGAAATCATATTTGTATTATTTGAAATGCAACTAATGTTCTGTCCTTTCTTTTTCACCCATTGTGTAGCCAAGAGCTAAAATTCATTTAGAGACTTCTGTCTCTGTGAAATTCCTTAAATCTCCTTTCCCTTGGTATACATTTGGGAAACAACCCCAAAAGGTTATTATAACTGGCTTATTGATTAATTTAGCAAATTAAAACTCACCTAGAGAGGACCTTGGCTACAAGTTGGTGGAGGATTCAGTGCATTTATTCCCTTAAGGTCTAAACAAGCCAGACTGTTCAGATCTCTGTTACAAACATTGTTTTAATATTAAAACCCCTTTGTGGGTCTCCTGTCATGCCCCTAAATCAGAAAAGTACAAGCTACCATGGATTCAAGGTGAGGACCTAATGTAGATACTTGAGTGGTCACATATGCCTCAAGAATTCATTAAGAGATCCAAAGGTCAGGGTTAGGAGCTGCAATACAGGACAATCACACCTAGGAGATTTATGAATGTCAGCCAGGTTGTGTCCAGCTAAGAATGAGATAACATCAACACCCCATCTCCCCTCTTTGGAAATTATCTACTTCAAAGACCATCTATCCAGAATCCTTTGATATAGTAAATTTTTGCCTCAGGCCAGGTTTAAGGGTATAAAAAGTCCCCCAAATCTCAGGCACATTGGGACTTGTTGGATTTTATGGTGACACTGTGTCACTGTGACTGACTTGGATCCTGGCTCTTCCAGTCCTCCTTTTCCTATCATACACGGCTGAGTCTATCCATCTTCATTCATCACTGGAGCAACCTCTGTCAGGTAATTATCACCCTTAGAAAGCCTTCTGTTTCCTATCTAAGCTAACTACTTTACTCCTGAGTTCCTGTGTGCTTGAGTGTATATTTATGTTTGAATCCCCAAATAACTAACAAAATACATTGAGAAAGCTTTGGGGGGCTGCAGACAGGTGGCACAGAGATGCCCTAGAAAGCCACAGATTGGGGCCATGGCTACCCCTCATAGCGGTCCCAATCCTCCATTTTGCCACTCTAAAAAGAGCGGCAAAATGCCACTCCCTTCAGGGGCAGCAAAAGGGCTCCTAAGAGTCGGCGTGCAGCTCTTCATAGCCCCTCCCAGCACAGTGTAATGGTGGAATGGCACACAGCATCAGGATGCTGTCGACATGGGATTGGGGCAGTGGTGTGTGTGGCTGCCCTGCCCCATCTCTGTCTCTATGCTGTCCCTTTGAGATGGTCTGTAGAGGCCCTTTGTCTCTATCTGTCTACTCCCTAGCCACCTCCATAAACATAGGATAAAAGATCCCATTGGATACTTGAACTTTTACCAATTCCCCAGGTTCAAGTTCCTCTTACATCTCAGACATGGAGGCTAAAGGGATAGAGCTTTGCAGACACAGAGCTAAAATTTGCAGGGAAGTGTGTGTGTTGCTTTTGGGAAAGTGAACTGTAAGGGCTGAGACTATGAGGGTGGCTTCCCCCATTTCATATTTTTATTTTCTTAATCTGTAGGTTAGGAGAAGTTATTAGGGATACCCCAGCCATGCACCCTAAGATTCTCACCACCCCAGAACTGACATTTATAAGGAAGTTAGTATAATAATAATAATAATAATAATAATAAATTTTTATTTATAGCCTGCTCTGCATGGCAATCGAGGCAGGTTACAACATTTTAAAACAGAGTTAAAACATTCCCTTGTCCCACAATCCAACCCTCCCATCCCCTTAAAAAAGAATTAAACTAGAACAAAGTTAAAATACAACAATACAATAAAACAAAAACAATAAAACAAGGAATCAGAATAATAAAAACAAAATGAAGGCTCATTTCCCACCAGACAACAGTTATTCTGGGAAGGCCTGCTGGACGAAATCCGTCTTTACTGCTTTTTTAAAAGCAGCAGGAGTAGTAATGAGACGGATTTCGTCTGACAGGCCATTCCAAAGTCTGGGAGAGGTTGCAGAGAAGGCCCTCTGGGAGGTCTGAGACAGCCTAGTTTTTATTGGCTGTAGAAGATTCCTCCCAGAGGACAGAAGGGCATGGGGGGGATCATATGGGGAGAGGCGGTCTCTAAGATAAGATGGACCGAAGCCATGTAGGGTTTTAAAGGTCAAAACCAACACCTTGTACTGTATCCGGAAACTAATTGGCAGCCAGTGGAGGGATTTGAGCACCGGTTTTATGTGCTCCCTCCTAGATGTTCTGGTAATTAGCCTGGCTGCCATGTTTTGCACCAGTTGAAGTTTCCGGGTTAGGCACAAGGGTAGCCCCATGTAGAGCGCATTGCAGTAATCCAGACATGAGGTTACCAGAGCATGCACCACAGCTTTCAGATCCCTCGTATCCAGATAAGGGTGCAGTTGGCATATCAGCCGAAGCTGATAACAAACACTCCTGACTGTCGCATTCACCTGACTAGTCATGTGAAGCGACGAGTCAAGGAGTACCCCCAAACTGCAAACACAGTCCTTGGAGGAGAGTGTGACTCTATCTAGGACTGGAGACTGTATTCCCAGATCTGGTTTCGGGTCTGTGAGTGTGAGTACCTCCATTTTGTCTGGATTCAACTTCAATCTGTTTTTCCTCATCCAATCCATTACTGCTCTGAGACAGTCATTAAGAGGAGAGATGCCATCTGAAGTCTGAGACGATGATCTAGTCATGGAGAGATATATCTGGGTGTCGTCAGCATACTGAAGACACCGTGCTCCATGCCTCCAAATGATCTCACCTAGCAGCTTCATGTAGACGGTGAATTACATCGGGGACAGGATGGCACCCTGAGGGACGCCACAATTAAGCTCAATTTTAGACAAGCAACTGTCCTTGAGCCTCATCCTCTGGGATCTGCCTGAGAGGAAGGAACAGAAGCACTGCAGAGTAGTGCCTCCAATTCCTAACTCTCTCAGGCGATCCAAGAGGATGGCATGATCTATAGTGTCAAAGGCCGCTGAGAGATCCAAGAGCACCAGCAGGGTCACACTGCCCCTGTTGATGCCGAAGCAGAGGTCATCGGTCAGAGCAACCATGCCAGTCTCAACTCCATATCCTGTCCTGAAGCCAGTTTGAAATGGATCAAGATAATCAGTTTCATCCAAGACTGCTTGGAGTTGGGAAGCAACTGCCCTCTCGATCACTTTGCTTAAAAAGAGAAGCAAAGAGATTGGTCTGTAGTTGTTTCTATCCATGAGGTCCAGGGAAGGTTTTTTCAGGAGTGGGTTAACCACCGCCTCCTTTAAACAAGATGGTATACTACCTTCCCTGAATGATGCATTGATTGTGTCCCGAAGGAACACCTTCAATGCGTCCCCTCCCTGGGCGACCAGCCATGATGGACATGGATCGAGGGGTCAAGTAGTCTTCCTCACCCTTCCAAGTAGCTTGTCCATGTCATCAGTACTCACAGATTGCAGTTGATTTAGTAGAATGCCATCAATGGTTTTACTGGATGCATCGTCTACAGATTCTGCCAAAACACTGGCGTTCAAGTCAGCTCTTAGCCAAGAGATTTTATCTGCAAAGTAGACATTAAATGCCTCACAGCAGGCTGTCATTGGGTTAAGTAGGGTGTTTGGCACAGGCGGAACTTTCGTCAGCTCACCCACCACCCTAAACAGCTCTACTGGATGGGATTCTGCAGACGCAATGCGTGCAAAGGATTTCTGCACTGCACACAAAGCCTCCCTGTAGGAATCAAGATGCTTCCTAAGGTGAGTTCTATCAGATAAGAGATGAGTTCTTCACCATTTGTACTCTAGTCGTTGTCTGCACACTTCATGCTCCTAAGCTCCTCTGTATACCAGGGCTTACTGTTTGAAGCGGGCTCAGTTAGGGAGTCTGTTAAGCAATGGGGTGGCTGGTATACCAACAGAATCCCTAAACTATCCCTGGCCTTCAGGCTAAGGTACATACACTCGATATGGGTCGTTTTCCGGATAGGCTTTCTGATCACGGTTAAGGTGTTCCTATGGACGAAGGCTATACCACCCCCTCACCCACTTTCCCTCACCTGCTCACTGACTGAGTACCCAGCTGGGAGAGCCTGTGCCCATATCACAGAGCTGGCATCCCCCAGCCAGGTCTCAGTGAAGCATGCCAGGTCAGTCGCCTCATCCACTAAACGATTGTGGATGATATGGATCTTGTTTTTAACCAACCTGGCATTGCAAAGAAGCAGGTTGAGGGTCAGTGGAATGGTTGGCACGCTCTCCAAGTTATCCTTTGATACAGAGCAAACTGAAGGAGGGATAGGTATTAGGCATTGATCCCTCCTTCTTTTGTAACATATGTTGGCTCTGTTACCACCCTGTGTAGTACAAGGAACCCTGTAGCCAATTCCCTTTTGTGCTGCAGTGCAAAAGATTTGTCCTCCAAGACTGAGGCATCCCTCAGAACCCTGTTTTAGAATGGTGAGCCAGGTTGCCCTTTAAGGTCATGGCATATTCAATTTGGAGCCAGTGAATTTTAACTCTAGCTTCCCGCACAGGTGTACCTCTTAAGGTCACAGCCCATCCACCTTAAGTGGGTTCAAACCCCAAGCTTTCTTTGCTGGTGTGCCTTTTAAGGAACACCCCATCTGGCTGTGCAGGTTATAACTTCAGCCTGTCACTGCCAAGGCACAGCACCCAAGAGTGAAAATGGGAGTTAAAGGAGTACAGTGATACCCATAGTTTTGGATGGGCTGGGTAAGGGAGCCATTTTTGTTGGAGAGACATCTCATCAAAAGATCCCACACAAAGCTTTTCTAATTGTAGACCCTTGCATGAAAGGTAACAAAGCCAGGGCTAGAGAAAGGGGCCATTTTATTTACCAGTAGTCAGACCTTTCACAAGGCTGAAAAACCCTTATTTGAAAGGCAGTGCTAGGCCCTTTGCCAAAGCTGAAAAATAAAACCCTTGGTTTGAAGGCAGTGCAGGACCCTTCACGAAGGTGGATAAGGTTTAGCAAGGGATGGAACTTCAGCACTAGTTGAGCTGACTGCAGACCTCCCACATGTCTGAATTCCGTAGTAAAAACCTCGGCCCAGGCCAAACCAAATAATACCTCTGGTCCGGCTAAGGGAAAAGTTCAGGAGATTGTGTTTGCAGCACAGCTGGATCCCCTTAGTGACCTGAGCTGAAAGGGCTAGCTGGAGAGATACAGTCCCTAGGATTGCCATTTGCTGAGCAACAGGACGCTTGTCCCTGGGTTGCCAGCCAGTCTAGGCAACAGGACCCCTCTCAGTGAGAAAGGGTAACAGCAGTTCAACCTGTCCAACCCAAGAAAGGTGTATTTTACATTCGGGAGCACCCAACAAAGAGACATTTTGACTATCATGCTCCTTTTTGGAGAATTGGCAGCAGAGGAAAAGACTTGCAAAAGCAAGAAGGGGAGCTCTATTCCTCTTGTGGAGTTAACCCTTCAGCACCTCCCTCATCCAGGTTTTTCCTTGAGACAATAAGGCACCTTTAAAGTCATTGAGGCTATGCAGATGGGCAGGAAAAGGTGACTTGAAGCTGCCTTTTGCACCGACACAAAGGACACAAGACACTTCTTTTTGGGTTTAAATGGGCCACAACTTTTGTTTTCTGTTGTACAGGGTCTAATTACAAGATTTACAATTAAACTCCCAACACTTGGTCACATATGTGTGTGAAGGTGTAGCCCACCCAGATGGGTGGTCCTTCACCACATATGACAAAGTATGTAAACAAATAACAGCAACAAATTTACAAACAAATTTACAAACCCCTCCCCATGAAAATGACATCATATGACGTCATATGACATCACTAGTTAATGATGTCATGCATTTAATTGCATATGTCATTTCCTTTAATTTAACCTTTGCCAAATTTACCCCAATTAAATTTAACCAGCCAGATGAATTTTTCTGTGGGGTGGGGGTCATTACCCACCCCATTATAAAGTACAAACAATTTCCCAAAATATAGACCCTAAACCCTAAATTGTGACAAAGCGAATGATAACATAAGGTAACACATAAGTTATTATTATCATATGACCCATACCCAACAATCTGATTGTACATTGATCTCAGGGCGGGCGAAAAACCCAGGGTGATAACCCTGGGAAAAAATTCCCTCCTGTCCCCCGAAGGCAACCAGCCTAAGCCTGAAAGTAACCTAACATAATTCTTTAAATAAGGGTGGATGGGTTGGGTCAGTCAGTTCAAGCTCTAAAATGGCTGCCACCATGTGGCAGCACAGAGCTATAAAGAACAAACTCTCGTAGGAAGTCTTATGAGAATACAATCAGCGCGAGACTTCCTTGACTGAAGCAAGCAACGTGATTGGTCCAAGCACGCAAGTACCCAGAGGCCCCTGTGCACTTGTCCAATCAGGCCTCTCATGTCCTTATTTGGCTAGCAAAACAAGCAACCCCTCCTGACTCGTCGGGGGGTGTCTTTGCACTGGCACAAAGGACACGAGATGCCTCTTTTTGGGTTTAATTGGACCACAGCTTTTATTTTCTGCTGTACAGGGTCTAATTACAAGATTTACAATTAAACTCCCAACACTTGGTCACATGTGTGTGTGAAGGTGTAGCCCACCCAAATGGGTGGTCCTTCACCACATGTGACAAAGTATGTAAACAAATAACAAAAACAAATTTGCAAATTTACAAACCCCTCCCCACCAGAAATGACATCATATGAGTCATATGATGTCACTAGTTAATGACATCATGTATTTAATTGAATACATCATTTCCTTTAATTTAACCTTTGCCAAATTTACCACTATTAAATTTAATTAGCCAGATTATTTTTTTTTGTGGGGTGGGGGTCATTACCCGCTACAAGAGGGGGCCAGCCCAGCTAGGCATCCCCTCTCCCCCCACACACACAAACTGCTTTTTGAGTATATTCCGAACCTTCAGCAGAGACGTTCACCCCATCTCCCCTGTACATCTGAGGCCTATCCAATTTAATTCCCGAATGTTCAGTTATGAAAATGCCAAGTCTTGATAACTGCTTGGCCACAGAACGATTTAGCCACTGTTAATGGCAGCATCTTTGCGAGCTCCAGGCCAGCTATACCTTGGCAGCAGCTTAGTCCATAGCAGTACGGTTCCAGGTGCAATTTTTCTAATTTCCTGCTGGTCTTTCACCATCTGCTTCACCAGCTGAAGGCAAGGGACTTTCACTAAGTCATTCTCCTCAAGGTGTATGACTAAAACAGGGGTAGGCAACCTTTCCCCTTTAAGGGCCGAGGGACTTCAGCTCCCAGAAGCCTCAGCCATGTTGGTCAATAGTCCCATGTTGGCCAATAGCTCCTGGGATTCTGGGAGATGAAGTCCCTCAGCCCTTAAAGGGGAAAGGTTGCCTACCCCTGGACTAAAACCTGGGGTTGTGGGTAAGACCTTGACAGCTGGATGATCCAAGGAAGCAGCGCTCCCCACATCATACCCCTGTGGCCAAACCATTGAATAGTGCCGATATTCACCAGGCCCAAATTAGTATCGCACTGGTGCTCAAGAAGGTGGCCTTCTGCCCAGAAGACTAGACTGTGGCCCACAATCCAAATCTTGCCATGGAAAAAAACAGCTGAAATGCAATTAAATGAAATTAGTGTAGTTGATTGGGGTTCTTGTTTCCAGAAGGCCTAACATAGGACTTAAATGCCCTGGAACGCCACCTGCCAATTCGGCAAATATCGGCTTCACTTAGACCATGTGTGGCCGCAGCTATTGCTGTGCTGATGCGGAAGGAGTGAGGAAAAAAAAATAAGTCTGAGGCAACTTAGCTCGCCTTAGTGTCTCCTTCAACACTGCCCTAAATTGAAATTGAGTTAAGGGCATGCCAGATAGTTGAAGAAACAGATAACCTGCCACTTTTGGCTTAAGCTTGAGGTAATTGGTCATTGCTAACACTGGGCAAATTTGCCCACTAGTTGCTTTGGCTAAGGAGATAAACTGACCTTTTGCCAACTGATCAGTTGTGGAGTGCCTGATGCAAATTTGAATCCCCTGTTCTATTAAGATAACATCTGAAATTAAAAGTGCCCTACCAGACTGATCATTGTGAGATCCAAGCCCAATCTCACTAATCCGTAAAGCTGCAAAGAAAGCAATGGCAAATACAGCTTGAATAAAGCCACTTCCTCAGGTGAATAACATGTATCAGCTAGTTGTTCCCACAACTTAGCCAGGACTGAGCCTGTTATAGGCCACCGTGAGTCCTTTACTACAGGGGATTCTCTAGCCAACCTTCCACAGCTCTTTTAACCCTAAAGTCTGTGGTAGGATCAAAACAACCCCTTGCCCTGGAGTGAAAAGCCAGGGTTAGCCAGCCTGCCCCTAATAGTAACAGGTGACAGAACTGCATGCCTGAGGCATACTATGCAATGCAGGACCAGATCAACCCTAATAGGCCAGTCTTCTACATCCCCAATTTCCAATAACAATTGGTTAAATGCATTCAAAGCTATCTGGTAGGACTTGTGTGTAGAT
>CM034708.1:44495903-44519188 GCA_020142125.1 Phrynosoma platyrhinos | reverse complement strand
AAGAAAGGTGCTGAAAGTCTTGAAGGCTGAACAAGAAATTGAGCACCCGATTGGCATGGCTTTATCAAACTAATACTTGCCTTCAAACTGAAAACCCAGTAAGTCAAAATCATCTGGGTGCACAGGGAGCAGCCTGAAGGCGGATTTTATGTCGCATTTCACTAAAAGAGCTCCCTTGCCTAAATTTCTAACCATCTTGACTGCTAAGTGGAAAGATGCATACTTAACAGAAATAAGTGCAGGATATCTGGCATCATTCACAGAGTCACCCTGCGGGTAGGATAAATTGTGAATCAACCTGAATTTTCCAGGGGCTTTCTTGGGAACCACACCCAAAGGGGATAAATGAAGGGTGGGAATTGGCAGCTGATCATGAGGTCCTGAAATCCTTCCAGCAGCTATCTCTTTTGCTAGCTTGTCCCTCACAATAGTTGGTAATTCCCTCACAGAACGAGTATTGGGCACATAGCGATGTACCCTGGAACCTGTGTAAGAGATGCGAAAACCCAAGGAAACACCATGAAATAAATAAGATGCAGCCTCTTTTTGTGTACACCCTCAGCAAAGCCACCATTGCATCTAACTTAATTGCTGACAGAGCCTTTACCTCCTGGTGATACTGACTGGAGGTCACCTCCCACTGCTGACCACTTATTTCTGCTACAGGAAGCACCAGGGTGACCACCCCCGCAGGTGTTACACTTGTGATCAAACCTGCAGGGCTGCCTCTTGAACTTGCCTGTGTTAAAGTCCAAGCATATACCAAATTGATTTCTTTCACCCATGCCAGGCCTCGCATTCTGCCCTTTCGGCTGAGTAACCATAGAGATAAACCCATTGACACATCTGCTCGAAGGGGAGGCCCCCACCATTACATCTGCCCATAATTCAGACTATACATGTCTCCAAGACAGGGAGAAAACTCGTGCAGCTCTCATTCTAAACTGCTCATCTTATTGCAGCCAGGCTGCACCCTAGCGTTATGATGGCAGTTGGTGTAAGCTTTTATCATGATCTCCTGATATTTAGAAAAATCAGGAGACCTAAGAGGCTCTTTTTCCTCTATGACTCCCCTGTAAATAGTAAAACCCATAATCCAATTCACAAAATTATGCTTCAGGTTAGGGCGTTTAAGTGCCTAAAACTCTTTTGGAAGGCTGAACACAATCCCATCCTTTACCATGATCATTGGTTCAGGCTCCCTAAAAGTAAGAGAAAATAAATCAATATAATCTCCCTTCCATATTCTTTCTTTAGTGGAAAGAGGAAGGTGTGAGCCAAGGGGTGTAGACATTCTAGCATAAGGAATGGATTCAGAATGTACAATTACTCCTGATAGCACAGGAGCACCAAAAGAAAACACCACACGGGGGTCGCTAGCCAAAGCAATTGGCTGACCAACCTGCACCCTAGACTCAGGGACCTGTGTAACCACAGGTGCCTGCACAGGTGCACCCAAAGCTGCAGGGATGGGGCATTCCAAACCCACACCCTGGCTAACCTGGCCACCTGGAGCCCATACCGAAGCTGCCTGATCTCTCCTCTGCACATCATGGGTTTGCTCCACTGGAAGAACCACTCCTCACAAGAGGTTATGCAGATCTGCCACAGTGGGCTGCTCAGAAACAGGGGCAGCAACACCCTGAATCTCCACACCTGGAACCCTTTTTAGGAGTTCCCACACATTAGTTAAAATGGTTTGCCCCACCTCTATAGCCAAAACCACTGAAGGACCAGTAGCAGGAATTACCTGAGAGTCAGGTACAGAAGGAGGCAGCAGCACTTCTGTGTGCAGGTTGCCAGAAGTGCAGACAATAGGGCTGGCGGCTGTAGCCTGTAGCCCCTTCTGGGCAAGCTGATTACTGTAATCTGAGATGCAGATTACAGACTGCCACACAGGCCTGTACTGTCTTGCCCAGTTGTGCTAGCTGAGCAGCAATCTTGTCATCTCTGCTAGTAGACTGGGAAGGCCTCTTCGAAGCAGAGTGACTAGAGCCAAGCACAGCTGGAGCTGCGCGCCTCTTAGATTGGGCCTTACTATGAGGCATCACTCCCTCCAGTGAGTGTAAACACGGGTCCTAAGTACAGTCACCCAACCTTGGATGACTACCACCAGGCCAAAGGCCACACTTCCCCAAGTCTCAACAAGAGATGCAGATAGCCAGGAAGCGTCTCTGGCAGCAACCAACCAGGGGGGAAGGTGTCTACCAAGGGTCCTATTAGGCACCCTGCCTGAAGACAAGTATTGCCTTCACACACTCACCACTGGGGAGAGATATAAAAACCCTCCCAAACCAGCGATGGGTCCCGATCTTACCAGACTGAGGTAGCCGGAGCACCACTGGGCATGAGATCAAGCGCCAGGTCTGCGCACCTGGCGGAGAGAACACCTGCCACAGCACCTGCCTCACATAAGTGTGAAGCCCTCTGAGTGTTGAAGATGCGAAGGCCCTTTCAGGCCTGAGGGGACTGGCCTGAAGGCCTCACGCACCCTATTCCTCGAAGTATGGAGGGAAACTCAAATTAGGAACTCCCTCTGTGAAGAGGAATGAAGTAATTATCAGCAAAAACAAGTTGCAGCAAGTCAAGAAGTTCGCTAGGCCAAAGCCAAGCAAGCAGCCACAGCACATAGCAGAGTGATGTTACTCGCTTAGTTCATGCTCTAAAATGGCTGCCACCATGTGGCAGCGCAGATCTATAAAGAACAAACTCTCGTAGGAAGTCTCGTGAGAATACAATCACTGTGAGACTTCCTTAACTCAAGCAAGCCAAGGGTGCAGGTACCCAGAGGCCCCTGTGCACTTGTCCAATCAGGCCTCTCATGTCCTTATTTGGCTGGCAAAACAAGCAACCCCTCCTGATTTGTTGAGGGTGTCTTTCTGTAAGCTGCAGCAACCACACCACCGGCCCCAAGGATGCCCTAAATGGGGATGGAGCAACTGCACTGGGATGAGTCAATGGAGCTTTTCTGAGGCTGTATTGAAGCCCCAGCAACCACACCACCAGCCCCAAGTATACTGCAAAGGGAGATGGTGTAACTACATGGATGGACAGCGGCTGCTTTAATTTTTTTTCTCATTCTCTCAGATGCATGTGCATGTGCTCAGGTACACATCCTTGCACACATGTGCACCTGTGCAGGACCTGTCATAGGCTAATATACAGTCTGTTACTCTCTGTGTACAAAAGTGACTGAATATCGACATCTCTGCGAACCTGTGCAGCACCTGTTATAGGGTGGTATACAATCTGTCATTTTGTCTGTACAAAGGTGACTGAAGTTTGGCATGCCTGCACACATGCACAGGAGCTGTCATACACCCACATGTCATACAAGGATTCACTGACCTCAGCTTTCCCCAAGGAGTGGGTGCAGTAGACAGGTGCCACTGTCTGATTGTGCCATGCTTGGGGTGAAGGAACGAGTTTGTCAACTTAAAGGACACCTACTCTGTCACCCTCCACAAAACATGTCCCACACAGATAGTGGGGAGGGGAGAGGTAGAGCAAGGGAGATTTGTGTGGACAGACTGGATACATGTAGCTGGTGGTCATGCAAGGGACATGGTCAACAGGACACATGGACATACGTTACTCAAGGACCCCCCCCCAATCATGCCAGCAAGTGGTGTGCAGGTCTTATGCACACCTGCACACCTGCAAAGAAGAGATTACAAAAGCCTCTTTCATGCAAACTGCTGTGCATGCTGACAGCAAGCATACATGCAACAGAATGTGTTAATTGTCATAATAGAAGACAGCTGCTAGGGTGCATGCGTAGGGTTACAGTTAGGGTTAGGGTTCTAATATTCAAGCGTACCTGTGCCAGTGCATCCACGGCTGGAAGCGTAGGGCACGTTAAATTAAAGCCTGCATACTCTGGATTGCTGACTGAATTTCTGCCACATGTGCAATGGTGCATTTATATGGCCATTTTCTGGTGTACCGGTGTCGCTGCATACATATGCACATGCGAAGATGTACCTCTTCACCTAAGGAGCAGAAAAAAGCGGTTCCTTTTCGGAGCAGCTTTTCTTTGCATATGACAGCTAAAGGGTGCTTTCCTGGCAACTTTTAGGTGTGCATTGTCCAAACACCACACCTACAAGTCACCCTCAAAGCACTTCTTTTTTGCCCACCTGCATAGCCCCATTGTGCCTTTAAAAAGTCAGTTGTTTAGTCCTCCTTTTTTCATATGTCTAGTGGTAAACAGAAGCTTATTATCCATTGTTAGGGTTAAAGGCTTGAACACTTTTTTTGGGGGGGGGGGAACTGTGGAAAGAGCTTGCTTGGCTTTCCAGATAATGATTTGAAACATTTGTCTTGAAATCAGAACTTCACTGTGCAGCTGCCATGTAAAAGACATTTAAAAGACATCAGGGTAATGGCTCCCCAGAGAGAGAAGTTATTAAAAAATCAGTGGCTTTTCCAAATTTGTTGGACCTTTCTCACGGCAAGTTAGAGGACCATCCTCCAAAGACAAGCCGCAGCTCCTTCCCTTCCTATACTACGATATAGAGGTACTCCTAGGATTTCAAGTGAAGTTCTCCAAAAGATGAATACTCTGAGCAGACAAGCTGAAGACTGGATAACCCAACTTATGCTCCCCAAGGAGAAAAAATCCATTTTGACAGCCATCCTTAAAGATGCATTACACAGAATCCAGGAATTAGGGCCTCGGCAGACGACTAATAAAGTCGTCTCTGAGGCAAGGAAGAGGAGAGGCAGCCGCACAAGTGGCGCCCCTTCCTCCTCCTGAGGTTGCCCTCAGAGCTGCCGGCCCTCCACACTGGCATGGGGGTAGAGTTGGGGCAGGGCAGCCGCATGCCAGCTGCCCAACCCCACACCGACACCGTCCTGATGCCGCGTGCCATTACGCATTGCACATGGTGCCAGGACACTCTCCCAATGCAGTGTTTAAACATGCTGTGCCAAAAAGGTGAGGTGACAAAATGGCAGCAAAAGAGAGGATCTGGGCTGAGGCGTGGGGTTGTCGCAGCCCCGATCCGCCACTTCCCAAGATGGCTCTGTGCAGCCCTACTATATCCACTAAAAACCATGCCTTGTAGTCTGTCACAGAAGCTTGTGCCATAGCTAAGACATTGGCTCCTTTGGGTAGTCACACGTGTGTGATGTGGCTACTGACTGTGGCCAAAGGTCCAGATTTGACACAGCTAGCTAGACTGCATGGCCCCTAAGACAGGGAAATCTTGGAACCAGCTGTGCTGTTTTGAGATCTCCGATCCAAAGATAAATATCCCTGGATGAGAGAAACTGTGTTCCTTGCAAAGCCAGGAGAAACTCTCCAGGAGATGTACCTTAAAGAAAGACAGCCCAAAAATGAAAACCCTGAGACATATGTTGCAAAAAAGATGTCCCTAGCTGTGTTGTCTGGTGAATTAAAATCTGATGCCCAAGGACAAGTTATGTGGGACAATGAAGCATTTTTCAGGAAATTATATTCAGGATTTTATCTCCAGACCCAAAAGTTCTTGGAATGTGAAGGATAGCCATGTTTCCCAAACACTTCAAAGGTCCTCTCCCAACATCTGAAATGGATCTCTGATAGTTTCCACAAAGTCTTAGGGGCTAAGCAGATGGCTCAAAGCTCCATGTTCAGAGCAAGGAAGGGGAGGGGCAGCCACACGCCGGGCGCCCCAACCCCTTCCCCAAAATATCCTCGGAGCAGCTGGCCCTCTGCACAGCCGGCACTCGAGGATGACCTCCCGCTGCAGCATCCGCACAAGCTGCAGCTGAAGAGTCACCAAAGGTGCGCTGGCAGCCTTTTGCGGTGCACTTTTGGCGATTTGTGGAAGGAGTGCTATTTTAGTGCTCTTTCCAGGGGCGGCGAAGCTTCCTGGGGTGGCCCCGTGTCGCCCGTCTGCTAACTCCCTTAGAGTGGAGACAGGAAAAGACTTGAGAGCACAAAAGAGAGGTCAAGGAAAATTCCCTCAACAAACACTTTTTGGGTCCACTAAATAGAAGCCTCAACAGGTCTTCTCTTTTCCTCACTCCCCAGGAGAAGTTGAAAAAATCAGAAGGTCCACCTCTCCCTAGCAAACAGAAACCCCCAGAGACCCCCAAGGGATTCCATTCCCAGAACCTCTATTCTACTAGCTGCTCTGCAAACCTCAGAAAGGCAAACCCAAATCTAAAGGAAAAATTTCCCTTTTTTTTTCTGGAGACACCTCTGCTACAGTTCGGACTACTGTCCGTAAACAGAGAGATCAGAGTCCTACCTCAAATGAACACCCTGAGACAAAAAAAGACAAAGCTCTCTCTGAAGATGCTAGCCACAGATGCTGGCGAAACGTCAGAAACAAACTCTTCTAGAACATGGCCACACAGCCCGAAAACCCCACAAAAACTATGGATGCCGGCCATGAAAGCCTACAATTTTACAAAGCTCTAGAAAACACATCAGGGGCCCATAAGCCTTGGAAACCTTTTCAGCCAGCCAAAAATGAAAGAGAGAACCCAAGAGGTCATCCTTCCAATTGCTGCAGCCCAAATTGGAACAGAACTAGGCAATGCATTCACTGGAAAAGGCAAAAGCCCAGATCCTTGAAAGAGACAGTGGAGGTGAGTGACACTGTCTCAGCTTCAACTTCCCCAACCCTCAGCATATTAGCCCCAGGAGACAGCCCTCAGAAAAGAATCTTAGGGGTGTTGCAGACCAGCCTAAAGGGCTGGCCTGGGGGTGGAGATGGGATGGGGCAGCCACATTCTGGCCACCTCAGCCCGACCCCAACGCCGTCCTGATGCCGTGGGCCCATTTGCATGGTGCACGGCATCAGAACGACTTCCTAGTGCAACATGCAGACACACTGCACTGAAAGGACACAGAAGAGCTGCGGTGTCAGCTCTAAGGGCGGCCTTTTACCATCCCTAAAAGGAGAGACATTTTATCACTATTTTTGGGGTGGCAAAAGGAAGGCTTGGGGGCACAGTGTGGGGTTGCCGTGGTCCCGATCCATCACTAGCAGGGGCAGCCTAAAGCCACCCATCTTCATAGGCCCTTAGAGACTGCTTTTTGAAAAACATAGAGCCCATCATCCTGCTTGGATTTGGCCAGTGTGGCTAATTGCTCTTGCTTCTTTGTTTGTTGGCTTGCAACTTTGGTGATTTTCAGAGTTTTTAGGTTTTTGTTCTTTCCCCTTTCAAGTACCAAAGCACTTGTTTTGATCCCTCATTCAGGGCCTAAGCAGACGGGCAGCACGGGGCCGTCCCGGGAAGCTGCACTGCAGGGCCAAGGTATCCCCACACCTTGGCCCTATGGCGCAGCTTTGCTGCCCCAGGAAGGACCGCTAAAATAGCATTCCTTCTGCAAATCGCCAAAGGTGTGTGGACACTCTGGTGGATAGGTATCCTCAGAGTGCCGGATGTACGGAGGGTCCTGCACTCCGACGGCATCTTCAGGAAGGGGTTGGGGTGCCCAGTGTGCGGCTGCCCCTCCCCTTCCTTGCCCTGAAGATGACGCTTTGCGCCGTCTGCTTCCCCCCTCAGTTTTCAACAAAGGTTTCTGAGCATTGTGGATTCCAATTTGCTTCTTTCACTCCAATTGAGTACAACAGGCAGGCTTTAATTTGAATGTTAAACCTGGTTGTTATCTTCTTCAGATGTGTTATCTCCCATGATTTGCAAGAGGAGGAAGTGAGTCTCTTCCTTGTGAGGATAGTAGTTTAGGAGTGTTGTTTTATTCCTAGTCTGTTTCATTGTTATGGTTGGTTCTTTATAATATTAGACAACCTTTGTGTGTTCCTTTCTGTGTGCAAACTTTGCAAAGAAATTTTACTTCCACATGGTGGATAGTCTTCTCTGAATAAAAGGAAGCCCTTTAGAAGTTAAAACAGTCCTGCAGACATTTTAAGGCATTTGCAAGAAAATGTGGTGGAGTGTTATAATTGTTGGGATTTCAGACACAGGAATTCTAGTTTTTCTCTCTGGCTCAATCTTGCTATTTTGTGATTTTGGTTATAGCAAAATATAAATTTCACTTTGTATGGGTGAATAAATCTCACAGATACTAGCATTTTGTTAAATTGAGAACCGGTACTTGTTGGTACTATCTTCCAACACAAGCTGTGGCTAGCTCTTCTTTGCTCTGAAAACAGGAAAAGGGAGCTTTTTTGTCCCGAGAGGATGATTTATATAACCACTCAGGAATAGTTGAGGCTTGGGCTGTCAGAAGCTCACAACCAGCATTGCCAAGAAAAATTGCAGATCCATTCCTGTTTGTGTGTGCTTGGCTGTTTTGGATATAAACCTGAAAGAAATGGAAGCCCCCTCCTTCTGAACAGCCAAAGTTTTCATCATGCCTTTCCCACATACATGGTCCTTTTGGTTCAAGCTGAGGAGAGACATTCCCTCTTCCTACTTTTCATTTACATCCTTGCTTTTGGTCAGGAAGATTTATTCACCCTCTCCTGCGTCAAATATTGCATATCTTGCAGCCTCATGCAAATTAGATTACTTTTGATCAGCTTGTGCTGATTTCTCCATGTGGTCCCTTTTTGAAAGAGCTTCATTATCTGGAGCCCTTTTTGGCTCAAGGAGGGGAGAATTCCCTTCTCCCTCTCTCATCCTAGCTTTAGAGGGGTTTTTTTTCTTTTGGATTGGTAAAATTAGATGGGCTTTGTTTTTTTTTTTTGAGACCTTCATGTCCCAGATTTGCTTTGTTCTCTGTTCTTCTTTGGCTGTGAATATGTACAGTACATGCCTCATAGTGAGCACCACTGTCTCAGTCCCTTGGTGGTTTGTTTGTGTTTTTTTTTTCTCTTCATTTTTTGTGCCTCTGAGACAATAAAGTTACTCTCTCTCATCCTGGGCAAGTGCACAGACAGTGTGACTCAGTTACACTTTCTCAGCCCAAATAGCCTCTTCCCAAATGACTGTGCTTCAAAGAGAATTCCCTTCAAATGCTAATTAGATCTTTCTCAGTCAATCTCAGGGTGCAGCAAGATTTTTCCAAGTCAAACTGAAAAAAAAAATAGAAATAAGTTTTCCTTCTGCTGTTCCTCTCGTGTTCCAAGTGATCTTAATTTTTTTGACAAGAGGGAGAATTGTAATATTCTCCTCCAAACTCAGAATGTCATGTTTTAATTATTTTTGTTTTTGTTTTGTTTTATTTTATTTTAAAAGAAGGCCTCACATCCCCCTCCTTTTCCAGTTTTCCAGCCATGGTTCCAATGCATGAAGAAGAATATTAATATTATTATTACTGTTCATTCTTGTAGCCCCAGCTTCAACACTGATGTTGCTTCATTATTATTATTTTCATGTTGTTTTATAGTGGTGCACATTGTTGTTGTCAGTTTTTGGTGCTCCAATTCATTTTATTGTAATTTTTTTAAAAGGAAAAAATGTTTAATGCTGAAACAACATTTTACCTTGTCGTCGTCAGTTGTAAAACCATTTTGTTTTTTTTAAAAGCAATTTTAATGTTTTTGTTGTGTGATCAGCAAGCCCAATGGTTAGAGACAACCTGAGAAGTTTTTTTAAAAAGTTCTTCTTTTTTTGGGGGGGGGGGCTACTCCAGTTTGTTATTTTTTAGTTTTTCTTTTAAAGGTTAGAAGGAATTTTCCTAGATTAGATGATGGTTTTGTTTTTATACATATATAGTTAGCTAAGAATAAGAAAGTCTTTTTCCTTCCTTTTTTATTTTTATGCTTTTTAAAGTTCTTTTTTTATCAGCTAGTTCAGGATTTTTGTCTTATAAGTTTTTAATAAGAAGTCAGATAGGAGTTTTATTTTTATCAAAGGGGGATGCCATCCAGAAACCCTCCAACCCAACCCCTCCAGATGTCTTCCAGGCTTCCTGTTGATCCAGATGCCAGATGTCCTCCATGTTTTAGTGCCATGCCAGATGTCCTCCAAAGCTGTCCTTTACAGTCCTGCTTTCCCAAATGACATCCCGGTCTCTTATTCCTCTTTGCAAGTGCTTCTGTGATTTCTTGTGATGTCCTCCCCAAAAACTCAGTGCATACATCTCCAATTGTTCCTGACACTGGACCTCCTATTTCTGCTCAAGATAGCCCCTGATGGACACTGCTTATACTTCCCAGACAGAGCATAAGCACAACTCAGCCACTTCCCTACACGGGCATTGCTTTTGTTGGTGTTGCACTAGTCCTCCAAGGTCCAGAATTGCCATGCCAGTACCTTAGACATGCTCTGGTTGATGATGCCTACAATCCTGCTGATGACTACATCATATTTGTTATGCTTTAGTGAATTGATGTCTTTGATATTATGCCTTGATTATTATTTGTCTTTACAGTTATTGTATGTTTTTCTTTGAGACTGTGTTTTGATATACAATAGGGATAAAATTATGGGTGAATGGATTCCAGAAGATTGCTTAACCTCCCTTCCCCCAAAAGAGGTTTCACTGGCTGTGATGCTTTCTAGAGCATGGTTAGACTCCACAGTTCACACCCAAAATTTCACTTAGAAATTCACTTAGAAAAATTGAAAACATCAATTTATGTGCTCACTTAACTTGGACATTTTTTTTGGGGGGGAGAGGGAATCTGTTACTCTCACTGAAATCTTCTAATTTTGGGGTGTGATCTTCTTCCATGGCCCCAAATGGACTCTGGACTGGGAATTACCATAATCCTAAAGATGAAGAGTCACATACTAATTGCACCCAAAAACACATCTAACAGATTAATTTGGGAGATGCAAATGAAGAGACATTCACACTTCACAGATTAGCAAGCAGGATGCTTTGCTGAACAAACCAGATAAGGCTAATTTACAACTTCATACTCACCTCAGAACTGCCAAGTCAAGTGATCCTCTCTCATGTAGATTTGGTTCCCTTTGATGTAGGAAACCATGCCTCAGGTATCACATTTAGTTCAACCTCTAACTATTCCAATGCTAACTCCTGATTTCCTTAGTCCTCATATGTGTATGATTAAAAGTGCTTGCTGTGTGATTTCCCCTTTAATAAAAGATACATTAATTTAGAGAATTCTGTCTCTGTAAGATTCCTTAAGTCTCTTTTCACTAGGTATACATATGGAAATGACTACTATGGGCTATTGAAGATAGCCCTATAGTTAATTGAGCTAATTAAAATTCCTCTAAAGAGACCCTTGGCTACAATTGATAAACTCACATGACCTTAGCATATGAAAATCCTAAAATGATAGTAGTATGGGTAAACTGAGGTGACTATAGGCCTTGAATCATCTTCGAGGCAAGGAAGAGGAGGGGCAGCCGCATGCGCGGTGCCCCTTCCTCTTCCTGAGGTTGTCCTCGGAGCCGCCGGCCCTCCGCATGGCCAACGCTCCGGGGACAACCTCCCGCCACAGCGTCTGCACGTGCTGCAGCAGAAAAGGCAGGGATAGTGCACCCTATGCTTTTAGGGTGCACTTTCCCTGTCTTGTGGAAGGAGCACTGATTTAGCGCTCCTTCCAGGGATGTTGCAGGAGTGCCGCAGTGTGGAGGCTGTGCTCCGGCAGCACTCCGTCCGGCGGCACCTCCGGCGCCTCCGCCTGCTTCCCCCCTATGACCAGTGGGGACAGGGTGTGCTGCTGTTTGTGTTGCATTTGTGAGATGAGAACATAAGGATCAGAAAATGAGAGCATTTTCATTTTTTAATATATCATTTTCCCTTCATGAAGCCATAAAGCATGTGCTTTACTGGAGTTCCTTCATGGTTATATGTATAAAAATATATGCAAGAATATTTTTAAAAAGATAGAAAATCTGCATAAAATCTGTAGTTGGGAGAAAAAGGATCCAATAACACCATCGAACAGATGGTGGAGCAGATGATAATATGTATCCAGCCAGAAGACTTGGATGGATATAAAATTATTTGTATGTTTTTATCTGGAACACAAGCATCTAGCTTCTTGTTTGGCTATCTCAGGCCAACATCTACTAAGCTTCTATTGGAATTTTTAATAATCTTCCTCATGCTAACTTTCCATTGGTCGCTTGAACTTTTATTCTAAATTCAGCAAAAATAGATTAAAACTTAGTTCATGGTGGCATAAAGGAATAGAAAGATTTGGCACAAGAGTAGTAAATAGCTGTTGTGAGGGGGTAAGAAATTAATGGCTGACAGAAATATCGAGTTAGTTTTGAGGATCTACAATGACTTACAGTAAATGTTAAATTAAATTTACTTAATTTACTAAACTACTTTGTTCCATTCCCATCTATGCTAAATTCTTCACCTTGTAGATGTTTACCAACCTTTACATCAAGATTCCATGCTGTTGTGTGTTTACTTAGAAATAAGTCCCATTCAGTTCACTTGGGTTTACTCTTAGATCAGTAGTTATAAGGTCGCAGCATTGTAATAATTGTCCATTTCTTATGCAGTTTTAGGAAAGAAGATTTAATTTGTCTAGTAAGATGTTGAAACTCTTCAAGGCTCAAGTTAAGGATGGGAGGGAAAATGAACTTGGAATTTTAGTAGCAGCATTGTCTTGTTCTGTTCTTTCTTTGATTTCTTGTGCAAGAAAGATAATGCAGAATGTCTTCTTTTCCCTGTGAAGTTGGTAAGCATTAATAATAATAATAATAATAATAATAATAATAATAATAATAAACTTTTTATTTGTAGCCCGCCCCTCTGCAGAGCAATCGGGGCGGGGAACAGCAGGATTTAAAACAGAACAACATTAAAACAATCCATCTCCCCATAATCCCTTCCTCCCCCCACAAATACAAAGGGAATATTATTTCTGAGTTGACATGTTCAAGAGAGTATTTGTAAAATGCCACCAAAGTGGTTTGTATAGATTTTTGATTCCCCATTTTTTTCTGGAGGTGTTCTTTGCTATTTAATTTCCCCCCCCCCCACCATCAAAACCTTATAACATGTCCAGGAAAGAAAGTGGCATAATAAGCATTTCTTGTTTTTATGAAACATTTATTAAGAACTAAAAATTCAAAATGTCTGAGCTAAAGGTTTGGTTGCATCTGGGAATTTATTTATTTTCTTCACATGTTTTAGGCTACTGCTATTTCAAATTATAATACAATAGGGAAGGAATGCTAACAGTATAACAACAAAGGAGGTTATAAGAAATGGAGATAAATAACATGGAAAGTGGTTAATAAATGAATTCTATATTTACTTATTGCAGGGTAATTTAAGTTTCCTAAGGCTTCAGTCTTTCACAAGGAAACAAAAATATTTAAATATCAAAAATGTCAAAGCCAAGTGTGTTAGGGTCTAGTTTTAAATCAGCAGAGAAGCAGAAATGTGCTCTTGTTTAATTATGGGCCTCTACAGACTGGCCCAAAAGGCTGGCCTGGAGGCAGAGATGGGGAGGGGCAGTTGCACACTGGCCACCCCAACCCCACGCTGAAGATGTGCTGATGCCACATGCCATTACGCACAGCACATGGCGTCAGGATGTCCTTCGAGCACAGTGTTTTGACATGCTGTGCTGGAAGGGGTGCTAAAGAGCCATGCACTGGCTCTTAGGGTGGCTTTTTGCCACCTCTAAAAGGAGCAGCATTTTGCTGCTCTTTTCCAAGCAGCAAAAGGGAGGATTGGGGCTGCGCGGTGTGTCAGCCTCAGCCCTGATCCACCGCTTCCCGGTGCGGCTCTCTGCCACCCCTTTGGGCCTTCTGCAGAGGCCCTATGTTTCCCTAAGAACTGAGACTGACTCCAGAAATAACACAAGTAGATTGTAATTCAAACAAAAGTTTACCATTGGTTTTAATCTATATATATATATATATACATAAAGGTTAGATCCTAATATAGCTTGTGAATAGTCCAGGTAAAAGAAATATTTATCTCACAATCTTTCCAAAGAAAATTAAGAGAGGAAGAAGATGGAAAACATACAGTTCAGTTAAAAATCTTTAAGAAAGTTTGTGTGTCTGTTAATCTCAAAGGGAGAGTGACCTAATCACATGGTTGGTTTAAAGAGAGAGAGAGAGAGAGAGAGAGAGAGAGAGAGAGGAGTTTGCATGCCTGAAATCCCTATCTATCTAAGGAGGAGGAAGGACAATGCAAAAATCTTCCAACACTTACACGGTAAGATGTAGGTAATATCTGCCTTTGCAGTGTTTGACCTTTGGTCAAGAAATACAACATTTAATATGCTCTTTGGCAATGAATTTTACAACCTAAAAGAATGTATTTGTGAAATTGTTTGTTCTCAAAGATCTTTTTCCCCACCTTATAGCAGCAAAAAGCAAGAAATGGCAACTGTATAGAAATTTCAGTCTGTGTAACTCTGATTACTCAGTGGAGAAACAAGTTGTACTTACTCAAAATGTGTGTCAAGAGGTTTTTCTTTGCGGGGCTTGAAACATGTAGTTCAATACTGAGCAGTGTTTCCAGTGGGAATCACTTCTAAGCAAATATGTATGGGATTACAATTCGAACACCATACATTTGTTATCCAGAAACACCTTCTTTTTAACTGAGAAAATTCAAGTTTGTGAAAGTTTCTGCCACACGATTGTATTAGTCTTTAGCAAGACATGAAATTCTTTGTTGTGTTTAGTATGGGATAAGTACCACTTCTCATGCGTTTACAAGGTGGTGCTTCTTTTAAAGCAAGAAATTTTGTTTTGTTTTGTTTTTTGGAATTCCTCCATGGTCTCAACCAAATTAACTTGATCTCAATTATCTCCTGATCTTCCGGGTACAGAATTTGGATGTTTCATGAAAGCACTGTGTATCAAAGAATGGAACATGAAGATGTTATGTTTGTTTACAACCATTTTCACAGAATTTTGGTAAAGTAATTTTGTCACAGTAATTTCTTGTAGTAAGAGCAAGCTCAGAAACTTGTTCTGACATTGTTTCATTTGGTCATGA
The DNA here is from genome assembly GCA_020142125.1 of Phrynosoma platyrhinos. Classification (NCBI taxonomy): domain Eukaryota; kingdom Metazoa; phylum Chordata; class Lepidosauria; order Squamata; family Phrynosomatidae; genus Phrynosoma; species Phrynosoma platyrhinos. Next base: position 44,504,376 of record CM034708.1, on the reverse strand, counting down.
CATTGTATATGATTGCAACTAATTTTCACTGACAATATGATGAAACTCATATTATGTCTGCAGATGTCTGACAGTGCACTGTGCATTAGTGTATCAAATACATGGTAAAGTATCTGATTTATTTGGGACTGGAGGTCTGTTCACCAGTTCTTCACAATTTCTCAGAGAGGGGATACTAAATATTACTTTTGTCCCATATTTATTTAAAATTCTTAGGAATTAATTTAGCAGCCATGGATGCTGCTCATTATATAGGCTTATGGGGAAAACTCAAATAACTAAAATTTAACAATTCTGCATTATTTTGGAAGTATTTTGAAACCAGATTTTTGGTCAATAAGACAGCATGACAATTATGTTTATTTACCCAAATCTATTCATTTATTTTATTTTGACTATCTTGATTTCCTTCAAAATTTCTGGTAGCTTGCAGACAGTAGCTAATCCAGGATATCTAGGGATAGCCCTCTAGATAAATTATAACTGGATCTCCTTAAAGTTAGTCTAGTAGTCAAACCACAAATCAAACTGGCTTCTATCTCCTAGTCCAGCTGTGATTTGATGTTGCTGTATGCCTTCAAATTGTTTCTGATTTATGGCGACCCAAAGACAAATTTCTCATTAAGTTTTCTTGGCAAGATTTGTTTAGAGGGAGCTTGCCTTTTCCTTCCTCTGAGGCTGAAGAGTGCAACTTGCTCAAGGCCACACAATAGATTTCCATGGATGAGCAGGGATTCAAACCCTAGTATCTAAAGTCATAGTCCAGAGCTCAAACCACTATATCATTATACCTCTCAACTGTGACACCCACAGATATTTCAGTATTATAAATAATTGCCTCAGACATCAGTGTTTTAATAAGTGTCTGTTTTGGGAGCTAGTTTCCTATCTGGCACATAGTTCCTAAATGAAGAGTTCCAGAGAAAAACAAGAAGTGATAGAGAAAGATGAGGAAGTAGCAAGAACAGAATGGTGAGGTGAATGGTAGGGCTATAGTAATAAAAATAAAAATTATAATTTTGGTTAAGATATTAGTGATAAGCCACAAGATTGTGTGCTAGGCAATTTATAGTTAATGGGATGAAGTAATGTGTAATGAAGTATTTGCTTTTATCTGTCCTAGATTTCCTTCCATTTATCTTCAGTAGATAACTATAGACACACAATTATGTGAGTGGGAGAAAAATGTCTGCCATTCCATTTTCCCACACCATGGATAATTTGATATATTTCCATCATACTTCTTGTCTTTTTCCTAAGGTAAAAAGCCCTTCTTCATAGGAATTTGCTTTAGTCTCTCAATAATTTCATTTTGCCATTTTCTTTACTGGGTCCAATTGCACCATAGGGTTGTATGAGGGCAATGTGGTATTGGTAGTTGCATTTTACATTCCTTGTCTAATGGCCCCAACAAAAAAATCTACACTTTTCAGAGCAGCCATACAATACTCCAGTGAATGCATATTTGGTTTTTTTTTAAAGAAAGATTTAAGTTGTTGTTTTCTTGTGAATGTAAAGTGAAATCTTGTTACTGTATTGTTCACATGATTTCTGCCTTATTACAACCCTCAGGAACACCTACCACAGGGCTTTCTTGACAATGGTTGTTCATTGCCTTCCTCTGAGATGGACAGAGTGTGACTTGGCCAAGGTCACCCAGTGGGTTTTCATCACTGAGCACGGGTTTGAACCCTAGTCTCCTGGTGTCCTTGTCTAACACTCAAACCAATATATTGGTACCACACTGGTTGTTAAGTGAAAATGTTTGGACCAAAAGCAGACCTATCAGATCAAGATTCTTGTACCTTTCTCTTGTTTTCCCTCCTTTATATGTTTGTTCAATCTTAACTTAAAATACTAAATTAAATTAAGTTCAGTGAACACAGTGTAACATGCATTTGACTGAGATGATATTATAGGGTAGGGATGGGAAAAGTACAACCACTGGGGCCAATACAGCCCTGAAGCCCAACTTTTGTGGCTTCTAAAGCATCCTGGAGACCCCACCTCCAAGATATCTGATGCCTTCAAAAATGTTATTTTTTTCCAATCTGATTTTTTGAGTGATCTTTCAAAATACACCTAGGTTTCACCATCCACATCCCCTAGCTTCCCACAAATGCTGCAAAAACTGAAATGGACCCAAACGGACCCAGGAAGTAATGTAATATTAACTCTAAGGGCCCATCATCTCCTATGTATCTGAAACATGTAGGTACAGAGATGATAGAATTGGGCATAGGGTTTGCGTATTATATAACAACCCTAGAGGTTTACACAAGCACATGTACAAACATATTATTAAAATTAAATCTTACTTCCAAGCAAATATTTTGATTTGAGATCCATGCCACATATAGAATTGAGCTGCAGTCTAAAAATATGATTTAATGTACCACTAATATCTGATATATACAAATGTTATAAGATAGTGATTAAGTGGAATGGATCTGAATTTTGGTAACTAGATTGTCTTTCATTCCTGGACAGTAAATTCACCCATTTCTGTCTTCAAAAATTGCTGCATGCAGATATGTGCGAACATGACTATAATCAAATAGTTCTGATGTGCATGCAAAATTGCCTGGCTTAGAAGCAGATGTGTTTTCCTCTTGTGGAACATTTGGCTTGTATTACAGGGATTCCCTTATGTGATATGAATCTTTCATTAGAAAAGAATGGGAAGCCATGTCAATCACATACATTAAATTTTGGCTCATACCCTTAACTGTTGAATGTCTCCTTAAATCTTTAGACAGTGTTCAACTTCAAGAAGAATATTAAGGGAAAATACCCCTATAGTTCAAGTAGAGATGGGAAGAATTTCTGCATGCAGTTAGTTAAAATAAATTTGTGCTTATACTTTCTGAACTGATATGAAAATTGAACAAAAATGTTCTTCAGCTGTTCTCCACAATGAACTTTTTTTTTTTTTTTACATACACTGGGGAACATCACATATGAATATACATTAATTAGGAAAACTTGCAGGGGAAAAATACATTTGGAGAAATGCATGCCAAAATGAATTTACATTTTCATCCAAACTTTTTCCAAATAATTTCATAAACTAATATAGAAATGAAATGGAATAAAGTTCTAATTTGTTTTTTAATCTATTAATCAAACAAACAATCTTGATCCCACAGTTTTCTGAATGCAAACCTAAAACAAAGTACAGCTACGAAAACAAAAATAAAAACCTATTAGTACCAAAGTTTAAAAGACCAATTAAACAGTGTTTCTAATTAACACAAAGTTAAAGCACAACATTAAAACACAAGGTTTAACACAAAGTTTAAATAGTTTTGAACAATTTAAAACAAGAATATTTTTTTTAAAAAGTACAGCACATCCCATTTAAAGTTGCTGTCACAAGTTAAGACCTATCTATATATAAGGTCTTTACCTGCTTGTGGAAGGAGAACAAATTTTTAGGAAGTGTAACATACAGACTTGCTCATCTTAAAAAATTAAGTAGATACTTTGGCTTGAGGGTTTCACTTCAAGGCTTTATTAGTATGGAATCCTATAGATCATACACATATTCTGAGACAGGCATTAATTTTAAGACTCTTTCCATGAACAGTAAAGTATACATTGTTTGAATTGACTGACTATGGGACTTAGGAGATACACATTACTTTACCCCTCTGCTAAATTGTACCCACCAGCAAGGAGAAAAGGTAATTTAATGAATACACAATATTAATTTCTGCAGAATTGCTCACACAATGGAACATCATCTCAAACAAACTCAGGCTGCCTCCATCCCCTTTGATTTTTTTGGCAATGTAGTTTTGCATGACATTTTGTCCTTAAAAAATGGTCTGCCAGTATTAACTCTTAAGGCATGTTTGTAGTATATTATTAAGTCTATTTTAACAATTCTATATTTATTTATTTTTAAAATGGTTTTTATTCATTGTACGTTGCCTTGGGGAGGTCCCAGCAATACATAGATGCTTTAAATAAAGAAATGAAGAGGGGGGAAATGCATGCAATTACTGAATTTACTACTTGGGAAAAAGGAAGCAAAACTTGGAAGGCTTTTTTAACAAAGAAGAGAGAAAGTAATTTAATGAAACAGCAATTTTATGAAAAGATAAACTGTTAAAACAAAGTCATACATACCCATGAGTTTTATTGTATTAAATCAAAAGTTTCACTACAGAAATCTAGATTTTTCAGGAAAAAAAATCTATTCTTATTGGGTAGCATTCTTTCAAGATAATAGTAAGAGCAGGGTGGAGAATAATATGTGATGACATTATAATGTTGATCATTATTTTGTCTGGTATGTTTTGTGTAATATTAGTCACTTTTCTCAAGAGATGCTGCCAAATTGAAAGTGATTTCAGAATAATGAAAGACATGGCAAAATTTTCATTCTCACAGAGAAGGGAAAGTTTGCAATTGTTGACCTTAACAATCAGTCAAATTAGTAGCAGCACAGTTGTTTATGCAACAATATTTGGAACTGATAGGAGGAACACTCGCTCCAAGCCTGTCTCATCTGATAACAAGGACAGAGGAAAATGCATGTGCAAAATGGTCAAATTAAAAGACAAATGGAGAAATTATCCCCAAAACACACAATTAGATTGAAAAATGTATTGTATTGCCATGAGATGAGGCAAGAGCAAAGAATGCATAATTAGAATGAAGGGATTACTATAGTGTGAATGAAAAGCAACAACTAGTGCTGTTCATTTTCAGAAATTGTAGGACTCAAACCCTGGCTTGGCTGTTCCAAATGATTTTCTTTATGACCTGAGCTATTCAATTAAATTAAAAGTATAAATATCAATCAACGTATGTGCTTCACTCCAAATGTTCCTTCTGAAAGTGATTTGATTTTCTTTTCCTATGACTTGACACAGAAAATATCATGTCAGCTTTTTCCCTAAGTATATAACATGTTACAAATCAAACCTAGATTTTCTGAAAAGGAAAGGTCCACATCAGAGTCATTTAGTGCTAATGAAAACAGTTTTCTTCCAGAGTGAACTGGAAGTAGAATTATTTTTCAGGATTTGATACCACACTTAATGAAGTATGACTCCCAAAATAATATTTAGCAATACCAACAATATTGGGTATGTTGGGATTTGTAACCTGAGTTTAAATGTCCAAATGTGGGAAAGTGACAAAGGGTAATACAGGTCACTTTACAGCTTGCTAGCTGGGAAAGATGTTTGCAGCTGGGACTCAAAACATCTTAGCAGTGTCTAAGATCAGGATGTGCCAGAGAGCATGTAGACCAAGTGTAAACACATTATGTCATTATGTTTGGGGGACAACAATTCAAGTGACACAGGAAGAAGTCACAGGAAGAGGCTGGACTTAGTGGCCACATGGCAAATGTCTATAAAAAAAATGAGACCACAGGTTTGTGTGAGTTGTCGTTGGTCGGTGGTGAGTGTATATAGTTTTGTACATATTGCAACTAAAGAATAAAAGTGCCACTTTGGAGTTAAACTGGCTTCAGTCTGTTTCATCAGAAGCAGAGAGGATACATTCCAAAGCAGCCAGACAGCTCCATGGTCGCCTGGTGTTTTTCTCTGCAAAGTGAAGAAAGCTTCTGAAGACTTTGTCTGCACACTCAATTGCTTGACAGGGTAGAGCCAGTGTGGAGCAGGGCTTTGAACACTGAACTACAACTCTGGACACCAGGGTTCAATTCTCCATTTGGTCCATGTGGAGATGGGCCAGGAAAATATGGGTTTGGCCTATGCTTTTGTGGCCCAGGTGCTAACCCAGGTTGGTCTCCCAGCAGGCATGGGAACAGGCAGGTGTTTGCATGCCCATCCCTGCACTGGCCCATGTACCTACAAACAACACAAACCCCTTACCCTCCCCCTGTGTCTCCACAACTAAGGAGACTCTCATCACAATGCCTGGTGCAAAAAACAAGTCATCTGGACATGTGGGTAAAGACAGGCATTCAGTTTCTGCATCAGGAACAGGGATGGGTATGTGCCCTCTAGCACAGGGGGATAGTAAAGATTATGTGGTGTGTCCAGGTTTCTGGGAAACCCCATGGCAAAGCAGATGTTGTACTGACCTGTGCTGTTTACTCTAGGATCAGGCTGGATCTACTGGATCAAACAAACATCTGGTCTGCCCGGATCAACATCAAACATTACGATGTGAGGCTGGGAGGGGCATAGGCCTTTTGGTCCATATGGACAGCTCCTTGGTCATGGAAAACCTGCTGGGTGACTGTATGTGAGTCACAAACTCTGATCCTCAGAAAACTCCATAAGTCAGAAATAATTTGAAGGCACAGAACAACTATGGTGCCTTTCCTATAGAGATGGAAATATTATTTGAAATATACTAAAAATGATTTTAAGAAAACTCCAAAGAAAACAAAAATGAATGGTTTCATGAGTGTGAGGCAACCTTGACAAGGAGAAACCAAGATGGGTGACAATCTTTGCAATTCAGGGCTAGTTCTGCATAGAAAATGCATGTGGAGTTTGTTTTACACATAGAATACAGTTTTATGCACAGCTAACTTTTTATACATACAGCTATTGTTTTTTGCACAGAGGATATCATTTTTTGTAAAAAAATAAAACAAACCAAAGATGAGCAATACCTGGAACATTGGCTTTAAAAACCACAATGTGTTCTGTAGTTTTGCAGCTTTGGATCTGAAGGAATGAAATCTGCTTTCTCCTCCTTCAAATGGGTAAATACTGGATAAATGCTTAGCATAAATCCCATGAAAATATCCTGGGTGTAAGTACTTAAGTACAGTAAGTACTGTACAGAATTTTTCTGGATGAGAAAGTGGGCATTACTGCTTCCATTAATCCCTGATGAAAGACAAATATCCCACAACCCAGGAAGTTCTCAGCCACCAAACTATGTTCTGTTTAGGCTAATTAACCCCCTGGTCCTGTATTTCTACCTTCTTTATAGCCAGATCAATTACTGCTTCAATGGTATTCATTTGTCATAAGGAAAGAAGCAATCAATTAGACAGAGCACATAAACCTTTTAAATAAGCAGTATTCCAGAAAAACTACATTAGCTTGTGACCCAGATAAAGATTGCCATTGTATTTAAGTTAGAAAAATTACCATTGATATAGGTGGATTCTAGACAGACAAGCAACTGAAAACACACACACAGAAAACAGGCCAGAATTGGCTTCATCTAGATAATGCATAAAAAATGAGCAAGCAAAAGATAACAGCCCTGAAGAAAATGACTAGAAGGGACTGGACCCAGAAATGAAGCCCATAGATAGCTATAGATCATCACAGTTTACTGTTTTGTGTACCAACCTGCTATATTTGTTTGTAGAAATGTGCCTATAGTGTTCACTTTACATTTTACCTTTTTTTTTAACCTTTAAAATTATGTGAGAATCATCATGGTGTAGTGGTTTGGGTGTTGGACTAGGACACTGGGAGATCAGGATTCAAATCCCCACTTAGCCACTGAAACTCACTGGATGACTTTGGTCAAGTCATGCTTTTTTCAGCCTCAGAAGAAGGGCATATTCTGCCAAGAAAACCCCCATGATAGGTTAGCCTTAGCATCTCCAAAAGTCAGAAATGACTTGAGGACATACAACAACTTATTTTGGCACATATTTTTGGCATAAAACATGTGAAGATAACCTTGAGTAAACATCTGCTCTTGATGGCATTACAGTACTGCAGCGTCCTCACTGTCCATACTAACATGCTCTGTTTTATTCGTTCAGGTTTATATTTATTTTGTTTCACTCTTACAATCTTATATCTTATGTACAATTTCCAAACTAGCAGAGAGGCAAAATAAATTATCGATATCTAACATCATCCACCTATTTATAACCCTTTATCATCCATTTTTCCAATGTTCTATCATATTACTTTATATGTTCCATTACTATTACCATTTCATTGATTAATTCCTTTTACTAAATACAAAGATACCCCCCCCGACGCGTCGGGAGGGGCCTTCTATTGTGACGGCCCATAAAGGGCACCGACGCACGATTGGCTGAGTGGACCGGAAGCCCCGCCCTTGCCGGCCTGCTCAGCCAATCAAATAGGGTCTCGCTCCGGGGTCTCGCGAGACTTCAAATCTCGCGGGATTTTGAGCAAGATCACAAGAGGCTATTTAGCCTCACACTGCCACGTGGCGGCAGCCATTTCTGAATTGCAGATGAGCAAGGAGCTTGTCTGCAGCTTCTTTGTTCTTGGATCGCTCCTGCAAAAAATGAGGTTTTGGCATCGGCCTGGGTTATCTGGGCCCGCCAGGATTGTGGCTGTAGCCTAGTTTGGGCTGCAGCCGTTTGGAGGACATTTGGAGGACGGACCTGATTTGTGGTCTGCCCATGTTGCTAGACCCACAGGAGTGAAGAACAAGAGCAAAGAGGACTAGATGGCCAAGGTTTGAGGCACAGCCCTGCTTAAATGGGGTGCCTTTGGGGTTTATTTGTGGGAAAGTCAATTAAATAACAATA
>CM034708.1:44452478-44465605 GCA_020142125.1 Phrynosoma platyrhinos | reverse complement strand
GCCAGCACTTTCTTGTTATGTACTGTTGTTTGTTTTTATATGGAGGAATCTACCTCCTTTATATCTTTTAATTGTTATTGATTTAATATTTTTTTAAGGGGGGGAGGGGGGTGGAAGTTGATCTTAACTACTGTATATTGATTTTATGATGTAAGCCGCCTCGATTGCGCTCAGAGGGGCGGGGTATCAAATAAAAATTATTATTATTATTATTATTATTATTGTCTCTCATTTTTGCATCATTAGTAATTTTACCTTCCATTTGTCCTTTTTGCTGCTTCTGCAGTTCATTCATCTTTCCTTCCACTTGTTCCTGTCTTGCTTCAAGTCTATTTACCTCATCCTTAAATCGTATAAATTCAGTTGAGACCTTATCTACTGAATTTCTCATCTCCTTCAACTCAGCTTTAAGATCGTTTCTAATCTCCACCCTAAAACCTGCCATTTCTTGTTTCAGGTCCTCAGTTTTCTTGCCTATCCTTTATCTCTTTCTTATCATTTTATCTCTTCCAACAATATTTGACTGGACTCCTGCATTTTCACCTGTTCCACTGATGGCATCCTTGGCTGTGATGTTTGTACTTTGGCCGTATGACTTCTAGAAGCCATAGACATGTCTGTATCTTTAAATTTTTCTCCAAAATCACAATATCAAATATTTACCAATATTTATATTTCTCCAACTTTTTTACCCTGTTAAGCCCTATAGAACTGTTTAAACACAAATCAAATTACTCTTTTAAAGATGAACTCCCTCCCACATAATTGTATACTACATTTCCTCAAGGGATTGGAACTGAGGAAAAACATGCAATTTTAACTTTGAACCAACACCCATTGCCCAACTGTTCTTTCTTGACACTGGCGTCACTGGAGATTTTTCTCCCATTGCAAACAGCAGCTGTATGGAAGTTGGTTGTTCTGTTGTCAGTGAAGCAATGAATCTTCTTTGGACCTTTGCTGATCAACTTGGAAACCACTAGAACAGATAATTGATTTGGGTTAAAAAATGGGCTATTTATTTAAATAACCTTATTTATGTTCTTTTTTTGCAAGATCTGTAAAATTACATGACCAACCTAGTGCAGGAGCAGGTGAGACCAGCAGTCTATTTCCCAAACCACCTCATCACCTTCCCCTGGAAGCATCCGAGCCTCATGAATAACCCATAGTTGGGTTGCTCCCTGGTCGGCTTGCATTTGGAACACCAACTTGAGATTTCTTCACTTAACTCAACTTAAGTGATGGCTTATATCCTAGGTCAGCCCCAAGTAAGTTTTCTTTCACCATCCCTTTAGTCTTATGATATAAAGGCCATTCCAGAGACCTAACCTTTATTGCAAGATGGTGCCATAAGTATTCACCTGAATTTTGTATCTGTCCCCACCAATGAGAAAGTAATAGCTTATTTATGACCACCCCCAAACCAAGTATTGGAATCTCTATACAATTAGTGTGGGGTAGGCAAAAAAAAAAAAAAAACCTTTGGAAAGGGGGAAAAATTCTTACCCGTCCCAAAAGTGACCAGAAAACTCATACTGATAAAGAGGCAGAAAGTGGGTCAACCAGAAAAGAAGAGGGTGTGTGTGGGGAAAATGGAAGCCTTAAATAGGCTATTCTTTGGCCCCAACCCTTTTGCCAGCACCTTTAATTCTGGTCTCTTATCCAAGAGGCCAGCAAAGCAATGTCCCCAGACCCAGGCAAATCAGCCTGGGGATGTGGATAGTTGAAACTTTATTTGAGCTATCTAAATAAGTTCTGAACTGGACTAAAATCCAAAGTGGCTCTGTCACCCCACTGACCCTATCCTCCAACTGCACTGGGTAGGAACAAAAAAGAGTTATACTTCTATTTCCCATGCTTCAGATCTGGATCCAGTCCCACTGCAGCTGCCATTTACTGTTTAAATAACAGTGCAGTTGTTCATGATTTGGCTCCAAAACCTTCATGGAAAATGAAAGGATCATCTTCTTCTTCTTCTTCTTCTTCTTCTTCTTCTTCTTCTTCTTCTTCTAGTTTTTTCTCCTTTAAACAGGAACCAAAAACTGCAGGATCCAAAACATACTTTTTTTTGTTCCTACCTCTGATTATTATCAGACATAAAAAGTGAATTACACCAGGAAAAATACATGAATTTATATAGAAGGCTGCTTGCTGTAGGCAAGTGAAGTATAGTTCTTTAGGCTGCATTATATGTGAATGGCATTCCCAAGATTAATTCTGATTTCAACTGTTTCATCTGAAAGGTTAGGATTCAGTTTCTGAAAAAAAATTCACTATTACTGGAATTTCCCCTTGGAGTTCTAGCTTTTCTCTTTCTCTTGGGGGTCTAAAAAGTAAAACAGATGTTGCTAGGGTTTATTTTTGGTTTGTTTGAACAAAGTGTTTAGTTTTACTGGAAGATAAATGTCGTTTTATTCATAGCAAAACTGAAATAAATAATTTTACATTCTTCAACAAAGAAAACGTCCTCCAAAATTAGGAGATGTGCATATTCTTCAGATCAGTGCTTCTCAAACTTTTGGTCCATCAGATATTTTGGATTTCAGCTTTCAAAATTCCCAGACACCATGGTCAATGGTCAGGAGGAATCTAATAGTTGAAAACCCAAATAGCTGAAGGACCAAAGCCTTCGATTATGCTTAGAGCAAATCCACCAGAACAGGGGTAGGAAACCTTTCCCCTTTAAGGGCCGAGGGACTTCAGTTCCCAGAATCCCAGGAGATATTGGCCAACATGGGACTATTGGCCAACATGGCTGAGGCTTCTGGGAGCTGAAGTCCCTCGGCCCTTAAAGGGGAAAGGTTGCCTACCCCTGCACTAGAACAATGTGATAAACACTGGGTGAGAACTTTTTTCCTTATAAACTACCAGAAAGGTATTTGTCTATGCATGATGATTAAATATGAACACTAATGCAATTTCTCTGGAATGAAAACAGAAGTCTTTATTTGTATACTAACAATTTAAAGAGATTTAGATCATAAATCAGGGGTAGGCAACCTTTCCCCTTTAAGGTCCGAGAGACTTCAGCTCCCAGAATCTCAGGAGCTATTGGCCAACATGGAAGTATTGGCCAACATGGCTGAGGCTTCTGGGAGATGAAGTCCCTTGGCCCTTAAAGGGGAAAGGTTGCCTATCCCTGTCATAAATTGTCATCCCCAGGCAGCTGACATACTCCTTCTGCCACCATCAAAACTTCCCCCCCCCACACAACAGGAATCTTTGCTTCTGCACCAGTAATAAGTGTACAGATCCTGTGATGATGACTGAGATTGATGGGAGTGTTCAGAAACACTCATGCTGATCAAGGATACCAGAAAACATATGCACTCTTTTTTTTAGAGGAAACAGAGCACTCTCTGATATAAGCAGCATCTTTTCCCTTCCTTTTTGGTTTTGAAGCTGTCCCTAACCAGTGTGAAATGATTACACTAGATGCACATAATGCCTGGAAACTATTTTCAGATCTAATATTTATTACAAATGCAATATCCATAGTGTTTGTCTAGGGAATAAGTAAAACATCTGGCAGCCAATTTCAAAGGCACAAAAATCCAGAGATCAAGCATCCGTGAGAGGGAGCACACTAATATCACTGCATGGTCTTCTCATACCACACCAGTTCTGCTGTTCAGCATCAACTGCAAGTTATCATTCATTCTGCTTCCTTTCCTGTTGTGTTCAAATGGCTGCCATAGAATTGCACTAAATTTCCAAAAACAATGTAGGATGTATATGATACTTAAGATGATAAATACAGCTATCCAAGCATCAAGTCCAGAATTCCATAAGTGTTCTGATATACATAGAAGCCCAAAATCAATTGCTAGTTTTAATCAGGGATGAATAATTGAAATAATGAAATTTATATAACTGTCAGCTTAGTATCCAGCTATTAATTTTATGGGTCCTGTGTAGTTTTGTTAGCAACTGAAGTTAGGTCACAGAATTCTTGTGTATGAGAGAGTGTGTGAGCCAGCTCAACCACTTCACTACAAAGGTATATCTAAATCTACAAAGTAACGAGTGAAAAAAATAAAATCTGCCTTTGTTATTCAAGGAATGCAAAAGGAATACAAAAGGAAAATCATCATATGTCTTTCAAAGTGATAACACTTGTAGGAGAATTTACGATATGTCTTAATAACTCTCACCCACTGGAAAGGTCAGGATTAGGTGAGATCTCAGTCTTGAATCTGATCAATATTATGCATCATCAAGCTAACTTGAACTTATGGGTATCCTATGAATGCAAGACTTCCAAAAAACTCTGTGTTTGTTTTTTAATGTGCATGTGTATTTAAAAAAAAAAAGCACTTTTTTGAAAAAGAAAAATATACATTTGTGCTTTAGACTTATGACAACTTCACCTGCACCAAGTGCATGTTGGTAGCCCTCCTGGAAGAGAAAGTCCAGCAGCTGGAGGCTCAGGCAGCTATACTTCAGCATATTAGGGAGCAAGAGGTGCTCCTGGACAGAACAGAATGAATGGTCTTGGACAGGGACCACACAGAGGAATTTGCAGGGGAGGAGGTCATTTCACACACACAAGAGGTAAACAGCTGGAGGAACATTAAGCTTCTTCCCAAATTATGATATCCCTATATCTTATCCAAGCTTTGTTACTATTTCTACTCTTATTTAAAAATACCTCCTGTGGAGATATCCATAATGGTATTCTCCTATAAAATTGTTTCTTAATTTTATTCCATGTTCTCAACAGTGCTTTTCTAATATAGTGGTTTTCAAATTTTTTTATTATTTTTCAATTTCCCATACCATAAAAAGACAATATTCCATATGGTCTCTTTCAATATTCAATAAATTTTCATCCTCAAGTTTAATCCAGTCTTCTAACCAGACCATACAGTTAGCATAAAAGTACAATTTTAGATCTGGTACAGCAAAACCACCTTTCTCCTTTGACTCTATTAGATTAGTTCATTTTATCCTTGCCTTTTTCCCTTGCCAAATAAATTTCATTATTTCTTTTCTCCACTCTTCTATATAATTCTCATTATGAATTATCGGTATATTTTGGAATAAATACATCAATTTTGGAATAACACTCATTTTAATCAATGAAATTCTTCCCGACAAGGAAATCTGAAGTTTTGACCATTTACTAAAATTTGTTCGTATCTCTTTCCATCTCTTAATATAATTATTTTCAAATAGATCTGCATTTCTTTTTGTTATAGTTATTCCTAAGTATTTAATTTTTTTCTCTACTTTAAATTTTGATATTTCTTGAAATTCTTCTTTTCTTGTCATATTCATTGTAACTATTGCTGTTTTGTCTTGATTAACCTTAAAACCTGCTAACTGTCCAAATTCATGTAAGGTATTTTTCATCTTCTGGATATTTTCAACTGGATCCTCAAGAAATATAACCAGGTCATCAGTGTATGCTTTTATTTTATATTTATGATCTTTTATATTTATACCTTTTATATTCTTATCTTCTCTAATATTGTTGTTTAATATCTCTATAATCAAAATAAACAATAGTGTGGACAGTGGGCATCCCTGCCTAGTTCTATTCTCAATTTTAATATTATTAGTTTTTCCCCCATTAACTAGTATCTTTGCTTTTTGTTCCTTATAATCCATTTTTCAAAATTTACCCCATCTTCATTGTTCTTATTGTTTCTTCCATAAATACCCATTTCACTTTATCAAAAGCTTTCTGTACATCCACAAAAATCATTGCAAGTTTCCTTTAATTATGTTTTTCAAAAAATTCTATAATATTCAATACATTCTTATGCTGTTTTTCACAGATCTCCCTGGTAAAAATCCATTTTGGATAATGTCACTCATAATATTCTTAAGACATTCTGCAATGATTGTTGTGAAAATCTTATAAGCTAAATTTGTCAGAGAGATGGCCCTATAATTTTTAATTTCTCGACAATCTTTATCCTTTTTTGGTATTATACAGATATATGCATTTTTCCATGATTCCACAATGCCATCATTCTTTATATTATTCAATACATTCTTTAAATGTCTAATTAGGTTTTCCTCCATCTTTTTATAATTTAAGCTTGAGAAACCATTTGGTCCTGTCACTTTTCCTATTTTCATTTTTCTGATTGTCCTTGATATTTCTTTCTCAGTTATAACTTAGTTCAGTTCCTTCTTCTGATATTCATTTAGATATGGTATCTTCTGTTTATTCAGATACTCCCATATTTTTTCTCTCTCCTTTTCTCTATCTCCATATGCTCTATATAAATTTTCATAATAACTTTCAAATGATTTTTTAATTTCTTCTTGTCTAATCGGAGTCTTCCCCTCCAACTGTATTTCAGTTATTATTTCCTAATTTCTCTCTGCTCTTACCATATTAGCCATTAGTTTACTTGGTTTGTTTCCCATTTCAAAATGTCTCTGTCTAATATATTGCAGTTTCTTTGCCATATTTTTGTTATAAATGTTTTCAATTTCACCTCCAAATTTTGTATCTCTGTTTTTAATCTTTTATCACCACTTCTTTTCCAAGGTGTTCTTTCACCTTGATTTCACTCATAAGTCTATTCTCCTCTTCAGTCCTTTTTTTCTTTTCTTCTACATTTAACTTAATTAAATATCCTCTAGCTACCACTTTTCCTGCATCTCAGATTGTCTTTTTTTAATCCATTCTGTCATATTTTCCTCAAAATATTGTTTCATTTCCTTTTTTAATTTGGTAACATATTCTTCATTTTTTAACAAATGATCTTTTAATTTCCATGTAAATTTGATCTTTTTCTCTTCTATCTCCAATCTAATTGGGTGGTGGTCTGATATTATTTTAGTTAGTATCTCCATACTTTTTATTCTTGGTAATATTGCCTTTGATGCTATAAACATATCTAGTCTTGACCTAGAATGGTGACCTTCTGAATAGAATGTATAATCCCTAGAGTTGCCATATTTAAATCTTCATATATCTTCCAATGATATTTCCTCCATAATTTCAAAAAAAGAGCATGGTAATTTACCTTGATTTTTACCAATAGTTCTTCTTATATCAGACGTTCTATCCAATTTAGGATCCATAACAGCATTAAAACCCCCCATTATAATGATGTTGCTATATTCCAGGTCTTGTATTACTTTTTTCATCTGTTCAAAGAATTTACTCCTTCCTTCTAAAGGTGCATAAATTCCTATTGCTACAATAATCTGTTCTTTCATTTTTATATCTACCACTATATATGATCCATTCTTATCTTTAAATATTTTTCTAGAGGGATATTTCTTATTTACATACATAACCACACCCTTTTTCTTCTTTTCCATAACAGATGCGTAACAATTTCTGAGTCTAGGGTTTCTAATATATTTAATATCCTTTCCTCTTATTCTTATTTCTTGTAAGCAAACTATATCATTTTTTAGTTTCTCAAGATAATAAAATGTCATATTTCTCTTATATTTTGAATTTAAACCTTTGCTGTTCCAGGATAGTACTTTAACTCCCATTTTTTTCTTTTTATTATGTTTATTATTTCTTTTCTTTTCTTTTCATTTGCTTTATTCCACTCCATCCTCCCCTTAAGTTTTATTTTATTTGTTTTTATTATAATTTTATTTTATATTTCTGTATTCTCTTTTCTGTCTTCTTCTTCTTCTCCTTCTTCTTCTTGTTCTTCTTCTTCCCCCTAGATATTTTCTTACTTCTTCTTCCTCCACTCCTGCCTGTTCTTCTTCTTCACTGACACTTATACTTCCTACATCCAAATATTCTTTATCTTGCTGCTCTTCTTGTTTTTTGATCTAAATGCTCCTCTTTCCTTCTTCTTCTAAATATACATACTCTCTCTGACTCCCTTTTCTCTCTCATATTCTCAGCTCCTGTCAATTCTTTTTCTTGTCTATTTCTGGAACATGTTACGACTCGTGATTCTTCATAATACTCTTTTCCCCCTTTACTCAATTTCTTTTCCATTTCTTTTGCTTTTTCTATTGTATCTATCTTATATCTTTTCTGTTTCCCCATGAACGTAAGTCCTTCAATCCTCTCCTATCTATATTCAAGTCTCTTTTTCTTTAACAGTTGTATCAATGATTTGTATTTTTGTCTACTCAACATCACTGATGGTGGAATTTCCTTGAAAATCATCAATTCTTTATTATTGACCCTTAATGTGTTCTCATAGCTCTTCTGAATTATTAGACCTCTTATTTTAGTTCTAGTAAAACACACAATTATATCCCTTGGTGCTTTTTTTTCCTTGCAACTGTAAAGTTAACTCTAAAGATTTTGTCCATTTCCATTTCCATTCTTTCTTCAGTAAATCTTAGATACTCTTTCAATGCTAGCAACATAATGCTATAAAATCTTCATTCACCAATTCTGGTAAACCCCTGATTTTAACACATCACTCTCTCTATCTGATTTCATTTGTTAAATCTTTTATTCTTTGTTGTTCTTGTTTCATGTCCATTTTTTGTTGTCTTCTCCAGTTGTATTGTCTTATCTTTCAGTTCCTCAACCTCTCTCTGAGTTTTGGATAAATCAGTTGTAATCTTTCTAGTTATTTCGCATAATTGTCTAATTCTTTTTTTCAAATCTTTCCTTATTTCTGATCTCATTTCTTTCATTTCCTTTCTCATTTCAACTCTTGTCTCTTTCAGTTCTTCCTTCAATTCCTGTATGATTCCATGCACTTCGATTCTCATTTTCCTTATTTCTTCCAACAAAGATACATTCTAATCATTGATTCTTATTACTTCCTCTGTAGATCCTCTTTGCTGTGTAGATACTTGTATTTGAGATTGGATCATTACTTTCCTCCCTGATGCCATTGTTGCTTATATTTAAATCTTTTAATTTACAGACTATAACAACATTTATTTCTCTGTAAACTTCTCTTTATCTTTTTACCTCCCTGTGATAAGGATCAAAATGACAAATATTTCTATTACAGCTATTGAACTATTACTATTACAGATAACTACAGTTCTACACCAATTCTAGTAATCTAGAATACCTTAGTTGTTATTCAAATCAGATATCTTGAATTTTACCTAGCACATTCTTACTACAATGGTATTACAATATTACAATATTACCAAAATCCATATCTTTATATATAATCTCTAACAGCCAGGCAGTCGACTTACATTTATATTACATTGACATTTAACTTCTTTTTTTAAAAAAATCAGATCTTCCTCCCCTTAAATTTTCTTATCCCCAGTTAGGGATAGTTTGTTTGAATCTAAAATATCTCCCAGTATCTTGTTCCCTCCTATTAACTTCTTCACTTCTTGCCACCAGGTTAAGGGAGGTGCATTGGAGCCTAATGTGGTTCCTTGTAATCAATTATCAACTATTATCAGCTTATCAGCTTATACACTCTCCTTTTGACCTCAAAAACTACCACTCAGTGCTGGTTTACAAAGATCCTCTGTTTGTGTTTTTCCCATGGTTTTCTCTTTCTTTCCTCTGCTCCCACCATCACTCACCAAGCCAGGGAAATGTTCTGTTATATCCACAGCTTTAAATTAAATATGCATTCACTGCCAGCCAGGATTTCACTACTTTCCCTCCAAATCCTCTGTCAATTGTTGCCAAGCCAAAAAGGAAATTCGCTGATTTAATGACAGTCTAGATAGTTGCCTCTTCCATTACCATCCTGTCCCAGGGCTTGTTGGTTTCACATTGTCCTAGAGAGTCATCTCTTCCCGCCACCGCTTCCCTTACTGCCTTGTCCAGCATCCAGACTAACTCCCCAGGGCCTGCCAATCCCACTGGGTCTGTTTCCTTCCCCTGGTCCTGCAGCAGCATGCTGCAAGGTCCAAGGTTCACCAAGACCTAAACTGGTCCAGTTAATCATCTTCTTCCATCGCAGCAACCACTTATCTCAAAATCAGGAAATGGCACTCTATTATTCCAGATCCTCCACAAATCTCCTCTCTTTGGCTGGCTCTGTTACTGCTTATCTCCGAGGCAGAAGTAATGAGGGAGTGGCTCACTCTATCTACAATTCTGGTAAGTCCAGGTGATACTGATTTCTACCAGTTCAACAAATTTAAAGAAACCTCTCTCTCCTCTTCTCTATCCTTTGATAAATAATGCCGATCTCTATTCCAAGCTTCCTTACTTTATTTCTTCTTCTTTCCACTCTCCTTCTTTGCTTCTATATCTCTATTATCCCCCTCTGCTTTTCGGTTTTCCACCTCTACTTCTACACATCTACTTCTCCATTTTCTCAGTCTTTTCTCTTTTTAATTTTTAACTTTTTCAAATTGGTTATTTGCTTCACTTACTTCTTAACGCCTTAGCATCTTCTCAATATCAAGCTCAATGTGGAACCTTTGTTTTTCCTTAATATCCCAGTCCTTTCAAAGAAAAAAAAAACTCCAAAGAGAATTCAAAGACATCCACTTTTCTCTGCTATAAATTAAATTAAATGTTCATAGACAGCTCTTATTAAAAGAGTGAAAAGGCATTCTTAAATTGCCATCAAGGCAAATATTTAATGAGCCTGTTTTGCCCTTTGGTCCATTTTTCAGTGGGTTCTTCTCCCTTTTCCCCTTCTTTTCACTTTTTTAAGACCCCCCCTAGCGGGCACCAGTAACCCCTCTTACCGGAGGGTTTTTTTTGGCGATGTAATTTCCAATATTATAGGAAAATAATTATAATTCAAAGCTCATTAAATCTGGTTGCAGTTATGGATCTCAGAACCCTGCAACCTCTCAGAACGCCATCCACCGGAAATTCCCACTGAAGGTACAATTTCAAATTGTTCCAAAGAGAAGGAAAAATGGGATGTGTCTCAAGAAACCGGGTTGGATGACAAAAGAACTTTCAAGTGAACTAAGGGCCTCAGCAGACGGCTTATTGAGCCATCTCTGAGGCCAGGAAGAGGAGGAGCAGCCGCACGCGCAGCGCTCCTTCCTCTCCCTGAGGTTGTCCTCAGAGCCGCCGGCCCTCTGCACGGCCGGCGCTCTGGGGACAACCTCTCGCCACAGTGACCAGATGCGCTGCGGCGGAAAAGACAGGGAAAGTGTGCCCAACGCTTTTAGGGCGCACTTTCCCTGTCTTGAGGAAGGAGCGCTGATTTAGTGCTCCTTCCAGGGACGCTGCAGGAACGCCGCGGTGCGGCTGCCATGGCCCCGCAGCGCTCCGTCCAGGGTGTCCTGGACGCCCTGGTCTGCATCCCCCCTAAGTTTTAAATTGGAGATGTATAAGAAATGGAAAAGGGGCAAAATCATAAAGAGGAATTCAAACAAATAGCTAGCACAGGTAGGGATAAAGTCAGAAAAGACAAAGCACAGAATGGCTCAGGCTTGCTAGAGGGGTTAAGAACAACACAAAGGGCTTTTTTGTGGCACGTCTGTAGCAAATGACAGAAAAAGGAAATGGTAAGGCCACTGCACAGAGAAGATGGAGAAATTCTAACAGGGGACAGAAAAGGCAGAACTACTAAACACCTGTAGAGCAGATCATTAAACAGAGTTTGTGAACATTTTAGAAAGGAATGCCATACTCACAAAAAGAAAACATGGGTTTCTCAAAAACAAGTCATGCCAAACTAATCTGATCTCTTTTTTTTTATAAAATTACCAGCTTGGTAGATGAAGGGAATGCAGTAGACCTAGCATATCTTGATTTCATTATGGCTTTGGCAAGGTCCCCCATGATATTCTTGCAAACAACATATTAAAATGTTGGCTAAATAATACCACAGTTAGGTGGATTAGTAATTGGTTTCTCAGCAATGGCTCCTCTTCGGCCTGGAGAGAAGTGACCAGTGGGGTGCCATAGGGTTCTGTCCTCGGCCCAGTGCTATTCAACATCTTTATCAATGACTTGGATGAAAGAATAGGGGGCATGCTTACCAAATTTGTAGATGACACCAAATTAGGAGGAATAACTAATACTCCAGAAGACAGGATGAAAATTCAAAATGATTTTAATAGATTAGAAAACTGGGCCAAAGTGAACAAAATTAAACATGGAGAAATGTAAGGTAGGGCAAAAAATAATAATAATGAAATGGATATATATAAGATGGGAGACACCTTGTTTAATGAGACTACATGTAAAAGGGATCTAGAAGTCCTAATAGACCACAAGTTGAACATGAGTTAACAGTGTGATGCAGCAGCTAAAAAGGCCAATGTGATTTTAGGTGAATGGCCATCTGTCAGGGATGCTTTGATTTTGAGTTCCTGCATGGAAGGGAATTGGACTGGATGGCCCTTGTGGTCTCTTCCAACTCTATGATTCTATGATATTGTCAATTCCCCATGAAACAAAAAGAAAAAGGAAGGAATATCTCATTTATAGTTCACTGTTATACATCACCAGCAATTTAGTGCTGAAACAGTTGCTAGTCTTCTTTTTTGACCCTGAAATTGAAAATAGTTCTGTAGGAAGATTCAGCTGTCTGCATTTTACATAGATTAGTCCTGACAGGCAGGATGGATATAAAACTTAGTGAAAAGCCATCTTAAATGATACTGTAACTCAGATTCAGAAGAAAATGGCACATTTCATTTTCAATTTTAAGTAGACAATAGAAAATGATTTTTCTTTTCTATTCTTACCCTGCTTGTGTAAAGACATGCTGGCAACTAAGGGCTCATTCTCATTTACATTTAAACTGGTTTACTATTTAATTTTGCTCTGGGTTTGTGAATTGATTCTAGTCAATGCATTGTTTCCACTATGGAAGTGGGTCTTTTTTTAAAATCACTTCTTTTTTGGTGCAATTGTCATTCCCACTAGTTTGTGCCACTTCAAAATGCCTGTGAATCATCTATGTGTCATTGGTGACAGAACCAACAGGACATTTAAGAAAACATGGGAGGGAGTCATGGGTGCCAGAATGCATCCAGGGGTGTCATGGAGGACTCTCCCCTGGGATGCATACAATTTTTTAAAAATGACAGCATATGCACTCCATTGTTTTTGCAATTTCTTGTCCTATTGAGCTGCAGTTGGTCCATTCACCCAGCTTGCCAGTAATTGCAAATACAACGAGGTGCATATACTGTCATGTGTGTGTGTGTGTGTATTCCACCCATAGGTCATACCACAAAGCACAAAGGCAGTGCTGGGGGGCGGGGGGATGGCAGATTTTCCCCAAAACTGGTGAGGGATGTGCCAACCCTCTGCC
>CM034708.1:44427031-44442432 GCA_020142125.1 Phrynosoma platyrhinos | reverse complement strand
AAACCAATATTGATAAAGACCTATTTGACAAAGTCGGGGCATGTGCAGTTACTTCTGATAAATTTGATATCATGGAGTTAATATAGATATTGAAAAGGGTGGGTGCTAAAACACAACCTTGTCTAACTCGATTTGGTGTGGGAATAGGTCTTGTTGTATTACCCCGGGTGTTACATCGTATTACCACTTGGGAGTTCTCGTGTAATTTACAAATCAATGTTAACAATCGTTTATCAATACTGGTATTTTCAAGTTTTTTCCCATAATCTATCTCTTGATATGGAGTCGAATGCAGATTTAAAGTCAACAAAAGCTGTGAACAATGAACCCTTAGCCGACGCAACATATTTATCAGAGAGATGTTGAAGTACTAGAGCATGATCAATTGCTGAACGGTTTTTCCTAAAGCCAGCTTGTTCTTCCCTAATAATTTTATTATCTTCAAGCCAATCTTGAAGCTTGTCTAGCAGACGTAACGCGTACAATTTGCTTATGGTGTTCAGGAGACTAATAATTTGCAGGGTCACTTTTATCGCCTTTTTTATATATAGGTACAATAATGGCAAGGCCCCAATCCTCAGGAATGTATGTGGTATAATCTATAGCAGTAAATAAAGATGCAAGGACAGGAGACCACCATTCAACACTAGATTTAAACACCTCGGAGGGTATGTTATCATTACCTGCTACCTTACCAGAAGTGGTTCTAGATATCAGAGATTTTATCTCCTGTTCAGAAACAGGTAACCATATTGGTAGCTCTTTAATAACAGGGGGATTTATATATATATATATTGACATTGTTCATATAATCTACTATAAAAAAGTTCCCAGCTACTAACAGAAATCGAGTATGTCATCTTTAATGTCCTTGGCCAGCCACTAGTTACAATTTTCCAAAATGTAGTTGTATCTTTATTATTTACTGCTGTTATTAAAGTATACCATAAATCTTTAAGAGCTATTGCCTTCTTTGTTTTTATCAATTTCTTGTATTTTTTCTTCAGGTCAAACCATTCAGATGGAATTGTTTGTAAATTTTCCTGTCTATAGGTTTTATATTTTTCAACCAAAATATGTTTCATATTGATACAATCTTGATCAAACCAGGATCTTGATTTTTCCCCCTGATTTGAGGTCTTTGAACATGTTGGTTGAGTTAACAGGTTTTTTATAATTGTACTTAGCTGTTGAAAGGGTTCAAAAATATCATTTGGGAATTCTATATCTAACATCAAACTACGTAAAGAAAGACATTTATCAGAATTTAAAGCAATTTTTAAATTGTTTTCTACCTTGGGAGACCATTTGCTACCACTTGGCCTCAATTCCAAATTTCCTTCAGGTGGTACAATCTGTTCGGCGAAATGTGTGAAGCACATTCTAGATACAGAGTAATGGGTAGATGATCACTTTCAACTCGATGTTCTATTTTGCATTTAGGTGCTGCAAAAAGCAGTTTGTATGATATTAGAAAGTAATCTATAGTGGAAGCTCCACGATTTGACATAAATGTATATTCTCCATCAGTATCTCCTTCTACTGATCCATTCATTATAACTAAGTTTAATTTATAAGATAACTCTGTGAGCTAAAGGCCTGTCCAATTAAATCCTTTGTCTTTTGACTGCCTATTTGGGAGAACTAAACCTAAATCTATTTCTGGTTGGACTAAATGGAAGTGAGAATATAAATCTGCCTCATTTGGGCCAGTTCTTGCATTGAAGTCTCCAGCTAATATTAGAAGAACTTCAGGATGTAGAACTAATGCATTTGTAATATAATTTTCTAATTTTAACCAAATATTTTTTTGTGTTTCTTTTTGGCGTATGGGAGGTAGATATACATTTATTATTAGCAACCAAATATCATTAAATTTAACTAATAGAGATGAGGCCAGATTTGCTAATGGTGGAATGGAGAAGGAGATTTGCTTAATGTTTGTAGAGGCCAGAATGTATAGTCCACCACTAGGTCGACCACCCCTTCTGAGATACAGAAGCATCAACTGAGTTTGTTGTAAATCCATTTAATGTTATTTTCCCTCTCAGCCATGTTTCTTGTATTAATATTATATCAAACTGGGATATATATTTAACAAATGAAGGGTCACAAATATGTATTTCCCAACCCATAACATTCCAGGATAGAAGTTTTAGATTTTTTGGCTTCAATTCATTTTGTTGTCATGTATTTGATTTTATGGTATATGGGAGATTATTTAATTGGTTTGCAGCCAGTGGTACCATTTGAACATATGAGGTAGTTGGATCAGTTTTGATAGTATTTTTATTAATTACTGTAGTGGGACAATTTTTATTACTTTTATGATTATTTTCATCTGGTATTTCTTCAATTTTTTCGAGTATCGAATGGGTATAGCTTACATTTGACCTAACAGGACTGTTTATTTTTAATGTTTCTTTTTTTAAAGGTCTATTGGACTGTAATAGGCCATTTTCAAAGTTTTCAAGATATCTCATTTCAGTCCACGTTAGTGGGTTTATTTCTGCTAAGATTTTCCTTTTATTTTCTCTGCTCTCTTTTGTTTCTTTTATAGGAGACTCCTTAGTTAGACATACGTTTGAAAGATATTGCTTTAAATTTTCTAACCTATTTAATATTTCAGTTTGTGCAATTTGAGATAAATTTGAAAATAAATCAATTAACCCTCTACTTCTTTAGTAATCAGGAAATTTGAGAGGTATAGTGGTTCAGTATCAATGGGAGATGCATCCTTTTCACTACTAGATTTATTTAATCCACAGCTCATAGGTTCGATATTATTTTGGTCTTTTGTATTTCGTATTTTGACTGGAGAAATAGCAATATTAGTTTGGTCTTTTATATTTCGTATTTTATCTAAAAACGTAGCATTTACAGATGATGTTTTTGCTATTAATGGTTGGGGGGGCTATGTTAATGAAATATTTAGATACAAAAATGCCTTCCTTTAAAAGTAAAATTTTACATTTACAAATTAAAGAAACAAAATTAGGATCACTAAAAGTAATTAGAGCACAAGCATGACTAGAATTATAATACAGATAGGTAACCTGTATAATATTATTTAAAGTAATTTGGTTTGGACATTTTTTTTTTCAAAACAGCTAGTAGATGGTGTTTACATTTAGCCTGAGATAATATGCCAAAGGGTTTAGGAAAGTTTGATAGAAGGATTTGGTGCGGGCTTAGGGTTAGCTGTTTTTCCTTTTCCATTTTTAAATTTTTATCTTTTGTTACATGAAACGCTTTATTTATGAAATATTTTATGGACGTTGGATCCGTTGCTGCTGTTTGAGCTTTTAAGGAACTTGAAGTAACATTTTGAGGGAGGTTTTCTCCTGGTTGAAAGGAAATTAAATTATCTAATTGCCTGTTGATTTCAGGGTTGGGATTTTCTATATCTGCTAAAGTTTGTATTAATTCAAATGTTTGGATTGTAATAAGATCTTGTAATTTAATTTCATCCTCCAGTGTCCTGCCATTTTCTAGTGTTGTATTTTCCTCTTTTTTACAAAAAAATTTTGGGATTATAGATGGTTCTGATTTTAAATTCTTTCTTTTGCGACCCTTTTTTGGACTTTTGACAGGTTTGTGCTTATTTTTCCTATCAGTTTTCAAAATAGGAGTTGTTATCAAAGAGAATTTATCTTTATCTTTATCAGTTTCTTTATCCAACCTTTGTTCTTTTTGATTAGTACAGATTTTTTGAAGATGTAAATCAACTAGAGTAGTGAGAAGTATATTACTCTCAGTAAGAAATTTTTTAACTGAGGTCAGTTCTTCTAAAAGAATGGAAAACCACTTTGGATTTTCCATATCCTCTTTAGAGTTAATAAATCCAGGAATTATTCTAGGGGCATTCTCAGATTTCTGGGTATCCTTTCTTAAATCTATTTCTATTTCAGTCTTAGTCACCTTATTACTTATGATAAGGTCAGGTGTTATTTTTCCCTTTGCCAAAGTCAAGGCCATGGCCATTTCAGTTTCTAGATTTGTAAAGGAAAGACTTCTATCTACAGGTTTTAAAGATCCTATTTTATCTAAAGACCAATCCAAGATAGGAATTGGAGATAATGGCATTTTTTCCTTACCTTCCATAGTTTTCACCTTTAGATTAGATTGAGCAAATGTATGGGAGGAATTATGACTGCAGTCTATAAAGAACTGAGTTATTTTGGACTGCACAACTTTTTCTTTTGGAATAGAGTTTAAAGTTAAAGGATATTCTGAGGCTATGTCTTTACTATTCATTTTTATATTTGTAAATGATGGCAGTATTTTGGAATTCCAATTGTGATCAGAATTTTAAAATTAACTAGAATTTGAGTAGGCTTAAATTAATATAAATTCAATTTCAAATATCTGACAGTATGTATGGTAAATTTAACATGTCTAATGTATCCCTCAAAATTTTTTGTTTAAAAGTAACTTTAACAAGTAAAAATTCAAATACAATTTAAAAGTCCGTAATTGGACTATAAATCACACCCTTCCACTTCTTCTAATTAGAAGCGAGGAGGAGTGATAGATTTAAAAATAAATCACAGCACTTTCCCCGGGCCTTGGCTGGGCTTTTGTGTCTGGGGGAAGTAGGTGGGGCAGCTCCAGCACTGCCGCTGCGTCCTCCGCTGCTCCTCCACTTTCCTCTGGCCTTGGCTAGGCTTTTATGTCTGGGGGAAGTAGGTGGGGCAGCTCCAGCACTGCCGGCATGTCCTCCACTGCTCCCCCCTAATCCATGTAATTATAATCATAATAGGTCCTGAGTTAGGGGCTCTGCAGACAGCTCAAACTGCCATCTTGGAGCCAGGGGAGGGGATGGACAGCCAGATGCCAGATGCCCCAACCCCTTCTCAAGGATGTCATTGGAGCGCCTGCTGTTGCATACGGTGAGTGCCCCAATGACATCCTTCTGACGCAGCATTTTTACACGCTGCTCCAGAAGAGGCACAAAAGAGCTGCATCACAGCTCTTGCAGCACCCTTTCTGTGGCTTGGGAAAGGAGCACTATTTTGGCACTCCTTTCCCAGTTGCCAAAAGAGTGGATTGGAGCTGCGGTGTGGGGCAGCTTTGGCCCCAATCCTCGGCTTCTCGGGGCAGCCCATGGCTGCCCATCTGTAGAGGCTCTTAGCTAACTTTTAGACTAACCTGCACCCAGAGGTTAACAGGATTTATAAGAGAATGAAAAAAAGAGCTTAGGTATTTATGAAAGGTAATACAATCTGCGCCAAGGATATAAAAAATGTTTATCTGCTGTTCAAATTGCAACAGATCAATCATATACCATGAACATTATAACTTCCGTGAAAAAACATAAAATGCATACAATAAGGACAAAGGTCCAGTATTCCTTAGGAATAATAGTTTCTGCAAGACACATTTCGACCTGAAGTCCTTTTCAGTGGCTGAGGTATTTATAAGTATCCTGTCCACAAGAAGTTATGAAAAAATGATAATACTCATAGTCCACTTCTTATCACAATGAGCATTAGAGATGCAAGATATAAAATTATAGACAACATATAACTTATCACTAATGTAGCAAAACATTTTACTCCAGGTCAAAATGCATCTGACTGGTGAATACTTGGGAATGAAATTACAGAACTTCTGCCAGAAAAAAAAAAAATTGGAGCATTTACCAAGGACAACTGACTCTGGCACAGACTTGGTACTTTAAGGACTTTTGCAATTGCAGAAGTTGATTATTATTCCAAAGGAATACTGTACCTTTGCCCTTATTGCATGCACTTTATGTTTTTTCATAGAAGTTATAATGTTTATGGTATGTAATTGATCTGTTGCAATTTGAACAGCAGATAAACATTTTTTATATCCTTGGCACAGATTGTATTATCTTTCATAAATACCTAACCTCTTTTTTTCGTTCTCTTTGAAATCACGTTAGGTACAATACCTTTTTTGTTGGTGGTGTTTGCCCATTTTTGGAAGGTACAATGGCTAACAGACTAGACACTTTCAGTTATAGTGATGAACAAATTGCTTTATTGCTTAATGAGGATTCTTTTTTTGAGACATCAGACAATTTTATGACAAATGTAGTAGATTGGGCTAAATATCAAAGTACATTGATGAAAGCTATGAAATTGGAAACACACATGGTTACTCTAAATAATTATTGCAAGGCATAGAGGATACCAAGGGGATTGAGAGTGTTAAATGACCTAGGAATGTTTCCCTAAAATGAGGCATTTAAACAAAAATAGTTTGTCATACTTAACAAATGCTCTATGGACCTTATAGTTCTACTTATTGAAACATCTAAAGAGGAGATTAAATGATTAAATTCAGAACAAATTGGGAGAGAGAATGCTTAATGATAAGGCTTCAGGACTGGGCATGGATTTACAAAAACAATTTGAGGAAATGAAGATGTTTAAATTCTCCAAATTCCAAAGGGACCTCAAAGATTATGAGGACAACTGGTCAGGTGGTAGGAATAAAAAAAATGGGACATAAATCAGTATTTTTTCAATTGCCATCAGACAGCAGTATAGAGGACACTACAGGAGAAGGAAATACTGATAGCAATTTCCCACCCAACGATATTGAACCATCACATAGAAGATCAGGTGGGCCACACCTAATAAGGTCTTTTTTTAAAAAACGAACCAATCCTTAGACCACAACTTGTCCAGTCAGAGAAAAACACTCAGAACCAAATGGTAGTAAATTTATCTACATCAAAATTTTCCAGTTTCAAAACAGGGATTCTGCAAAAAAGGTTTATCTTTTATTCCTACAGCTAAATATGACCCTTTCAGGACAATGGTTGAAATACAACATATGTTTAGAAATATTAGATTAGCAGATTTTTAAAGGGCACTGGTGATGATACTCCAGGCATAAGGGAGGTCTTTAAACCTAAATTGACATTCAGTCCTCAGACCAACAATCCCAATATTAAGGTCATTCAGGAGCTGGTGATGCAGGACATTCAGAAGTTGGATGCTCACCCCCGCCCCCCCCCCAAGGGTATGGCACACCCTGACAAGGCTTGAAAAAGAGGCTTTAAGGTCCTTAATAAACAGAGAAGACATTGTTATCAAACCAGCAGATAAGGGAGGGCAATAGTAATTATAGACAAAATATGTAACAGAGGCACACAGGCAGTTAAATAGCAACATGCATTATAAATTCTGAGAAAATAATCCCACAACTATGGTCAAAAAGGAGATTTTGACCATTATAAATGGAGGTTTACTTTCAGGATAGGTATCCAAATCCACTCATAAATATCTATTGGAATCAGATGAAAGGATACCCCAATTTTATCTTCTTCCAAAAATACACAAAATAACATATCCTGTCCTGGACATCCCATTGTCTCTAGTTGTGGATCCATTTTGGATCCCCTGTCATGTTACATTTTGATTCTTTTTAAAAACCAATAATTCCTAATAGATTCATACATTAAGGCCACTACTGATTTTTTTTAAATTTTGTTGATAACATCAAATTGGATTTATCTTCCAACATACTGGCCACCTTAGATGTTAAATCTTTATATACTAACATACCACAGAATGAAGCCATTCAAATAATACAAGAAAGGTTAGGCAACAGAAAAAACCTCTACAGATCACCCCACTGGTTTCCTCATTTCTTTGATCCAGGGTAGTATTAACTAAAATTTATTTTCAGTTTATGGATAAATATTATTGGCAAATATCTGGCACAGCTATGGGATGCAAATTTTCCCCTGAATTAGCTAATATCTATATGGATTGGTTTGAACAAACTCATATTTTACGTTCACATGATCCATATAAGGGACATATTAGCAAATTTAAAAGATATTTGGAGGACTTTTTTAATTTGGAATGGTATTGATAAAGAATTATTAGATTTCAGCAGGTATCTTAACTCCATTCACAATAGTATCAAATTTGATATGACCTTTGATCATCAGGAAATACATTTCCTGGATGTAACCATTACCAGGGAAAGTGAGGGCCTGAACAGACTGCCAGAAATAATCCAGTTTGGGACCACTTTAACTGTCCTGGCTCAATGCTAGGAAATCATGGGAACTGTAGTGTTTTTTTTTTTCTGAGACATTGAGCCTTCTCTGTCAGAGAGCTCTGGTACCACAATAAACTACAGTTCCCATGATTCCCTAGCACTGAGCCAGGACAGTTAAAGTGGTCTGAAGCTGGATTATTTCTGGAACTCTGTTCAGGAGTCTTTACTCACTAACAATTATAGAAAATTCACTGATGTCAATTCTTTTCTTTCTTATGATAGTTATCACTCCATCAGTCTTAAAAGGAACCTCCCTTATTCTCAAATATTGAGAATTAGATGCAATTGCAGCTCTTTATCTTCCTTTTTCAAACAGGCTCACAAGTTAAAATCAGATTTTTTGGACAGAGGATATCCTCTTAAAGTCATAAAACAAACATTGTATAAAGCAGCCAATAGAATAGAAGAGTCCCTTTGAGAAACAAAAATAAAGTATACAGGACAGACAGAATGATAATTGCATTAACCCATGACTGCCAGATAAGCCAGGTCAGGAAGATTATTATGTAATTATTATGTAATACTGGTTTCTTTTGAAGGATATCCCTAGATGCAGGGAAGCACCCTTGATTACTATCAAAAGAGCAAGAGTATGGTAAGTTAAAACAGCAATTGAGATCAATTAACTTGATAACAGGTACCAGCAAGCCCACAGGACAATTCCCTTGTGGAAATTGCATAGTTTGCAACAATTTTGTAAGTTAGCATCATTTAGGAATCCCATTATCCAAAAAGAGTACCATCTTAAAAGTGTTTTACTTGTAATTCTAGTGTGGTTATCTGTTATACAATGCCATTGCAATTTACTTTATGTTGGAATGACCACCAGAAAAATCAACTACTAAGCATTATTCTGATACATAGGAGAGAAGTTGGTGAGTTTTCTGGGTTGTATTCATTCCATATATTGTTTTGCTACATTAGTGGTAAGTTATATATTTTCCATTATTTTATATCTTATATCTCTAATGCTCACTGTGATAAGAAGTGGACTATGGGCCTTTGCAGACTTCTAGAAATAGTGCAAATTGAGTCCATCTTAACTACCCTGGCTCAGTGCTAGGGAATAATGGGAATTGTATTTTTTTCTGAGACATTGAGCTTTCTCTGTCAGAGAGCTCTGGTTACACAATAAACTACAGTTCTCATTATTTCCTAGCACTGTCAGGGCAGTTAAAGTGGACTCAATTTGCACTATTTCTGGCAGTCTGCAAAGAGTATTGTCATTTGTTTGTAATGCCTTGTGGACAGGATACTTATAGACACCTCAGCCACTAAAAAAGACTTCAGGTTGAGACACATCTGGCTGGTGACTATTTGGGATTGAAATCACAGAATATATTGGAGCATTTACCAAGGCCATTCAACTCTCTGGCACAGACTTGGTATTTTAAGGACTTTTTGCAGTTGCAGAAACTGATTATTATTCCTAAGGAATACTGGATGTTTGTCCTTATTGTATGCATTTTATGTTTTTTTCATAGAAGTTATAATTCTTGGCATATGATCAATCTGTTGCAATTTGAACAGCAAATAAACATTTTTTATATTCTTGGCACAGATTGTATTACCTTTCATAAGTACGTAACCCCTTTTTTCATTCTCTTTGAAATTACAATACCTTTTTGGTTGTTGGTAACAAGATTTATAACCAAAAGCCTAAACCCAACTTGGTTGAATAAATAAGGTCATCAATAGGAGTATAGCGTCTAGTTCAAAGTAAGTAATATTATCACCCTATTCTGTGGCATACTACTTTGCGAATGGTATACCTATCACTACTAGTTCCAGAAAAAATGATTTTGGTGTGCATAAGACAACAGAGAAGAAAATTAGGTTTTAAAGATTTGTTCAGAATCAGTTGCTCTCCTTTTTTTCCCAAATTATACACAAATAATTTCATACAGCTAAAAATGTGCATCTTTGAAAAATCTGCACAGATTTTAGTCAGTGAAAAATACATATGTTTAGTCACTGTTTTAGTCAACAAAAATACATATGTTAAAAGAAGTACATAAAAAGTATGTATTAGGAGAAGAGTGTACTAAAATATGCATATATTTCCATGAGGGAAGACAAGGTCTTACAACCAGATATAAAACAAGGATGAGAAGAAAATGCAGGTGGGATTTAGAGAAATGCAAAATAGAGATTTTCATATCGCTAGCCTGAATAGCCAGTTTCAATCTGCATAATTGAGGTAATTATTCTGAGCTATTAGGTGTAGCAAGAGATGGGTGAAGAGTTGTGAAGTACCTTTGGTGAAGTGCTGTAATATCTGCTCTTGCAAATTCATTTTTGAGAGCTTGTGATTACGTTTAGTTTCTTTTTGTGAAGCTGGAGCACCGGGGTTCATGAGGCACAGCATTTTCTTTTATTGGCCATTCTTTGAGCTGATTAGCCTGTTTTCTACAAAAGAAGACAAAATCTCCTGAATTTCCAAATAATGTTTTACAAATCATATTCAGAAAGATGTAGCTGTTGCACTTTGTGTCTCCTTCTTCACAAGCTGGGGCAGAAAAGAAAGACTTTTTTTGATATATAAACAATAAAAGTTAATACCAAAATATTTGAAGAAATTCATTTCATTTCCTTAGCTTTCTCTGACAAAAATGGGTGAAATAAATCCATCAATGGATACTTCATGAATAAGCTACTATAGGTGGCCAGCTATTGATACACTACTACGACTGAAGAGTAGACAGTCAATTCAAACAAAAAAGAAAAAAGAAAAAGAAGTGAAAGAAAAAGTTCAATGAGAAGGACCATGGGACAAAACTAGGTATTATCAGCATCCATTATTTTTTCTGTGACATACTACTTTGTTCACCCATCACTACTACTTCCAGACAAATTGATTTTGCTGTGCTTTATGCATAAGGAGCTTATTGCATGGTTTTTCAAATCGGCTTACCTCTTCCGATTTAAATTTTAATTTGACTGCCATCCTGCTATTATCACAGCAATTTTGCTGCTGAATCCACCACCTGCTCCATCCTGGGTCCATCCGCAATCCCAGGAGTGCTCAGTGTGCCTCTTTTCAAAGCTGGGAGTTTTCCAATTTAAGAAAATGGCTGCCGGAGCACTCCTGGGAGCAGGGATGGACCTGGGATGGACCCAGGCAGCAGATTTGGCAGCAAAATTGCTGTGATAATATCAGGATGCCAACTGAATTAAAATTTAGCTCACAAGAGGTAAGCTGATTTGAAAAGCCATGCAAGACAACAGAGAGGAAAATTAGGTTTTAAAGTTCAACGTCAGTCGGTCTTCCCTAAAAATACCAGTTGAGCTTTAATTATGTTTATCCTTTTGGTGCACAATTCAGGCTGGGTTAACTGGGAAAGCTGGACTTTTTTTGCATTAATTATGACTCAGGTTAAGTAGTGCCTATTTCAGGACTAGCGTATTCTTTTAACTCCTTGGCAGGAGGAGAAGTGTTCATTTTGCCTGTAAATTGAAAGAATAAGTGTTTGCCAATTAAATCAAGCAGCTGTTTCACAGTCAGTATTACTAATAGCTACAACAAATGGCCAAGCCATTACTCCTGAAAGTTTCATGAACTGATTTCAATGTGTAAACTCTCACCAGAATATTTTATACTAATATACAGGGATTTAACTCCATAGCTGGAACAAACATTCCAAAAGTTTTAACATGAGGGGAGAATAGTATTGGGGATTTTGCACACATGATGTTCATGTTGAAGCTTGATGCACAATTAAAACAATCTTATAACACTTTTCTTATAATAAGTTCCATTGACTCTAATGGGAATTACCTCTGAGGGACCCTGTAAGGATTTGATACCTATTTAAAGGGAATAACCATTGTTGCACTTAGTATGCCTTATATCTGAGTAGCACTGAAGCAGGTTATTCTATGCATGTCAACAGAGAGGTAAGTCCATCAGAGTTCAATGGCATTGCCATCTTTATCTCTTTCTCCACAGAAATGTCAAAAAGCTGAAAATTGGGGGAAATACAGTGATCAGTTTTAGCTGGCCAGCAGACACTGTTTTTTCAGTACTGATGTCTAAAGGCTACAAATAGTTTCTCTGAAGGAATAGGGTAAGAATGTGATATGTTCTTATGTTTAAACTCATGTTTAAAACACATAGGTGAGTTGAGATGTACCATTTTTTCCATTCATTTTGGCATTTGATTTGATTTGATGATTGATTCCTTGCTTTTCTCTGGTGGATGGAACTCATGATATGTGAAATATTTCTCTCATTACTGTAATCATCAGAGTAGCATCACTTTCTTTGAAATTATATAGCTTCCATAATCATAACTCTATCTGGATTGGGGTCTGGGAGGATTTCCTTTTTTTCTGGGGTGAGGAGAGACACTCCACAGGTAACTTGAAATCCCTCCGCAAGCTAAAAATGCCTAGAATCTCCTCCCAATTAATTTATTTTAGACACTGCCTTTATCCTGAAAGGGGATCCACAGCAGATTACAACAAAGTTAAAATC
This sequence comes from Phrynosoma platyrhinos, assembly GCA_020142125.1. NCBI lineage: Eukaryota > Metazoa > Chordata > Lepidosauria > Squamata > Phrynosomatidae > Phrynosoma > Phrynosoma platyrhinos. Next base: position 44,429,906 of record CM034708.1, on the reverse strand, counting down.
TAGATATAATTAAAAGCCTGGAGAAAAACAAGTTAGAAAAAATAATTTAATTATCATCGGTAAAATACCTATAATTTCAACAATATAAAATTATATAAAAGATGTATCAATAAATATTGCTTGCCAACTATGAAGAATGAGACCAGATAGCAGAGTTTAGTTCTAAAGGGTCACTTCATTAACTATTTAAGTATTAACTTTAAAGTTTATGATTTGCAGTGGGGAGGAATTTCAAGTGGGTTCCAGCTTCAGTGGGAGTCTCAAGCTGAGCTTCTCCTCACTAACCCCTGAGTGAAGCACTCAAGCTCTGGATGCCAGCCAACATTTTGGCAGGTCATTCAGCCCACTGCCAACAAAGGAGACTTTCCTAGGGAAACTCCTTCTCATGCCCTGTGACATAAAGGTAAAATGTGTCCTATCAGGCCCCGTGTTCATATTCCCTTTACCACCAGATATACACCTAAGGGTGCTCCCTATCACTGTGACTTTGATTCTCCTCACCTCCTAATAACCATGTATTTAATTGATCATCCAGTTGTGATTATCTCATGCCATACATAACAGTTCAAGGAAGGCAAAATAATAATAATAATAATTAATAAAAATCCTTGAAAGGGAGAAGAAAATCCCTACCTAGTTGTCAGTGGCAACCAGAAAATGCTGTCATGCTGGGTGGGGGGACTCAGCAAAGATGATGGGGGAAGATTCTGAGGCTGAGCATCCTTAAAAGCCTTTGACTCCACCTCTTTGCCTCTGCACCTGGAGTCTAACACATTGTGTGTAACCCCCCCCCCCATCAATTTCTATCTGTATAGATCAGCAAAGATCCCTGGAATTCTCTGGTAAGATTGGAGAAGGATAACAATTCAGAACATGCACTTCTGAGCTTTTAAAAAAGAAGGGGGGGCAGTAACCTATAGGATTCCAGGGAAGAACATTCATCTTTTCTTTTGGCTAGAAAAGAGGACTAGGAAGTGAGAATGGGTCAAAACATACAAAATCTTTTGTGGTCTCATGTTGCTATACAATACCTTGCCTGTTCTTGCCTGAAAGATAATTTGAATCAAATTCTTCTGGATGATCTGGAAATGTGATTTCTCTGATTTGAAAAATTACTTAGCTGATTAGTTCTGGAGCTGTTGTGGAAATTCCCCTCTTGCTACTCCTTTCATTGGTAGGAAAATGTTAGCAGAATTTCAATAAGAATTTTTTAGAACAATTTTTGAAATGGTGTTATGAAAACAATTTTGCCTCCATTATTCATGATATGTAGGGAAGTCTTGCATCTTCCTTAGCTGGTGAAATATTTCAAATGGTAGAGTTGTTCACGGATGAAAAAATGCAATATTTACCTTGTGGATGTTTCTTTAAAAAGAAATTCCAGTAAGGTCAATGTTTCTTACTCTTAAATAAGTTGTCATAGGACTTTTAAATCTCTTCTGTTATCTATTGCTTAATGTTACTGGAGATATAGGAGTATAACCATTTTCCATTCTAAGTGTACGAAATATTTACTCTGTTCTGTTCAGTCTTTGGACTATTGACTGAATCTGAATTATAGGAAAACAATTCATCTACTCTATTACATGACATGACATATAGGTTAAATTTTGACTTTAAAGCAAGTGTGCCCAATTTGACATTTTGGACTACAATTCCCATCAGCCCCAGTAAACATGGGAAGGGACATTTGAAGTTACAAATGAAGGCATCTGGAGGGTACTAGATTTGGTGTGTGTGAATAGGATGTCCAGCTGGCCAATCAGGAGGCAGCTGAGAGCCAGCCAATGGCATTCCAGCTGGGACCATTTAAAAAGTCCAGACTGACAGTTGGTGGTTAGTTAGAGTTAGTGTTGAGAGGAGTAGAGCATTGAGAAAGTTAAGCCAGAGAGAGGGCTGTGTTTTAGGTTGTTCCTGAGGGAACTGTATTTTGGGGAGGTAGAATCTAGAAAGGAGAGACTCTGAACACAAACAAAGCCCTAAAAAAGAGAGTTGCTGTGGTGTTCTCTCCAGATAGGTAGTGCTAGCCAGTGTGGCTAAGGTACTGTGAGTGAATTAGAAAGAAACATTATAATTTTGTAAGAAAAACTATAGAAGCAAGTTCTGAAACAAGTTACATTTATTACATGTTGATTTAAAATAAAATTTTCATCTTGTTCCAACATCACAAAACATGCTACTAATATTTGGAGGATTTGGAGGGGGGCATCATACAAAATATAGTGTGGGTCCCTTACACTTCATTAGGTGGCAAGGCTGGGGATAAAAAGTTCCAACAGGACTGCCAGCTAGAATTAAAGTGTACAAGGAGAAAGGTGGCAGTAGTGTGCACCGCATTAGTTTGGCAGCAGCACCAGGATATGAAAAGATCAAGTGGCTAATAGTGTTTTAGCATCAGGATTTGACAAATCTGATAGCCAAAAGTGTGTTTGAATTGAAGGGGATTGAGTGCAAGATATCAGATACCCAATAGTTGGTCTAAAGTGAAAAGGTTAAAAAACTTTTGAAATCTAGGCATTGTTATTAATAAAGTGATCTCTGAGGTATTCACACAAGGGTATTTGTAGGAGATTACTTGGAAACTGACCACACTAGAAATTAACTAGTCTCTGAGGTAAACGTGCTGAGGTCTTGGTAGGAGACTAGTGATAAAAGTAAAAACACACTTAGTGATTCCTGAGGTATAAATTGTGGTAAAGTAAGGAATCATTATTCTGGCTTCAAGATACAGGTGTTGTCTTTAAATTCAGTTGAGGAACTGACATTTCCTGAGGTAAAAGTTGTGGGTAATTGTAGGGAAATACTATTATCATGCGTCCTCAAAAAATTAAAATCCCAGCAGTGGCTGAATTGGTGGAAGGAGAGGAGGTTAGAG
>CM034708.1:44408724-44418918 GCA_020142125.1 Phrynosoma platyrhinos | reverse complement strand
CCCTGGTCTTCAGGCTCAGGTATATACACTTGAAGTGGGCTGTGTTCCAGACAGGTATCCTGGTTAAGGTTAAGTTATTCTTATGAACTAGAGCCACTCCGCCCACCCACCACCCACTTCCCCTCACCTGCTCACTGACAGAGTACCTGGTTGGGAGGGCCTGCACCCAAGTAACTGTGCTATCCTCTCCCAGCCAGGTCTCTGTAAAGCATGCCAGGTCGGCGTCCTCATCCAGGAAGAGATCATGGATGACATGAGTCTTATTCTTAACTGACCTGGCATTGCAGAGGAGCAGAGTGAGGTTCTGTGGAATGGAAGGTCTGCTCTCCAAACCAGTCTGGGAAACAGAGGGAACTTAAGGTGGGATAGTTTTCAAACAGCGATCCTGTCTTCTTTTGTAACATTCATTCACTCTGTTCCGACCATATCTCCCATTCCCCAACACAACTCCGATAGCTGCCCCTGTCTCCTTCACGGCCTCAGGTGAAATGGTATCACATTCCAGGCTGATGTTACGGCAATTATATAATCTGTGCCACTACTGGGGAGATGAAGTCAGAGCTGGGCAAAGAACTATTCATCACAGACATAGGACTCCAGATGATAATGGAGAGGGCAAATTGGAAGTTAAAAATCCCTAACCCAAGTCCTGCTGGATTCTAATATTCCTGGCAGGCCCTAGTGCCTCAGCCTTGGCCTCCCTGCCTGCATTGCCACCGCAGCCGCGGCCGCCCCGCTGCCAGGAGAGATGGAACTGGCGGGCTTTTTAAAGTCTGCATGAGTGTGAGCCCCTTGGCCTCACTCCAATAGTCCTTGGGCTTCACATGTAGCGTTATTAGAAAAACCTGACCATACTATTCAGTTCTGTATGGACTATAGGCAGTTAAATAAAATCATCCAAACTGATGTCTATCATATGCCTAGAATTGAAGATTTCATTGAAAGGATGGAAAGGGCTCAATATATCTCAATGTTAGATCTAACCAAAGCATATTGTCAGGTACCCATGTGCCCCAAAGATCAGATGAAAACTGTCTTTGTTACACATAGAGGCTTATATGAATTTACAGTGTTGCCCTTTAGATTAAAGAATGCTCCTTCGACTTTTCACAGATTGATAGACAACATTTTAGTGGGGCTAAAGCACTGTGTGGTAGCATACATTGATGATATTGGTATCTTTAGTAACTCCTGGAGTGAACATCTACACCATCTTACTGAAGTACTAAAAAGGCTTAGAAAGAGTGGGGTGACAGTTAAAAGTTCCAAGTGTCACTTAGGCAAAAGAGAAAGCTGATACTTGGGATACATTGTAGGTAGTGGGACCATCAACACAGAAACTTTCAAAGTGGAAGCCATAGTTAACTGGACAAGGCCTATGTCCAAAAAAAGGGTGAGGTCATTTCTGGGATTAGCAGAGTATTATCAAAAATTTATTCCCAATTTCAGAAGCATTGCAAGACCCTTGTCCAATTTAACCAAAAAGGACAAGCCTGCTAAAGTCACCTGATCAAACAAGTGTGAAGATTCTTTCAGGGAATTGAAACACCTAATGACTACAGCTCCTGTCCTAATGGCTCCAGATTACACCAAGACTTTCATAGTCACTACAATGCCTCAAATGTTGGACTCGGAGCAGTGTTAAACCAAGAAGATAAAAATGGCCAAATACATCCAATCATATCTGGGTAAGAAACTCCTTCCTAGAGAAAGACACCTAGCCACAATAGAAAAGGAATGTATGATGATAGTGTGGACTTTAAATAAGCTCAAGCCATATCTATGGGGAAGGAAGTTTATAATCAAGACTGATTCACTCACCCTTGTGTTGGTTAAATCATGCCAAGGGAAGTAACAGTAAATTAGTGTGATGGAGTTTATTGTTACAAGACTTTGATTACTCCATCCCATATGTAAAAGGTAAGGAGAATGTAGTAGCAGATAGTCTCTCCAGATTGACTGAGGAGGAATAAAAAAAAAAGGTAATGTAATATAGTTTAACAGGTAATGGATCGTATATATATATATATATATATATATATATATATATATATATATATATATATATATATATATATATATATATATATATATATATGTGTGTGTGTGTGTGTGTGTGTGTATATATATATTGTGTATATAAATGTTGTTGATTATTGAATGTTATTCATGATAGGGTTTGATAGTAAGTATAATTTGTTACAGGGATTTATGGGTCCACATTACCGATAGGTTATGTGTGTCCATAAACTTGCTAAAGGGGGCAGGTGTGTGGTGAATAGGATGTCCAGCTGGCCAATCAGGAGGCAGCTGAGAGCCAGCCAATGGGATTCCAGCTGGGAGCATTTAAAAAGCCCAGACTGACAGTTGGTGGTTAGTTAGAGTTAGTGTTGAGAGAAGTGGAATGTTGAGAAAGTTAAGTCAGAGGGAGGGCTGTGTTTTAGGGTGTTCCTGAGGGAACTGTATTTTGGGGTGGTAGAGTCTAGAAAGGAGAGACTCTGAACACTCACAGAGCTCTAAAGAAGAGAGTTGCTGTGGTGTTCTCTCCAGATAAATAGTGCTAGCCAGTGTGGCTAAGGTGCTGTGAGTGAATTAGAAACAAATATTATAATTTTGTAACCAAGAAAGACTATAGTAGCAAGTTCTGAAGCAAGTTACATTTATTACATGTTGATTTAAAATGGATTTTTCTTCTTTTTCCAACCTCACTTGGCCTATATTTTAGTCACAAAACATGCTATTAATATTTGGAGGATTTGGAGGGAGACATCATACAAAAGACAGTGTGGGTCCCTTCCACTTCAATAGGTGGCAAGGGTGGTGATAAAAAGTTCCCACAGGACTGCCAGCTAGAATTAAAGTGTAAAAGGAAAAAGGTGGCAGTAGTGTGCGCCACAGGGTGTCTGCCTTAAAAACTGCCACAGGAGAACTATTATTGTTAACAATAACATAGGTTTAGGCCAGAGCTCAAATCATTGAAATTTACTTAAATAGATCTTGTATAACACAATAATTGGCTGCTTATTATGTATAGACAGACAAGAGAGAGTTTAGAAAATGGAATGCTACACTAGAATGACCTTGGTATGATATAGCAAGGAACTGATTATGTTAGATGTTCAGAGACTCAATAAAAGCCTCCAGACTCAGTAAGGTTTGATTTCAGATCTTGACTAGAATGTGCATTAGTTTTGTATTCTCTCCTCACCCTAAAGAGGTGCTTTGAAGAGTCTCTGTAATTACTGTATCTAATAGTTATGTTGCAGAATGAAACTAACAGCTTTTGCAGATGTAGTCTCAGACATTAAAACACTGTGATAGGGAAATAACGATGAGCTGGTAAAATTTTCTGCACACAAGAGCTCTAAGTCCTTTTCAGGTTGCATTATCCATGGATAATAAATGTATATGCCCAATCCACTGTGGAATACAGTTTCTATAGAAAGAAAATATTATAGATTATCCATATATCTATATATCTATATATCTATATATAGATATATAGATATATAGATATATTGTAGTGATTCAGGGTCTGGCATGACCAGTATGTTGAAGGATGTTCTCTCCATCTCTTGTCTGTCTCCAGTGTTTTTACAGCAGGAAGATAGTACAACATTTGGTTCCTGGTAACTCCCTCCCTCCCTGGTTTCTGAACTCAGAATCCCAGCTGCTTCTGCCTCAAGTGAAGAGATGAAGTCTTTTTTGAATACAAGGATGAGTGGCAGAAAGATCCAAGCCTATTGTATCCCTGATATGTGGTTGATCATATTTTCACTCCAATTATCTCTGAATAAACCAACCTATTTTTCAATCCCTGAGTAAACAGCATGGTGCATTTTGAGATAATTTGATACAAATGGGTTTTTGTATATTACCCATCCCTAATTTGGAATCACCTTAACAGTTGGTTATTCCACCCACTCTCTAATGATTTCTAAATCTCATTGTTGTTGCTGACAATGGCAAACTATACTTTATGTTCAATAAATGAAAAGCAGGAAGCATTGTGACAAAATTAATATAGATAAGATTAAAGTACAGAAAACTAGATGCTGCATAAGGTTTAAGAAGGGAAGTCCAAATTTAATGAGGGGGGAAATGGGTTATGCTCTGCATATGTTATGTAGTGATATTGACTGTTGGATAATTTTGTTGTTAGTGTTTTGTTTAATTTCTTTTTGAGGTTACTTGAAATGCTGACAAATTTTGATGCAGTCATGAGAAAGCATTTACAACAAATATGAAATACTTAACTTTGCATTGTCATTTCGGTAGGGTTATTTAAATGTTCTATGCTTGAGTGTGAGAGCTGGACAGTGAAGAAAGTTGACAAGAAGAAAATCAACACATATGAAGTGTATGTGAATGTACTAGTTAGAGCAAAATAACTCCAAAAGTTTCATAGAGAAAAAATAAGGTGCTATGTTGGGGATAATTATGATAGTGGTGGAAGAAATCCAAAATATTCAACCTCTATAAGAGATGAGCTTCTCCACATTCTCACCTTTTCTCTTTGAGGTTCTGAAGTATCCTCTTACTTGATTTAATAGAGACATATTGTATTTCATTCCACAGAAAAAGGATTAAGAGGGTGATGTTTAGTGATGTGACAATCATACCTTGGGTTAACTAAACTTATGAATTGTTGATTTCTCTGCCCTTTTAATTGTTTTATGTAGGAGCCAAGAAATTTGGCATGTGATCACATAGGTGTGAAAATTTTCAGAGAGTTCATTTGCAAATGAAGTAAATTGGTGGGAAATTCCTTTCGAAATTCATTGTTTGGGGAGTTCTATTGTTTTATTGCATCAGTGCAATTCAACAGCAGGGGTGAAAGAGAGTGTGCATATTGATACTGGAAAAGTCTAGCAAGTGACACACAATTTCATCATCCCATTGACAAGATAGCGTCCTAAGCTATCTTATCAATGAGAATGTTGAAATTTTGTGTTGTTGTTTTTGTAATGAATAGATTAAAATTGTCAAAGCTAAAACAGAAAATGTCACACACACAAGGGAGGGGGAGGGAGATAGCATGGTATAGTTTATGAGGAAGACAGAGTGAAGAAGTCAATCTGGAATCAGTTTTGGCCAAAAGTCCTATAGCTGGAAGGGGAGTTATGAGTAAACTTAGGCAGGTCACATGCTTTTAGTCTCAGGGGAATGCAATGGCAAACCACCTCTAAAAAAATCTTGCCAAGAAAACCCCATGATAGGTCATCTAGGGTTGCTATAAATCAAAAACAACTTGAAGGCACACAACAACAACATTGTATGCATTGCTATATTGTATTACTATTTTTTAAAAGTATGTAATTCCCACTTGTGTGGATGACCAAATATTCTCTTTGTTCTCACTCAAGAGCAAATTAAGAGTGTCCATCATCCATTTCATGTTATAAGACATGCTATAATTATACTGTTTATGTACTGTTATATAGGCTATGGAAAACACCACATACAACTTCTATTTGTGTCAAAATGTTATTTTCTTTTTCTTTATATCTTTCTCTAGTGGCAGACACTACTTGCCTTATTAGTAAGACTGTTATTGGACTAAATATTATTGGTAGTCCCACAAAGAGCAGATCCATTGAGTTATCTGGATTTAACTATGTGTTGATTCACCTTTTAATAATTTGTTCAGTGGCTCTACTGTAGCTGATAATATCTAAATGATCCCAACCATTGTGTCTTGTTCACTATCTACAACAAAGAAGAGAAGTGCAAAAGCTCAAAGAGTCCTTATACAATTTACAGTGTGCTCAAAATAGTTTTCTTTTTTGAAAATAATCCCTGATTTGCACTGTTTCAGGTAAATTAGAGCTGCACAGAGTATGGTGCCAGAAATAGAATCAAAAGTGAGAGGATGGTGAATAAACTCCTTATGAATGTATTCATTCAGACTTGCTTCCCTCCCCCATCCCCAAAAGGGAATTAATTGGTTGCATAGCCAGACATAGTCAATACTCACTTCATTGTTTTTAAGAGAATATGAAATGTTAACATCCATATAACTATGTGAATGAACATCATCTATTCAAATGTGCATTGGGGAGAGGCTAATTCTTGAACTGGTGATATGGATATAAATACTCTTTGCTATATAGAATGCATTAATTGAATTTGGCAAGGCACATGGGGAAAGAATTGAAGGACTTGTGTGTGTGTGTGTGTCTGTGTGTGTAAAATCAGAGCCTGGTAAGTAGCTGGACCCTGGAATCCAAAGTCTACTCAGTTATGAATCTTTTCAGTATCAATCATTCTTCAAAGTTCTTTCCAAGCACTAGGAAAAATATGGGAGCTTTCTTCTTTTCCCACCTCTCCCTCTTCCTCCTCCTCTTGATTATCTGGGTTGGAAGAGCACACACACATGCAAATCAAACAAAAATAGAACATAAACACATTTTTGTGAGTCTACACTTATTGTGAATATTATCTGTCACAATAACTGTTGAATGGTTCCACTCCTCTTGAACTTACAAATTATGCTACCTCCATTTGCAAAATCACATAACTGAGCTAGAATCAAAATGTTAAATATTCATTATGCACCAATACATGCTACAGAATAATGTAGTGACAAAGAAAAATACCTTAATGGGCAGGTAGCCATCTGGAGTTTGTGGGGGGAAATTAAGAGAATAATGATCCAAGGAGCCTCTCAAAATGAATCAACAGTTTAACAGGCGAAGCAAGGCTTTGTCAGCAAGGGAGATGAGTTATCAATCCATATTTAAAAGATATTAGGTACTTTCCATCAAAGACATTTGGCTCATTAATATGCTGTGTAGATAAACCATGGAGACAATATGTGATTCAAAATCTGTAGCAGGAGGAAAAAAAGAGAGCATGTGTTTGTCCTGCAAATGCCCTCTGGTGACAAGAAACAAGTTTAGGTTTCTTGGCAATAGGTCCATAGTTGTAGTCATGTGTAATGAACAAAATCAAGGGAGCATTAACCTCCAAAGCCTGTCCAGAGCAAATGGATCACCAAATGATTGGAAACTTGACAGTGCAGGAAAGGTGATCTTGAGAATATTAAGCAAGTTTTTGGGGAGAAAAGGTGCATGTGTCCTATAGGCTGCACGTTGTCCACCCCAAGTTGAACAAATTCTAGGTGTCTGTTGCTGTGAACAGACAAACATGGGGCATGATCCATCACTCTGCCACTGACAGCCGTCCAACACCACCATGGCATAAAACTGGATCTAATCACAATTTTTTTAAATGAGCCTGTTAAAGAGAATGTTCTTGAACATCTTTAGGTCCACAATATTTTGGGGATTTGCAAAAGCAAAGTCCTTAACTTTTAAAGTCCAAGTTGAATGAAAGTTGTTATTAGAATAACTGTAGAACTCAGATAATTTGTTGTTCCGTGCCTTCAAGTAAGTTCCAATGTATGGCAAACCTCAGGTAAATGTATAATGTAGGTTTCAGATGCTGAGAGTGTGTGACTTGCCTAAGGCAACCCAGTGGGTTTGCATGACTGAGTAGGAATTCAAACCCTGGTCTCTAGATGTTGTAGCACCTTTGAGACTAACTGAAAGAAAGAAGTTGGCAGCATGAGCTTTTGTAGATTTCAATCTACTTTCTCAGATGCTCACCAAAAGCATCTGAGCATGTGCATAGCAAAATAATAATAATAATAAAATTAAAATAATAATAATAAAAAATCTCCATCTATTGGCCTGGTCTCAGCTCTTCTTTCTAACCTGGACTCAGATATTGCTCCTAAGTCTGTTAAATTAAGACTACTGGAGATAGGTTTCTGTGAATTGTGTTTGTGTTCTTATGTCTCTTGTTCCCCTAGTATGATGCATATACATTATGAAGGCCCATTCCACATAACCAGTTATTTGGTGAACCTGTCTCTTGGCAAGTACCACATTTTTTTCTCTAAGGCTAGGTGCAATGTATGTTCTATAGAACTACTTCATGCTAATTTGCTGGTGTTTCTTATGCTGAAAGAAGATGTACACTAGAAGCAGAGTCTATAAAACAGATTTTACTGCACTGTAGTCTATACAATCAGTTTTGACAAGCCAGAATCTATATATTATTAAGTAAGATGAGTGGAAGATCAGATCTTTTTTATATAAAATTCTTGCTGGAAGATAAATTCCCAAATGCCACTCTTGCCAAATTTGCTAACTTTCTCTGAGGCAACTAGGCTCAGAACCCACTATATATAAAGGGGCAGTTAGTATTAGAATTAGAGTTTGAGTTCGAGTTATATTTAGCAGGTTCCTCTACTCTTGTTTTATGGTAGGGAATTTTATTGTGGGGAATTTTGAGAATTTGTATAATAATAATAATAATAATAATAATAATAATAATAATAATAATAATAATAAATTTATACCCTGCCCCTCTGTTGAACAATCGGGGTGGCTTACAACAATTAAAATACCATAAAAAATCCAGAATAAACATCCCCACCCTCTCCCCCCTTTAAAAAAGTATTAAAATACATATCCATTAAAAATAATACATAAACCATACAAAATAAAACAAATGAAATAACTGAAGAGGCTATAGCCAAGTCAGAGCAGTGACGAAGGCCAAAAATAAAGCGATAGAGCTAGGTAAACTCCTAGGGCTGGGAATCTAATCAAGAAAGGCCTCCAGAAGAGATATGTCTTCACAGCCTTTTTAAAGCTGCTTAAGGTTGTAATCTGATGGATCTTGTCTGGCAGGCTGTTCCATAGTCTGGGGGCAATTATCAAAAATGCCCTCTGGGAGGTTGCACACAGCTTTGTTTTTATTGGCTGTAGCAATTTCCTCCCAGAGGACCGGAGTGCACAGGAAGGATTGTATGAGAGGAGGTGGTCCCGAAGATAGGTTGGACCCAAACCATTTAGGGCTTTTAAGGTAATAACCAACACCTTATACTGTGCCCGGAAACTAATAGGCAGCCAGTGGAGGGACTTTAATACTGGTGTTATGTGGTCTCTCATTGCTGTTCCCGAGACCACTCTGGCTGCAGTTTCCAGACCAAGCATAAGGGTAGCCCCATGTACAGCACATTACAGAAGTCCAGATGAGAGGTTACCAGCATGTGCACCACAGTCTCAAGATCCTGAAGCTGATAACAAGTGCTCCTGACCATCGCATTCACCTGATTAGTCATCTGGAGCACCGAGATCAGGAGCACCCTCAGATTGCAAACACAGTCCTTCACGTAGAGTGTAACCATGTGTGAGCATCTCCATTTTGTCTGGATTCAATTTCAATCTGTTTTTCCTAATCCAGCCCATTACTGCCTTAAGACAGTCATTGAGAGGAGAGACGCCATCAGGAGTCGAGACCAACAATCGAGACATGGAGAAATAGATCTGGGTGTCATCAGCGTACTGATAACACCCAGCTCCATGTCTCTGAATGATCTCACCCAGTGGCTTCATATAGATGTTAAACAGCATCGGGGACAGAATGGCACCCTGAGGGACACCACACGTAAGTTCTTTTTTTGCAGAACAGCTGTCCCTGAGCAGCACCCTCTGGGACCTGCCTGAGAGGAAGGAACAGAACCACTGCAATGCAGTGCCTCTGATTCCTAACCCAATCAGGTGATCCAAGAGGATGCTATGATCTATCATATCAAAAGCTGCTGAGAGGTCTAAAAGCACCAACAGGGTCACACTACCCCTGTCGATGCTCAGACGCAAGTCGTCGGTCAAGGCAACTATGGCAGTCTCAACTCCAAATCCTGTCCTAAAAACAGTTTTCCCCTTCTGAAAAAGGGAAGGTTTTTTTCAGAAGCGGCCTAACCGCCGCTTCCTTTAAACAAGATGGAATGAGACCTTCCCTGAGGGATGCATTGATGATGTCCTTAAGGAATATCATTAAGGCACCCTCCCCCACCCCACAGCCAGCCAGCCACGAAGGGCAAGGATCAAGGGGGCAAGTTGTTTTCCTCACTCTAACAAGGAGATTGTCCACATCCTCAGTACTCACAGATTGAAATTGATCCAATAAATTTACATCAACAGAGATGCTGGACACCTCATCTCTTGATTATATTACCAAACTACCATCCAAGTCGGCTCTTATCTGAGAGATTTTATCTGCAAAGAGGTTGTTAAACACATCACAGCAGGCTGTTGTTGGGTTAAGTAATGGGTTCTGTGCAGGCGGAATCTGCGTCAGCTCCCTTACCACCCTAAACAGCTCTGCTGGACGGGACTC
>CM034708.1:44355426-44373959 GCA_020142125.1 Phrynosoma platyrhinos | reverse complement strand
GGTATTAAATAAAAATTATTATTATTATTATTATTATTATTAATGTGGAAAGAATGAAATGAAAATTGAGCAGGAGGTAAGTTGGCTCACCTCAGCATCTCCTTTCAAACCTCCCTTAACTGAAATTGAGTTAGTGCCAAACCTGATGTATGTACAAACAAATATCCTGGTACATTTGGTCTAACCTTTAAGTAGTCTGCCAGTGCCATTACAGGGCAGATCTGACCCTCAGGTGCCTTAGCTAAATTAATAGACTGACCTTTAGCTAACTGGTCAGTCTTTGAATGCCTGATGTAAATCAAAATCCCAAGCTCTGATGATGTAACATCTAAGAGCAGGAGTACCCTTCCTGATTAATCATTGCAAGAGCCAGAGACAATCTCGCTGATCCTCAAGGCCGCAAAGAAGCGTATAGTGAATACAGCCTTGAACAAAGTCAATTCCTCGAGTGAGAAACAGGTATCGACTAAGTGTTGCCATAATTTTACTAAAACTGGGCCGGTTATTGGCAAATGAGCATCCTTAACTGCAGGAGATTCTCTGGTCCACCCCTCTAAGGCTCTCCTAACCGTGAAGTCTATGGTAGGATCATGCAATCCACTGGCTCTGGAGTAAAAGGCCAATGCAGCCAGCCTGCCCCTGATAGCAACAGGAGACAAACCCATTTGCCTAAGACGCACTATAAATTGAAGAATGAAGTCCATCGTAATGGGCCAGACCTCCAACTCCCCTATCTCTGACAAAAACTGTCTAAATGCATTCAAAGCTGTCTGATAACTGTCTAAATGCATTCAGAGCTGTCTGATATTGCGTGTAGATGGGGCGATGGATTACAGGATCGCTCTGTCAATTTCTAGTCTCCAAGGCTCCACAGAAGTGCTGGTACCGTCAATGGGTGTGTCGAAGCCTCGGGCGCCAGCTGCTGGAACCTGGACAACTGAAAACAAGATAGGGCATCTGCCAAAGGGTTAAGCAAACCAGGCACTTGGTGAACTTGAAACAAAACATTCAATTTCAAACATTGAGTCACCATAGCCCTAACCAAGCACATCACCATGGGAGACATGGAGGACTGTGAATTTACCACCTGAACCACCATCTGGTTGTCACACCAAAACCAGATGGTCTTGTTAATAAATTGATTTGCCCATAAGTGTACTGCCACAACTATGGGAAACAGTTCCAAGAACGTCAGGTCTCTGGTCAGACCACATTCTGTCCATGCCGGAGGCCATGCCTCCACAGCCCACTGACCATTCCAATAAACTCCAAATCCATGGGCACCAGCAGCATCAGAGTGTACCTTAAAATCTGCCTTCAGCAGCATTTCAAACCTCCAAAACGAAATGCCATTGAATTGCTCCAAAAAGATTCCAACCTTCAAATCCTCATGAATCCCCTTGGTGATTCTGATATGATGATGTTGAGCAGAAACCCCTTTAGTGGCTCTAACAGTCGTGCGCAAAATGCTCATCCTGGAACTATTACCTTACATGCAAAATTTAACAAACCTGTAAGAGATTGAAAATCGTGGAGTGTAGCTTTATGCTTCCCCATCATTGAGCTAACCTGCTCCCTCATAGCCACTAGCTTGTCATTTGGTAAATGAGATATCCCAGCCATGGTATTCATCTCGATCCCCAAAAAGGTAAGCCATGTGTCAGGACCCTCAGTCTTCTCCTCTGCTAAAGGAACTTCCAACTCTGCCATTAAACCTTGAGAGGCGATTAAAGTGTCACTAAATCCTGAAGAATTGGGAGCTCCAGCTATTAAGAAATCATCCAAATAGTGGGTAATTGATTTGTTGCCTGACCTATTGACTGCACACCAATGCAAGAAGGTGGTAAATGTTTCAAAAGCTGAACAAGAAATAGAGCACCCCATTGGCATAGATTTGTCTAAATAATACTTTCCATCAAATCGAAAACCCAAGAGATCAAAGTCATCTGGGTGAACCGGGAGCAACCCGAAGGCTGATTTTATATCACATTTTGTCAACAATGCTCCCCTGCCCTGACCATCTTAACCGCTGAATCAAAGGAAGCGTACTTAACAGATGTAAATCTTGGTCTATGGCATTGTTAACAGAATCACTCTTTGGATAAGAAAGATTGTGAATTAACCTAAATTCTCCTGGGGCTTTCTTAGGTACCACACTCAAAGGGGATAAGCGAAGGGTAGGAATTGGGAGGTGCTCATGAGGGCCTGAAATTCTCCCTACTGCTACCTCTTTTGCCAGTTTGTCCCTTACTATAGCGGGCAATTCCTTCACAGAATGAGCATTGGACGCATAACGATATACCCTGGTACCTGAGTAAGGTACACGAAAACCCATAGAAAAACCATTGAATATGTAAGAAGCTTAATCCCTGTTAGGGTATATGTGAAGCCATGCCACCAGTGCCTCCAGATTAATTGGTGACAGTGCTTTTCCCTTATGGTGACAATGGCTGGGTTGTGGCCCTGACCCCTGACCTCTTGCCTCTAACACAGGAAGTGCTAGGGTGATTCCCCCCCCCGCAGGTGTTGCACTTGTGCTCAAACCTGCAGGGTTTTCTCCTACATTTACCTGCATTGTAGTCCCAGCAAATACCAAATTGCTTTCTTTCACCCGTGCCAGGCCTCGCATTTTGCCCTTTCAGCTGTGTAACCATGGGCACAAACCCATTGTCAAAATGGCTTGAAGGGGAGGCCCCCACCATCACATCTCCCCTCAGTTCTGATTGCACATGTCTCCATGACAGTGAGTGATCCTGGGCAGCCCTCATTCTGAACTGCTCATCATATTGCAGCCAAGCTGTGCCACGTGAATTGTGATGGTAGTTAGTATAAGCTTTAATCATAATTTCCTGATATTTTAAGAAATCAGGTGACCTATGGGGTTCTTTTTATTTCACCACTCCCCTGTAAATAGTGAAGCCCATTATCCAATTAACAAAATTACATTCCAACTTAGGGCATTTAAATGCCTGGAACTCTTTAGGTAGGCTA
Source organism: Phrynosoma platyrhinos (assembly GCA_020142125.1). Classification (NCBI taxonomy): domain Eukaryota; kingdom Metazoa; phylum Chordata; class Lepidosauria; order Squamata; family Phrynosomatidae; genus Phrynosoma; species Phrynosoma platyrhinos. The sequence continues at coordinate 44,370,968 of CM034708.1, read as the reverse complement.
AACACTATTCTGTCCTTCACCATGATCCTAGGTTCAGGATCGTGAAAAGTAAGGGAAAATAAATCTATATATTCCCCTTTCCAAATTCTTTCTTTGGCAGTAAGGAGAAGGTGAGAGCCCAGAGGAGTAGACATCCCAGCGTATGGGTTGCATTCCCCTACTCTGTCCACTCCTGTTGAACCAATGAGGCCCAAAGTAGGCCCTCCCAATGCATCACCAGCCATAGTAACCACTGGCTGCACCACCTGCACCCTCGAGTCAGACTCTTGGAAAAATTAAGATGTCTTCAAGGGTGCTTCCAGCGATGCAGAGTTGGGGTGTTCAACCCCAAACCCTGCCCAACCTGACCACCTGGAGCCCATAACTAGGTGGGCCATAGCACCTGTGCAGGGGAAGAAGGAGACACACCTGATGAAGAAGTTTGCTGGGAAGCATCACCAGCCAACTGGGAAGATCCCCCAAAGTCTGGCCCCACAACAGCTTGAGTGTCACGCTGAGACATAGAGGCACCTGCCTGCTCTGGTCTCCCCGCCTCGGTGGTCCGCTCCATCACACCTCCACCTTCAAAAACCGCTCCAAGCAGGAGGTTATATAAATCTGCCAAGGTAGGCTGATCAGACACAGGGGCAGTGGCACCCTGTTGCCCCATACCTGGAACCCTTTGCAGGAGTTCCCACTTATCAGCTATGGTAGGTTACCCCACCTCCATAGCCATAGCCACCACAGGACCACGTGCTGTGTCCACCACCTGAGATTCAGGTGGGGGTTGAGGGGGCAGCACTTCTGTGTGTTGTGAAGCAGAAGTGCTGGCAGAGGGGTTGGCGGCTGTAGTCTGAAGCCTCTTCTGTGCAAGCTGATTACAAAGTGCCACACAAGCTTGCATTGTCTTGCCCAGTTGTGTAATCTGGGGGCCACTATTTCATCGTCTCTGCTGGCCACGTGAGAGGGCCTCTTTAGTGCAGAGTGTTCGGCACCCGATGCAGCAGGAGGTGCTCACTTTTTGGATTGGGCCTTACAGAGGGGCATTATGCCATAAAATTGCATGTCCAGCTGTAAACGCACGAGTCCACCAACCATGCCACCCACTTCGGGTGACCACACCGGGCCAAAGGCCACCCTTCCCAAGTCTCAATTGAGAGATGCCAACTGCCAGGAAGCTTCACAGGCTAAACACCAGGGGAAGGTGTCCACCAGGTCCTAAAAGGCACCCTTTCCAACAAACACTCACTTCAGGGGGAAAGCGTCAAGCCCATGGAGGCTGAACATGTCCAAACTCCTCCCCACCAGAATCCCGACCTTACCAGTCTGGAGTGAACCGGGGGGCTGCTAGGCCTTAAATTCAGCCAACACAGACTGCGTGCCTGGTGGAGAGCCGCCTGTTACAGCACCCGCCTAGGCTCGGTGTCTACCCAGACCGGGTGTTCAAGATGCTGTAGGCCGCTTAAACAGGCCTTAGGCAACCAGCCCGAAGGCCTCGCCTAGCCTTGCTCACAGAAAAACCTGGAGATGCAAAATTATCTTCTCCTCACAGTGCTCCAAAATTAATCAGTGAATAAGTAGTGCCAAAGGCAGAAATTAAGGGTTTGCTAGTTACTTGCTGAGTTACTCGCTCAGCTGCTGCTCTAAAATGGTTGCTGCCATGTGGCAGTGCAGGGCTATATAGCCCCAAGATCCCACAGGAAATCTTGTGTTGTATTCTGCACCACGAGATTCCCAGCGTGCTTTGTTACAACTAATACCATAGCTGATTGGCTAGGCACGCAGGAACCTATGCGGGAATTCCTGTGCGCCCAGCCAACTGGTTGTCGCATTCCCAAAAATGGCCAGTGCAACAAGAATCCCCTCCCAACAAGTCAGTGGGGGGTCTTTCTGGGCAATGTGCTAGGAACATTGGGATCAGATGGAGCAATATTAAATACCATAGATTCAGAAGTTATAGCAAATAAATTAGGATTGGTGGGATCTAAAACCAAATCTTTGGGGGAGGGGTTGTTAATTGCTTTAAGTTTGACAAATGCCACCCAAGGGGCAGATCTGATTGGTCATATTTTACCACAATTGGTGGGAGTTGAAAAAGAAATCATTCTGGATTTGGGACATTCTTTACAAAATAGCATATACAATCTGTTGATTGCTATACAATGTACACTGATGCAAAGTAGTCTCATAGATTTTGCTTCACAATTGATACAAGCTACCCTGATGAAATTGGTACATCCTGAGATCATGAGTCTATTTAGAGACAGATACCCTGATTCTTTAGAATACCCTGCTGATTTAATTTGAGTAGCAGGAGCACAATGCAAATACATGATTTTAAGGGTTGGGATTCATAATGAGACAGTGTGGGACCCTCAAATTGTCCATCCTGCCTCACACCTGGACTCCCCTTTGTGTCATGCCCAGCCACCCTGGTGACTCAGAGGAGGCTGAGCATCAGTCTAAAACTGAGCCTGAGCTTGGCCCTAGTTTTGCCCTGGAGCTCAAGCAGAATCTGTGGCCTCCAAGGAGGCTCAGCAACCAAGCCTCCTGGCAGTAGAGCCTTCAAGCATGGAAGGGGATGAAGAGAACATACCTACCTTCAACCAGAGAAAAGCTGAAAGGGCATGCCTCCAGTATTCAATGAGACTTTATAAGAAATACCATCTAATCAACAAACAGCTGAGATCATTAAAGCTGGATATGTAAACAGGTGAAGGACTCCAGAAAAGTTGTCAGAGATTATCTGTGTTCGCTGGTGAAATCACATTTGATCCTGACCTTCCTTGTTTTCTCAGCCTGGACCTTTGACTATCAGAGTGCCTATCCATCTTGACTCTCTGGAACCCCTGACCTTGGACTGCCTGATCATCAGTGGAATCCTTGACCTTGGACTACTTAACTACTTTATGGTTTACACCTTGGACTTTACTTTATATATTCTTTGCTTTAAACTGCACAAAGCTCTGTGAGCAGTTTCCTTTGTATTTTGTTTGGACTTTGGCTATCAGAATTCTTGGCCACTTTCCCAGACACATTGCTAAAAACAACACTATAGTTCTCTTAGAAAAGTTACTTCACTGGACAAATAGAACACATCTGTTTGACTTATCTGGTTGCATTAAAACCCACCACTGGGTTCGTTGTTATGACGTTTGAACAGGTATCCCTACTGAAGATGTACATGAACACATTGTAATCCCAATTCATGCCACTGTTTTAGTACAATTAATGACAATTAATGCACAACTGTTTCTGCATTCGCACACCATGTGAACACATAACAATTTTGTCTTTAGAATATTCACTAGCCATAAATCAGAGTTATGGGGATCCTTGTTTTGTAGACCACATTTATTGACTGCTTTGGGAAATACTTTTATTTAATAATAATAAATAATAAAATTTATTTGTATCCTGCCCCTCTGAGAACAATCGGGGTGGTGAACAACAATTTAAAGTTACAAACAATATAACTCCAAAAAGGCCCCCAAACCCACCCACAACTTAAAAAAGTATTAAACCAACAAACTATTAAAACACCTTAGTTAAAAAGACATACAATAAAAACTGGTTACAAATAACAATATAATAAAACACACAGAGCAGCGGGAATGTCCAAATTTTAAGAGGGCGGGATAAGGGGGTTTCTGAGGCCGGGAAATCTATTCTGGAAAGGCCTGCTGGAAGAGATCCATCTTAATAGCCTATTTAAAACTGTTTAGCATTGTAATCTGACAGATCTCGTCTGGCAGGCCGTTCCATAATCTGGAGGCGATTATCGAGAATGCCCTCTGGGAGGTTGCAGACAGCCTAGATTTTAATGGCTGGAGCAAGTTCCTCCAGAGGACCAGAGTGCATGGGGAGGATTGTATGGGAGGAGGCGGTCCCAAAGATAGCTTGGACCCAAGCCATTTAGGGCTTTAAAAGTAATAACCAATACCTTATACTGGGCCCGGAAACTAATAGGCAGCCAGTGGAGGGACTTGAATACTGGAGTTATGTGGTCCCTCCTAGATGTTCCTGAGACCACTCTGGCTGCCATGTTTTGTACTAACTGAAGTTTTCGGACCAAGCACGAGGTTAGCCCCATGTAGAACGCATTACAGAAATCCAGACATAAAAGGGTCAAAGATTACACAATGGATTCACTTTGTTATAAGCATTGTTCTAATATGAACCCCCCACTATGTGGGTTCTCTGTCATGGCCCTAAACCAGAAAAGCCCAAACCACCATGGATCCAAAGCAAGGACATCACGTAGACACCTGTATAGTCATATCTGCCTCAACAATTCATGAACAGATCAAAAGGCCAGGGTTAGGAGCTGCAATACAGGACATTCACACCTAGGAGTTTTATGAGTACCAACCAGGATGTGTCCGGCTGAGGATGAGATAACATCAACAACCCATCTTCCCTCTTTGGAAATTGTCTACTTTAAAGAGTATCAATTGATGTACAGTAACAAATCTTCACCTCAGGCTATGTTTAAGGGTATAAAAGATCCCCCAAATCTCAGGCACATTGGGTCTGGTTAGAATAATGGTGACATTGTGCCACTGTGAATTCTGACTTATGTCCAGGCTCTTCCTTTTTCCTTTTCCTTTCATACATGGTTGAGTCTATTCATCTTCATTCATCGCTGGAGCAACCTTCATCAGGTAATTATCACCATTAGAAAGCTTTCTGTTTCTTATCCAAGCTAACTACTTTATTCCCGAGTTCTTGTGTTCTGAGTGTATGTTAGAGTATCTTTGTATGTTTGAATCCCCAAATAAATCATAAAATTCATTGAGAAAGCTTTGTCTCTATCAGTCTATTCTCTAGCTACTTCTGTAAACATAGGATAAAAGATCCCATTGGATACTTGAACCTTTAGAAATTTTCCATGTTCAAGTTCTTCTTACAGCTTTATCAGATAAGTTCTGATATGATTCAAGGATTTCATCTAGACCAGGAGTAGGCAACCTTTCCCCTTTAAGGGCCGAGGGACTTCAGCTCCCAGAAGCCTCAGCCATGTTGGCCAATAGTCCCATGTTGGCCAATAGCTCCTGGGATTCTGGGAGCTGAAGTCCCTCGGCCCTTAAAGGGGAAAGGTTGCCTACCCCTGATCTAGACAATGAACTGCCTATTACACATTGACTATGTCTGCTCTCTAATCTGAGTGAGACAGCTTGGAGAATTGAGAAGGCTGAGGCACAAATTAAGATTGATGTAGACTTGTTTAGGCCTTCTAAACAAATCATCAAAATCACACAGGACATAAAACATATAGCTGAAAATACATGATGGGGCAGCCTTGGTCAGCAACAGGTCAAGTTATTTTGCATTTGCTCACCCATTGCCATAATTGTGTGTGTTCAAATTGCTACAATAACATGTTCTATAGGTTTGATGTGCTGGATAAGAAAACAATTGGCAGAGTTCTGTGCACTCTGGTTTGACACATATCTTCTGCAAAGAGACTCTGCCCCTTTTCCAAGCTGCCCCCATGGCCAAGGTAAGGAGGAATTTACTTCTGTTATTTAAAACCATGTTGGGAGGGTGGGAAGTTTTTCTTCACCCAAATTAAAAGATCAGCCTCAGTAGTAATGCTCTGTGCAGATGTCAGTCATATTCCTCTTTGGAGCCACTGATGAACTGATTGACAGCCCTAGATAGTGATGTACTCTCCCCATGAGAATGTTTATCACTGTCTTCAGACCTGCCTCTCTGTTAACTCAAGGGCCTGCACATATTACTACCAAGGCTAACCAGCAGGTCAAACCCTTCACAGGGATGGCCACCAGACTGATTTTCCAGCATTTTTCCAAAGGGCCCCTACTATTTTCAGTGTCATTTCAACTTAGGGTGAGTTTTGTCAAAACAAGATATGCCCAGGGGTAGAATCCTCCACACACATACACAACAAATATTAAGGTCTATTGTCCCAAAAGTTTTTAATTTGACTGTTTTGGGGTAGTTTGTACCGAAATTTGGGCTAATTTGCATAATCTCCCAACATTCACAGCCCAACTAGGATGTTAGACAAGAATGGACCCTGCTGGCCTCTTAAAGGTGCCCAGCCTCTTAAAGGTGCAGTGCTTGTATTTCACTAACTCTTATTCTCTGCACAGGATTTTCCCAAAAGCAAATACACATTCAGATTGACACTCTCCTTTCAGTCCATACACACACAGCACATGAACTTCCATTATATATCCACCCATGTCCAACAACACAGTCCCATCCAACCTTTGCCTGCCCATTCCATTCTGCTGTGCTTTCGATATGCTGTTCTGTTTATATAGACAGCTAACTCGGTTCTGCTACTGGTTTACTGTCTGACTCTTTCAGAAAAAAAAGGGGGGAATAATAATTCTATTTCCTTTCCTTTCTAATTATCCCGAAGACATATAGATATATAGAATAGAGGACCTATCTTCTATTATTATTCATTTTTCTATCTCATATATGTGTTTGTTGTTCTTGATGATCCTGATGTTGTAAGATACCTAAGGTGTGTGTGAAGACGTGCCCTCCAGAGATGTCCTTCACCTTTGATGCCACATCAGATGTCTTCCAGATGTCTTTTACAACTTCATGTTCATGTGCCATGTCAACACTCCTCCCAATGTCATCTTAACCAGCTGTTCCAGACCTGAGGTGTTAATAAAGCCATATACTTCCCTCCGTTGCTGAAAAGCTGTCCACATACACAGAGATGACCCAGCCAGGCTCCCTGGTGCAGTCATGCTCACCAACAATTCACTGCATTATAGCATTTTAATCATTTTCTAGTTTAATCCTGTTTTAAGGGGTTGGGAGGGTTGGATTGGGGGATGAGGGAATGTTTTAATTTTGTCTGTTTTAAATGCTGTAACCCACCTCGATTGTTGTGCAGAGGGGCGGGCTATAAATAAAAATTGTTATTATTATTATTATTATTATTATTATTATTATTATCCGGCCATCATTGATAATCAAAATTAGTTTTGTCCACTCTGATGATAGTCTGAACTGTTTTAAAAACTTTCACCAATCCTTTTCAAAGTTGCTGGACAATTCAATACAGACGCTGTCAACTACCACACAAGCTGCCTCTTGTCTTGGACTTTATTTTCCCATTCACCTATTGACATTGATTTTCAGACTATACACTGGCTATTACAATCAGTCAATGTTAAAATTTTATAGATTCAACATAGTTTACAATCAGTTATGTTCACAGTTTACCATTGACTTTGCCATACATTCTCATGCCCTTTGGACAATAAAATTCTGGTTGCTGCTACATTTTTGACTTACAGATATTACATTGGTCAATTAAAACTAGAGCCAATGGACCTCTATAGACTTAAGTGATTTAATCAAAGGACATTTACTTGGATATTTGATATCTACCTCACCCTTAACGTGTCTTTTACATATTGATATATCCTTTTGTTAGTCCTATGCTTTTATTGATATATTCTCATGGTTTTACCTTGTGTTTATTGATACCTTTTGCTTATTGATTAAAGTTTGGTATGCAAGTGTGAGTATGGGTTCCAGGAGAGAGAGTCCCCTCCTTTTAAGGACAAAAGGCTCTGCCAAGATTATTCCCGACTACAGGTTACAAGCTCCTCAAATTCACACCGCAAATTTTTTCAGTGAAGGTGATTTGAAAACAATCTCTATCATGTGGTGATGTAAATATAGATAGTTTTCAAAGGGAGGGATATTAAGAGCACTGAACATCTTCAATATTTTGGGGTGTGCATGATTTCTGCTCTGACCCTGAAACACAGCTGCAGAGCCACCATGAATCCAAAAATGAGGAGATCATGTAGGCACATGTAGAAACAGCTAGTTTAAGGAGTTGCAATCAGGAAACATTCACACCTTCCTAGATCAGGTGACTTATGGCTCTGGATGCCTTCCACCAGAGCCAGTTAAGATCCATTGTCACCTCTGGAATTTGTCTACTTCAAGGTGACCTTTTCTATGTAAATTCAGCATCTTTTGAAGTGTAGTCAACAACCTTCACTGCAGGCTATTTTCAAGCTATTTAAGGACCTCCAAATTAATTGTCAGGTGTGTCTGATTAGAATTCATGGTGTCTCCATGTCATTCTGAATTCTGACTCAGCTCTGGCTCATTGCCACTTCCCCATCCCATCTGTGTAGCCAAGTCCAACCCATCACACTATTCCTGGAGCAGCCTCATCAGTAATATCACCATTAGAAGGCCTATTGTCTATTCCAAAGCTAACTACTTTGTTCTTGAGTCCTTGTAAGAGTGTTTGAGTGATTGGCTGTCTTAGTGTGTGTGATCCCTAATGAATTTACATTTCATTTGAATAAGCCTTGTCTCTGCTGATTTACTGTACCTAGCTCCCTCCATATCAATTAGGATGTATCCTGGTTAATTAATTGAACGAATTAAGATTCCCCTTGATCCTGGTCTCATAATACACACTTACTTATCTGGTCTCCCACTTTTTCACCTAGCTTTAAAATTCCCCCTACTAAGCTTCTTTTTTTCTCAAATAAAAGAGCACAGTCATGGAACAAAATGTCTACAGTTCCATCTGCTTAGGCAGCTCCTTCTAGGTGAAGTACTACAATATAACATGGGCAACAAAGACTCAGCTAGGCTAGGTGGAGGAAGTGGAAGAGGAGGTGGGTGCTGACTCAGCTGTTAGCAACTCTGCCAGGTGGAGGAAACATCAGTGGTGATGAAGACAAAAAGAGGAGTGTCATGCCTTGTTCTCAGCATCCAGGTTCAGACATGGCAAAGACAGTAAAGCAGAAAGGCAAGGGGATGTGCCTTGTACAGACTGTGATACAGAGAGGGAAACAGAATGACAGGGGGACATGCTAGTGCTTGAGACAGACAGTGATATTCCCCAAAGGCTCCAGCACACAGACATGGACTTGATAATACCTACTGCAACAGAATGTAGACAAAGGAAGGAGGGCTTGTGATGGTTGGAGTGTTTACATAGGAAATGCTCATTAATCAGACAAAGCAAAGCAAAGCAGCTTAATTTATATACTGCTTCATACCATGCTATGCAGGATCTAAGTGGTTTACAACAGTAAACTTATTCCTCCCCCCCCCAACAGCTGGGTACTCATTTTAGCGACCTTGGAAGGATGCAGACCTGAGTCAAGCCTGAGCCCTGGCTAGTATTGAACTCACAACCTTGTGGTTTATGAGTGAGTGGCTGCAGTACAGGCATTTAACCACTGTGCCACAACAGCTGCAAGAGGCTGCCAGTCCATAAATAATCCAGCAACTCCCACGGGACTATTTGGGATGAAGCAACTCTCTAATCTCTTAATTCTTGGCTCTTGTTTCTGAAAGACCTTGAATTTCTGACAGTCTCCTTGAATTAACATCATAAATTGACTACACTATAGGGCACTCCATTGGACTGAGCCTTGGCTTTCTTACTATACCCTAATGACTTGGACTGCTTGAATGCTGAGAACTGGCTGGTTAGCTTCTGTACATGACTGAAGCTGCTAGTGTCTCATTTCTGATGAACTTTGCTTGGTACTTTGCCCCCAAGACAGGATAGAGGACAACAATTTAGTCTTTAGCAACATGTTATTGCTGGTGCACAGCAGTGACCATGGTGTTAGAGGCAGCTGCTTCCTCCTGGTGTGGAAGGTCAGGTGGGACAAGGGCAGTTATCACTATAGTCTCCTTTGGCTCAGCACTATTTCCATGGCTGATCCACTACCCCAACATGGAACTAAGACTGAGCCAAGGGGGGCTGTGGCAGTGACCACAGTTTTAGCATCATCACCAGCAATATAAATAGGTCCTAGCTGCCTCTATTACCGTGGTCAATGCTGTGCACCAGCAACAACATATTGCTAAAGACTAAATTGTTGTCCTCTGTCCTGTCTTGAAGGCCAGTCGGTGGCAAAGTACCAAGCAAAGTCAATCAGAGATGAGACATTCCCATCTCACCTCACACTCTGCAAGATGAGAAGGAGGAAGAAACATCATCCATAATAATGCTGACTGCTATGCACCACCAACATCATGTTGATAAGGGCTGATATCCTGCCCTCCTTGTTGTCTTTGACACTTCTGCTTCCCCCGTCCAGTAAAGGACAAGTTCCTGCCTCCCTTCTCATCCCAGTGCTGGGAACTGCAGTCTAGATCAAGGGAAGCAATAGTGTCACTCTAATCTGCTTTGGTCAGACCTCACCGGGAATACTGTGTCCAGGGGGTGTCTTGTATTATATGTTTTATTGGATTGTATATTTTAAACTTGTAAGCCACCCTGATCGGAGTACCACTGGGCGGGGTATAAATAAATTTTATTATTATTATTATTATTATTATTATTATTATTATTATTATTATTATTATTATTAGTTCTGGGCACCACAATTCAAAAAGGATGGTGGCAAGCTGGAGCGTGTCCAGAGGAGGGTGACCAAAATTGTAAAGGGTCTGGAAACCATGCCTTATGAGAAGAGGACTTAGGAAGCTATGTATATTTAGCTTGGAGAAGAGACGGTTAAGATGTGATATGATAGCCCTGCCTGAGTATTTGAAGGGGTGTTATATTGAGGATGGAGCAAGCTTGTTTTCTGGTGCTCCAGAGAATAGGTCCTGGAACAATAGATTCAAACTACAGGGAAAGAGATTCCATTCTGCAAAAGCCATTTGGAATGATATTCTCACTTTCTGAGGTTTCCAACTAATCCTCACAGTTTTGTTTCCTCTCTGTCAGATGACATACTTTTGATACTATTCATGTGGAGCAGCAAATTCTGAGACAGACCAACCATGTTTTCTCAGTAAAGGTATTTCTCCTAATAAAGGTAGACTAGAAAGCTACATTCTCCCCATCAACCCCCCCTTTTTTTTCCTGCCTCCAAATACTGTGTGAAAGCATAATCTCTTATTGATTCCTAGCATGTACCTTAAGCAGGAGGAGACACAGTATTTATCATCCTTGGTTCCACCAGTCTCCTTGAATTAACTTTTTTCTCTCTCGCTGTAATGGTTGAATTGATTCTCCTGGAAGCGTTTAGGAGTGACAACTGACCTTCAAATCAGGCTTTGTTTATCACACTGGTTCCTAATCTGTGGCCCGTGGACTCCCAGGGGGCTGCACTGTCCTCACAGGAAGTCCACAAAAGCTTCAAGGATTGAAAGATGCTCAGCCCATGTCCTCCTCACAATGGAGTAACCACATTACAGGTATCAAGGCAAAGGCTGCCTGCCTGGCTGTCTGGCTGTCTCTATGTGTTGCCTGTTGTGTGGACACTCCACTGTGGGCAAAAGGTGAGCTGAGCAGATGAGTAACAGCAAAAGTGACAATCACTCAGCCAGCCAGCCAGCTTTTCCATAGCTGGCCTAACTTCTGTCAGAGTTACTTTAACCCCCTCTTTTTGCCTTCTTCATCAGGAGAGGAGGAGGCTTAGATGGGGAGGGAGGGAGGGAGGGAGGGAGGGAGGGAAAGAAAGAAAGAAAGAAAGAAAGAAAGAAAGAAAGAAAGAAAGAAAGAAAGAAAGAAAGAAAGAAAGAAAGAAAGCAAGCAAAGGGTCTGGCACTCCTCCTCAATACTGATGTCAACTAACACTAACTTATTCAAAGTTAAACATGGCATTTATACCCAACACATCTCTCTGCCACCACCTGCCCAGTGTGAGTTCTCCTTGCTCTCCTTCTCCAGTCCATCTCTTCTCCTGCTAATAGCACTATAGTTCCCTTTCCCACCTTGGCAACTAGAATGCCTCCTCCTCACTTTGAGGCCAGTTTTGTGGGACCTCAAACCCTTCCACCTCTGTCTCTTTTCTACTTCCTAGTTCATTTCAGATCCCATCAAAACATTCTGATGGGTATGAGAGAACAATAGAATTGCAGAATCTTAGAGCTGGAAGGGGCTGCAACAGAAGCAGAGTTGTTACCTTCATGTGCTCAAGTCCCTTTCTGAGCAGTCCTTCATGATTGCTATTTTTGGAGAGCAGAATTATTGACTTCCATGGACATAAGTTCCTTTTTGAATGTTTTGTGATCCCCAGCTTCTGGAGGACAGAGTTCAATCTGCTCCCTCCTCAGAGTGGATTAAACAGCAACATGCAGGTCCAGCCAGATAGCCTTTGCCTTGAATCTTTTCAGAGGGTTATTCTGATGTCACTCAGCTGCTGAACTTCCTTCCTGCTGAGCTGCCAGGTGACAGGAACCAAGACAAAGGCTGGCTGTTTGGGCCTGTGTGTTGACATTGAATCCAACCACAAACTGGAAGGAAGAAGCAAGAAAAAACTCTTCCCTCCCCCTCTGCTACCTCTGAGAGAAGGTCTAATGGATGGTGTAATTGTTAATGGTTCAGTGTTCAGGTATTCTTATTTATGCTTATTCTTATTCTTATTTGGGTTTTCTGCCCCTTATGGTCAGACATGACTTGACAACCTTGTCAAAGAGGAATAGCTTCACCTTTTTCAAAAATATATTGAGTTATGTCTTGGGGGTCCACAGTGACAAAGGGCCTCTGCAGACTGGTCCAAAGGGTCGCCTGGAGGCAGAGATGAGGTGGGGTAGCCACACACTGGCCGCTTCAACCCAACACTGACACCGTCCTGACGCCATGCACCATTACGCACAGTGCACAGTGTCAGGACTCCCTTCTGGCACAGCATTTTGATGCGCTGAGCTGGAAAGGGTGAAAAAGAGCAGCACACCGACTCTTACGGCAACCTTTTGCCACCCCTGAAAGGAGCGGCATTTTGTTGCTCTTTCAGGGGTGGCAAAAGGGGGGAATCGGGGCCGTGGGGTGCAGTTGTTGCGGCCTTGATCCATGGCTAGCAGGGGCGGCCCAGAACCGCCTGTCTGCATAGCCCCAAAATATATTTAAAAGAGACCCCTTGTAAATTAAAATTTAAGAGCCACTGATTTAATATTTTAAGAATGCCTGTTTTTAAAAATAAGAAGTAGGCTTCCAAGCACTTACTGTTTTCTGGCATGATGATGATAGTGACGATGACAGTGATGATGATTTGTCATCTGTACAGCCACCAGAGCGTCTGACGTGCAGGTCTATCATGCTTTCCCATTCCTAAAGGTATAATGAAAGAAAAAGCATACTTGCCTGAGGCACATTGCACCAAACTCGCTAAACAATGGATTCCACTTTATCCCTTTATCTGGTGATCAGTCTATCTGTTAATATTCCATTGCTATTCTGTAAAAGTGCCAACCAAAAGTATAGGGACATCAATATTAGAATATCAGTTCTTATGATTCAAGATATTCATTATGCAAAGCTTTGTAAGACTGCTCATCATTCCCCATGATATCTGTCCAGATATTGAAGGTTAGTTTCCAACCATTCTGTAAGCCCAGAAGCAAAGCCATGGGGACAGTAACAATATCAGCATGCATTCAAAATCTCTTGCAGCATTTTTTTTAGCTTGTCTTTATGTCATGTTTACTAACTAGGTTGGAAAACCAGAAGTTTTAAAAAATATGCCAGAGATTCTGAGGATCTGTTTGATATAAATTTGAATTTTCAATAAACTACATATATATAATATGTCTGTGCTCTGTTCCAGCTAATGAATAACCTTGAACCAAAATTGGCTAAAGAAAGAGTACTTCAGCAAAAATCAGAGGGGGAAATAATAAAATGGAGCTTTTAGCCCTCCATTTAGATCAGACCTGCACAACTTAGCAGTAGGAAGGGGCCAAAATTAAAAGATGCTAAACTTCGTCAGATTGGTTTTATTTAAAAATTAATTAATTAGTTAATTAATAAAATTAATTAATAATAATTAATATTATTAATATTAATTCTAACCTCCTCTGCCTGGCCTTTCCTCAGGAGAAAGCTGGGTGGTGGAGGAGCCTTGCAGGGCAAACATTTGCCCATCCTCCTCCTCTGCTGCCTGGTCTTCTCCTTGGGAAAAAGCTGAGCAGCAGAGGAGTCTTGCAGGGTGACTGTTTGCCCTTCCTCCTCCCCCTCCTCCATATGGCCCTCTCCTCAGGAAAAGACTGTGCAGCAGAGGAGCCTTGAAGTCATTCCACACCCTGGCAGGCTACCCAAAAATCTTTGGCAGGCAGCATGTGGCCCCCATGCCATATGTTGTGCATGTAAAGGAATGGATCCTAGGGAAAATGTCCAGATGTGGGATAAAAAGAACCAGAGTTACCTTGAAAAATGGAGCAGCCATGAAGTGCCAGCATGATGTGCTGAGTCATTGGGGGCTGATGCAACACTAAGCATAGGATTGAGTCAGACACATGCAATCCTACTGTGTTGCATCAGCCAGGTGAGTGGGCTAGACTAGATATCCTTGGAGGGGATAATGTACATACGGGAGGAGAAATATTGTACAGTGTGGGATCATTGGTGTGTGTTGTAGTGCAAGTAGTTTTGTCGGTCAGGACAAGCTTATACACAGTGGAATGATGAGTAAAGAGCCTCCTTGAGAGATATCTGCCTGTTGTCATATTTGCCAGCTTCTGGAGGGGGGGAGAGAGTTCTCCAGCCTACACAGAGCTCCGTGTTGCTTCTTTGGTGCACAGCTTCAATGTGGTGCAATGCCACTTGCACAATCATGCTGACAAGGGTTATGGGTCCAGTCTGCACTGTGGAGGCTGCCAGAACAACAGTGTGAGTGGTTTTTCTGTTTGGTGTGCCAGAAGTCTTCTCCAGACTGTCTGTGAGTCTGGAAGGCAAATAGTTAAAGCACCGCGCTCCTGGCCTGTGCTTTATCAGCAGACAGCTGAGCTTGGAAGACTGCCAAAGGCTCAACATGCCCTTGAGATAAGGAGGCAATGGATCCTGTTAAGTTCCCTAAATTAAATGACTGAAATTACCTTGCTTGGAGCATTTATGCAGAATCCCTTTTGATAAGGGAAGGATTGTGGGATGTTGTGGAAAAGGGCCTTCAAAACATGCAGTTGAGGAAGACAGGAGGGCAAGAGCAATGTTTTATTTGTCTCTTGAGCTGAGTCAATTAAACCATGTGCATGATAAGAAGTCTGCCCTCAAGGTTTGGCAAGCTCTTAGAGATGTACACCAGTCAGACACTGCCTTGTCTAAAATGCTGTGGTCCAAAAGGCTTTATGCTTGCAAAATGCATGAAGGAAAGTTTCCATCCCAGCATTTGGAGATTTGTTTGCTCAAGTCCAGTGCAGGGGGGGTTGAAATCTCCAGAAAACAAAAGGCATACATCCTTTTGGCATTCTGACCAGTGACTATGATAACATCATGTACAGCCTGCAGGGGGTGCCAGAGGGACTTGGTGGACTTGGTGTTGGCACATGTCTTGGAAGAAGATTAGAGCAGTACAAGGCAGGTCTTCAGAGATGGCAGAATGCTGAGCCAAAGCCAGAACACATTACTAAGGAACCTGTGATGTCCAGCCTGGACTGTTTAAATTCTCCCCTGCATTTTCCTTCATTTTTAGTTCAGTCCTTAGTATGTTTGAGCATAGGAATGTTCCATTGTATTAGTTTGTGGGAGGAGCTGTAAGAATCCCCTGCATTTTCCCCAGAAAGCTCTGCTTCCGCTTGGGATTTTTAGGGCCTAAGCAGACTGCCAGAAATAGTGCACATTAAATTGA